>CM073130.1:42943504-43543504 GCA_037039145.1 Fundulus diaphanus
AAACGGAGAGCAGACGAGAGGAAAGGAAAGAAAGCTCCTTGTGTGTTTCTGGGGGTAATTACAGATGCAGATTTGCGTTGCCACTTGCAACATGGCTGAATTCATTTCCATCTTTGCTTTGCCCTTCCTTGGCACCCCTAGGGAGTCAGAGACAGAATTGTATGTGTGTGTGTGTGTGTGTGTGTTTGTGTGTGTTTGTGTGTGAATGTTGAAGGAGGCAAATCTGGGAATCTGCATAACAAGCTGGGAAAGAAAAGAGGTGAAAGGGAAAAAAAGAGTTTGCAGAAAGGAAAGAGGGTTTTGGACGTCACAGAGACAAGGGCAGTTTAAAAAAAATTATATAATTTTTTTTTTTCAGAAAATTAAAATTAATTAATTTTGACTTAAAGGGACTTTGTTTTCTGTAAAATCTTTCTTCTTGCCAAATATTAACCAGAATAGGATGGCTACTTATCATAATTAATCAAGGTAATAATCTACAATGGTGCAAGTAAAAAAGGAACTAATATCCTGATTCTGGTGAATGTGAATGGGCGTGGAAAAATAACAGCCGTACTCAAATTAACAACCTATGGCACATAGTGTGATAATACTTTTTTTATTATTATTATAATACTTTTTTAAATAAAAGGAATCAACAAAGCCACCTTAATTGCATTCTAGTGGCAAAACTAGATCGTAACGCCTTCTCGTTCCATATCTACTTTCAAATAAAAGGCATATTTGATCCATTAAATGTTGTCTATTGCTTTAAATTTTAATACTTTAAATGTATCTTATACTGTAAATGTTCTTTAATAATTTAAAGTTACTAGCCACCATTTTCTATAAAGTCAGTAAAACTCATTTTAGTTATAAATTGTCACCTCCAGAATAACAAGTTCTGGTCTGTTTTTCTATTTGTTTCTTTTTATAGATATGCACATGCATCTGATGACATCACATAAGGCAGCTTATCACAATTATTTACTCTGGATCTGTTCATTCTTGTTGTTGTTTTCTCTTAATAGTCAAGTTTTTATTTAACTTCCTTTTTTGAAGGCGTTAACTCTTATTTTTTTAGAAGTGCAGTAAAATCTTTGGCCAATGTACTGGCAAGTAATGTAACTATTTAAGATCATACAAACAGAATAGATTATCTTCTCAGTTTATATGTGGTGAATATGCACAGAGACCAACCAGATGGAACAATTCAAATTGGAATATGAACAGATTTGTACGGGTTAATATTCTAAAGATACTTCAGCTTCTCTATCCAAAGTTGACTCCATCTTGGCTTAAGACCATCAGTCACACTTGAAAACATGTAGGGTTGCACTGTTTTAACTCAAATGCTGGAGAACATATGTTTGATTTTGTCCTAAGTTGTGCTCTGTTTTTTTTTTTTTCTTTACTAAAACCAGTTGACCCCTTTGTGATGCACTGAACCAAAAACACACCAGTGATTTATTTTTGCATAACATTTTGTGAAAATCTCTAGTAAATGTCCATCACCGAGGTAAGCTTTTATTGCCACTGTGCAGTTGTAGGTCACACAAAAACAACAACAGGTAGTAGCTCCAAAGCCATTGTCCTGCTATTACAAAAAAGTTGATGTTGTCTTGTGTGTAAACATCAAATATCTGTGTGATGCTGATTCAGTCTTTACCCTGTTTACATTCAAAGAGAGCACTGGTGTTTGATGCTAAAGTCCCTGTGGTGTGTTTATCACGGTCTTGTCCTTTTGTCAGCAGAAGATTGATGGAGGACTGTGTCGGTCCACAGTGAACTGGTGTTTGTGTAATGGCACCATGCAACCACTGGAGGCTTACAGGTTACAGTTCTGTGTGTAAAAAGAAAAAGAGATGCAGCGTTAAAAGATAAAGGACAAACAGAACTAGAGTGATTAAAGTTAGAATGTGATATTATTCATGCCTAAAAAAGGAAGCCTTTTGTTCCTGTCATGTTTTATAGCTATTATGTCCTCTGTCTGTTATGGGAATTGCCCTTGCAGTTAGATTCAGGGGCTCTCTTTCTGTGGTGCTCTCTTTCTGCATTCTTATGCCTGTATGCCACTCTACAGAATCTGTGTCTCAGACACACATACCTTTTCATACACGCTCTGCTTTTCCAGTTAGACCACCTGGCTTTCCGCTGCCAGTCCGCCAGCCAACTCAGCAGCCAGAGACTTGGCCCGATTAATTATCTTCCTGCTAATTGAATGTAGAGGGACTCTACAGGGATGGGTCATTAAACTGATGCAGCGTATGTTTGTCTCCACTGTTTATCTATCTGCAGCTAAAAGATACATCAGGCTCGCTGCTCGCGCACAAAGCACGCTCAGACTCGCAGACATTATGCAAGGATGCAGATAACACTCTGAGTGCTTATAAATCAGACTCGCACACGCATGTATAAGCATAAAAAAAGAAGAAGCAAAAAGCAAGATGAATACGGGGTTTTTACAGTGCTGATCATGGGCCAGTGCAAGGATGATCAAACAGTGATAATTGTTCTTACCCAAAACCAACTGTGACATTTTCATCCGTGTGGTCCTATCAGAAAATCCCACATCTGAAGATTGATCATCTGCAATTCTGATACTTGACAATTTCTTAGAAATAGATAGCTATTATATCAGAGTGGGAGGTTGTATCTAAGTAAAAAATCTCATTCCATTGTTACAGCTGAAATGTCAATGATTGTTTTTTTTCCTTTTCATGTTATTTGACATTTAATGGTACAAATCAGGAAACTACACATATTTCTATTGCCTTTGCAACACAGAAATATTCACATTATGAGTTAAATTAGTTATGTGTATATGTTTTAAAACTTATTTTTGGTGCAGGACAGTTTCTCTCTCATCTTCCTGCTCATCTCTTTGCAATTGATTGCCCATTTTAAAAGGATTTTGGCCATTTTTCTACACTCAGGTGATTTATGCCAAACACTATATATAATATTTTTTTTCTATTTAAAATCAGTCTCCATGTCATTTCTATGTCTGACAGTATTTTTAGTATTAAACATCTGACGAGTTGCAATGATATCGAAGCAGCAAAGTTTGTAATGAATGAAATTTTTAAGTATAAAATGTTTTTATTAATAAATACATGCAGATTATGATATCAATGGGTTTGACCATGGATCCAAAAATCTTATGTTTCGGTCCCTAAGCACTTCAGTATTCCCTGTAATGTGGTGCTCTGTTGTGCTATGAAGAGGACTGCCCATCACCAAATTGTTCCTGGATTGCAGGGTAGTAGTAAATTGATCCTGTTCTTTATTTAGGAGAATTACGTTCTAGGCAAAATTGTGATAAGCCTAGTTTCTTAGAATAAAGACAATCCCACACATGAGCAAGATGCTTCACTGTCAGTAAGACATAACAGAAAGGTGTGGAACCTCTCCCACAGGAAAATAAAAACAACAACCACGTTTCTGTAGGTCTCGCATTCTTCTTTTTGGATAATGATGTGGTTCTATTGGTGTTTGGTGACCGAGAATAAAACAGCCGGGATAAAAAGTCAGTTTGACTGCTCCTTCCTTGTAGTATATGAAGAGTTCATGTAACTTGGTAACTCCCCTTTAACAGGATGAAACCTCAAGCAGAACCAAGCTCATTGTGGGTGGCCATCTGCCACGACTGACTGGGGGTTTGAAAAGACAGAGCATAAAGAAATGAGCACAGTAGCACTGATCCAGGAGTACTTTCTATGTGGGGAAAAAGTAGAAACATAATGGCAGTAGGAGCTCAGGAGACAAAAAGATAAGTTCTCGATTTACCTGCCCTTTAAGTCATTTGGAGGAAGTTCAAAGTAGAGCCACTGCTCTTCTGCATAAAAATTAGTCAGCTGAGTTATACGAACATCTAATCAAGATATCCACTGGGTCTCTCCCTTTAGAGGTTTTCTTGTGCCAAAATGAAAGGAGACCACAGGACAGGTCAGCAGGTCTCTGAAAGAACTGCATTCTTTGTCAATTGGTTGTATGGACAGACAGACGGATGGAAGATTTCACTTTCAAAACTTTTGTCCATTACTTTAATCCTTTTAAAGGATTTTACTTTAGATTCTCAGTTCAATAGATTTTTTTTTGTATTGCAAAAATTCACATCAAAAGTGATCCCATCCCATACATGTATGCTTTTCCATAAAAAGCATACATGTCTAGTGCAGCTCTAATCATATACATTCATAAACATTTACATTTACATTTTCTGAGACACTGTTTTCATTATTTGAAAACAGTGAAGGCTTGAAATATTTCGACTATTTATATTGAATCTATATATGAATTATGCTGTCTGAAATGAGTGTCAAAAACATTGAACTTTTTCACAATATCCCAATTTTTTAAGCTGTACCTTTACACATCAAATCAATGTCACAGACATGTATTTACATTAAAAACTAAAAATAATAATAATAACTAAATAAATAGTAAGGGTACCCAACCATCCAGCTTGTACGCATTTTCCCCCCTTTTTAATTTCAGTTCATACATTACATCATTCATGTATAGATTTATATTCTGTTTTGTGATTACTTAATTTTCCTCATTCCTGTGTTTCACCTGAAGCAGTATTTTCTTCAACCACTATCTAGTAAATTTTTCTCCATTATTTCCTCTCAGTGCCTCAGCTTCCTACTGCTCTCACAGCTGTTGGCGCTCAGTTTGTCTCACAGGGTTCCCATCCCAGTAATCAGCCCTCCCAGTATAAATACTCCTTAGTTTCAGCCAGTCTTTCTCAGCCAGTCGGTACGGTTTCTATGCCTGTTGTCACACTGGCCTCTTTGTCTCATGGGTTTTCTCTTCATCACCTTTGTTTTGGAATTCCTTTGCTGCTCCAATATTTTCCTTTCATTAAATGCCTTTTGCTGCATCAACTACTCGCCTCTAACCTTCATTGGGATCCTCACGGTACTATCAAATTATTAAAAATGCAAATGAGAGACTGTTACTGGCTTAGTTTTTTCCGGCCAAACAAACCATCGAATAACACTTTAGCAGGTGTACTTGCCATGCTAATTAAGTTTTTGCATCCAAATCCATGACAGTGATCTATGACATATTGGATTTACATTGACTTGACTTTGGTAGGATTAAGCCAATAAGATTCCAGATTTACAGTTCTGAAGCATTGTTGTTGTTTTTTTTTTACTGCTTTCCTGAGACTAACGTTTAGGTATCTGTGTTGACCGGCCAACAGACAAAATTCAGGTCTATAAATGAAACCTTTTTGTTGGCTGCTAAAGGCTCAACAGACAGCACTGAGGCCCGGTCTTCCTGCCACATGCCTGCACACACATAATAGCCATTTCACAGCTTGTCTAGGGGTAATGGAGCTTGGCTGGGCCTAGGGAGATGGATGACCCCAAATGAGGACTAAACAGGGTGATCGCAGAGAGCTGAATAGATCTGTAGGTGCAGTCAGCGGTCCCACTGACAAAAGCTGAATGACCGAACCTCAGATTTCTTCATATTGTGGAATTTTTGGAAGAGTCATACCGACAATAGCAGTTATGAAGATTTGAGTTTATATGAATGTATCAAGAACTATTTTTTTTAGAAAGATTAAGTATCACTTGCAGGTTTAATCAGTTTTCTGGCAGGAAATGGGTAGAGAGAGAAGGGGCAAAGCCATGCAGTAAAAGTCCAGAGGTTAGGAGTTAAACCCCCTTTATTTCCAGCATTGTCCTGTACTTGGTTCTATCATTTTTCTCATTTTGTCATCAACCTTTTTTCCCAGCACCAGGCCGAAGCAAAGCCTCCCAACAGCATTATGTTCCCACACCCACGTATCACCATGAGGAGGGTTTGTGGAAACTGAAGTGTAGTGTATGTTCGATTTGAACCAGCATCCTATATAGGCCATAAAGTTCAGTCTGGTGTCCTAGATGACTTGAAACTGGAAATTAGATTTCCTACAAACATCTTCCAACAATGACTTTGTTGTTGCTAAACAACAAATTTGTAATTTTCCTGTTAACAGATTTTCCCACCTGAGCTGTGAATCTCTGTAGCTCCTCCAGAGTTACAATTGGCCTTTTGGCTGCTTCTCTGATTAATGCTCTTCTTACATTTTAGGTGTAAGGCCATGTGTTGGGAGGTTTGTACTTATGCTACACTGATTAAACTGATTATTTTAAAAAAGAGAGAGGGTCTGGAAGCAGAGAAGTCCGTATAATGGGTCAAAGGCAACGTTTCCAGGGCTAATCTTTTCCCCATGCTGAAAAGTATGAGGCCCGAAAGCATGACATGACTAAAACATCATTAGTTCAACTTTGTAGTCCAACTGTTTGTAATATTTGCTTTTAGTTTCTATTTTATTTTGTTTCTACATTTTATTCCAACTTGCTTTAATTCTGTTTTATTTTCCTATGTTAATCATGTAAAGCACTTTGCATTGTCTATGTACTGAAATGTGCTATACAAATATATTTTCATTGCCTTGCCTTGCCTTAAACTGTACTGTGTGAGATGTTTAAAGCTTGAGATGTAGTTTATGAACTAACCCTGCTTTAAACTTCTCCACAACTTTGTCGCTGTGAGCTGGTGCATTCCTTGGTCTTCACAATGCTGTTTGTTCTCTGGAGTTCCCTAGCAATCTCCTGAAGTTTTCCCAGAGCAGCTGCATTAAGACTGATATTGAATTTAACACATGGAGTCATTTAAGAATTATGTGATTTCTGAGGGCAATTAATGGCACTGGGTTTTATTTAGTAGCGTCAGAGTGAAAGGAAGCAGGATAAAAGAGCATGCAACTTTGTTCAAATTAAAAACTATTTATCAATTTCCTTTTACTTTACAATTGTTTTCCAGTTAAAATTGCACAAAATCTTGATAAAATACATTCAGGTTTGTGGTTTTTAAATGACAAAATGTGGAAAAGTTCAGTTTTTCACAGCCTTGGATATGTGTTTAAGTAAGGCCTGACTAATTTGTGTTATTGCGCTGCTTAAAAGTGTCTGAACTACTGGTAAAGTCAACGATTCGCCTTTCAAAATCAAATCAACAATAACGCAACATGACTGTGCTGGTATTTCAACCGGACATTTGAGGCGAGCAGCTGCTGACGTTATAAATGGTGCACAGTGGATAATATCAATACTCTGTGATTGGACTGAGCTTGCTGAGTAGCTAAAGGTCACAAAGAGCACGATGCTGATTGTTTCCCAAAGAGAGCCCATGGAAGTTTACCTGATGGGAGACATTAAATTTAAGATGGACTAGAAGCAAAGTTCAATTAATCTGTGTCATGGTAATACTTGCAATGGTACTTCTATTTAAAAATTATGCCAAAATATTTTCTAATTAAAAGTTTTTTTTTCTTGTCATTTGCAATGGGGAAATTGTTTTTCTTCTGTGGATTTTGAAAGTTTGCTTGCATACCAAGAAAACTCTTTATTTTTTATGGTACTTTAATTTTAACCCAGAGAAAAAAATCAAAAAATAAAGAAAAAACATGTTACATGTAACCAAAAAATATTTATGTCATTGAGTGACATACGTATTTCATCTGCAAACACAATACTGTTTAGAACTGGGTAGCTTTTGATCGCTTGTCTGTACAGAAAGCCTCCAAACCCAGCTCCATCCACAAGTTTTCTATAGAACTGAGGCCTGGGGACTGACTTGACCACTCCATAACCTGATTCCTCAACAACTCCTTTGTTGCCATGGAAAAGTTTTGTTGCATCATTTTGATGCTGAAACACAAATACAAGATGCCTTCTTTTAAAAAAGGTTCTTATTCAAGATTTTATTGTAACTGATCTTGTCCATTGCCCCCGTCAGTTTGAGTTGTTTTGTATCCTTAGCAGAAAAACAGCCCAAAGCCTTTTTTCATCTCAGAATTTGACTATGGAAGGGGTGTTTTTCCTCCATACATGGTCAGTTGGTTTTATGCCACAGAGCTTGATCTGACAGAAACACTTTGTTTTAACCCTTCACTCAATCACTTAAATGTTCATTGACTAAAAAAACTGACTGAAAGATTGAAAAAATTCAAAAGATTACTGAGATTAGCCCTCCAGATATATGAAAAAGAGTAGAATAAACTCCAGTACATTATATTCTGTAATTTTAAGTGGTGTGAAGAAATATTTGCCTTGTTACAAATGTTCCTGTTTTACCTTTTTTGTCACACTTAAAGATGCATAGTGCAAGTTTTAAAGTTAAATATTATTTATTTTCTTTACCCTATATGCCCTTATAATTGCTCAACATGTAAAATGAGTTATCCTCTATTTACAGCAGTTGTCTCTGTAGGCTCCATTAGTCAGTTCATGAGAGTGATTCGGCTGTATCCTCTGCGTGTCCACGTGGGTGCGACACGCCACACGCACTCGTTTACCTGGACACTTTGTTGAGTCTCTGCTGTACCTGATGCATTAGCGAGAGAACACGGGCTAACTTCAATATTTATAGCTTTGTTACCTCAAAAGACATTATGCCTCTGAACAACAGACTTGTGCAGTCGGATTGTCCGATGCATTCCCTCTTCTCCCATGCACGTGTGCAACACTGGTATCATTTCAACTTTTATGCTCCTTTAACTTATCAAATCTTATGTCATCAATTTTTGTCATACAAATATCACATGAGTACATACAACAAGCGGTTTTCAAATGATTTCCTTTATTAAGATAAAAAAATTGCTTTCCAAACCAATCTAGACCTTTGTGGAAATGTAATTTCATAAAACTAATGACTAGTGCTGCAACAGTTGGTGTCAAGCATTTAAAGTAACTGTCAATTAGTCTTTTACATAATTGAGGATTAATTATTGGTCACTCTTCAAAATTCTTTGAATTTCAGGCATATGGGCATTTCATTAAGCATGATCAGCCTGTTTAAGGTCATGGGACAGCTTTTTGGTAAACTGCCTCACTGCATAACCCAAGTGGGAAAGGCAAGGCGAGTTTTTTATGTAGCACTTTTCACTAACAGGAGGATTGAAAGTGCTGTATTCAAAGGGCTTGATCTTAAGGTGACAACTGTGATTATGATGTTCTGTAACGTGATACAAACCTTCTAAAGTTTGTGTCTCCTTTCCATTTTTTTCAATAGTCTTTGTGATCTTCAAGATGTCATTTGGACAATGGTAGATGGGTTTTTGTCTTCTTTTTTGATATTAGTAGTTTTTACCATGGAACTCTTCGATAAATACCCTTTTTGCCAAGTTTCTTCTTTTATTGCTGAAGGCCAGTCTACTACTTTTCCATCTTTTCTCCATTCCTGGATAATGGCTCTCATTGTTGTTTGCTGGAGTCCCAAAGCCTTAGTAACGGCTTTTAAACCATTTCCAGACTGATTTTTTTTCTTCTCATCCGTATTTTAATTGTCCTGATACGTATTTAATTGTAGTCTTGAAATATTTTAGCATATTTCACTTTGTCAGAGAGATTCTACTTAAATGATATCTGGACTCCAGAAATCTGGCACTAATCAGGCCAGGATGTAGCTCAGGAAACTGAAGCAAAGACGTGGTTGATCATAGTAAATTCATGATTTAACAATTGCATTTCTTCACATGGTGAGGTTGGTTTAGGTAGCTTTTCCCCTTTAATGAACAAACTCACAATGTAAAGAAATGTATTTACTCTGGTTTCCTTTATTTGATATTAAGATGGGTTTCATCTGAAACATTTACCTGTGACAATAAAGAAAATAAAACAGAAGTAATCTGTAAGAGGACAAATGCAACGATAGACTTGGTTAATATTTTTATTTACTACCATGGTAATTTTCTGTTTTTGCTTGCACATCTAATAAAACCTTTAAAGACCCTTTAATCTTACATCTCTTAATACCCAATAAAACACACAAACCACTCCAAACAGATGCTCGGTGTATTATCATCTGCTAACGAAGGCTTTTACGTTTAATTTCATCTCCTGATGTCCCTTTTGTAATATAGCTCTAAGAAGTGTTCTAAAAATACAAAATGCAAATGTACATGTTTGCCATCCCATCCACCCTCATCCTAGGGTTTGTTGGTGTGTACATGTTTGTGCAAGGTGTGTACATTTGAGCTCACGACACCCTTCGCCTCAGTGCCTCTTCAAAGGCATTGAGTGGTGCCCTTTGTGGCCCCTGCTCCCTCCCTTTTTACTCTCCCTCCTTTTGTTTTAGTGATACATATTTAATAGAGCTGGCGCAGAAACAGAGCAAGGATGGGTACCTGAAGGCGCAGACGAAGGCCCACTGATGGCTGGGTGAAGTATCTCCTCTTCCGCCATGTCTCCATGTCTCCCTGTCGGTCCTTTCAAGAGAATGTATTAGCGGCAGATCAAAGAGAGCCAAACTGATGATCCCCATATTCTGTTGGGACAGGATGATCGTTGAGATTCCCCCTTCTCTGTATCCTTAGACACACATGTCTGCTTTTAAACAGATGTCTTGAGCGATAAGTGATACACATCCAGAATGTCAGAGGTGGGAAAAAATGAGAACAAATCTTTAAATTGCCTTCATATTGTCCATCGTGCATCTGGCACTGGGACACCTGACAGAGTACATTGAGAGAACATCGTTGCTGCATTTATTGGCACTCATGAACATGAATACATGATAAATATAACTGAAGTATTTTTTATTCCATTTGATCGGTGTTTAGGAAGCTTTAATTTGTAATTCATGACTCCCTATCTCTCTAGGGTATAAATACAACAAGACACAAGGCCCGTTTCTTTTAGTCACTGATCACCTTGAATAAAATAAGCATCCCAAACTCCAGCAAAGCATGGCCCAGGTTATCAAATCGCCATAACAACCATTAGATGCTATCCATGAGTGAAATAATAGTTCAGGAGGATTGTCTAGAAAAGAGATTTTCTGTCCCACCATCAAATGTATCAAAATGTATAGTTAGCTAAACATAATTAAGACTTTGACTGGAAACTTTGGTTATATCAGACCAAAAAAAAGTGATTTTTGACAACAAATGTGCCAGGTGAATATGGTGTGAAACATTGAATAAATATAAAAAAAAAAATGCACCTCATGCCCATAGTTAGTTCTGTTGCAGAATGTGTGTTGCTGTTGACCTGACTCTGTTTCAGAGGTACTTAGAAGTTAGAATGCATGGTACCACAGACTATTTGAAATAGGAGGGGACTTTTAATAAAAAAAACAGGTGTCGTAAGCAAAATAACTGAAAATGGATTGTCACTGGGTCTTTCTATAGGATAATGATCTTCATCATATGGCCCAATAGAATCAGAAATGTTTATCTGTTTGATTTGTGTTGTATCTTGAGATAATGTTTTTTGGGATTTAGCAGTAAAAAAAATAATTGAACTGAACTGATTCATCAGAAAAATTCTCCTTCTTCCATGTTATTTCGGTCCCAAAAACTAAATCATTAGGAAAACCTGTGAGATAACAAAATGAGGACTATGGATGATCTAAAGAGAGAATGCATTATTGTCAAAAATACCCTCTCTATTTGCCCAAACCTCGTAAAATATTATAGAAAGAGACTAAGTGATATACTGTTGGAGAGTGGGGGTTATATACACTTTTACTCGTAGTTAAATTGAATGCATTTTTTGATTTGTTGTTGTTTTAATGACTGAAATATCCCACTTGAGCCCAGATAGGAAAACAAACAGCCCTCTGTTGTCTCCTTGTTCCCCTAAGCTGCACTTTTAATAAAAAAAAAAATAGAGTCGAGTGATGAGAGCCCCTTGGCGTCTGTCAGGCTATCTGGCTGATTTTATAGCTGGCTTTCAATCACTTACCTTGTAAAGTACACAAACACGTGTTCCTTATTGATTGTCAATCAATGATCAATTAAGCAAGCCATTTGTCCAATTAGAACAAAAGGTCCATCCGGACCTTGGTTTATTTAGCTGTTTGATCAGAATGAAACAGAGGGAATGGGTACGCATGCATAATTAGTCAGCGGCAAGTCTTTAAACACTTATCTAAGTCAGATAGTGAGGCCATTAGCGTTAATGTCAAGGAAATCTGTTGCCTGTAATGTAATACACTACCTGCCAGTCAGATGTGTTTTATGGGTTTTAGGGTGAATCATGTCAGTTTTGTACCAAATACAAAGCTATGCTTTGCTCGCATCAGTTCAAAGGATTGGGTGTAGAAACCTGGAGTGTGTGCTTGTCCCCATGTGTACATTCCAATGGACTGGCATCAGACATAAGAAAAGTCCCTTTTAGCTGTCAAAATAACTCATCGGATAGGCGATAACACATTACTGAGACCAATTAAAAAATAAAAATGTTGCAAATGTCAGCCATAGCATCATGACTCCTCACTGTGAAGTGGATCACACTCCTTTCATCATTGCACCTGTTATTGGTTGGGTTATATTGGGCAGCAAGTAAAGATTTTGTCCTCAAAGCTGATGTGTTTGAAGCAAAAACATGTAAAGTGCAGAATTAGTTTGACAAGGGCCAAACTGTAAAGGACAGATGGGTCCGCGCATCTTCAAAACTGCAGGTTTCACCATCCATCAAAAGTGGTCTATGGAAGGAACTGTGGTGATTGGGTGATTGGTGCATGGGCTGGCTTGTAGCGTCCAATGCAACTTGTAGCGTCCAATTACTGTTGTTAATGGTAGTTGTGATTAAAGGGTGATGCTCATGTTGGCTCCTGCCCACCACCAAGAGTGTCAACAATTGGCTTAACAAAAAAAAAAAAAACTCTATGTCATTTTGTGCAGGTGAGTAAATGCTAAATAAAAAGTAAAATGTTTTGACGTAAAAATAAAACAAACTGTTTTGACCTACTCTTTTAGTTACCTTTCTCTCCCCATTATGGTTCAGTCTCAGCCCAACATATTTGCTACCAAGAAGGCGCTTGCCTCATCATCTCCACAATATGTCCGATCACAAACTCTGTGAACTCTCCTCCTCCCCTTGCCAATTTTTGTACGTGGTCATTTTGTTTATTTGGGTCAAATGCCCTGTTATCTGAGGGGAAAGGAGACTTGGAGGCGTCTTCTAGCCTTACCATCCCTTTCCCCAAAATCCTCACCCTCACCCGTCTCTTTCTGTTCCATTTTTCCCCCCACCCTTGGCCCCTCTTTTTCGGTTTCAGCTATTTAACCAGTCAGCAACAATCAGAGCTGACAGAGTGATGGGAAACAATCGAGGCGGGGTCAGTCAAGGAGTGACCTCAGTGGGTTTTGGGGGGTAGGGTTTGAAGGGAAAACTCAGGCATAAACTGCTACCCCAGTGCAGCGTTCTGCATGTTTTTTTATTTATGTATTTTGGTTGTTGTTGCAGATGTCCAGTGAGTAAACTGAGACATCTTAGCTTTTTTATATCTATGTTCCAATTATCCCTCGTCTTACCATTTCTAAGACTTTATTTACTCCCCATCCAACTAAGAGCCATTATTGGTGGAAGTGGGAAGTGAAAATCACTGACTTTTTGCTCCATTTTAATCTTCGCCTTCTTTCCAACACTGTCTGTGACTGTGTCACACTGTTTCTCACTGACTGACAGGAGGCGTGGACGTGTATGTCTGCATATGACGGGTGTTGTCTGGACATTTTTGGGAGAGTGGGAGGTGCAGTATTGGGGCTGAAGTGGTGCGTGAGCCAGGAAGGTTGATGGTGGGGTGAGTGGGTTAAAGGAAAGTGTGAAGATGAGAAGAAATAGCCAACAGGGGTGTGGTGTGATAGAGTGGAAGATGGGGTGGGGGGTGTTGTTCAGTCATTTGTTTTCTAGCCCCCAATGTAACAGTTTGAAGGTTTTATACTTAGCTGCCCCTGCGCTTGTTTGTCTGTGCATCTCAACCAGGTTCCCACGTGAAATTGCACCCTGTCTCTCTGTCCTTGTGGAGTCATCTTAGCACTGGGCACCACGGCAATCAGAACCAGAGCTAAGAAGGGCACATACACAGAGACAGCTACACCCAGGTCTGCAGACATGATCTATCCAAGGTTTCCATGCTGCCACTACTAGATACCTTAAGGGTTCTTGTGCAATCTGGAAAAGTATGGGATTTTATTTCTTTATTTCTTTTGATCTGAATAAGTATAATGAAAGAAAACAGAGAGCTGAGATTTCTGTTTTCAAACTTTGAGCCCGATCTGATAGTCTAAAACTGGGGCCAAACTATCAGTCCGTCCATCCATCCATCCATCCATCCATCCATCCATCCATCCATCCATCCATCCATCCATCCATCCATCCATCCATCCATCCATCCATCCATCCATCCATCCATCCATCCATCCATCCATCCATCCATCCATTTATCCATCAATCCATCCATCCTGTGCTTATGCATTAAACTGTGCATTGGCCAATAGTGTTCAGTGTTTTAAGTAGTAAAAATATAGAATTTTTACATCAAACAATGGGTGGGAAAATAGTTTTAATCACTATTTTGTTACACTGCATACTGTTTTGTTTAAATTTGACCAATAGATATGCATATGGATTTTGTTCTAGTTAGTTTGAAAGAAATATTTAAATTTTATGTGTTTTAAATATATTAGAGATTGTGTCAAAGTTAGCATGTCGTCATGCTAATGCATGGCAATTTGTTAAATATACTAAAGCCTTTGTGTACATATTATTGCCTCATCTACTGGAAAATGTCAAGCTCAGTTGAATTCGTTCTCTCGAAATACATAACTAATACACTGATACGCATAATTAGAGGTCATAGGCTGGCAATTAAATCTGTATCCATGTTCTCATTGGGCTCATCACAAATTTATGATAATTTAATAATTTTGCCACCAGTGTCATATATGGATGATTGATTAGAGATGGCGAGTGGGATGGGTGGAGGCGAGACAAAAGAAAGCAAAATGGGAGGGAAATAAAGGGGAAACGGGGGTGGGGGTCAGAAATAAATTAGTGACGGGACAGAGGGGAGAATAGGGAGGAAGAAAGGAGAAAGGTTTCGGGGGTTGTGGACGGGCAGGATGGGGGAACATTCCTGGTGATTCAGCACCGTGGACCAATGCAATGAGGAGATGGTGAGAGGATGGACAGAGGGTGGGACGGATGGTTGGAGGGGACTGGAGGAGGGGTGAGAGTGTGCCCCTCTAGCAAGTGCAGGGATGGGGACAGATGGCGTCTCTCGGTGGACAGAGTGAGTCCCAGTTTTCACCTGCGGCCCCATGGGAAAAATCTGCCTTCCTTGCACATGCAGCCACACAAGAGACCCTGGAATGCTTGTGCAACACCACAGCAAGATGAAGGATGTACATGGAGGCGGGGGCAATGGGTGCAGGGAAGCGGGTTAGGGGAACAGTGATTTAGGATTGTCTGAGAAAACGTTATAGGAGAAAATGCATAGACTGGGAAAGCGTAAGTTTAGAAGATTGAGGAAAGTAGAAATTGAAGGAAGCTGTAAAAAATCAATACGCACAATGTTTGAAGAAAGGCAAGCAGCAGGGAAGCCTTCACACTGTGAAAACTATTTGACAGATACTTTCCGACAGACAGCTCAACACCCAAGCAGATGCCTCTCTCTCTCTCCCTTTCCTTTCTTTCCTCCTAGGCTGTCATCTTCTTTCTCTCCGCCTTGTTTTCTTTCCTCTTCTTACCTCTCTCACCCTGCCGCTCACTCCCTGACTGTTGGGTGATACAGATGGTGCTTTTGAGTACTGTGAATGGGGTCAGGCTGGGTCGACAGTGGCGGGGGGTGCAAGGGTGCAAGGGAGGACCAGACAATAATGTAACGTTTCGGCTGCACACACCCCCCCCCCCCCCCCCCCCCCATACACACACAGACAGACACACACATCACTGGACCAGCAGAGCCATGGAGGAGAGTGAAAGTAAACAATAGTCATTCGTTGAAGGGGTCAGTGGGAGGGGAAAGGGGTCTGGTGCAAGGGGGGGTTTGGTCTCCCATGGTCTTGACCCAGGCTGGTGTTAGAAGGAGGCATAAACTGATGTACTTATGTCTCTTTGCATGTAGGTTGGCTGAACGGGACCAGAGGTCCTAAATTGATAGCACTCCAGCTTTGGCATGATGTCAACATTTTGGAAAGTCATCGCAGTACCAGTTTCTCAGCGGTTAACATATCTGCCATATTTAAAATAATTAGCACAGCAGCTTGTATTAAAATGAGTGGCCATCAAATAAAAAATAATTTCATGCAAAACTATGGGATTAAAGATTAAAAGATTGTTTTTTCTTCAATAATTTGCTCAGTTGTATTGTAAAACCCAAGAAACTCGACACCATTACGCCAGAGTTTGTTTTGTCATAATATGTTTATCCAGACCAGTAGACATACATGCCCCAGAGTCCAGAAGGTCTGTGCAGAACAGCTCTCTGAGATTCTACAGCATCTCTTCAACCTTAGTCTTATTCCAGTGTTGTGGAAGACCTTGTGCATTGTTTCGGTACCGAAGAAAACTCACTCATCAGTCCTCAATGACTTTAGACCCGTTGCCCTGACATCCCACATCATGAAGGTCCAAGAGAGACTCCTGTTGGTTCATCTGAGTAAGCAAACAAGCGATTATCAGGAACCCCTACAGTTTGATTATCGCTGTGGAGTATGAGATGCCATCATACACTTGCTTCAACGAGCCCACTGTCATTTAGACAAGGCAGACAGAACTGTGAGGAACATGTTCTTCGATTTCTTGAGTGCATTTAACACATTTCAGCCTGATTTTCTTTGTCAGAAACTCCAGAACACTCAGCTGAAGGCCTCAACAGTTTCTTGGATCAGAGCCTACCTGACAAACAGACAACAGTTTGTGAGATTGAAGGGTTGTGTGTCTAACCAGGTAGTCAGCAGCAAAGGAGCACCACAGTGGACTGTATTGTACTCTCACCATTCCTTTTCACTCTTTACACCTCAGACTTATAATACAAGACAAACTCCTGTCATCTGCAAAAATGACTCTGCAGTCGCTGGATGCATCTGAGATGCACAGGAAGCTGAGTACAGGGAGCTGGTGAACTGCTTTGTGGCATGGTGTGGAAACAATCTTCTCAATTGTTTTTTCTTAATGTTGATAAAACAAAGGAGGTAATTTTAGATTTACCATACTGGGACAAAAACGTGGAGGTGGTGGAGGAATATAATTACATCGACATTCACCTGGACAACCAACTGGAATGGAGACGCAACTGTGAAGCTGTCTACATGAAGGGACAGGGCAGACTGAACTTCTTGAATGAAGCTTAGGTCCTTTGGCATTTCAGTTGCAGATCTTCTATAGGTCTGTTGGGAAGAGTGTGGATCTTCTCTTCTATCATCTGTTAGGGTAGCAGCATCAGAGCAATTGACTTAAAGAAGCTCAACAAGCTCATGAAGAAGGCTGGTTCTGTTCTGGGGACCCCTCTAGAACCTCGGAAGATGGATTATTTATAGAATGAAAAAACATTATGGAAAACCCTGAGCATCCTCTTCATCAGACTGTTGCACAACAATAGAGTGTCTTCGGTCAGAGGCTTCTCCAGATCCACTGTAAAACAGACTAGGGCTGGACTATAATCCAATAACAATATATATCGATTGATAGATGTATATCAATAGAAAAAAAAGGTTCAATAAAAAGTTCAACAGAATAACAGTTTTCCTTCCTTTTGCATTCTAGCCATGTAGGTTAATATTACAGTCATTACATCCTCCCAGCCAATCACAAACAAAGACCTAGGAACCAAGCTCCACCCCCTTCAAAGAGTTCAGAGAGCACGTGTTCTTTTTTTCTTAAAAACTTGCAGTTTTGGTAGTTTGAATTTGAATTCAGTGTTTGTCGTTCTTTGTCTAAAAGTAGGTTGCTAAGCAACGGCATAAATGGCCAGAGCTGCACTTAAAATATGTTTTGAATTTTTTGATAATTCTCGATATCGATAATATCTATTTTATCAATATGATTTTTTCAATATCGTCCAGCCCTAAGACAGACCGGTACAGGAGATCTTTCCTGCCTGCTGCCATCAGTATCAACAACAACTCAATGAGGAAACCACACAATATGAGGTACAACAGTGGTTAATTTTCCTTTGGGAGTAAATATTTTTCAATTGAATTGAAATTGTGTCTTATAAACTGACAGATAAACACTGAGAGACATGATTAGAGTTTTATTTTTAGAAAAAAAACATGCTAAACTTATTTTTTCATCAGGAGAAAAGCAATGTCTACTCATTGTACAGTAGAGTTTACTCATTATATAGATACTTTTACACAGAGAAACACATAAAATGCTTCAGTTTAGATTTATTGTTGTTTTTACCAGCAAATACCAAATGAGTAGGTACTGGTTAGCACTTTGATTTCTTTGAAGGGGCCCATCATTGTCAGTAACATCATCAGTCACATTCACACCAAATTTATTATTGCTTTTTATTTATGTATCACATGAAGACTCTACACTTGAAAAAGTAATGTATGCACAAACTTTTGCCCTATTTAATACATTTTACAAGACTACAAAAAAGAAAAACTGCATTTTATTTATTTTATACAGCCTAATGTAGCTGCAGTTTTATTGCAATGTGCAGAAACAGAATAACTCGGAGCCTTGAATGTTTCATCAAGGAACTGTAATATTTGTATCTTTCTATATTTATATTCTTATCTGGTAACAAACACAAAGACAGTGTACAGTTTAAAAGGTTTATTGAAAGAAGGGTTATGGAAGTAAGTGAGAATCTGGCTGGCTGGGAAGGCTCTGGTTGCAGAGGCTGACTTACAGAGTGAGTAATAGGTGAAGAAACGGAGGGAGTAAGTCTAGTGGTGGTAACTGGTTAAGAGCAGAGGTGCAGATCCGGATCTGGTGGACAGGCTAGAAGGTGACTGATGGACGCCAGCAGGGACTGGATGATGATAACCAAGGAGAGACTGACAGGATCGGACAGGAACAAGGGTAGATCTAAGGAGGATAAAAACAAGGGACCAGACAAGGTGTTTCTCGGAGCACGGAACAAACTATGAACAAGGTTCTGGTCAGGTACTGCTCAGCTGAGCTAATGCACTGATGCCTTCCATCTGTCTCCAGCCACCTTAAATACTCCTCCTGAAGATGGACATCACCAGCATCCGCCTGTGCCACCCTGCAGGAGAATGGTAAGCATGACAACAGCACACTTCTGCTGCACCAAACCACATACCTAACAGGAACACATATGTAAGTTTGGCTTTGGATGTTTCTTTTTCTACAGAAATAAACTATTAAAATCAAGACTTAAATTTCAATATACGCCATTTCCATTCATTTTCAGTTCACTTCTCACCGGGATTGGCTTACACCAGATACCAGAATGAGTGGCAACAAATTCAGTTTGTAGGATTGTTAACATTATTAAGCAAAAGTTGACGTTGTCTGGCAAATTATTAGATTTCTCTAATTCTTTTCAATAATTCTTTAAAAATGTAACAGTCTGTCAAAGTCTGTCAAAATGATTAGAGCAATTTTTTTTTCTCACCCCTGATATTTAATATAGCTTAACACAATTATTTATACCAGTACTGTTCTATAGTCTCAGACCGTTGCATTGTGGGCTACCATGCGTCTTGTAGCTTTCCATCTGTTCTCTGGCAACATGTGCTGGAGTACAAATGGAGGGGATAGTAGAGTGTGACAGTTGACACATGGCTAAGCAGTCCTAAAGATGTATCATTGATCTAATTGACTGAGGAGGCAGGGATCAATGGCAGTGATCAGCATTTCCCAAAGCCCAATCATTTCCAGATTGACTTCACTTCTCCAGCCATTCAGTTGTTGGTACTTTTAGGTCTTACTGGCCCCTTATCACTCATTGTGGGAAGATATGTTTAATAGCTATTTTGGAAAAGCTAAACATAAAAATAGTACTTGAGCTGAGCATGTTGATACTGCCAGAATTCAGGATATATATATTTTTTCTTTTTAATTTCACAAATTGTATTGTTTGTATTGTAATATTTTGATAATATGCACTGACAGTGCAAAACATTACTGCTAGGTTTACATATACTGACTACCTCGGGTTTCTTAGAAAAGTCTGAACTTATTGGTTTTGCCTTCATAAGTCCTTTAAAAAATACATCCTTCTACAGATTGACTTAAAGTACCATAGGAATGTGGGAATAATAGAAATGTATCCATATACAGCATCTCTAAAATTTCCCTCTTTAGCTTTCTATTTTCTACCCAGGATAAATGCTGGGGAGGTTGAACATTACACTGATTAAACAATTAAATTTAATCTGCATGTTTGACCAATGAACTGAGAAAGTGATCGTCCAAAAGCTTAAAGCTGAAATCACAAAACGATTACTACATGCACAACACAAAGTCACGGATACACTTCACATGACATGCATGCAAATAATTAACACAGATATAGACAGTACAGCTTGGCTTCTGTTACATGTTCATCTTTGTCAAGACATAAAGCTGGTCATTTACAAATGTTGTGTATACAGCAACAAATATACACTTCACAATAGAACTCCCCTGCAAGGGCATTAAATACATATTGATAATTCACAAACTTCTGCTCCGCTCAGTTTCGGGTGTTTCAGGAGCAGTTTTTGTCAGGGTCCGCCCGGGTTTTTGTGGCTCTGCTGAAGAGCAGGGTCAAACCGTGCTGGCTCAAGAGGAGTTTTGAGTGAACGCCTCCCTTTTGAGTGATTGGTGGGGTGAACATATTTGCTCTGAGGAAGTCCAGAAAAAACTGAACAGCAATGATATCAATATTAAGGACCACTGTAAACACAGTGGGTCAAACCGAAATATAATTTTATTATTTTCAAACCATGAACTACGCCTCATGCAGTACAAGTCAGCGGCTATCGGCCTTTCCCTGCTGCCGGCCCGTCTTTCTGTATAAAGCACCCGGGGGGAGCAGCGGGATGCTTTTGCAGAGTTGTCCCGCAGAAAGTAGCTTCAAGTCCGTCAAGCATTATGCTCCCTTCACTGACAGAGCACCCCACTGCCTGTATAAGCATGTAAAAATAAAAATAATACCACTGCGGTTAAAAATCTTAAAAAGCTATCAACATGTTCTCCTTGCTTCTGCCATGGAGGAGGCAAAAGATCTAATAAAAAGCTTTAAATATTAACTACGTGTCCCCCGAGGAAAACCGTGGTGTTCTTTTGGGAGCTCATCCCGCTCTGCAGAGGCTTTATCCAGGGAAAGGTCTGAAGCTCGCTCCCCTGGTTCAGCCAGTGATTAAGCTCAAAAATCCAACCACTAAAAAGTATTTCACTGAGGTTATTCCGAGCAGGAGAGGAGACGATTAGGGCGGGCGAACATGGGCAGGGGAGTGGAACTCTGCCTTTAGCTACAAAAGGCTGCAGCAGTCAAAAGTTGTAAAGCAAACAAAAAAAAATCAAAACGCTTATTGGCAATAATAAAATTAAATTTATTTATCACTATTGCAAGGCTGTCGGTAGCCAGCTACGCCAAAGCGCATCCGGCAATGGGCCCAGAGACCCGAGGCCCAGGGGTGCCCCGACAGAGCCATGGAGCCCAGGCCCTGTGAAGCAGCCCCCAGGAGTGAGTCAGCACACACCCGAGAACCCAACCCTGAACACCGAGGACCACCAACACACCAGCGGGTCAAGGCGGCAGCCAACGGAGGGAGGCCGGACAGGGGGCATGGACTCCACACTTAGTGGAGACCTGAGATGCCCCAGGAGAGTGGGCAGTCCAAAGCCCAACCTGACAAAAAGACAAACACAAAACCAGGTGCACAGTCACATTCACACCTTCCCACCCTATTGCCCCCACATGCAAACACTCTTAACCACTAAGGATGCTGTACACACACTTGCACTCATCTAACACATCATATTCTCTCAGGTCCAGGTACATTTTAATGTATAAAAATGTATAAATGTATAAAAATAACTACACAAGTCCAAAATTCTAGGTCACTGTATGTACATCTATGTGAATTGCTTGCATTTTATTTTTTACATACAATTTCCAAAGACATCTGCATGTTTGTAAATCAGACTCCCCCAACATTGACTTTTTGCACTGACATAACAGGCCTTCTAACGCAATACGGGATTCTGATCATCATCTATTGGCCCCCACCATGGGCCTCTCATCTTGAAATCGAGGTGGCAGAAGAGGCAAGCCCCTGGACCCCAGGGAGTTGACCCCTGCCACATGTCCTCTCATATGTGCTCAGAGAGCCTCTACCACCTCTCAGCAGCTGTCAATCAACGGCCACAGATGGAGAGTGCAAGGAAAGATGTGAGAAAAGCTGGGGCCATTTGTAAGTTTTGTTTTTAGGAGGTAAAACAAACTGGGATCCCACCACTAGTTCCACTGGATCCAATACAAATCTAAAGGGAAATTGGTGGTTAAACTTTACTGTGTGTAGCAAATAAATAAATGAAACATAATAATAACAACCAGGTTCCAAAAAAACATGATCAAAATGTTGATTGAACAACAAATATTTACAATCAACATAGATATAGATATATCACTATATCTATCTATCTATCTATCTATCTATCTATCTATCTATCTATCTATCTATCTATCTATCTATATAATACATATATATATATATATATATATATATATATATATATATATATATATATATATATATATATATATATATATATATATATACATATATATACATTAGGGCTGGGCAACGATTAAAATATTTAATCGCGATTAATCGCATAATTTGCCTGATTAATCATGATTAATCGCATTGTATTTACAAACTCCAAGAATGAATTCAAAAGTAGTGTAAAGAGCACTTTTATTTTAATGTTCTGCTGCCATATGAACAAAAGTGTCGTAACATTTGTAGCACTTATCAGTAACACATATTTAGTGTAAAGCTCAACTTAAACATGTAAAACAAAAAATAGCAATAATAATAAATTAAAGGTTATTGCCACTTATGGGAAAAAAATCTACCAACAACAGGCAATTTCTGAGGTAACCGCAGGGAGCAGCATTACCATTTTATGTTCAATACCAAAGTTTAACTTGGCAGTGGTTACAACTAACTTGTTTCTGTCATATTCGATGCTGGAAGAACTTTAAACTGAAATGCTTGCTAACTCGATATGCTTGCATGGTTATTTGACGTTAACACGTGTTTTTTTGTTGTTGCTTTCTCGCGTGCATATAGTGAATGGCAGGGGAAAAACAGGCAAAAATACATGGATACTTTGAAGCGAGAAGCGACTTCACCGACGGCGTCGATGCAGACCCCGCTCCGCTCCGCACAAAACTTGTTCCGTTCGCCAACTCACCGCCTCGCCTAAGCAAATTCCTGCGGGAAACACCGCCATCCGCATGTCAGCTTTGTTTTTTTCCGGCCAGCACCTTTCTTCCTCTTTGAATCCGAGGCTGGGCTGACAGCGAGGTTATTGGCGCATTATCGCCACCTACTGTTCTGATTCAAACCCCTACACCGCAGCAACAGACCTTCACTAAATAAAAGCATGTGAGCAACATGCGTTAATGCGCGTTAAAGTAAATATCGCCGTTAATAGTCTAATGAATTAACGTGAAATTAACGCGTTAACTTGCCCAGCCCTAATATATATATATATATATATATATATATATATATATATATATATATATATATGGAGTGGTGGCTACCCAGATTGCTGCCTGGGTGCTGTGGTAGCTGCCCACTGCTCCCTAAGGGATGGGTTAAATGCAGAAGGCAAATTTCATTGGAATGCACAATCGCAATGACGAATAAAGATTTCTTCTCTTCTTCATATTTTATACTTAAGATGTCTTCATTTCAGAAATGCTCCATTCTGTTAACCTCGGAAGTCAGAACTTTGGGCTAACACCCGTGTTAACAGCATTCCAATGAACCTAACGCAGCCCTAACCCATAACACAGTCAGATAAGTCAGGATACCAATATCGCCATGACCAGGAAAGCTATTGTTTTGTTCGTAGTACCCCTTACAAACACATGTTTAAAGCTATGCTTTCGACATGCAAAGGGCACTTTTAATTTGTTCAGTTCAGAGTTGTAGCCGCTACATGCAACGTTGATTTTAGACACACTCTTACAACTCTGTCTTGTGAAGTGAGAATCTTTTCATCACAGCTTACTGTTGTTGATGTGTGGAGCTACCATATTGGATCCGAAAATTGGTCTTAAAAGATTTCTCCAACTTTCCGAGTGGGAAATCCAAGTGCAATTGGAATGCAGCATAAGGTGGACTCAAAGTCAATCTCCTTGTTTCTATGCACAAACTTAATGATTAAAGCTGAATATAATTCTTACTATTTTTTTTACTTCTTGTTTTCTGTCACACTATTTTGACTAATGTCTCTTTTTATGTTTTTTAGCCACTCTCATTCTTAGACGTTTTCTATTTTGTGACACCTCAGTTTTATAGTTCCTGGTCTCTGTGTGTTTATTTTCTGTTCTGTCATTCATTTCAGCTGATTCCCTTAGTCCCTGTTTTGAGGTTTTCTTACCCTGCTGTTCTCACGCTGGTGAATTAGTGTCCCCCTGTGTCTAATTTCACTGATCACTGCCCCTCTGTATATTTTCCCCTCTGGTTGATTTTGTTTGCTTCTTTCATGCTTTGGATTGGGATTTTTCTCAGTCTTGGTTTCAAACCAAAATCCAAAACATAAAATGTTTAGACAGTTTTTGCAAGTTTCTTTTTGTTTCTTTGAACATCTTCATATTGTCTTTACCTCAACCTTATATCTACCTGCATTTGGGTCTTCTACTCAAACCAAAACTGACATATTTGAAATATAATAAACATTCTAATTAATACGTAGAAAGAGAACATCTGCCATTTTTGCCAACTTCTAACCTTGAAGGCTTTAATAAAGCATATGATTTTATTGTCATGTTTTTGTAAAAAAAAAAGAAACACTTACATATTTTTGCAACATGCTTCAAGAGGAAATAGTTTGTTTATATAGATGTTTACATAAAGGCTGCCCGTCAAAGGCAACAAGACTGTCACACTTATACATTTCAATATTAATTTCTGTATGATAGAGACCAAAATTCTCTCTCTCTCTCTCTCTCTCTCTCTCTCTCTCTCTCTCTCTCTCTCTCTCTCTCTCTCTCTCTCTCTATATATATATATATATATATATATATATATATATATATATATATATATATATAAAGTCACCACCTGGATTTAACTAAGCAAATAGGCGGCGTTTATGTTTCAGATGGCAACTTATTTAACCCCAACCTGTGCAATTAGTTGCTTCTCATTTGTTAAACAATCATGTCGAACGACACATCCAATCGTCGTGGAATAGATGTCAGTCTGTTTCAGAAGGCTCAAATCATTAGCATGCATCAAGCAGAGAAAACATCTAAGGAGCTTACAGAAAATACCAAAGTTAGGTTAAGAACTCTCCAACGCATTATAAAAAAAACAGGACAGATAGTGGGGACGTTTTAAGTGATCAGTGATCACCTAAACGTTTGGTGGAATCAAATAAAAAAAAATTAAAAAAAACCACAGTAGATATCCGGGCTATGTTTAATAGTGAAAGTAAGACCATTTCCACACGCACAATGTGAAGGAAACTGAAGGGATTAGGACTGAAGAGCCTTAAGAAAACCTTTAATCAGTGAGGCTAACCAGGAAAAAAGGATTCAGTTTGCTAGGGCGCTTAACAGTTGGATTCCGGAGCAATGGAAGGTCATATGGTGTGATGAGTCCAGATTTATCATTTTTCAGAGTGATTAGCGCATCAGGGTAAGAAAAGAGGCAGGTGAAGTGATGCAGCCATCAAGCTTTGTGGTTACTGTACCAGCCTGTGGGGGCAGGGCTATGATCTGGGGATGCTGCAGTTGGTCAGGTCCAGATTCAGCAACAGTATGTGCTCAAAGAATGAGGTCAACTGACTACCTGAATACACTGAAGTGGATTTTTCTACCCTCATGGCGCGGGCATCTTCCAAGATGACAATTCAAAGGGCTTGAGTGGTTCAGGGAGCATGAGATATCATTTTCACACATGGATTGGCCACCATAGAGTACAGACCTTAACCCCATTGAGAATCTTTGGAATGTGCCGGAGAAGGCTTTGCGCAGTGGACAGACTCTACCATCATCAATGCAAGAGCTTGGTGAAAAATTAATGCAACACTGAGTGGAAATAAATCTTGTGACATTGCAGAAGCTTATCAAAACAATGCAACAGCGATTGTGTGCCATAATCAAAGCTAAAGGTGGGCCGACGAAATATTACAGTTTGTGACCTTTTTTTAGCCTGGCAGTATAAATTTGGATATTGAACTGGATCTTCACTGAGACTTCAGAGGCATTGTTTTAACTTTAGGTTCCCATCTTGTTGTATGTCTGGCTGGAAATTTAGACTTTTAGAGGGTTGCCATTGTCCAAATCCCCGACAGTCCTAGTGTTGCTGTTATGACCATTATGACCATAACCTATAACGTCATTACACCCCATGAGTATTGGGATTTTACCTCTCAGCATCAGTTATACACAGTCCCTCAAACCACGGACAGCATTTCTTTGTTTGCAAAAAGACACCCGAATTCCACCAATAGGTGGGCTGTTGAGTGCTGTCTTTAAACCCAAACAAGATGTGTGACAAGCCACCACTCGCTCTACTGTGTCATGTGATGGAACTACACATTAAAGATTTTAGGACATCTGGCTCCGTCTTTGCCAAAATTATCATGCAACAAGTAGATATGGCAAACCAAGTTATTCTTCCCCCAGCTGAATTGCTGTAGTTTTACTTCAGCATGATTGGCAGCCACAGGAGTTTTATAACACTTGCTGTGTCAAAAGCGTGCACACTTCACAATCTGGCCTTTAAGTGGCTTTGCTTGGCAACAAGGCTGAAAAAGAATCGCACAGAGCAGAAACTCTGCAGACTGATCCTGCCCATCCTTCACCTCTCCAGTGAGGCTCAGAGAAAGTAACAGGACTTATGCACAAGTGTGAATGTGTGAGCAGATTATTTGAGCGTGTTCTTCTGCATGTGTAAACTTCTGCTGATGAGAGATGTGAGGAGGCAAAGGTCCAAGTGGACGACACAAGGGAGAAGGAGCAAGGGAAGCGACAGTGAGATAGAGACTTGGTCGAGGTTTATAATGGGGCACAGCAGACGCGAGGCTCTGGCCCTAATTGATCTCTGGGTAATGCACAGGGCCCGGCCTCGGGGGCCACTGGAGGGGTCATTAGGATGCAAATATAACAGTACTCCTGAAGCACACACTAGACGAACCCTTGACAAGGTGGAGAGATGAAAGAGGAACAGTGGAAGCAGAAATTTGAAGTCTGCTTCGATCTGTCATTCATGCTCTGAACTCTTTGGTTTTCCTTTTGACTACTATTTGCCCTACAAAATAACATAAGTTTTTATTTAACCAATATCAACATATTCTGCTACTCTTTCTGCATTTTTTTGCTAATCTTGCCCACAACAAACACATGAGCACATCTGATAGTCATCATAATATAAATCGCACATATTGTTTTACTCATAGGGTGCTTTGCAAAAGTATTAATTCAGCTTTGATTTTAACATTTTCACACATCACAACTACAAACGTCATAACATTCTATTGGGACTTTATGTGATGGACCCTGAAAAAAAACAAAAGTAGTATATACTTGTGAAATGAAAGGAAAAGGATACCTGGTACGTTTCCATAGAAAAAAATGTCTGGACAGAGTAGTGTGCGGTTGTATTCAGCCATTTTGGTAAATTCTTTGTAGAAACAACTTTTGTAGCAGTTGCAGTCTTTCAGGGTGTTACTACCAGCTTTTGGCATCTATGTTTGCCAATTCTTGTTTGCAAAATGGCCCACCATACATTGAAAACCCCATCCATGTCGTATTGATTACTGCAGCAGTGTCTTCACAGGTCTGCCTAAAAAGTCCGAAATCCACAGCAGCTCCAGAACGGTGCCGCCTGCGTGCTCACTTAAACTAAGAAAATAAAGTATTTTACCCCAGTTGTGAACCTATTATAATGGATCCCTGTATCTCAGAGAACAGACTTTAAAATACGTATGTTAGTCTATAAATCACTGAATGGCTTAGCAC
The DNA here is from genome assembly GCA_037039145.1 of Fundulus diaphanus. NCBI lineage: Eukaryota > Metazoa > Chordata > Actinopteri > Cyprinodontiformes > Fundulidae > Fundulus > Fundulus diaphanus. The sequence continues at coordinate 42,971,465 of CM073130.1, forward strand.
CAAATACATTAAATATTTGTTGTTGTTTCACCTTTCCAGACCATTCATGTCTTCTGGTTCAAGCCTGCTCTGCTTCCCCGGAATCAGAACCAAACATGGAGAAAGAGCATTCAGTTTCATGCGCCACTAATCTGGGATAAACTTCCAGAAAACTGCAAAAATGCGGAAACTGTTAGTTCTACTAAATCAACATTGCAATAAATAAATATAGGTACTTTGCAAAAGCAATAATATTTTCATCATGTAAAGCATATTGAATTGTCTTTTTCCTGAAATGCACAATATAAATAAACTTGTCTTGACATTCTGGCCAAATGTGGAGTTCACGGTCATAATAACAGATTCTCCCATCTGAGCGGTGGATCTCTGGAGCTCCTCCAGGGTTACCATGAGCCTCTTGTCTGTTTCTCTGAATAGTGCAATCCATGCCAAAAACATCTCCACAGCTTTATATGACCTGTATGGAGTGTTACTTGGCCCTCAAGAGGCTGTTTGTATACTACATTTCTCTAACAATCCTTTAATGCCTTCATAGAACTGTTGGATTTATATTAAAATTGCATTGCACACACATGGATCCTATTTACTAGAAGAAATGTGTTTCACAGGATTTTATTTAGAGGTGACAGAGTAAAGGTTGCTCAATACAAATTCACGGCACACTTGAAACAAACCATGTACTCTTTTCTTTTCAGTTCAAAGCTATGCACCAGGCTACATTGTGTGATACAATCCCAATTCAATTCATTGCACTTTTATGTTGTAACCTGATACAAAGTGAGTAAAGCTTTGAGAAGCATAAATGCTTTTCCAAAACAGAATTTTTGAAAAACAGATATCTTCTTTTAAACTTCCTCGTAAATCTGGAGTATTTTCATTGCTGTGTAATGTAAACAGAACCCCCACCCCAAACCTCGGTGCTTCATAATAATATTTAAATAAAATAGTCCAAACCATACTATGTTTTTTCTGTGTTGTGAATTTCAATTAATTTCTGAATGTTTAGTTTTCATCATAAACAGGAAAGTACCATTGGAATGCCTGACTTTTAAAATAATAGTAATGATAGATTTACTTAATTAAATTCAAATCAAAACATTATTTATTTTCAGAATAAATGGAGTCAAAAATCTTTTATGCATCATCCTGTTATTTATTATTTTATTTATTTATTTATTTGGAATGAGTTATGTCCCTTTTAAAAAAATCACTTACACTCCTCTTTTGAAGCAAACTTAGACCTCTACCCTTTTAACAATGTAAGCTGGTTATCCAAATACTGGTGCAGGGGTCCTTGTATGTGTCAGTTTTATTTGTCTTTTTCATGTCTCAAATTTTTTAAAGACAAAAGCAGAAGCTATCCATGGCAGGCGTAGGGGCTGGAGGCCAGCGAGTGCGGGGATCGTTTTTCTTTTTTTTTCATTCTTCCCTAATTGACATGAACAGTTCTTTTGACCCTAATTAGCACTCTGTAATCTCTCATTTGCATATCACAAAGCCAACAGTATTTGCATATTTGTAAACGAGATGGGTCCTACATCTGCATGCGTTCCCTTGTTTCCTCTTCTTTCTTCTTTTGCCCCTCACCTTTTTTTTCAAAGCTCGCCTGCTCTCAGTATCTCCCTCTTTCTCTCTCTCTCCATCACATGGGTTTCATGCCAGAAAGTGGCAGCGACATCAGGGCAACACACAGACAGGGACAAGAGGGAGGTGGTGGTCACTTGGCACGTGCCCTGGTATGAGTACTTACAGAGAGGGAATGAGGCAAAGAGGAAAGATAGGCCTGTTTTCAGCTGCAGGCGTCATAGAAGTTTAAAAGAAAACAGCAAAATTGGGGGAGACAATTGCAACCACAAGAATCACACTACAAGAATCAGAATCAGGTTAAAACGGCAATTTGCTTCATATGACAAGGAATTTGAATTTGGTTCTACTTAACTCTCATTGAAGATGAGTACGATACACAAAACAAGTAAATATAAATATTTTTTGTAAATATTAATGTATACATTTTCAGCAAATAAGCAAATATATATTGAGGTACTCTGATTGTTAAAGGTATATAGCCATGTTATATGCTTAAAAAAAATATGGCGCCATCAACCAGCAGTATTGCAGAACTATCATAATGCCGGTTTGCTTAATTAATAAATCACTTGTAAATAATGCAGGACCGAGCCTGACCCTCTGCAATACCTCGCAGTAAAGCGGCAGCTCGGCAAAGACCAACCGTTATTAATTAAATACACCAATCTACAGCAAGTTTAAGAGCCTTATATCAGAGAATTTACTCATGTCAATCAACTCTGCGATCACATCTTGGTATTCGGCAGGTTTAGCGTCCGCTTCAGTGAACACCATCGTTCATACTTTATTCCCAGCAACATTCCAGTCTTTTCCTAGCCTCGTGAGACCATCCTGATCTCGCGAGCTTATAAGGTTTCACTCGCAGATCAGTCTGGCTACTTTCCGTTAAAGAAAATTTGGAGCCGTTCACCAAACGAACGTCCAATCAGCGTTGGCTTTGAGGCGGGTTGAGGTGTGACGCAACGAGAAGCGCAACAGTTCAGTCTAAAGAACATGGCGGCTTCAGCCGATGAAACTAGCGTCAGCGTGCAGTGTTTCCCGCAGGAATTTGTTTAGGCGAGGCGTTGAGTTGTTGGCCGGCAGACGACTGACGGGGGGGGGGTGTTGAAGAAGACAAGTTTTGCGCGGACGACTCGCGGACCGGGGTGGGGGGCGTATCCACGTATTTTTGCCTGTTTCTTCCCTGCCAATCACTGTATGCACACGCAAAAGCAACAAGAAACAACCGCGTCAAATAAACATGCAAGCATATCGAGTTTTTTTTTTTTTTTTTTTTATGTTAGCGCTGCGGGAAACACTGGCGTGGCTATCGAGCAAGTTTTATCAGAATTACAGAGTATTTCTTCACTGAAAGAAGAGCAAAACACTGCTCTGGAGACTTTTCTCAGAGTAAAAGATGTTTTTGCTCTTCTCCCGACTGGTTTCGGCAAGAGCTTGTGGTTGTGTTTTCGTTGTCGCTGTTAGTACGTCATATGCTTCGTTGATCTGATTGGTTTATTTGGCCCGTCTATCACCAACATAGGCCAATCAGCTAACCAGTATTTTCGCCCCTTCCCAAAATTACTTCAACGGAAGGTTTCCAGATGGATATGCGGAGCAAATCCATCTGGCGGAGTCAGGTTAGTCTTTTCCCTCTTAGAATCATATATATTTTTCTAAGTTTTTTTCCCACTGGATCTTGGACCATTCTTCATTGTATTGCTGGGAGATGCTAGCTGTTAGCTGCTTCCTTGTTTTATCCAGGGCTTTGAACCGATTTTTTTCCCCAATCGGTTCGTTCCGAACAGAAACGGAATTATAACATTTCCGGTTATGAGTTCCACCAATAAATTGACGTTCCCGAACCGGTTAGAACAAAAAAATACTGTTCCCGGAACGGTTAATTTCGTTCCTGTCAGCTTTTTGGAATGAGCGTTTTACTTAACGATGGATCGTAATCAGTGACGGACTGGGATTAAAAAACGGCCCTGGCATTTTCACCAACCAGCGGCCCACATGGGGACACGCACGCACGTGCCCGCAACACACAGATATAACTTCACATGCACGGAAATAACACGCATGTTTGTAGCCCCATTGGTGTTGAACTCTAACTTTAATATGCATAAAACTGAACCAAGAGGCATTTCAGTGTTTCCCGCAGGAATTTGCTTAGGCGAGGAGGTGCGTTGGGGGGGGGGGGGGGCGGGACGACAAAATTTTGCGTATCCATGTGTATCCATGTGTTTTTTCCCTGCCACTCAGTATATGCACGCGCGAAAGCAGCAACAAAAAACAGCGTGTTAACGTCAAATAAACAATAACGTCAAATAGCGTGAGTTTGGCGAGGCGGCCGCCTCGCCAAGACAGCGCTGCGGGAAACCCTACATTTGGCTTATTAGTGGGCCGAGAGATAATGTAGGCCTACAATGAACAGGGTGAAAGGGGCCGCGCCCACCCGACGATCATGCCGAATGCCAGACCGTCCAGTCCGTCACTGATCGTAATTTACCTCTTATTTAAGATGTGTAGCTCTAGTGGAGACACCGCTCTCTCTCCATTCAGTCAGCGAATGTGTGATGTGATGTCACACAGGAAGTGAACCTCAGCCGTCATGGTAACGTGCGCAGGAAAATAATTATTATTATTTTTTTTAGTTAATTAGGCAACGAAAACTTTGAGGAACGAAATAAAACCGGTATTAACCGGTTACCATTATTTTTAAATAAGTGTTCCAGTTCCAGAACATAAAAAATAATAACGTTTCCGGTTTCGTTTCTGTTCCCTGTAAAATACAAAAAGTTCCCTGTTTTCGTTTTAGTTCCTTGAACCGGTTCAAAGCCCTGGTTTTATCCCCTGCTGGGCATGTGCAGTGTCGTACTTCTGTTGTTATTGAAGCTAAACAGGAAAGGCTTTATTTACTAACAACTTGAGCAAAAGCAAAGCATAAAACACCAAAATAACAACTGCAGCAGGACGTGATAATCTTTCATAAAAACTTTGTATGCAACAAGAGTGAGCTACTGACTCACCGCTGGTTAGTGTCACTACTGCAATATCTGGTCGCGGCACCCTACATTAGGGGCACTTACAGTAATCATAATTATCTAATCTGAACTGATAAGTTTCTGAAATAGCTTTCAATTATTCTTTTTTTGGCACTTTTGATGCTATTTTCATTCTAAACATCTGGAGTCAATTGTAAGAAAAATACTTCTGACTACAGCAGCACTTGCAGAAGAAAATAGTTAATTTATTAACATAGTTGTGTTTTCTATCTGATTGTATTTCAACAATTTATGCATTTAAAAACCAATGCATGACACCAAAACTGCTTCTAATCACAGCTGGTTTACCAATGCACTCACATTGTGCTTGCACATGCTTGTGAATCAGTGTCAGTCTGGAAATCACCAAGTAGAGAATATGGATGGGTGATAATTTAATGTGTTAAATGTGCAGGGTGGTCCGAGAAGCCTCAAGACAACCAAAAATAATGAGAGATTATTATTTTCATCCATCTCTTGTTTATAAAGAGAGGGCTGCTATCTATGTCTTGCTGCCAATGGGTGAGAGGTGGGGACACTCTGTACAAGACGGCAGTTCATAACAGGGCAACGCAGAAACAAAGGGCACATTACCTTATATCTACACACTAGGACATTTTATCTAAAAAACTACCCTAATGGGTTGAAAAAAGGTAATGACAGTACGTCAAGGTGCTTTGTAAGAGCACCTTGCCATCAACAACATTCTCGGGGTTTTTGTTTTGTTGTTGTTTTTTTTTCTTATCATCTTGGAAACATTTCGTTGTCGCTATTTGTTCTAAAATGTTAGTACATTGATGAGTTAATAAAAACATAAAAGAACTATGAAGGGTTAATTATTTTAGTATCTTTTTTTCCTTGCTCTCCCTTATGAAATAAAACACCAACAAAAGTGTCCTTTACTGTATGTAACTATAAACTATGTGCAATACTCATTATTGGTAATCGTTGCCTCTTAGCAGCAATAGTTGTTATTCATTATTGACATTTTGTAAAATCATCACATCAAATTGGCCATCTTAAACCACCTTGTTTAATTTCCTGTGCATTTACAGTCCAAGGTGACATTGAAGAATCCTTTGCCACATTTGTCCCACATAAATGGTCTCTGGCATTTTATAAATGCTACCAAACTTTTATTCCTGTAAGATGTACCTAAGCATTGCCTTCCAACACCTCTCATTTTTTGTTATAATTATGTTATTGTTCTGGCATCGGGTATCTGACATCTTTTTTTTCAGTCTACATCTTGCTCCCTTTGACCTTTCTCCTCCTCCCCTTGTCAGTCTTGACCTCGATGACGCAGCGCTCTATTACTATGGTAATGGGGGCTAATTGAATGGCGGAGGTGTAATGGAGAAGACAACACAGCCTACATTATGATAAGGAGCCCAGACAACAGCCCCACGTACAGGGTCACTTCTCTCCAATAAGGTGGGTTTAAAGAAGAGGATAGACGTCCTCCTTGGTCCCTTGTCTCCATCCTCATCTTGTTCTTCGCTCCTGAGGATTTTGCATGTGCGCTTTATTATCATTCAGGATTATCATGGAGTTACTCTGCCAAGGTCAAGGTGTATGTGTGAAGTACATGAAGTATGTTGACTTAATTCAGGGTGGAAACATGTTTTGGTATTTTTGGAGGGAAGTTTCTGCACTCAACGTTATCATTAAAAAAGTAATGGAGTGGGATTGTTGTTTTCTGTACTTGATGCTGGGGGAGTGAGTGGGCATTCATTTGCTCTCATTTAACAACAGCTGTAATGTATTCAACAGGGGGACCTACTTTATCAAACATAAAAGTACGGGGGGTCCACTCGTGTCATCAAATTTTCCATTTGTGACACATCTTCTAAATGCAGTGTTTGGGAAAGTGTAATTCCAAATGCAGCATTTTGACAACTTTGATGCTTTTGAATATTCACATGAGATATAAACACCAGGGATCTCATCAATGGGAACTTTAAAAAGCAATCACATATTGTTGGGGACGAGGGGGAAGAAATGAAAGGCAGAAGAAAACTTTTACTTTTGAAATGGATATGATTTAGTGAGCAATTACATTGCCATTTAAAGTACAGCTTTTAGGTTGTGTACTGCCCTGCGTCTTTGGAAGAGCTGCAATTTAAAAGAAATCTGGTTAATGGTAATTCTGTTTTACCAGCTTTCATTTACGGCTTCCACCGGCAAAGGAGAACAATGTGGTGTTTCACAGTGAGAAGAGGCGTTTCTGTGAGGAAGACCCAAATTCATTGACTGAATCACATTAAAGAGGCTCACTAAGAGGAAAGGAGAAAGCGCTACTCCCTTTGATTTTGTTTATGTTCCAGAAAATTGCATCGCCTTTGCAATTAGCGTGTTGTAAGGTGGGAGTCTGTGTTTAAATGGGAGTTCAAACAGATAAAAAAAAGGTTGTGGAAAAAAAAAGTGTGGCGTTTCACGAACAAAGCTGATATAGTAACGATACTTGCCATTCTCCCTTTCTTGCATTAGTTTTTCAAATACCACACATCTAACAAACTTTGTTATAGTTACACATTTGGCTCATCCCTTCAAACTGTTAATTATTCTTTACATAGGGACTTCATTCTTTTTTCTGGGTTTTTATGGCACAAGTGGTTGGTTTTTCATACAGTAGACTGACAGGAACGAGGGTTTGAGAGAGGGGGGTGAGACATGTGGCAAAGGACCTCAGGCCGGAATCAAACCCGGGTCAGCCCCTTCGAGGACTTGGCTCCTCCGTATATGGGTCGTGCACACTACCCCTGCGCCATCGGAGCACAACCCAGGACTGGATTTTTAGGCTGAATTATACGGTCTTCTGCTTTCAATCCGGATCTGGAGCACATTGCAAGTACACCCAGCTGAGTGCACACCAAAGGTCTGAAGATACCTGGTTGGACCGTGCTGACAAACATGTACTTATACTCTTAGAACTCACTGCACAGAGATTCAACCAATATGGGAGAAAGCAAAAAAGAGTGCATCATGTTTTGAATCCAAAAGGCTTGAAGAAGGAGAACATTTTTTTTATCTTGTCCACACAGGTTTAAGTGGGACTTCAAAGATAACATGTCATAAGGTTAATTATTAATGAGTCATATCAAAACTGTGATGCAAGCTGAGATTGGACACGAACGTCAGCAAACTCCTCCCAGATCAAAGAACCGCGGAGGTGAGATGCACATTTAAGACGTTTTTGAAGCCATGTTTTACCTTTGATTTTCTGTAAAGCATTTTGAATTACTTGATTTATGATGCGTGCTGGTTGAACACCTTACCTTGCCTATGTGCTGAGTCAGAAAGTCCTGTAGTATCAACGGTTAAGCTACCTATGTTTATGTGAACTGTTGCTAGAAGGTTAGAGCAGCTTTTTTTCTGAAATTCATGGAGCTGCATATTTGAGCTAAAAAGATTTCCCATGAAGTCCAGAGGGACAAAACATGATTGCTTGTGAATTTTTAATTCACACATTTTATTTTATTTTATTTGAAATGAAAATGTGTGCTACTTTTTCTTACAAAAATACAGTACAAAAATACTTAGACATAACTGACCGGTAGATTTTTAAGAGCTTATTGGCGACAATAAATGAATTATAGTAAATCTAGATTTGTTTTCACTTGATCTCTTAAATTCATTGACATATGATTAGAACCTTTAGGTTAAAGAATGTCTAATTTGTAAATCTAAAAAAAAAAAGAAGAAAAAAGTATGCTATTGTACCAGATCAGATTTGGACCCTTGAAGATAACGTTTGAGCCCTACTCAGCTACCAGGCGCAGGCCACTTAGAGCGTACCTTTACCTTCCTATTTAAGGTAAGGTTTGTACATTGTTGTGGTCTGGCATTTTTCTTGAGGACAGAAGATTCAACCATGTTGTTATTTATTAAACAAAATCAATCCGAGATGAAAAAAGTTTGGGGAAAAGAACTAAGCACACCATGAGACTCTAGATAGATAATAAATATGTAAAGCCCAGAATTTAGGAGGCGATCTTAAATTAAATGTTTTTTGATTGTCATTGTCTTCCACTTATCCGATACCGGGCAGAAGCCTCAGCAGAGATGCCCAGACTTCCCTCTCCTCAGACAGTTCACCAGCTCTTCACCGTCTCCTGGGAGCCTCCCTGGGCCTCCTTCCAGTGGAGCATGCCTGGGACACCCATAAAACACGTCATTCACAGCTCATATTTATGCTGTAGGTTAACTAGCATTTATATACATTAGTATCTACGACAATTTTGAAGTTTCAATGTCACTGAATCGACTTTTAGAAGTTTGGTTACAGTTTTTTTCTTTTTTCAAAAGGGTGAATGCGCAAGAAAGATTTTCTTTAAAAGGGAAATAATACACTTCCTTTCAACAACACACACTTGTAGGTACTGTATTGGTTTGAATCCCTGCCTCGTGGAAATAGCTAAGTCAGGTGTGTTGCACTACCCAGTCTCAGTACCGGCCCAATGAGCAGAGCATCAGTGAGGAAAAACTGAGAAAAACTGAAAAAGGAACAGAAAAAAAAACAATGAGGAAAGAAACGGAAGGAGGCAGAAAGCCATTTGAAGTCAGCTCCTGTTGGACGTCTAAGCATCTACCTCTTCTCTCCTTCTCTCTCCGACACTTTCTTTTCTACATCATGTTGTTGCTGTGTTTTCCACCCCCGCTGAGGGCCCACTCATGCTCCCCTGCCTCAACCCCATATTGGATCTCAGTAGGTATTTTGTGCTTTTAAATGAATAGGCAAATGAGAATCGCAGTCCAACTGAAGAAGGGTGGGTAGGAGTATGAGTAGGGAAAACAAGATCCAGGGGAGCGGAGGCAATTGGGTCTCTGAGCGGAAACTCGAGCCCCCCCACCCTTCACCCTAAACACTCTGTGCACAATCACACACACGCAAGCCCAAATGTCATGGGTGGCTAAGAGCCTGGGGGAAGGCACCTCATTTCACTGTGGCTTCCTGCAGGGTTTCCCGGATGCAGTGAGTGGAAGACCCTGCACTTGGAGACCCACTGATCTGTGATAAAAGCTGCACTGCATCCTCCTCATCCTCTTCCAAATTTAAAATCCAATTCCAGCCACTCCAAATTGCTCACTGGTCTATTTCATACTTGTAAACAGTACCTTCATGCACTTCTTTAGGATATTTGTTTGAAGTAATGTTTCATCTGAAGTGGATTTATCCAACGGAAGTGGAAGATTTATCATTATGGTAGTCATTTAACTGACTAATTTTATTACCAAGAAAGGAAGGATCAAAAACCACACATAAGAGCATATTTCTGGAAACAATAATGAAAACTTGCCATTTCTGTTCACAGCTCTGCATAACTTATACCAGAATTACTATGCTACTGCATACTAGTTTTCAAAAATATACATATTGAAGCAACAAAGGTGAGTGAAAATACAAGAAGCCATAAAAGGATGATTTCAGATCACTGTCTTTCAGCTGGAGATGACCTGATTAGGATTTTTTGTGTTCTGAGACCTTAATGAATAAGTATTTGCCAACACAAAGTCCTAGTCCAATACGTCACTAAAACCAACTAGATTTATACTCAGTAAAACAGGGCCTCTCCAATGATGCTCAGGACACTGCAGCATCATGGAAAGCAACATATTATGTATTGTTATGTATCACAACATTTTGTTCCAGCAGCCATTTCTGCAGGACAACCTTCTATTTTTAAAGATAGATCTAACTCAATACACACAGCTACAGACACAATAATCTATGTGATGTATTTTACCTTTGCAATGTGATTTGTAATTTTATTGTACTTTTTATATGGGTCTTAAATTTGTAACTTTGAATTTGCACAAGCAATTTTTAAATAGTTCTCCTGGAACTAAAGCCTGACCAGGGACAGGGTCTGTAAATTAGCATTCTGCTAGAAGCTCTATGTTCACTGCATCCGTTGCCCATCAGAAACAATGTTTTAGTTGTACTGTCCCTGTCAAAGTAAATAAAATGAAATGATACTAAATGCTCTCCTATAAAGCTGTTACAGGTCTTCACTTCACTGTGCTTTTAAACCTGGAGAGTTTCAATCTTTCTTTTAGTCAAAAGGACTGGAAATGCTGTTTACTTCATGTTTTGCATTCCCTTTATGGATTTTCTTTTCTTTCTTTCTTTTTTCTAAGAACTTTTCATTCTTTGTCAACACAATAGCATCATCTGTAATAAACTGAAAATAAGGACACATATCAAATATTTCCATTTGTTGTAGCCTTCTCAGATAGGTTACGCATTTATTTTTTGTCACATTAAAACAGCTCTTAGCTATCCAAACCAACCTGGCAGTCCGCAGTATGTGAGGACAGAGGGTTCTGTCTCTGTCTTGCTGGTCTGCAGTACAGGGGCCCCACATCCAACTCTGCTGGCTTAGTCTCTCCATGCTGCAGACTTCTCCATCAATTTCTCAGGTTGCCATATTCAGAAGGTCTCAGATAAGTCCGCCATAGATGTCACGGGTGAGAACGACTCAGAGTAAAGACATTGGACACAGACATTGTGGACTGGTGTGGAACTATCTCCTGGTCAACCTGGATTTCCACAAACGCAGACCCACACCACTGACACCAGAGACCATCCAGGGAACTGACACTGAGATAGTGAAATGTAAATATCTGGATGTTCTCCTGAACAATAAACCGGACTGGAGTCACAATACTGATGCTCTTTACAGGAACGGTCAGAGTAAACGCTACCTGCTAAGGAGACTGGGTCATTTTGAACAGCAGGTGATGCTCCTAGATACTTTTTTTATGTAGGCATCAGCCATTTTCTAAAGTGCAATATGTTGGAACAGCACCTTATCTGTAGCTGAGAGGATGCGGTTAGATAAGCTCTTCAGGAAGGCCAGCGGTGTACTAGAATACCCCGTAGACCCAGTGCCCATTGCAGGAGGTGGACCATAGATAGACTCTATCAAAAATTACATCACTGTTGGACAACGTCTCTTGTGTTTCAGGTCCCTATCCAGCTCAATGCCCATATCTACTTGAGTTTAAGATTTTTTGATAGAGTCCAGTATTTATGGTTACATTAAATACAACATGTCCTGAAAAAGCAAAACAGCTCCACCCTATCAAACTGCCAGCGTGAGGTTTTCTGCCGTTATGATGTTCTTTTCTCTAAAATGTTGTGTTAGTTTTATGTCAGATTAAGTAGAAGAAACAAGAGTGATCCTTTATTTATTTTTTTATTCTGCACATTTAGATGGTAAAGTTCTTTAGCAGAATTGTGGCACACAGATTTCATTGAATTTTCGCCCCCGTTTTGAACAATATCCTGCCACACAAAATAGTAAAAGGGCCAAAATTTGCCCTTATTAGCTGTGATACATTAAGATTTAAAAGTAGAATAAAATTGTGCCTTGATAAGGTAAAAATACAAAGGGCGGAGCACCTAGGTGAGCCTCAGTACCATCACACACCCTTGCCATGGTGGTTTGGAGTTGGCACAGGGATCCCCAATAAGGTCCACTGAAATATTAATCCTCTCCCCTCCTACAGCTTGAACATGACACACACACACACACACACACACACACACACACACAGACTGATTTCAGCACACATCGTAGCTCCCACAGTTTCCCGCACCATGCCTGCAGTGGGCCCTGAAATATTAATGTATAAAGTAAATTAAAGCTGCAACAAAAAGAGATAGGGGTTTTCTTTCTTTTCCTGTACATCTGACTGTCTGTTTTTTATGATTGGATGGGGGCGATGGAGGGTGGTACAAAGAAGGGAAAAAAAGGTGGGTGGATTATTAGAGAAAGGGAGAAGGTGAAGAAGGTGGGTGGCACATGAAGAAGGTCTGACAAAGAGCATAGGGAGCTTTGTGTTTTCACAGCTTTACATTTTGTTGAAGATATGGGCTTCTTCAGAACTCAGATTTAAATTAGAATTATTAAACGGTATCGTACAAACATTAAAGAAACAAAACTGTTACTATACGAATGAAGATAGAGCAACCTAAAGGTCATGGGGTCACATATGCAACAGAATAAACGAACACAAGCTTGTTGGCATGTAGACGTAGAACGTGGAAGCTTGTATGTGAGTGTTAACTCTTTTTTTCACTCCCGTCTGTTTAAAAAATTGCATGTAGGCACCAACCTTGGACTCCAACACTGACTCCTGACCCCTTTGACTGGGAATATTCAAATTTGATAATGCTACTTTTCTCTGAAACTCAAACACTTCCTCCACATATTCCTCATACACTTTCATGTCTCTAAATCTCAGTTACACACACCACCGCTTTAGCTCTTTCGTTACATTTCCATAGCTGCTTGCTTGTACAGTATCAGCTAATCAGACGCTGCCAGAAGTAACACTCTTCAAACGTGTTCACACAGCACAAAGACTCATCCTAAAAGCTCCGGATTGCCACCTGATCAAACACTTGCATAAAGACATTGATACAATCCATAAATCTTTCTGCGGCTCATTCTCCTTCTCTGTTAGACACTCACGCTAAAAAACACATACACACACTTTGCAGCAGCCCCAGCATAGACTTTATCTCCACCATCAATTTCCGCTTTCTGCATATGGCTGGAGCTGCTTATGCATGTGCCGCGGTGCTGTACTTTATCAAAGGACCCGTCCTGGGCTTGGGGCCATGCATTATTAAACACAAGAAGTACCATACACACACATGCACACACACACACATTAACTGGGGCACACAGTAGGGCCTGGCTGCACAGGTACACACACACACACGCACACACACACATACACACTGCAGTATTTGTTAACACCACTGACCTGGTGATAGAGGGCAGACACAATTGGAACTTATTGAGAAATTCGTGCGCACAAAAAATATGCAGAATATAATGGGATCACTGACTCTGACACTGACAGGAAGCACACGTTGCTGTTATTGAGGTTCAATAATGGAACATCTGTACACAAATTATGGCTCAGCCTACTGTTTCATCCGGTCTCAGTTGTAGAAAAATGCGGAGTTTCACTTCTGTACTGTGGAAATGTACATTAGCTTGCTCAATTATTAACACACCTTGAACTTTATCAACATTTTGTCTCACTACAACCACAAACTTCAGTGTATTGTGGCATATTCCAAAGCAAGGCACAATTTAGAAATAGAAGGAAAAGGATACATTTTTTCAATTTCTTTTCCAAATGAAAATCTGAGAAGTGCAACCTGCATTTCTGTTCATCCCCCTTTTCCTCTGCCTCCCTACATAAAATCCACAGCAACCACTTCCATTTAGAAGTGGCTTGATAGCTAAATGAGGTGGAAATGTGTAATATAACCTCTATATAAAACAGCTGACAGGTCAGCCCTAAGGTATTCATACCCGTGGCTAATTTAAATTATCTTGTTGGTCATTGGACCAACAAGATGATTTCTGATACACAATGAGACATCATTTCTCAAAAGATAACACAATAATCAGCATTAGTATAAAAACGACATTGAAACAATATAGTTGTTTTTATTTCACTTTTATTAAAAAAATGGTATGTAAAAAAAAAAAATTATTCCCTCCGCCAGTAATCAATGAAAAAAGTTTACTGGAGCTAAAGCTATGAAACCCTTTTTACAATTGCTTACCAGCTTCCCACTGGGATTTCGATAATGTATCTTTGTTGATGAGCTCCATCTACTTCAGGTAAGGGCCTCATTGCATCACCCGAATCTTTCGCTCCCTCCAACAGATTTTCTTTCAGATTTGATCCGAGACTCTAGTTGAATCACTTCCAGAACTTTAATATGGCTTCCAGTCAGAAGCAAAGTGTTTTAAATCATTTTGGGCTTAACTGTACATGAGGTCCTAGAGGTCTGTTAAAGAACATTCATAAAACTTTAACATCATAAAGACCGAGGAACACACCAGACATGTCAGGTTCATCTGAAAGTATAACGCACCTCTAACATACCAGCTCCATGGTGCCATGTCGTAAGGATGCTTTCCTTCAGCAGGGACAGGTACGGCAGATAACAAGATGAGCAGAACTGTATATAGGGCTTTTACGAATACTTTTGAAGGGCAATGTTTTAAAGTTTTGTCCGTCAGGTTTCTTCTTCTAAGAGGAGCTTTGCTTTACATGATTGAATATCAAATCTTTTTCGTAAAACCCCTTTCATCTTTTGTAATTTTGTAGTTCATTATAGTAATAATGTGTTGATATTGTTAGAAATGAAGCAGATAAAGCTACACAGATGTTAATACAAAAGATAAAATTATCTTTTATTCATTGCAATGCAATGAATGTAACAATCCTACTATGGCGTTATGTTTCAAGATTAAACTAATGACATGATTTAGAGTAGTAACATTGAGTCACACTCAAGAGTCTTTGTGCATATCTGAAACCTTTTATTCATATATCTGCATAAAACTCACATTCTCTGTATTATTTTACATCTTTTACAGGCAAATACAACTGATTTTTACTTTATTTGTTATTGCACCTCAGGCTAGAATTAAAGTGTGTGACACATGTAATCAAACCCTATAACACAACTTGGTATGAATAACTTTCTAAAGAAGAGTATAGTTGTGTTTCCCATCATAAAACCTTTCAGATATAAAAATAAAGCCTTCAATTCTTGATATATTGAACACTTAATCTAAACGTAAAAAAATAATCTGTTCTGCTGCTTTGGGATGAAATAGTAGAATATTTGTGCCAGATACAAACAAGGATTAATTCAAAACTATAATAGTTGCGTACATGTGAGTAATTAGTGCTTCTGTCTCATCTACCTTTGGATTAAACGGTGGAAAAATATGCCTTAGATAAAAGAGTAAATGCGTTGGTTACCAGGGGTGCGTCGGCCGTTACTGCGTGCTTGCATCAGACAGTTATTGCAGCTCTTTTAATGCTGCGGTATAGTGTGATATGTGCTTCTAGCTTTAACAGGTGTAGGAGTCAGCCAAGGTAAGCAGCTGCTGGGTCGCCCTCCTTCTCACCTTCCTCACCCCCTCTGTCTGGAAGAAACTGGAACACTTACAGCGTTGGAGGCAGGAAGTACCACAGGTGTATGGCTGTGTGTGTGCGCGTGTGTGTGTGTAATGATAACATACCCTGCCTCACCCAAACACTGACATGCCTAGCAGGTGTGTAAAGAGGCTCTTCTGATCTTGGAGACCTTTCAAAATTTGATATGCTGTGATTGGAATTTGATTTATTGCTAGATTGGTTGGTTTTATATCAGCTGGAAGTAATGTCTTTGAAATAGAAATCATAAAATTCAAAAGTCCCCACTTACCACCGGCGTTTCTTTTTTTTTTATCTGTAATTATTTTAAGTGTAAAGCATTTTATTCAACAAGAAAAATTCCTCTTACTTATTTTCTGGCCATGAAGCATGCTTTGCAGTCATTAAAGTGTTGTTTAGGAATAATTTGATTGGTAATGTCTAATGTTACTCATGGGTTTAATGTAGGTGATCATTCTACTGATGGGTACAGTTAGGTAGAAGCAGCTTGGGTAATTTTCCAAGCATTTTTGTAACTGTTTTGTTCCTCTGCTTTAATTCTTCACTGGATTCACAAAGCAAATTGAGCTAAATACATCCAGACACATCTAGTTCATCAGATGGTAGGAACTTTGCACCCATTCTTACTTCTGATCGCAGTTATGCACTACTCAGCCACAAGAGCAGCAGATGTACTGAAGCGCTCAGAGAAAACTTATTTTTATTTTCCTTATTATTTCAACTAACAGCGAACTCCCTGTAAAGACCACGACGAGGCACTGGTTTGATGAATCACATTAAATAAATAATTAATTCGATTTTAGATTTAGATTCAACAATATTGTCATTACACAGGTACAGGTACAAGGCAACGAAATGCAGTTTAGGTCTAACCAGAAGTGCAATAGCAGCAAGTGCAGGATAAACAATGGTTCCATAAGTACAGGACATGGGTTTTTACTGAATAAATATAGAGATGGATACTATTATAAACAGATATCCTATGAATATAATATGTAGATAACTAGTATTGTGAACTAAATTTACAGCTGGATATGTACCGAATATAATATACAGGTGGATATTACTATGAATAGAGTTTTTACAGATATGTACAATAGCATAATATACAGATTAATGCTGCAAATTGTAAAACACTGTGTACTGATGTACTCCTTGAAATGATTTAGAGATAAAAATGGTTGATTGAAGTTTAAAAAAAATATTTTATTGTAAAAGTTTTAAAATGTGTCTGTACAAACATGCTAAAATAAAATGCATTAAGACCAACTAAGAACCACATGGGAATTCCATGTTGATTAGACTTAAAAAATGTTTTTTGGTTTCTGTCGTGGTTTGTTCGATTAGAAACAATATTTGACAAACCTCACAAGAAGAGAGGATGAATCATCCAATAATCATCCGTTTTTGGAAGTCCCAAGCGTGACAAGTTGTTTTTTTTTCTTCCTCTGCACCAGGATTAATACTATTTTCAAGAGATGGTATATTTCCTCAGTTTTTTAACACAGTAAGCGCTGGACTTTAAGAATGCAATGCCATTTGCTCTGGCTATATGTCACATGAATATAGACACACATTTCCCTAAATGCATACATAATGCCTCCTTAATGCATACTCCTTCAGTTATATAGCACTTTTCCAGTCATACTGACCACGGACCAAGACGACTACCATACCCATTGGGCCACAGTTGCCCCACAGTCGCCTCACAGTCGCCCCACAGTCGCGTGGGGCGACTCACATACGGATCTGTGTGTAGCTTCCAGACATCCAACAGATACTATGTTTTGTATGCATGGTTGATTTTCTGTATATGTGACCTGCAGAGAAAAAAAATTATTTTCTTTTTTGTCAGCCTTTTTCTAAAAGTTTCATTTTAGGTCTGGTAAAATTATTGTATTTTATCAACTAAACATAATTTGGATATGGTATGCTCATAATCTCCTTTTATGACCATTTAACTCTGACCTGACATATTTATGTGGCATTGGAAGTTGGAAAGCTGTAAAATTTTGTCTGCACCGGCCATCGAGGCGGTGGGAGGACTGAGAGGCCGTTGAATGACCGCTGTGTTCTCCACCCTACCTTCCTGCTACACTTGGAAGCCACTGCTGTGACCGTGGCTTTGTAAATGAAGGGCACGCAGGTGACGAACAAAACGCAAGAGCTGTGACGGGAGGGAAAGTGAGAACATGGGGATAAAGTTGTCCACAAAACCCTTCAAATAGAATACATATAGTCTGGGGGTGAACTGGTTTGAAGGGCTTTCAGACTCTGCCATGTTCTAGAATAAGATTTGGGCATATTGTGTTTTAATGCAGCAGGATTTCTATGAGGACACGTTGGGGGTTATGACCCAAACTGAGATGAGCTTCAAAGTCAGAGAGAGCTAGAAAACAGAGGAGCTGGTAGGAATCACTTACACACCTTATCAAGCCACCTCTTCTGTGCAGTGATGAATGACTTGAGATGAACACATCTCACAGGGTTCACAGAGGCTGTTAGATTTTTTTTGGCATTCATTCTTTGCTTGTTGCTGTTAGGCATGAGCTGGAAAGCTGTAATGAGCCTGTGACCTGTGGCATAATGTAGTGTGTTTGGAAAGCGCTTCCGCCCTGCAAGGCCGAACACGGTTTATGAATGCCCGCTCTGGCTAGTTCCTGCTCATCCCTATCTGGGGTGATGCTGGCAGAGTTTCCTCTTTGGATCATGAGCCAAATTTTCCCCATTAGCTCGTTCTCCCTTGAATAATATTATTACCCTTATCGTTTAAATCTTGGAAGTGTATCTCCTTCCTATTCAAAGAGATAGAAAACTGGTTTCATAGTTTTTTGATAACCCTTTTCCAAGACATCTCGCAAGCAGTCACGGCTCACGGATGACAAGCTTGAATAGCAGTCTGGCACATGCTGTCCGCCTCATTGCACCCGCGCCCAGCCGCAACATGCTTGCTTACCCCTACAAAATGAAAAATCAATACATGTCTCCCATCTCCTCCATCTTTTGCAGGACAATTGACCCTGACACCATGATCTCTCAGTGTGAGTGATATTATTTCCACTTAGCTGGGCCAGAGGTAAGAGGCACATTTTTCAATGGGCAAGCAGGACACCTGTGAAGGCACCTCTTTGCCAATGGCCAATAAAGTCAAGTGCCGGCCATCGAGCAAATAAATTGTTTTGTCATGTTTAGGGCCTTTTAGGGGATGAGGAAAATTAAGGCACTTTTAAAACGTGTCAAAGTTCAATCTGATCTGAAATACTGTTTACCACATACAGCAACAATTAAAGCCATGGTTTTCAAACTGTGGTACAAGTGTCACTTGTGGTACTTTGGCTCATAAACACCATATGGCTTGAAGACGAATTATTCAAGGAAACTAATCTACTTCCTCAGAAACTTATCAAAATAATGTGAACTGAAGTGGACGAAGGTAAATCAGGGACTAGCGCTGGTGGTGGACACTTATTCAGTGTTCGTTTTTACCTCTAAAACTGGGAATGATTTGAAACCCAACTGAAATGATTCAAGTCCAATTTCAAAAACCAATGGGGTTTGTCAGGTGATGTGCTCATTGACCATTAGCCTAACAAGTTAATAACAATGTGTTTCTATGTTTTGTACTTTCCAACACTGAAGTAATGTGTGTTTTACTTATTTTATTTAACCAGGTAAAAACATCATTCATGATAGAATCTCTTTTTCAAGAGGAATCTGGCAAGACAGCAGCCCTATGAAAACAAGTACAATAGAATGAAAAATAAAAATAAAATAGCATATTATTAATAATATTATTATTAATAATAATAATAATGTTAATATTATTATTATTATTATTATTATTATTATTATTATTATTATTATTATTATACCATACAAACACAAACTACTGGCATTTATTTCTTGGAAATCACAATTTTAGGGACTTTTCTGTGAAATTATCAAATTTTAACCTAAAAATACCTAATCTTAGTAAAAATAAACATTCTGTAAACATCTCTCTCTCTCTCTCTCTCTCTCTCTCTCTATACTGTATATATATATATATATATATATATATATATATATATATATATATATATATATATATATACACATGGATAATTTTTTATGACATGAGATAGGTTAAAACATCTACAGATAGTTGTGAAACTGTTTCAGAACACCTGCTACGATGCTGAGACTTAAAAAACAAGTTGCTATCTTCTGAGTTGGGACTTTTTATCAAAGGCTTGAGAGCCACTCTTAGTTTGTTTTGTTCTGATTCGTCTTTCCATTTATAACTGTCACACTGTAACTAGGAGCCTGTGATACCAACTTCTTGCTGAGGTGTCCTGCTTTGAGCTTTCTAACACACAGCCACATTTTAATGTATCAAAATACACTCTGTCAGCACATTTCAGAAATTATGGGCTAGATTAAACAGCAACTTTGACCCACCTGTCAGAGGATACAAGCTTTTTCTGCTGAGAGAGATTAATGCCTCGCTTTAACATTTTCTCCTGAACCTCCCAGAATGTTAATCAGAGCACACGAGCAGTAGCAGCAGGGAGATTGGTCATTAGGGGAGGTGGGACACATTGATTTTTAATTTTGACATGCAAATTTGTTTGCCACCCTAATTGTACAGTAAGTTGACCTGCTTGTGCTCTTCTCAATGCTTCTGAGCATCACTATACTTTGTTCAGATGTGTCAGATTAGTTTACTCTACAGGTAAGATGGTTCAGCCTGTGTTGAATTTTGAGATACATGTTAAATCTTAAAAACAAGATGTTCAATATTTCTTTTATGAATCCAAAATAACCTACTTTCCTCATTTAGTGTACGGAATGACCTGAATCAATAAATAGTATTCCATATTATCTAAAGATATTACAAACTTTTACAATATCATTGGCCTTAACATTGTAAAATGATATTCCAACATTTTATATTAAAGATAATTCAATTCAATTCAATTCAATTTTATTTATATAGCGCCAATTCATGAAACATGTCATCTCAAGGCACTTTACAAAGTTAAGTTCAATCATATTATACAGATTGGGTCAGATTATACAGATTGGTCAAAAATGTTCCTATATAAGAAAACCAGTTGATTGCATCAAAGTCCCGACAAGCAGCATTCACTCCTGGAGAAGCGTAGAGCCACAGGGAGAGTCGTCTGCATTGTACATGGCTTTGCTGCAATCCCTCATACTGAGCAAGCAGGAAGCGACAGTGGAAAGAAAAAACACCCGTTAGCGGGAAGGAAAAACCTCTAGCAGAACCGGGCTCAGTATGAACGGTCATCTGTCTCGACCGACTGGGGGTTACAGAAGACAGAGCAGAGACACAACAAGAGAGACAAACAAGCACAGAAGCACACATTGATCTAGTAATCTGTTCTACATTAGATGGTAATAGTCGGTGATCTGTCCTCCCTGGATGATTTCACAGTCAACAGAACGTCAGACCAGGTGTACCTACTATGAAGAAAAAAGAGAGAGAACAAAAAGTTAAAAGCTGAAATGACAACAGTCATTTCAATGTAATGCAATGCAAATCTGGAGAACAGTAGACTGGAGAACAGTAGAAATCAGGAGAGTGAGAAAAATAGGCCCTGATGTCCTCCAGTAGCCTAAGCCTATAGCAGCATAACTAGCTCAGGGTAACATGAGCCACTCTAACTATAAGCTTTGTCAAAAAGGAAAGTTTTAAGATTAGTCTTAAAAGTAGACAGGGTGTCTGCTTCACGGACCAAAACTGGGAGTTGGTTCCACAGGAGAGGAGCCTGATAGCTAAAGGATCTGCCTCCCATTCTACTTTTAGAGACTCTAGGAACCACCAGCAGACCTGCAGTCTGAGAGCGAAGTGCTCTGTTAGGAACATACGGGGTAATCAGAGCTCTGATATATGATGGAGCTTGATCATTAAGGGCTTTATACATTAGGAGAAGAATTTTAAATTCTATTCTTGATTTAACAGGAAGCCAATGAAGGGAAGCTAAAATTGGAGAAATATGATCCCTCTTGTTGATTTTCATCAGAACTCTCGCTGCAGCATTTTGGATCAGCTGAAGGCTTTGAACTGCATTTTGTGGACTTCCTGATAGTAAAGAATTACAATAGTCCAGCCTTGAAGTAACAAATGCATGGACTAGTTTTTCAGCATCACTCCTGGACAGAATGTTTCTAATTTTAGCGATATTCCTGAGGTGAAAAAAGGAAACTCTGGAAACCTGTTTAATATGGGATTTAAATGACATGTCTTGGTCTAAAATAACACCAAGATTTTTTACTTTACTACCAGAGGCCAAGTTAATGCCATCCAGATTCAGTGATTGATTAAGAAGTTTATTTTTGAGGACTCTGGTCCAAAGATTATACCTTCTGTCTTGTCAGAATTTAAGTGCAGGAAATTTAAAGTCATCCATCTTTTGATATCATCAAGACATGACTGCAGTCGAAGTAATTGATTGGATTCATCAGGATTTATGGATAAATATAGCTGAGTGTCATCAGCATAACAGTGGAAATTAATCCCATGCTGTCTGATAATTTTTCCGATCGGAAGCATATATATAGTAAAGAGAATTGTTCCAAGAACTGAACCCTGTGGTACTCCACAAATGACCCTAGAGCTTGAAGATTTATTATTAACATGAACAAACTGGAATCTGTCCGACAGATAAGATTTAAACCAGCCTAATGCTTTCCCCTTAATCCCTACAGTATGCTCAAGTCTTTGTAGGAGAATATTGTGATCAACTGTGTCAAATGCAGCACTGAGATCTAGCAGGACAAGTACAGACACAAGTCCATTATCTGAGGCCATGAGAATATCATTAGTGACCTTCACCAGAGCCGTTTCAGTGCTATGATGAGCTCCGAAGCCTGACTGAAACTCCTCAAGTAGGTCATTACTTTGTAAATGTTCACAAAGTTGATTAGCAACTACTTTCTCGAGAATTTTAGATAAGAAAAGAAGATTAGATATAGGTCTGTAATTTACTCATCTTGATCAAGAGATGATTTCTTAAGTAAAGGTTTAATAACAGCTACTTTAAAAGCCTGTGGTACATATCCATTTACTAAGGATAGATTAATCATGTCTAAAATAGGACCACTGATCAAAGGGAATACCTCCTTAAACAATTTGGTTGGGATTGGGTCTAACATACAGGTAGAAGGTTTAGATTAAGCTAATATTTTAGATAGCTGGATGAGGGAAACTGAGGGTTAAATGCTCAAAAGAACTGTAGTTATTAATTGGCCTGGGACTAATTAATAAATCAGACTGAGAGATGGTTGCCACTCCTCCTCCTCTAATTCAAACTGGAAGTGCAGTGCCTTGTTAAATACATGTTGCAATGTTACAACCATAAACTACACTGTATTTTATAGGGTTTTATGTAATAAACCAACACAAAGTACAGTGAAAGACTGAAATAGAATATATCGTATTTTTCAGACCATAAAGCGCACCGGATTATAAGATACACCGTGAATTAACATGTCCATGTGTGTCTTTGTCCACATATAAGATGCGGCGGATTTTAGGGCGCATTACATATTCTTCCCAAGTGTGTAATATCACTCCGTCCCTCCGGTAGACGATATAGACTTCAAGGGACAGTCACTGTTTTAGATGACCTGTCCCCGGCAAAAGCTGTCCCCGATTTCAGTGTGTCATGCTGGAGTAAAACAGTTTAGCGCAGCAAGAGGTATTTGCCCAGTCCTGCCGCTGTCCCAACGTAGTAGAGCTTTGCTGAACACACCTTTCCCGGACCGTCGGCGTTGCAGTTCAGTCAAAACAAACCAACCCCCCAGGCAGAGATTTTGTGCTTAACACAATCTGAGACGTCCCCAGTTTTCATTAGAGAAATCAAATCTGGTCACCTTACACCGCTCTCTCCTGAGAGAGAGACTATCCATCTCAGTCTCAAAGGACAGAGTAGTTGGACTACACTGCCCTGTTTCTAACATAAGGGCAAAATAAACTTCACTTGTATATTGAATTAACTTACTTGGTGTATTGTTGTTAGCGCGTACTCCGGGCGTGGGCTGCCTTACGTGAATGCACTTCTAGTTTAGACATTACAGTCAGGCAGTCTTGTAGACAGCTCAGGGGTCCTGTTACGGGGCCGATCAGTGTACCGCAGTGCTCCGAATATCCATTGAGCGGAGCAACTTCATTGCTAACCAAAGTCAAACTTACACATTTTAACAAATTTTTTAAGGGGCACCGTACCACATAAAATCGGTCAGTAAGCACAACAGTAATCATATATAAGGTGCACAGGATTATAAGGCGCACCATCAATTTTTGAGAAAATTTAAGGATTTTAAGTGCGCCTTATAGTCCGAAAAATACGGTATGTGTTTTGTTTTTCTTTCCATTAATAGAGAACCACTTTCATCCCTCTACAGTTTGTCACTGGAAGAAGGTACCACCTCAAACATGTCGACAGAGATCGATATAGTTTGGAGAAGGTGGTCACATCTCTACCTGGGAACCGGGCCTGGAGGGGAACAGAGATCAGTCCTTCAGGGGACATACACATGTTAAAGGGATCAACAAGCATTCATAGGAAAGCCAATGCACGATGTAAAAAAAAAAAGAAAAAAAAGTGATATACTCATATACATATCCGTCATTTATACGCCCTGAGGATTATCTGTTTAGTTGGGAGGTTATTGATTTCTATAGGTAAGAAAGTAATGGAAGACTTTTACTTTAGACAAATTCCTTCAGCCGCCTCTGAGCCTCTGCCTGCTTCACTGCACAGCTGGATGAGCCGCATCAGCAGTTCAACTCTGCCTGCCGCTGTGATAGTTTCTTAGACGTGTGTTAGCCATTTCAGGGAAGCAGATAATTCACAAAACCTGCAGTCTGTCAGGACGTGTCACAAATTTAGCTCAGCCAGAGTGCTTTTGGCACTGTCGGGCCGAATTAGAAAAAAATTAAGACATCCATCCCAAAGACACCATGTAGGAAGACAGAAAGAGAAACAGGCAGCGGTAGATTGACATATTTGCCACATATTCACTTGAGCGTGTTCATGGGAGTACAAGCGGTGTCAGTGGCAGCACTTTCTCACCTCAGTGACAGTGAGAAAGGCTGTGATCAGTGCAGTGGAAGGCACAGCATGTGCATGGTGGGGTTGGATTAGCTATGATAATATGATGACAGTAATTGAGCTTGTCATAATTGCTCAATCACTGAGCCTTTCCCCGGGGTCTGAGAGGCAACTGTTAGCTGCTGTACAAGCCTTCATTACAGGGTTGTGATATCAGGATAATTCACTTACAGCAGGACGGCTGACACTTTGATCGTTTTGTGTCACTGAATTAGGCCACAAAATATGGGATCATTTTAACTGTAACGTTATTTATGATATGGATTTGTCCAGCATAAACAGAAATTTGAAAGAAGATTAGAGTAGTGAGTCGGTATAGAAGCACCATGCTAATGTATTCCAACACCTTGAACTTTTTCACATTGTGGTGTTACAGCGACAAGTTTCAATATATTATGCTAAAACATAGAGGCACACACACACACACACTGCCTTTGTTGTGCTTTTATTTACTTTACTCTGCTTGTCTTCTATTTCAGCTGTAGTTCAGAAAGGTCAGATCAGAGACCTTAAGTTGTAGCTTTAAGTATTCTGTTAATGTATGAATAGAAACAATTAAGCTTTGAATGTTAGTGATGAAACTTGTTCCAGTGAAACTAAAGAAGAGTACTCAAGGATTTACTCAGCTTAATGAAATGCTTTTCTTTTGGTAATATATGAATAGAAACATTTAAGCTTTAAATGTTAGTGATGAAGCTTGTTGCAGTGAAACAATGAAACAAAAGAGGTTATTCTAGTTGTAGCTTTAGAAAAGTTGGACAAAATTACTTTAGATCAGAAACCCCCAAGGATTTACCTGGCTTATTTCTTAACATGAACTGTGATTTTATGTTTTCGGTATGTTTGTTAATGTATGAAAGAAGTCTAGTCAAAGATTTACTTAGCTTATTCCTTTGTTTCTGTAATGTTTTTCTTTTCCTGTGTAACATTTCCCTCTGTAATGTTTTTATGTTTGTGTACAGCACTTTGAAATTTCTTGTTACTGGAAAGTGCTATATGAATAAACTTGCCTAGCTTTATATTTTGTTGGAATTTTGTGGGAAAGACCGATACAAAGAAATTCAAATTTATATGTGTTTTTCAAAACTTTTTTAACAAGTATACATGTCAAAAGTGTGTTGTATGTATTCAGAACCCTTTACTGTGATACTCCTAAATAAAATCCAGTATAGCAAGACTTTTCGATCCCCAGTCTGAAAATCACAAAACTATAGTGGAACTTTAAACCTACTAAGACATGGCTATCCACCTAAAGTGACAGTTTAAATGAAACATGGTGGTTGCATTATCAGGCTTCTGAAATGTTGTACATTACCAGATGAGGGAAACAGGTCATAGTTGCTCGAAAGACAGATGAGATTTTTTTTTAATACTGGGCAATCCTGTATAAAAAGCTGTTGGGGGCTGAAAGCAACTTGAGACTGGTGCAGAGGTTCTGTCATGATCCTTGGGTGTTAGGTTTTGGGTTTCTATTGTGTTCTAACACGTTTTCCCTTATTAGTTGTTCTTTGTATTTAGTTTCTTAATTTATTCCTGTGTTCTTTGTGCATTTGAATCTATTTCTCTCAGCTCATATTTTTTTCTTTTATTGTGGTCAGAAGTCTCTGAGTGGTTTAGTTCATCTTCCTCTGTGTTAACCAGTCTCCCCCACTCGGTTGCCCTGCCTTCATTCTGCCTCAGCTGCTCCACATTTCCTCTGATTAGCTCCTCTGGTTCACTTGCCGTTCTCCAACCCTGCCTGTGAATATTATGTATATGTTCACCAGTTCTCATTGTTCTTCGCTGGATTCTTCTGTTTCATCACATTGTACTCCATGCCTCCATCATACCGCCTATTTTTCTGCCCATGCTAAAAGTCCTGTTCGTTGTACCACCTGCAGCTTTTTTCTGTGTTATTTATTAAAAAGCTGTGTCCAGGATATCTGCACGGGGGACCTTATGTTTAACAAACATGTCAAGCTCACCTTCAGCCAGCACAACAGATCTAAACCTATAGCCAGACCTAAAATGGTATGGTTTAGATCAAAGCATATTCATATATTAGAAAGGGATTGTCAAAGTTCAATTGAGAATCTTAAGCAAGACTTGAAAATCTTGTTGTCATTCAAGCCCAAATTGGATGATCTCCATCCAAACTGACTGAGCTGTTCCTATTTTCCAAAAAGGTAATAATGTCAGGTTGTAGTTGTGCAAAGCTTGCATAAACACAACTCAAAAGGTGGTTCTAGAAAGTATTGCCTTAAAGAGGCACACCACACCTTTTGGAGTTTAATTTTTCACAATGTTTTGTAAATGGTGTACCTTTTGCCTTCCACTTTACAATTATGCGCCACTTTGTGTTGGTCCATCACATAAAATCCAACAAAAATACATTGGAGTTGTAAAGTGAAGAAATTGAAAACCCTATAGATAATTGACATGAATTGATTTACATTGTTTCTTCCAAAATGTTTGTACGTCCGAATACTTTCACTCACCCAAAAGTTAGCCAAGTTAAAATGTCCTTGACTCAGTAAGTGGTCAGAAACCAGTATGTTCTTGTCCCCTTAGTCCTAACTCCCCATCAAAGTCAAAGGTTTTTGGCAACAAACAAATGATGAGTTCACTGCTGCTGTCGATTATTAGGACACAAAGGTGTCAATGACAGGGACCACCTCACAGGACAGTTTACTGACGGATTTTCTCCATGAGAATCTGGACCCAAATCCCCTCTGCCACAAACGACAGGACGAAGACAGAAAAAAAAAGAGAGAAATTGGAAAAAACAGCTGAGGGTGTAAATAATTCATGCAGACAATATGACTTTTTTATGTAAATTTGGTGCATTAACCCTCTATTATAATGATGGACGACAGATACGGGTGATGTTTCCTTGGTAAGAGCTAATGGATGACCATCATAAATTCACTGCACATTTTATTGTGTTGCTGGGGAAAATTGTGCCTGCAGGCAACGTTGTTTACTTTTATGTCAGGGAGGAGGAGAAAAATCCCGCCGTCTTCAAAAGGAGAGATGGGGTAAAAGAGAATGGGGAATAAAAATAATGGGGCCCACACAGTGTGCCTTGCTCCGTACCTTCTGCTATGTTGGGAGCAAGCGATCCCCCAACTGCCTCCGTGTGGGTTCTTCCGCCTGCTCATCCTTTCTGCCTCCCCGTTCCCTCGTCTTCTTCCTCCCCTCCAGCACTGTGTTCCTTGGAAAACAGCAGGGTCTACTCACATTAAGCGGCTCCACGCTCCTCCACGTTGCTCCGATTACAGATTGCTTGCTTTTCTCCATCACTGTTACTTTTCGAATTCGGAGAGGTGTAAAGATGCATCATTTTTCATCGGTCTTGTCTGAGCAGCTTAGTTGATGGGCAGTGTGTGAGCACTTCTGCTACAGATGTTCCTAGGAAAATCAAGTTTTTACTATCTGTAAAAAAAAAAGAAAAAAAAAACACATAATGGATGAACATACATGATGTTTAAGATTGATTTTGAAACAAGTCAGCAGACAACAGCTTCTCTGTCATTTAAGCTGTTTACAACTGATGAAAGGGAAGAGAACTGCACACTCTGGATCAACCCCTGGTTAGCCAGCCTATCATTCCCCTTTCTGCCCTCTAGGTTGCCCTCAGGCCCTTTTCAAATCAACACTCTGCCCTCACGCTTTTCTCTTATTTTCAGTCTCTTTTCCCTCCTCCTACTTCTCTGTCCCTGCTCCCTCATCTTCTCCCCCAAACCTTCCCTCCATCCATGATTTATCTTTTAATATTGGCTCCCTAATTAACACTACACCCCTTATGTCTCATGTGTCTTGTTTTGGGTAGAGCTTTAGCATACTAACCCCCCTCTCTCCCCTTAATATCCCAGTGCTTCTCTTTTTCCCTTAAATGTGTTTGAAAGAGTAGACTTGCTCCGAGCAAATGATTAAAAACCAAAGGGAAAAGCCAACATACATAAGACAGCGGCAGCCTTCAATGTAATTCACATCAACTGCCTTTACTACTAATAAAAAACAGAACCTGAAGGGGCAAATTCACAAAGGTATTTGTGGGTGCCGAATGTGTGCAAACCTGAGTTTGTGTGCGTCTAATTTTGAACCCTGATGCAAAGGAAGTTCTGCTCTTAGAAAAGCTTCACCAACCAAATAGCATCTCTGGGCGTTGATGCAGTTTGGGTCACATTTAAATGATGTCTTAGGTTTGTATTTAGGTGAATGTTTGTCTAAATGTATGTATGTTTCTGTGAATTACAGCCAAAGCAAAGACCTCTCCTAAAAGCTGGTGGTATTTGTGGCACAGGAGCAGTAGAACGAGGACAATGTCACAAGGTTACACTTTCAAAGAGAAGTCATAGATGTCACCAAAAATATAATTCATCGCAACTTGTAGTGATGCATGCTAGATATTTACCTTAATAATTTTTTTTTAAACTTTTTATTGAAGCAATTATTGAATAAACTAAGTTAACTAAAGGTTTGTAGAAGGTCGAGTTGCCTACGTCCTACGCTGAAGGAGAAAAATTAGTTGTGATAATAAGGGGCATATTTCTTATTTGATAAGTGAAATGAACAGCATATAACAACACCATTTGTCTTTTGTTTTTTTTTATTATGATATAATTAGTTAATACAATAATTTGTAGACCACATCTAATAGTTATAAAATCTGAGCTCTTTTGTAACATCAATCAAGGCATTTTATGCCAAAATTAAAGAGTTAAAGGGGTGTATCACTCCAGTTTCGACTTTGAAAAGCTGTTCCAAGGGCAATCCTTCGATCAGATGCTGTCAATGAAGGCTTCCTTGGGTCAGGACTTAGATGTCTCCTCTAATTTAAACAATGTTATGAAAGTAAAACATCACCGTCTGCCTCTTTTTTATTACTTTTACCTCTGCTTTTTGTGGCCAAGGAAAAAACAACTGTGACTTGGTGCAAAAATAGGTGCAAATCTCTCCCATCTGCTGGACTTTTTTGTGTCTGCTCACATTTAGTGCAATATGCCTTGTGAATCTAGAGCAGAATTAAAGCAGATAACAGAAGCAAAACAGCAAAAATGGAGAACATTACACTTACCTTTTGTCTGAATGGCATGCTTTACTATACAATACAACCTCTTAAATCAGTTTGAAGCTGCATTAATGCATCATGTGCTTAATTAAAATGAAATAGGACCATGAACACATTAAATATCACACATAAACACATGAAGTACTTTTACATTCTGGTGGTGCCAATGAAGAGGAGTAGCAGATGGTTGCAACCAGCTGTTTTCAACATCGCTGGCAGTGGGCACACATTGAAACACTAAAAGACACACACACACACACACACACACACACACACACACACACACACACACACACACACACACACACACACACACACACACACACACACATTCACATCTAGACCATCAGCTCCACAGGCTCCCAGTTGGGGTCTTCATGGGGTTGTTCTGTCACCTTCCCCAAGGACATCCATTTGCACCCGTGCTCCATTCTAGGGGTTACACACCTGCATGAGAGTCAAAAGGGGAAATTCATGGCTGACTTCAGAGCACCTGCAGCTGGAAACAGGTGAACGTTGCGTTCTTTTAAAGAGGCGTACGGCTGGAAGCTTCCCCTCACCCCTCCTCACTCACACACCTCAGCACGGAGCTAAATGGGCCAACTAAGTGGTTAAGGCAGAAGTCATATATGCCGCCCTGCATAAGAGTGTCTTGCTAAACACGTAAGGATAATTACCACCCAGCTGCCTGGTGCCATGTGCCATAATAGGTCCTCGCCTCAGCACTGGGTCCTCCGAGACTTTCCTCAACAGCACACTGCTAATTTCCCAATTTGTCCGCCACATTTCCTTTCTCATTTTACCATGCTTAACCTTTTCTATCGGCTAATGCACACCTTCCCAGCCTCTTTGTCAAGTCTGGGCCAAAGTGACGCCTCCTAATGATTCACTTACCAGTGCAGTCTTTCTGTAGACTCAAATGAACAAACAGCAGCTCAAATGTCACAGGGGAATTCAATTAATAACACCATGTACATAAGGACTAAATAAAGTGAATGAATAATTTGCTTTGTTACAGCCGTGAACAAACATGGGTAGGTATTTTGTTTATCTTATTTGTGCTTAAAGTTTCCATCCTGTGCCCCTGGCAAAGCAGGCACTTTGCACGGTGCAGGACACACTTTACAGAGCCCAGCCAGCCAAGTGTCTGGGGAGCCCATCTCTACTGACATTGCTGCAGGAAAACCCAAGCTTGGCATGGTTTCCCCCTTTTTTTTATCTGGGGGCACTCTGAGGGTGTTTGTCTAGAAAAGAATAACAACTTGTTTTATTCATGTTGGGGATTGGAGACACTGTGTCCCCCTGAGAGAGGGGGTTGATGGGTATTAGTCGAAGAAGGATAGTCCCTTTACAGTGGGCCCGCAGGTTTCCTCAAGAAAGGTCTGATCCTGAGTGAAACAGGCAACAGATTTTTACCTCAACCTCAGAATTAATGTAATTATTTTGCTGTACAGAAAAAAGACAAAGGCTAATACCTGATAAGCAGTTTTTCAATAATGCTGACGCTGTGGTTTCTTTGTTAACTTTGCTCTTACGTATACTGTAGTACTTCAGTCTTATTTACTTATTGATTTAAACTTGTTTCCGTGTATTCATCAAATTGTTATCTTATTTTACATTTTGCATCTAGTTATGTATATATTTATTTATTTATTTTGTTAATTATTAATTTGATCTATAAATAAGGTGCATTTGTTTGTTTTAAAACTTTAATTTTTTTACATTCATTTATGGTGTTTTGTTATATATTACAGGTATAATTACTGTTGCGTTTCCTATTTTCTACACATTGTATGGTTCTTTTTTTAAGTCATTTCCTAATGTAGTATTTTATTGACTTGGCCCAACATTTTATGTGAATGTTGTATTGTTTCATGCAGGCTTGCTCCTCGCTCATTTCTAGCTTCTGTAAAATACTTTTTTATCACATCGGACTGCATAAAAAGTGTTCTGCAGACAAAATCATATTGATTGACTTCCACTGCACAACATTAAGAATGGATTAACTACAGCAGGTACTCTTGGTAAAGATATCTGAGAAAACTCAAAGATAAATTCCTGTTTTATTGCAGTACAATCTGGCTTTGAAAGTTTAGCTGCAGTTCTCCTTTAGTGTGTTTTTGAAATTCCCTGCCGTCCTCCACACATTGCATAGTCGTAATATAAACTTGGGCCCACTACTTGTTACAGATCAGGCTGTTTAAATAGTTTTGATACTCTGTAGATATACGAACATTTAAATCAGTAGCTCTTTTCTTGTGATCATTTCCAGATGGCCTCCTTTCCTTAAATGATATGTTCTCTTGTCTTTCCCTTTTCAAAGAGTGATTAGGGGTAAAAGTTCATAGATTCTCAGATCAGCATATATAATTTCTTAATGTGGGATTTTTTTTCCTCTCGCTGAATAACTGTATTTAAAATAACAGTTGATTTTTTTCCGTTGATAAAAATCTTAATTGTAATGTAATTTTTAGATTACATCTGTTTTGGCAAGCTTCTCTACCAAACTGGCAGTCGGTATGAAAAAAACTTCCCCAAAACATTGTACCTGACATTTTTAATCAGCACATGCAAACAGGTCAACTTCTTTTTACTCTTCTCTCTTAGCCTGCACTGTATTCAATCTAAGATAATTAAAATATTAATCATTTTACTATTAATTAAGCAGTTAAGTGCTAGTTGCGGTTTTATTAGTGTCGCCATTCGGCAGTATAAGTGACAACCCTAATGGGGCCACTCTAAGAAAAAGACATTAATTGGGTTTGGCAATTCCATTTCCACCACCAACTCTCCCTGTACCCACCAGCTAGCCCATCAATAATTTATCTAATTACTGATATTGTGGCATGAGTCACTTTCAATTTAGGAGACAAACATGATTATTTAATAATAATAATGCCTCCAAACATATGCAACATCTCCTGCCATGCCTTTTTCCCCTCAATTTTTAATGATTTGATGGCACAATGGGCAAAGGAGAGCTCAAAGAGCCCAACAAAAGAAGTCCATCAGTGACCTTTATAAGCTAAATGCTAGGAGGAGAACTGCAATAATACAAAAACCAGCTTTTGAATGTGTGCGTGTGTGGGTCTGGCTGTGTTTTGCATGTTTGTTGTTCTGATAAATAGGAAATCTTTGGCAACCTTTCATGGAAGGAAATCGGGAGGGCAGCAAAAAGAATGTGGTTGGAGCTGGGCATCTGACTGCTATCCACATCTCATAATGATCTCAATAATAACCCTGACATAAAAATAGTGTGTGATATGGCGATATGAGTGAGAGGCAGTATATATGCGGGTGTATGTGTGCGTCTGGCTCGGATTATGAGGAGCAGTAAAACACAGAGCAACTCAGTGAATATGCTGGAGGTAAATGAAGTCCCACAGGGGTAATATTCACCTCACCGTAATAACTCTGCCACTGTCAAAAGGCAGCTTGCTTTACCCTGTGTGTGTGTGTGTGTGTGTGTGTGTGTGTGTGTGTGTGTGTGTGTGTGTGTGTGTGTGTGTGTGTGTGTGTGTGTGTGTGTGTGTGTGTGTGTGTGTGTGTGTATGTGCGCGCGGGTATGTGTGTTCAGGAGGCCGTCTGCTGGAAGTTGCACGCATCCTCCCCACTTCCTTCTCGCAAGCCGAACCCAACTTCCCCTGTTCTTCTGTGGCAAGCTCGACAACTCAGGACTGCACCTCGGTAGTCGGCTGAGGCGAGCAGAAGGAAGGAGTCATTCATCCGCCGTGTGTCAAGCATGAGTTGACTATGAGAATGAGCACGGAGGCGAAGCAATGTCTATTTCTGTCTCGGATGAGCGAGGATGGTCAGGGGAGGAGAGCACAGACTTCCCGCTGAGGGAGACACTGGCTTTCATAGTGAGCTCCTTGGGCTATGGGGAGCAGTGATCGGAAGGATGGATCTGTTAAATAAGTGTGTTCTTGCGCTCACATGTTCCTCTGCACCCAAATACAATGAATGACACTCATTAGCCCTGCGTTAGCCTTGTTGGCTGCAATGCCCTGCGGCAACGAGGTCACGTACAAGGTTGTGAGTCGATTACATGGTAACACACTTGCCGACCAGGGTGTAAGTAACACACACCCCAACTAGAAATCTTCCTCTGATTTTATATACTCCTAACAGTAAAAACAAACACGTATTTAAAACTAATTCCCCTTCCTGGCGGATTATGTAATGAAATGTAGTTATTTATTATCTTTTGCTAGTACACCTACTTTCATTCCATGCAATCATTCAGTTACTAAACACTAAAAATATTACATTATATACATTTCATGTGTACACCAATGATCCTTTGCCGTTTTGCGTTTTTATATGAGATGCAAGAATGAGACACTATTGCCAAATTCTTATTAAGAAGCATGGTTTACACAATAGCACATGTTAAAAACCAAGGCAGTTTTAAATAAAACTGTAAGTCATCTAAGCCCTTTGGCTTAATTAAATTCCTGAAATCCATGTTTTCATCTTATCTACAATACCCTGTTGTAAAATTCTATATATTTGTAATAGCCTAGGGGTTATTGAACTCATTCAAAAGTCCAAATGTGAAGTTTAGATAGGTGAACAAGTCGAACAACTAATCATTAGCAAATGCATTTTATTTTTTTTATGCAAATAATAAGCAAAAGGAACATCTCTTTAGGCCTGTGTTTTTTTGTGACACTAAGCTGTTGATATTTTTGTCAGTAAACAGTATTAAGCACTAATTTTATGAGGAAATATTTACTTAGACTTGATTAATCTAATAATGTTTATGGCTCAACAAGAAAGTGCCCAGAGACAGTTTTAATACAAGCCAATGCAACGAAACAAATTGTAATTGTTTTCCCCAATTCTGTTTTTTAATTATCACAATGGTACATTTTAATAAAAGCCTTTAACTTAAAAATGTGTCTAATTGAATGAATAAAGTGCAAATTCTAACCCAAATTTGCTGGAATAAGTGTAGCCCTTGCGTAATGTAAGAAAGGTCTTCCTGCCAGAAGTATCTATCTGTAAGTGTTTGCATAGTAAAACATAAAAAGTATTTCATCTAAAAAATAAAAAAAAAACTTTAAATTTGTAGAGAAAAAAACTATTTAGATGGCAACTTAAAATTCAAGCAACATTTCATCCATATGTGATTGTGTTCAACCTAACTCAATTTTTTTGACAGCGATGTTTTGTCTTTCCAGAGACTTCTCTGCTCTAACACAGGGTTAACAAAGTTTGACCTGTGTACAGCAACATTTGCCCTATAGCCAACATAGCTGTCTATTTTAATTGTAAATGACTATCCTTCTCGATTCGTAAATCTCTAAATTGCTTTAGCAAGCTGGCTTCTTGCACTGCCGAGGATCTTTGCACTAGGTGGATTGCTCTCTTTTTTTCATATGACTTGCTGAAAATCTCCATCATTACATGTTTTCTTGCCATTCCAATTAATTGTTGTTATAAACTAAATGCTTTGTTTTGAACATTGTAACTATTAATGAGTGTTACAGCAATAAGCTGCACTGATGTCTCCCTCACAGCATCTGGTTAAGCCTCAGCTGAGTGCGCTTTAAAATTAAGGTGTGGAGAGGATCCAGACTGACTTACTTTTCCATCTGGACTTGAAGTTTGGACTTAGAGAATCACTGAATTAGCCAGTGTTTACTCTCTCCTCTAAAGCTGCTTGAAAACCTAGCACCTCACAGAGACGCTCACATGTACCTTCACAGTGGCTGTTTTAGCTCCACTCATTGTGCATTTTATCAATTATTTTAAGATTCTATAGTTTGCTTGTAATGCTTTAATTAGGTGACGTTCTTGTTGAACTGTGCACATTCCAAGGAAATCTCCAGAATGTGCTGCGGAGCAGATTAAAGCA
Organism: Fundulus diaphanus; assembly: GCA_037039145.1. Lineage (NCBI taxonomy): Eukaryota > Metazoa > Chordata > Actinopteri > Cyprinodontiformes > Fundulidae > Fundulus > Fundulus diaphanus. The sequence goes on from CM073130.1 coordinate 43,007,105, forward strand.
GATTGTTAAAGTTACTGCATTTAAACTATGGAAAACCTGCCACTGTCACACTACGATGTCACACACATGTCATTTTAAACCCACTTTAAAAAAAAACATTTAGTTTCCTTTCCTACAAGCAAATGTTAAAACCAAGTAAGCTGTGAATTTTTATTTTTATTCAGTTTTTTCTATTTTGTCTTCTTAATATTGTGCTGTTTTATTTGCCTTCTCTTACGATTTTCCTCCTGGTCTTTTACATAAATGTACTGCGCTAGGCCCAACACAGGTTTTAGTAGGATGTTACAGATAATGAACCAAAGATGTCACTTTGCTAATGTTGATTAGAAAAATACATACTCTTCACTAGTTTTGTCAATTTCCCCAGTACACAAAACTGCACATCAACCATTTTTGCTAATTATGATTTCCTGTTTGCTTTCTTTAATTGTTTCCAGTTTTTTTTATTTCATCCCCAAAAAAGAACTTATAAGAATAAAACATACACACTATGTGTAAAAAAGAAACAAGAACATTTTGTTAGCTTTATTACTAAACTGAAAATAAATAAGTTTTAAACTGAAAAGGCAACAATATCAGACAACAATCCTAAATTTTGTAGTTTTCTTGCCTTTAACTGCTTGTCTGGACCTAAAATGCTTAAGATTGACAGCTCTGTGACAGCACTTTTGATGCTGTGGAAACAAATGTAATAATTTAATGTCCTCATTATGAAAGAAAAATTGTCAGTGGCAATTTTAGACTTAGTAAATATGGCTTATCAAGGCAGCATGGTCTGGAGAGCAGAGCAGAATTTAACATCTGCATCTGACTCACTCCTTCCTATTCAGCTCTATATAAAGAGAGTTTTATTTTAAAGGACAATTTTGGATCCTCCCTAGCACACAATTTTAAACACAAAACAATGGATTCAAACCACAACTGAATTGTGGATTACTGATTTATAGAAAATGTTCATTATTTGTGAAAACTAACCAATGAGTCTTAGAGATTTAAAGCCTCTTGCTATCATCCCCATGTTAAGCTCCCTCCACAGATTAAATTCAAGACACTGGCTGTGCAACTTCAAAAAGTTAATAATACTTTCAGTGAGAGAAAACATGTTAATGAAATTAAAAGATTAATTTCAATCTAAATCAACAATTTTGGGCTTAACCATGTATATATAAATTCAAATGTCTCCATAAGTTTAAAGATCTACAGTACAGTTAAAGAATAAACAATGTATCCTGTGTCACAGTGTCACAACTTAAAAACACTGTTAAAATTTAATTTACCAAGAAACTGTTTTGTGAATTCTACCATTTGTATTTCTTATTTTCCTGTATAGCTATACAACTTCCCTTTTTTATGTTTTTTTAAATGTAAACATTTTCTTTGCACCCACATAATCTATAATCATGCTCATTATCTACATTCAAAACATGAAAAAGAAAAACTAAACTTTTTGGTAAAGAAACAAACAAAAACTAGAATGTTCCCTTTTTTACGAGACTGATAACAAAAAGTTTAAAATATGATTCTTAAAGATATTTGTGTTTTATTCTATTGATTCCCATCTCCATATCCCACAGCACTTGGCCATAAAACTACATGTTAAGGGGATAATTGCTCATCACATTTGGTGACCTTTGCCTGACCTTTCTTTACGTGCAACTTTTAGACCAAATATTCCACCTCTTCATCAGGAATATGTATGATATTGACTGGCCGTATGCATCCTTTCTGGCAAAAGATCTCTCATTGTTTGGGTCACTCACAGATCTCTTCCAATGTCACCTCAAGCCAAAAACAGAATCTGTTTTCTCTTGTTTGTTTTTGGGTTTTTTCATGCAGCAAAACTTCTCCGCGTCTCCCTTTTACTATGCGATATATCCACCTACTAAGGCTTTACCCTTTGTGCTAAATATTTTATTATCAACCTACCCAAAAGGCAGCTTTTCTGAAATTCTATGTACACAGGAAAACCATAAGGTCTTAAATATAGTCATTATTGTTATTAGTACTTTTTATGTGTTTTCATGCGCAGCTGATGATCCTTGGCATAAGTGGTTATCTGTTGGCAAGGAATTTAATCTCTCACTGTGCTCATCTGGTCATTTCTGCTCTTGTATATAGGACATTTTTATGTCCTTGCTTATCAGAATTTATGAGGACATGTGTGTTTGGGCCTGAATCTGAAGCCCTCTTACTCAGGCTGTTGTAAAAACACAGGTGAGGCTCTGTCTGAAATTAGTCTCTGTGGGAAGATGAGCGGCATCGCTGAGGCCTTCTCTCTCCGCCAGCCGGCCCAGGCCCGCAGCTGCCCAGCCACACTGGTTGTCACACTGAAAACCACATGTCGTGAGAACATGTGAGAAGGAGACATTAATTGCCTCAGAGCTGTGGCAGGACGCTCACCAGAGGAGCTCAGGTGCACCTTTGCTGCTGCCTTGCAAATGAGATGCAGAGTGTTGGCTACAGTACCTCCTTCTTGCGGGTAATTGACCCTGGGGATCCACCCTCCCTCCCTACCATTTCCCTTGCTTTCCCTTTCTCTATTCCCCCTCTGTTGCCTCTAAGACATGAGAAGCTACCACGTGACCGGTTGGAAGTCGGAGAGAAGAGGTTGGTCCTTTGACCCACAGACTCCCTCGTTCTTTGTACCACCTCCCATCCTGTCTAAGCTCCTCCAGAGGGGCATTCAGGGCCTGATGTGGCTACTGGCCAGCTCTTTACTTCAAACTTTGCAAAAACAACATGGTTGGCCAATCCTTGTCTTTTTTACTCAAAGTTTTCCATCCCCATAGACACAGTTGATTTTATTGTCTGTGATTTTTTGTCTGGTTTTGGTTGTTCAATTGATCTCGCTATTTTGTAGTTTTAGTTATCCCATACCTTACTTTTTTAGGTAAAAAAGTTTGACGCTTTGTACTGACCATGCGTCCATTTCTACCAGCCATTTGTAGCAAATTGGCAAATGTTTCTTACCCGTTTTGAGAGTCTACAACTTTAGGTAATTTGGTATTTTACCACTTGTATTCTGCTGTATTGTGTAACAACAGGTTTGGTTTGGGTGTGGAAAACTATTAATAAGTGCCAAAGGCAAGTCAGTAATATAAATCTAAATGACTAAATCAGGGTATGACCTGTTTATCAGGAATTTACAGCCAAACAGCTCTGTCGCTGTGAGTTATCGTTTTATTAATACCTGCCTGTTGAGGCATGATGTTAAAGAACAAAAGATGGAGAAGTGAATTGGGGCATTGCCATTCTCAAACAGCAAGTACTGCACACATATACAGAATAAACACAAACAATGTATCTCCAAAATACAACCATTTATTAACAAAATATTCCAACTTCCAGTTGAGTAAACAAATTGTTTTACCAAACTAGTAACTGGATAAAAATGAAAAGAGTAAGGGAAAACTGATAAGCTACAAAAAAAGGGAAACTAAAGAATAAAACTGAAAACCTATCAATCCGTGTAGTGATATTACAGTTCAGAGTAATTATGTCTTTTTAAAAACCCTAGTTCGTTTTGCCAAATTGGCATTTCGGTCAAACTTTACTAATTAATTGTTACAATTGATTTTGTGTTTGAACAACCACTTCTCAATGCAAAGCAGAAGAGAACATTTTTATTTTAATAAAATGATGTATAATTGATAATTTGCCAAATTAGAGATGATTAACCCTTTCGGACAATTGCTTCTTAATGTTGCGTGAGCTAGCCATCACAGTAGTTCATACAGTGATGGACTGACTTCCAAAATGGCGGCTTAAACACATTTGCACACTAACACGACGGTGAACAACGCTTGGCAGTTCAGCTAACAATAAAAAGGAGAAATTAGCTGTAGTGTTCCTAAACAACCCTGTTATGTCCCACATATAACTTTAAGTACCATTAATAAAAGTATTTATGTGTGAGTAAGTTCTGGCAGCACTGATGTTGGCTATCATCTTAGCATCAGAAGAGATTTTAGCTTGATTTAGCGCTTTTACCAGGACTGTCAGATGTATTTTATGCAGATTAGTGAGAGGAGATGCAGGGAAAACACAGACAAATCGGATTAAGAATATGTTGCAGGAGGAAAGTAACTTTTCACAAGTCAACTTTACAAAACAAATTACCAAGTAAAACAGAGTGAAATTGTCAATATTTAAAATGTTTTATCCTAAACCAACTTTTTCAGCCCAAGCACGACCTTTTGCTGTACTCTCATTCTAATCGACAGAGGAGGACGTCTGATGGTCAGTCAGTTGCGTGGCGGACCGCTCTCTTTAGCAGCTGGGGGAGGAGACACAGCAGCGAGCATGCTGCAGTTTCAAATGTCATCTTCTCTCAGGACAGAAGAAGGGTAACCACTTTGTTGACTTAAGAAGGGACATCAGGTCTTCTTGTAAATCTATAATTCTTTCTGGAATGATCTCAAGACAAGCTAGGTTCAGGCAGCTAGCTTTATTTTTGGCCGGAGACCGTCGCTGGTGGTCTCCTCCCTGATGCAACCAGTGGACGGCTGCGGGTAAAAGAGAAAGAAAGCTGATGTGCACCACATCTTGTAGCTCTATGACATCACAGGCATTGCAGATGTGAAATTCCTCCTTCCTGGGTGCTGTGTATGTAAAGGGATTAATACTCTGCGTTCTGGTATTTAGATTTTTTTACCAGTCTCATTAGATTGTTGGTGAGGTTCCGTACTTTTTGTTCCTCCCATGGCTTGGCCCAAACACCTGTTTAGAAACGTAGTTGAGTTGATTTCATTAAAGAGTAGAAGCAGAAGGAGTCATGTTTTAGCAACTTACCCAAACAAGTATTAAACTGTCTCTATAATTCTTGAAGATACTTCTCTCCTATAAAAAACATAACCTGATATGTATTTTTTATGTGCTACACATCTGAGGTTGTAAAATTTGGTCTACTAGTACAGAATAGTGAAGCTGGTGTCAGAGATAACACTCATAACCCTTGTCATGTGTTAGAAAGCTGCCTACAGAGTGCTAGCAGGTAAAGTTGGAACAGGAAATGAAAAACCAGACCGGAGCTTGTCTAAAGTAACGTGGTAATGTAGGTGCTGCTCTGGTCTGACATGATGAAGAAACAGCTGAGCCAAGAATTATTCTAGTCCTGTGGTCATTTGATATGGATAATGACCAGAAGACTGGGTACATAAGTGACTGAAATGAGCTTCTTCTGAGGGTGGATGCCTTAGAGATGGGCTGATGAATTTTGTCTTCTCGGGGTCTTGGATTTGCAGCTGCTTCTCGACATTGAAAGGTGCTCACTTTGGTGGTTGGGAATCTAATCAAGAGGTTTCTTGGGCACCTCCCTTTGGAGGTATCCTGGGCATGTTTTGTTCTGGATGGATGGATGGATGGATGGATGGATGGATGGATGGATGGATGGATGGATGGATGGATGGATGGATGGATGGATGGATGGATGGATGGATGGATGGATGGATGGATGGACAGCTCCGTTACAAAAAGGCAAATGACATTTCTTCCTCAATCACCTGTGCATGTTTTTTTATTTATTTCCGTGTGCTTTCACTTTTTCATTTTCCTGAAAGTCCTTACTGATTGGTAATTTTATCCTTTTTTCCTGTCTTTGGTTTTATGTGTTTTGCTTTTTCAGAGGAAGGTAAAAGTAGTTAGTGCACGGCTGGTAAGCGATTTGCAAGAAGCCTGCAGCTCAGATGGCATCCCGAGCATAATATGAAAGGTGTGGTGGAGAATGACACTGTTAATCTTAAAGGATTACTTTCTCATGGAGTAATTTGTCACAGAAAAAGTCTATACTGTTTAGTAATGTATTCTGTACAGATCCTATATTCTGCGCCTCTTTGCTTCTCCTGATGTGCATGTGCATGTGTGTACTTGCTTTTTGTGTGGGTGTTCAAATGTTGAAGCGGGCCATCTGCTTGGAGGTTTTGTCTTTAAAGATCTGTTTACATTTGTATATTTGCAAGTCTGAGATTTAATCTTAACATAGGAGCATGTGTGTCTTATCTGCTGCTTTTAACTGGCTGGAAGCTGCTTCTTTGGTGAAGAGGCCAGCCACGACAGCAAAGGGCTGTGCTTTAGTGCATTTCATGCTTAATTCTGTGTCAATTAGTTGACTGCTACCTTCCCTCCAGCAAAAGAGCAGGGAGAGAAACGCATGCCCACAGAAATCCTCTGGCTTTGACAGGCGCAGTGTTCAATCATTTATCCCGGAGCCTGGGGCCACGGAGCACTGTCAACAAACATTCCATTGAAATCATATCAAGCCTCTACTGTTCCCTCATTTTTGTCCTCTGCCTGCTCTGCCTCTCACTCTTCCCCTCTCCCTCTGCCTCTTTATCTTGCATGTTCCTCTTCCCTGGGCTTCATCTCTTTATGTTCTTCTACCCACCTTCACTTTTCTTTCCTTCTTCCCCCTCACCCTTCACCCTGTGGGGTTTCTTGGTCTCTCTAGCGAGATTTTTAGCACCTTCTTTAAGCTGCTTCTTCCCTCCCAGGACTTGGCAGCAAAGTGGCAATTTGTTAAGCTGCTCCCTGCTCGCTCCAGTTTCGCCCCTGACTTGGCATGCTGTCAAGTTGTGGTCAGATCTAAAGATGAGCAACAGATATTCCTAAAACAAGGAAAATCACAACCAGTGCATTCCGAAAGTATTCAGGCTGTTTGAAATGTTCACAATTTACAATTACAAACTGCATGTGTAGGCTCACTTGCACTATTCACAGCTTTTTTTCTGTCCCGTTTGCTCAGACTGGATATGTAAGAAGACTTTTTTTTTACTCTGCTCCTTCCTCTTGGAACTTGCTACCTAAAACGTTAAAATTACCGTAACTGAATTCATCTAATTGAATGCTTTTACTTGCAAAGGGGAAGTATATCAGGTTGATTCAATGACATGTACCTAATTTTCTTAGTTGCTTGTTTTTCTTTAACTGTGTAATATACAAAACTTAAATAAGCAGCTAAGTAGAAAGTCCAGTCCATTTCAGTTTCCCGATAAAAGGGCAGCTGTTGGATCTTCTTCACTTGGTGGAAGGTGTTCACAGTCCAGGAGAGGTCAGAGGAAATGGGAATGCCTAGGAACTTTATACTGTCCACATGCTCCAACAGCTCCCCATGTTTATAGCTAGGAGTGTGCTTGGTGCTCCTGGACCTCCTGTAGTCCACTATGACCTCCTTGGTCTTGCTGGTGTTCAGGATGATGTTTTTCCTGGAGCACCACTGTTTCAGATTTTGGACCTCTCCTTGTGGGTCTCATTATTGTTGAATATGAGACCCATTGCAGCGATGTTGTCCACAAACCTCACAGCCATGTTTGTGGGGTGGATAGTTGAGAAGTTGTGTGTGAAGACATTGAAGAGGACAGGGCTAAGGACACAGCCCTGTGGTGTTCCCGTGTCTAGTGTCTCTATCCTCACCACCTGGAACCTGGAAAGATACCTGGAACCATACCCATTTATTTGTGGGGTGATGCTTTCAGTACACAGTGTTAGTTTTTTGCGACTCAGAATGTTTTGCACACAAGCCAAAAAAGTGGAATTTAAGTTGTAAAAAAACACCTTCTCCTATATGTATACTGTGTGAGGCCTTGACAGAATAGCTACATTAATACTGAGATAAAATTAAGCAGTTAAAATTAGTTAACTAATTAGGGGACTTCTAAAGGTATTTGATTTCACTGGATTTTAATTAGGGATATCAAAGTTAAGGGGAAAGAATTTAAATTAATCCCACACTTTTCTGATTTTGGTAAAAAAAAAAGGTAAAATCATTTATCCATTTCAAACTCAAACAAAATAAAATTAAGTCTTTGGTTGCGGCGTTAAAACATCTGGAAATGTTCAAGAGGTTTTTTTGGTAAGGGAAAGGTTATTTTTAACAAAACTGGAATTTGGAAATTACATAGAAGTAACATTACATATCATTGCATATATTTTTTTTAAGTATACAGTACATTATGATGACTATTCTTTACTAAGATGAACTTGATGGGGCTTGATCTGATACTAAACCTACAGTATGTACCACTGTCGGTTTTTATTAAATAAAAAAAGAAAACAATGTATAGTGATTTGTCTTTTTTATGTTAGATATAAAAGTAAATATAAACCCAGTAGTTTGGAATACATGGGCCAATTAGCTCTACAGTCACCGTGCTTTCAGTCCCCATCATACTTTGCTTTTTGGCCCCTGTGGTACTCTAGAATATATGCTGATATAGGAGATTCTGCAGGTAGGGGTGGACAGAGGCCAAATCTGATAATTTTTTTTCTTAGCTTCCTCTGCTCTGGGCTACAAACACCCATGAGAAGCTTGAGAGGAAAGAAGAAAAAAGGAAGGAATCTTCCATGTTCTCCCCTTGAGATTTTACCCCAAGAGATGTTGAAATCACCTGGGCATCTCCGTGGTGTAGAGTAATAAATAAATGTATCGGTTTAATTATTAAAAACAGCCTAAATGAAGACAGATATCATCCTCTGAAGGCATGTTCACTCCACATACTTCATCTTAACTCAGAATGTTGTTTTTTTTGTTTGTTTGCCCTGCTGGTGGTCAGGAGACATGCGCTATAAATCTTCATATCTTTCTTCTGTCAACTTAGACAAGTCACTTTATTTGCTGATTTGCTGGCTGTTTTGTCTTGCCAGTGTCCTGTGAAAGAACCACAATTTTACTGCAGTTTACACTGCAAGTCTTTTGGGACGAATCTCTTAAAGATGTGCACATTTAGAGACTGAGATTTTTTTATTTCATCCTTCTTTAGATGGCGAGCATCTGTGAACATCAGTTTTCAAGTCTTGCGACATATTCTCGGTTGGACTTTGACTGTTCTGTTCTAACCCATGAATATGCTTTTATCGTTGCCATGGTTGTAGGTTTAGGGTTATTGTCATGTTATAAGGTGAACCTCTACCCCAGGCTGAGGCCTTTTGCAGCCATCTTTATCTCAAATCAATGCCGGCAGTTCGCACCGGAAGTTAGCGAAGTTGTCCTAAATCATCCCAATTTTTGAATCTTTTTTGTTAAATGATTTTATTTCGACCATAAAGCAATTCAAAGATTTAATTTGTGCTCCAGTTTCAACCTGTTTCTTTGTTGTAAATCACCCCTGGCTGTTGTTTATAAAGATGCTCTGTATGCTGTTATTTATATACTTTATTGTCATTATTCACATGAAATGCACTACTTGATTGTGTTAATCAAATTGGGTAAGAAATACATCATAGAAAGAAGAAATGTCTGAAACTTCCACTGTGGACTTCTGGTATAGACTGTATAGTTATATGGCGGAGCCCTAAAACTGCAATCGTATCCCTCTCTTTCTGTCGGCCTTTAGAGGAACAGTGTTCTGTGAGACATTCAAAGTTTGTTATTTATGTTAATTGATCTTCGTGATGTTTGTTCATTTATGTTCTCTAACAAAGCTGTGAGGGATCTACAGAACAGCAACATTCATACTGGGAATAAATTACCCATAAATGAGCTCTGTTTAATAATACACAGTAGAGGTAGATTGTTGCACTGGATTTCATTTCAGGGTATCAGCTCAATTCAATCCAATCCAGTTTATGTATACAGTATAATGCCAGATTTAAGTAAATTTCATCCCAAATGCATTCAGTGTAAATACAGAAACATGTAATCACAGCAAAGGGGGTTGATTACAAATGCACATTATGTTTTAAAGATTTTTATTTGTAAAAGATCTTGTTGTTCTCCTTCTTTTTCAGAGATGTGGACTATTTTGTATTGGTTTATCATATAAATTCCCAGCAGTTATTGTTGAATGTTTTCCCATTTAATCATATAAGTGGTTTGAATATTATTTAAGGCAAATAGAAATACATTTAATATGAACATGTGAAATCACAGAATTGTTTGCAAAAAGTTGCTTATTTTACCATCAGCAATACCTTAAATATACAGACTATCTGAAAATACCAGATAATCAATGTCAGGTAAAAGAAAAGTCCGAGTCGGGGTTCAGTCTCTCTGACAAAAGCCACCTTCTGCCAATAGTTTGGCAGAAGGTGGTTTTCTGTCCTTTATATGAACAGATAAAACATCTAAGCTTTTTTCTTCCTGCGGTATCCTGTTTACCGCCGTAGAATCTCGACAACTAAACTATGAGACAAACAACAAAGCCCCTATATCAGTCCCTGGACAAAGACAATTAATATTTAAAGATGATTGCTAATGCCCTGAAGTCAAATACAGAGCCTAGGTAATTAATTGAGCTGGGTGGTCCGCAGAGAGATTAGACCGGATGAGTGTTGTTTATCCCTGTTGTTATTGAAGCCTGTGTGAACGCTTTCAGCAAACTAGTTTCTATTGAATGTAAAGAAGGGGACGACACTCCTGCATGTCTGACCTGTAGGGCATATGCAATAAGTTCTTTTTTTTTTTTGGAGGCTACAGAGTCAGTCAGGGATTAATTGTCTCTTGTGCTTTCCTGCAGCATGTATGCAGTTCAAATCTGCAATGCCTTTTGTTTATTATACAGTAAAGTTTGTGCTGCTGTTAACTGAGACCCACAGACCTGTTTTCACAGGCCTGTACAACAAGTGGATGGATTTCCCTCGCTGATAATAGCAGATGCACTTGGCAAGACAATATGCCGTTTTTTAACATCACTTGGCCGACTTCCTGTGTAAACTGTTGGATGTGAAAGGAGTGTCAACGGACTGCTAATTGTTGTTTGCCGGTTTGATTTATCACCCGCACGATCCACAGAAGAACAGAGGATGATTTTGCATTTGGCTGACTGTCCCCATTCCCCAAGCAGCATGCTGATGATTCTGTTTCCATGCAAAATGCCTAATTTCAGTGTTTCAGTTAAGCTGCCAGCTATGTCTACATGCTGGATCACTATGTTCCAGTTCATTAATGGGGCCTCTAAATGATGTATCTGCATTACATCCTACATGCAGACTGCAGAAAAGAAAGGGGAAAAATAGTAAAATTCCCCTTGTGTATTTCTGTTGACATTTCAAAGACAGGCTGTTTTTTTTATGTGTTTTTTTTTCTACAATAATATTGATCTTGGTGATTTGATAAGGCGATTTATATTATATCTTTCTTTTATTCACTGCTATTATAATCATATTTTATGACAGCTTACATCGGCAACAGCTCAGCAATACATCTTTAAATTAAAGAGGATTCACAGGTAACTATTGAATAGCCTATTTAATCTTCAATTAGATTAAATAGGCTGCCAATAAAATTTGCTGGGTAAAATTGCCCAGACAGTAATGTTGTTGAGGTTCAGCTTCCGCAGCTAAGGGGCATTTCACTTTGGGACAAATTGCGATCGCTGATTGGTCAGTTACTGATGAGCCTCCAAGATTACTTGACAGGCGGCATCACATCATTTGGCAGGTTAGACACTGGCACCCTGTTCTTTTTGCAGATGACAGCAGGTTCTCTCTGAGCTCATGTGACAGTCGTGAAAGGGTCTGGAGAAGCAGTGGCGAACGTTGTGCTGCCTTCAACATTGTTCAGAATGACCTGTACTCATTCCATGTCGGTATGTATATCGAGCATGATACCCCCCCCCCCCCCCCCAAAAAAAAATAGATCTGATGAGTTCTCAAAGTGTTCCTTTTATCTTTTTCAAGTAGTGTATTTTGGACAAATGTATACTTAGTCGAGTCGTTGACTCGATTTCCTGACATCTAAAGATGAACACCTTATTTTAGTGACATGTTCTCTTGTCTTTCCTATTTTCAAGGATCCCTGAGAAACATGGTCCTTTTTGTCATATTTATATCCGTAGGAAACAAAAAATCACAGATTAACATTTAGAAGTTCTTGGACACTATGATTTAGTTCACAAAGGAAAGACTATATTAAAAATGATTCAGTTGTAGTTGTTACAGTTATAGTTTAGGGACATTGTTGATTGTGACAAACAAGATTTTGTTAACATTAGTTATTTATGTCAGATTTTCTCTCAACAGAATAAATACAGTATATTCAGATTATCATGTTGGAATAAATTATTTGCTTAAAGGGACAGTTTGTAACTAATTTAGCTTTTAATAAACAAAAATCAAGTATTGCTTTTATAAATACATATTCTGGCAAAGTCTAATTACCTCACATAAAAAATGACAGCATAACTTAGAATCAGTAGTTTATAAATACATTGGCGTCGGTGCACCCACTGGGAGACGCCATGTTGCAACGCTTATTCTGATTTTAGCAGCCAAAATGGGCCAAACTTGTCAGCCATACACGTTTTCCTGTTTGCCTCCTTTATGAAGACGTGTTGTCGGTGGAGGAGGAGTAAAAACAAGCAAAGATCCTTCTATTTGCAGTTTTCTGTTGAAATGGAGGACCATTCACACTCTTTACCTAGCGACAGGGAAGAGAATATAACCAAGAAAGGAAACGGAATAACCGGGAAATAAAATTAGATCGGCTATTATTACCAGATGGAGATAATTGAGGAGGGAGAATTCATGGGGGGATTTAAAATGGATGCGGAGGTTGCTGGCTTTCTGCTGGACAGGTAAGTTAATTAAATATAACAGCAAAGTTTATTTTGGCTTTATGTTAGCAACAGGGCAGCGTAGTCCAACAACCACTGTCTCCTCCTGGTAGAGACGGCTCATTTGTTTGTCTCTCTCTCCCTCAAACAGAGAGATATGTGTGTATGCGGAGGGATTTCAGCCGGTCTGTTCACTATCTGTAGTGCAACAGCAGACAGGTGTTTATGGTCGCTTATATTAGACCCCAAAAAAGTGACTGCATGTTCAGAAACAAGCCCAAAAAAACACGACTCATGGAATTTACAAGCGACTTTAGAAAAAAAACAAGCGGACACGGCAACAGTGCCAAAAGCCATTTCACACGACATCCACAGCTATTAGCTGTTAGCAGTAGCTTGGTATCAAATATATGGAGGACATATTTACATCTTCACATTTATGACGCTCCACGGCTTCTGTAGGAGTTATTACGAACTTAACGGCAAAGTCACACTGGCGCAACATTAGATGGAGCGTCAGTGTGAAAATCTTACACACTGGGGCTTTAAGGGTTTATATCCTTTTCGGCTAAGCAGACAATACATGTATTTTACATTTAATAACATAGTCTTTAAAAAAAAGGCAAGAAAATTGTTTTCCAGTTATTCCAAACAAAGGTCTTACTACATTTTTGGAAGTGAAACTCGAGGTAAACAACTTAATTGTGGGCTTGACATTAATAAATATGCTTAGCTTAGTCATGTTTCCATGATTTAATGAAGCATCTTCCAAGAAGGGATAAAGTTGGCACTAAAGAATAGACTCAAACAGCAAACTTCATGCAGGGGGCATTTAGTATAAAAGAAAACCCAAGTAGTCCTAAATGTCCTTGTCTTACAACACATAAACCTGTCTTCTTTTTTTCCTACTTCCCTTCCTTCTTAGATTTTTCCTCCCTCTTCCAAAAGTGTCTTATGAAAGGAGCATTCAAAAATCAAAAGGTTTTTCCCAAGTTTTGGGAGATGCCAGTCATGAATGAACATGGCTATGTGTTTTTCCTGCCAGCTGGCAGAGGAAGCCTAACACGTCCCATAGATGAGCACGGGCCAGCTGGATATCTGCCGAGAGCTTTAACACGATCTTCAGCATTGCTGCAAACTCCATCAGTCTGTCCTGTTTACTGATGAAACACAGTTCTAACTGTTCATTAATCTCTGTGGTTAGTTACCGGATCCCAAGAGCATGTGGTGCCCTTGGAACCATGTGGTAAGAGTACCCTATTTTTAAATAGATGTGAAGATTAGAGGTTAGGTGAATCCTTAATTGGTATCATTAGATATTTTTGTTGCCTTATCAGTCCTTCCTACTGCAAAGTGCCAAACCCAATGCTTAACTAAAGTAATGTAATTATTTTCGTTTCCTTCCTTTGTACAATTTCAAATTGAAAGCATGTTTCAGTTCTCCACTTAGCTTGACAGCTCTGTGAAAACTCACCTGTAATACAACACTGACCTTAAAGCGCGAAACTGTGAGAAAATGTTCATAACACAAACATTACCGACTGGTTTTGTTCTTTGCTCATTTTTCTGCTGGAGGCGGTAATCAATCATCCAGTCGTTTATCTCACGCAGTTGCCTGAGTCTTTTTATCAACTGCCAGAGCCTTTCAGCTGCACAGTATTTCTTAATACTGAGTTGTTCGTTCACTTTGTCAAAATTACGACTAGATTAAAAGTCAAGTTCCCATACCTCTCCTCCTAGTGTGTTATTATGTTCCATCTTATCTAACGGAGTTGGACGCATACTCTTTGGAATTTCTGTGATTGGTATTTTATGGAAAATAAAAGACAGCGGGGAGCAGGAACTTCTGCTTCAGGCCGACAGTGAAATTAATTAGAAAATTTCAAGTTTAGCCAAGCTAAACTTATTTTTGTGTGATAATGTAATAGACTATTGGTTCAGGAACTTTGACACGAATGTATGTAGCTCTATAAAACCCCAATATGTCTTGCTGCAAACCCTGCTGATATTAGAGGCAGTAAATGTTGGCTTTCTTAAGGTTTTTTTCCACTTAACCGGTTTCAGCACTAGTTCTGTGCCAGTTTTCAGGTTTTTATGTGTTGTGTTTTAATGCCACTGACTCCACCACCCAAACTTGTACCTGTAAAAAGACCAACTTTGCTAAAGACCAACTTTGCTGGGCCAGAGAAGGATCTGCTTAGTCTGAGAACATAATTACAAAAAACAACAATTAAAATGTGAGTGCCTTATTTTTTTAATTTCAAGTTGGTATAGTGAATAGTCTTCTTAATTTGAGACAACACAATTCAAAACAAAAAAAACTCCACGTTTACTGTGACATGTTGTGTTAGCGTTGAAACAACAGCTAATTATATCTCTGTCTATCATGCTGGTTTAATTTTGTTGGCAATTTTATATATAATAAATATATATATATATATATATATATATATATATATATATATATATATATATATATATATATATAGAGAGAGAGAGAGAGAGAGAGAGAGAGAGAGAGAGAGATCACAGAAATTACAAATAGCTTTGTATTCTCAAATGCATGAGCTATTGCTATGTGGAGTATATGGAAAAATAGCCACTGCTGAAAGGCGGTGGTAATGGGTGTAAGACTCAAATCAACCTGCTGCACTGCAGGATTTATTGTTATGATGTGGCCTGTCTGCTAAGTGTTAGTTAAGCTACCTCACCTGCAGGCCTGTGCCCCAGATGCTCTGCAACCAAGTTAATTCCACTCACCTGTCCCCTGGTCTCCACACGCTCTCCACAGACAGCAGGATGGTGCTGTGGAGACAGTCTTGAAAGCTTCTAGTGAGTAGATGTTCCTTGTTCCTTCATATCTGATTACCTTGTTTCCTGTTTCTCTGATAACCCTGCCTCGTCCTGCCCTTGTCCAACTTCCACTAAGCTTTGGTTTTCTGTACCTTCACCTATTTGTACCATGACCCATGAACGTTACTTAACCCCTGGATTTGTTGGCCCTGTTTCTGACTCTCTGTGCATGACCTAAGCCTGTTCTCTGGACTCTAGCCTCAGTCACCCTGCCCGACACCTCTGCAGTGAGTAGCCAGCTCTTAGCGTCGCCAGATCCCAGCTTGCTCCTGGAGAGG
Source organism: Fundulus diaphanus (assembly GCA_037039145.1). Lineage (NCBI taxonomy): Eukaryota > Metazoa > Chordata > Actinopteri > Cyprinodontiformes > Fundulidae > Fundulus > Fundulus diaphanus. The sequence continues at coordinate 43,022,721 of CM073130.1, forward strand.
ATTTCTGTCTTTATTAATAGACCTTTTAAACACACTGGGTTGAGCTTGAATTTCAGGTCTCCTGTCTGATCCTGCATAACATTTACAGGAAACAGAACGGGAATATCACATCCTCTCTTCTTGAGAACTTTGCTTGATATTTTTGAAAGTTATTCAACTAAATGATCTAAATAATGCTTAACAATGTTTGTTAATGCAGAATACAAATCTTGTCATTGTGGAACATCCCAACAGATGATTCACATGCAGAAGATAATAAAAAGCATAAACAAATAATTCTCACACAGCCAGGCGGTTCCCTGCTAGATAAAAGCCAGTTACCCTTTTTTATTTAGTTTAGGAAATTGACAAGATACATTTTGTTTTATTTAGATACAACAGGTTATTACTGTAAATTTGCATGGATTATGAGTTCTTTGGAGCTCTATGTTAATTAAACAATAATGAAAAGTGAAAACATTTTCTCTCTTTTTCTTTGATCACCTCACTGCACTCTTTGTGTTTGTGATTGAAGCGAGGACAACAACGACTTGATGCAAAAAAGATGCAAATCGCTCCCGCCTGCTGGACTTTTGGGACATGTTTACGCCTGCATATAATTAGTGCAATCCACTTTGGAAATCCAGTGCAGAAATAAAGCAAATAACACATGAAAAACAGTTATCAAAGATAGAGGGAATTGCATAACTTTTTGAATTCCCTCACAATGTGTAACTCCTATTTACAGCGTTTAAAAACATAGACTGTAGTTTAAAACATTCTTTATACTAAAGCATCTGTTTGATAAGACATTTTGTAATGCATAAACTTTCACCCCACACTGTAATCCCCTACATACATTTAAAGAAAAGCAGACTGAGAAGGAAATATTTCCTGGAAAAATATGTTTTGAATGACATAATGATCAATGGTGGCTGACTGGTTGTGGGGGGAAAAAACTGCTTTGCTGTTTATATTGTTCCAGGGAAAAACTGGCTCTAGAACAAGCTCTGGTCTAGCTGTGGGAAAACCCCTATTAGTCGTTACGTAGGCCAGAGGCTACCTCAGTAAACATCATCGCTTTGCCTCTCAGTACAAGAGGTAAATGTTATGACACAGAAACACACTTTTATTTTAACCTCTCCACTCCTGCTTTTGCCATAAGTCACTGACATTATTAGCCTCCTGTGTTTTTAACTGTCGAAGATGCAGCACGCCTGGCCCTCTCGCCTTGGGTCAAAGCTGGATGTGTTTGGGACGATAAAGCACCAGGGAGTGCGTGCATGCGTGTCTCTCTCTCTCTCTGTGTGGGGGTCTGTGTGTATTGAAGGGGGAGATGGAGTGTGGCTGCATGCAGATGGTTCACAAGCCAACCTTTCAATTAGGCCCGGGGTATAAATAAAGGCGGTTGATTGGAATGTGGCGGCTGCTGGCACAAAAGGCTCTCCTTGGCTGGCCTCCAAGGCCCAGTCATTCGCTCACTCACTCAGACAAACTGGAAGCTGCCCAAGGTTACTTCCAGATTGGACACAATAATTTTACATTTCCTTGTGTTTGTTGAAACCACCTTCCATCTCCATCCCCATTCCTGTCCTTGTTGCTCACTTTATGGTTGGAAAAGGCCTTCAGATGAAGCCATATTGAGATCCCGTCTTTGGTTATTGCTGCATTTTGTGCATTAACATGATTTTAAACCACATATAAATGGCATTTTAACTGCATTTTCAGCTTCACATCTTCAAACATATTCCTTATGTGAACTTGTATATGATTCTGTTTACTTATATTTTTGCTCACAGCAAGTGTTTGAGTTCCAGTCCAGCTCCTAATCTTGTTTAGCTAAAGCTGCAGGTGAGCAGTCCTTGTATTTTGCCTAGGGAGGCCCTGTGTATCCTTTACAGATTATAAGGATGAGCTCCCAGACAACTCATCCCTCTGTCCCCAAAGCCTGTCACCATAAGCTGTCTCAGAAATTATCCACACACCCAAACATGAGGTGGTGAGGGTATGAAATGACAAGGCAGAAATGTTTTGGGAGGGGATATGTTATCGCTGTCACAGAATGATTTGGAATTTGCTTGCGAGCAGGATTGGAGTTGCTCGTTTTTTCCAGAGGGCACGCAGTCTGGGAAACTGTGGGGAAGGATGGAATTTCGTTTCATTGTTTTCCAGGTCCTGATAAATATGGGAAATATTTTGTATTCAAAGATTTTATTTCCCATGCCATTTTTTAACAGTTGTATCCATCCATTTCCCTGTCCATCCATTGATTCTTTCATCCATCCATTCATCCATTTGTTTGTCCGTCCGTCCGTCCATCTGTCCGTCCAACTTAACTAATCAAGCATAGGGACATTTGGAAATTTTTACCTAGAAATTTGTCAGATTCGTAATGGAAAATGTGAATGAACCATGTTTCCGGAAAGCATAATCTGTCTCCTGCCAATGACAGCTGGAGGTAGGCAGCCCCCCCGCGACCCTTCAAGGACCACCCCGGTACGAACAAAAGATGAATGGATGTTGACTTTGGAAACTTTCGCTCTACTTCATTGGATTTTGTGATTCCTTGATCCTCCCGATTCAACAAAAATATCACTCTTTTACAACATTTGAAGACTTTCTATGTTGACAAGCTAAACAAATCAAGTCCTGTCTATAATAAATTATTCCCTTTCCTTAAGAAACCTCTCTTTCCCTCACCCCTCCTCCACCCTCTCCTGTCTGCAGCCCACCTACCCAAACTGTGTCAGGGAAGCCCCCCTTCATCCCAGTGTCTCATCCATCCCTCTAGAATCAGGAGAGATTAAAAATTAGGGGATTAGGTTCCCCTTCTAGCCCTGTAATCCAACAAAACAATGCTTTCCAACGTTAAGTGAGCGCTCCCGAGGCGTGGGTATGTCCTCCGTGTCAGTTATTCCTTATGGAAGGATTCCCTCGGAAAATATGCATGCTCCCTTTCGTTCTTTAACCCTTTACTCTATCCCAACCCCCTCTCTGTATGATCCGAGACTATAATGAGGTGACATGGGAGACGGGGCGCTCATATGTCCTAATAGGGTCAATGTAACAAACTGTTTTGTTGGGTGATGAATTCTCATCACCTTTAATAGCGCTAAACTACTTTTTTTGTACAACAACCTTGCGTCAAGCAGTAATAATGAGTTTGATAACACTGAGGAGTCCTAGGGTTGGTAAAACACTCGCCAGCTACTGAATTAAGGCCCTGTTTTAAATATGTCAGTGCCACAGTAAGGCTGGAGCTACAGCTGGCAATGTGATGCACTCCTTTAATTTCATCGCTCTGTCAGCTTTTATTAAAACCCATTTGTCACTGAGAGAGAGAGTGAGAGAGAGAGAAAACAAGGAGAGAAAAAAGTATTAAATGGGTGGAGAGTGAAAGAAGAAAGGAGAAATGAGCAGGAGAGATATAAGCAGTAAGACAAACAGAGGTGACTATATTGAGGTGAAAGAAGGGTGTCTGAGAGAAATGGAAAGAAATTGTTGTTTTGAGGATAGGCAAGTGTTTTAGGTGGTGTTCCCCATTGGAAGGGAGGACACAAGGATAGGTTGCCATCACAATAGAGAACGGTTCTCAAAAGCTGGGAGACAATGGTGGCAAATAGGGGCGAGATAGTTGGAGGGGCTCAGCTAAAGTGATTAATGGTGAATCTGGGATATAGTGGACCAATGGGAAAACCCATCCTTGTCTCCATCCTCATTCCCTCTACCCCCTACTCTATCCTTCTGTCCTCACCACCCCACCTGTGTATCCATTAATAACTGTCTTGAGAGGGGCAGTTCAGCCTCACTGGTGTACCCCTTTGTTTCTTTGAAGAAAAGAACAAGAAATGCATCTCCAAATTCATTCCTTGGATATATTTTAGAGGAGCTACAGTTTATATTAATATCCTTTAAAAAAAAAAAACTTTGATTATTTTATCTAACTCTGGAAATAACCGAGATCTTTTTCGTGAGCCCTTGGATTTTTGGATTTTTAACCCTTGGGGAAGGGAGTGATCTGTGTATTGGTGTGTGAATGTGTGTAATGGGGTGAATGTGACTCTAACATACAACAGTTTGAGTGGTTAGTGTGATTAGAAAGAGTGTTATATACATTTAGTCCATTTGGTTTGTTATAACAAACGATGCCTCAATGTGAAAATCAAAATCTTTAGCTCAGAATTTGAATACAGAAGTTCAAAAACGTTTCTTCCAGCTGAGGCATTTAACCAAGGCAAACTCCTACTTCTCTCTAGACTTTGAACTGTTATAGAAATTGCTGTTCCCTCTTGATCTTTCTATTGCAATTTCTTGGAAATAATCCAAGATCTTTTGCTCTTTCATCATTTGCACCTGGTTCAAAAATGTTGCTGGTTAACTGTTAATGTGAATGAGACACATAAATAAAGAAATGCTCGTCAGGTCGGCCATTAGCATTGTAGTCTACACTCCATACCAGTCGGTGACGGTAATGCACCCATTTCATTGTTTGCCAACTGCCAAAAAAAATTGAAAGAAGTTGTAGGACAATGGACCTCGAGGACTGGAATTGAAGATCCCTGCTGTAGGCAAACCAGCTCATACTCATTCCATTGAACCATTGCATCTTTTCATTTTTCTTTAGAGTCAAATATTTTGAGAATTACTCTTCATTGCCTCACAGTTTGCTAAATGATGGATTTTATAGACTTTCTTTTTCTTTACAAGGCTTGACTTGGGACCTCACCTGTTTATTTAAAGGAGTTTTTAGGCCACTAACCTCCAATAAGAGCACTCAGGTCTACTAACCAGGGGCTTATAGATGTCCCATGAAACAAATGAAAAACACATTGTGAAACAATGTACTAATGCAGATAACAATGGCCCAGCACTTTTAACGGTTTCAGAAAACTGTTTGGAAAACACCTTTTCTTGTTGTCATTTCATTTGAGTTTTACACCTTTATAAAAACAATTGTGTGCATTTTAATTTTCATTTTTTTATTTCTTTTAGATAGCTATTAACTTTTTTTAGTATAAAAGTAGCTTTATATTATAATTTGTGTATTTTTATCATTAATCATTAATTAATTTATCATTAATCCGTACAATGAGAGATCGGGCTTTCTATTCAGCTGCTCCCAGGCTGTGGAACGCTCTCCCTGACCACCTGAGGACCCTACAGACTGTGGATGCTTTTAAACGTGGCCTTAAAACCCACCTTTTTAGGAGAGCTTTTAATTGAACTCTTTCTTTTACTTTTTTATTTTTTTATGCTCTCCATGTGTTTTTATTTTTTAGCACTTACCTGTTTTACTGTGTAGCACTTTGGGATTTTTATAAATATAAGGCGCATTACAAGTCCAAAGTATTAATTTGATCTTGGCAGCAATAGGAAAGCTAAAAGGATAACAAACAGGAATAAACAAACATACTTAAAAGTCATAAATTGTGAGATGCAACCTACCACAGAGACAGGATTAACCACTAAGTCATATAAAGTGGCTTTATTAAACATTATATCTCTGTCAGGAAAATCACTTGTAATCCATGACTTCATTACCAACAATAATCTTGATATGTTTTCAACAGAAACATGGTTACATGAATTTAATGAAGCACCTATTCTGATAAGAGTCGACTCCTCCAAACCACAAATTTTCTTTGTGAGAGCAGACAGTAAAGGAAAGGTGGAGGAGTAGCAACATTGTTTTGTGATTCTCTAAAGTGTAAAAACTTGTTTCTGGGAAAAATCGACTCCTTTGAATATTTGGCTCTCCAGGTAAGGAGCCCGGTAAGAACTTTGTTTTTGAATGTTGACAGGCCTCCTAAGTCCAAATCAAACTTTTTTAATGATCTTAGTGACCTCCTATCTGTGATTTGTGTTGATTATGATTGTCTAATTATTTTGGGAGACTTCAACTTTCACGTTGACAACCCCGAAGACAGAAATGCAAAAGAACTGTGTGACACACGTAGAAGCTTTGATTTAACTCTACATGTTAAACAGCCAACGCACAAACAGGAACATATTTTAGACCTGATCATAACTAAGGGTCTAAACATTTCCAAGGTCAATGTAACTGATGTTGCCCAATCTGATCACTTTTTTGTTACTTTTGAAAGCATCATTTCAAGTGTCTCATTTAGCCAAAGGGACATCATGAGAAAACGCACCTTTAAGGACAATGTCACGGAAACCTTTATTCAAGCTTACTCTGCTACTTCAACCTTGGGCTGCAACTCAGTAGATGAGCTAGTAGATAACTTTCAGTCTAAAGTTTCAGACATCATTGACTGCATTGCTCCGATTAAGGTGAAGGTTGGTTCTGGGAAGAAAAAATGCTCCAGCAGTTAGAAGTAAACAAGCGGAGTGTCAAAAAAAGACTAGATTCCACATTCACTATGACATCTATAAAAAGAGACTTTACAGATAACTTTAAACTGAACAATGCAAGGTAATCTTTCTTCTCCGAGGTTATCAACAAAAACATTAATAATGCTCATGCCTTATTTGCCACGGTCGACAGGTTAACAAACCTTCCTGTGTTTGTGGCATCTGAACTCCACTCCAACAGGGCCTGCAACAACTTTGCTAACTTCTTCACTGAGAAAATCCAAAAAAATTAGAGGGCAGTCAGATCAGTTCAGATCCAAAGCTGTCTCCAACTAGAATTTATCTTGACAAAATGTCCTAATTCAGCCAAATAAACTACAAAAGCTTGGACATAATTGTTCATCAGCTACGTCCCGCCCCCCTCTCCCCTGCTGCCTAGGTCAATGTTTCCCCTACTGTTCTACAAGGGGGGGCGCCCCACTACCCCGCAAACAAAATCTGATCTGACCAGTGATGACATGTTTAGCCGCATGTCATCATTCAACCGCTGGTTGTCTAGGTGGTGTCCAGAAAACAACGTGGGCTACATTGATAACTGGCAAACTTTCTGGGGAAAACCTGGTCTGATCCGGAGAGACGGCATCCATCCCACTTTGGATGGTGCAGCTCTTCTTTCTAGGAATCTGGCCAGATTTATTAGTTCTCCTAAATGCCGAACAACCCAGGGTCCAGACCAGGAAGCAGAGCCGTAGTTTAACAAACCTCTCTGCAGCTTCTGTACTATTACCCATCCATAACCCCTTTAGACCTTGACTATCTTGGTCTGTTTATAAAGCCGACAGGCACAAACCTGAGTTTTAAAACGGATAAGTGTGATAACTTCGACACCCAGATCAAAGCTGTTGTCAACTCCAACTTTAATCTGGCAGTACTGCAAAACTATGAAAAAGCAAGATGGCGACGATTGACGCAACTGCTGTAAAAGCTAGTAGACCATCCTGCAATGCCTCACAGTAAAGTGACAGTTTGGTCAAAAACCAACCAGCGCTACAGGATTAGGATAACTTTTCCTCTTTCTTTTCACAACTCTATTGAGCATTTCTGACTCTATCGGCTCCATCACAGACATGTATATATCCTACATATATATATATATATATATATATATATATATATATAGATAGATAGATATATATATATATATAGATAGATAGATAGATAGATAGATAGATAGATAGATAGACAGACAGACAGACAGACAGACAGACAGACAGACAGACAGACAGACAGACAGACAGACAGACAGACAGACAGACAGACAGACAGACAGACAGACAGACAGACAGACAGATAGATAGATAGATAGATAGATAGATAGATAGATGGATAGATGGATAGATGGATAGATAGATAGATAGATAGATAGATAGATAGATAGATAGATAGATAGATAGATAGATAGATAGATAGATAGATAGATAGATAGATAGATAGATAGATAGATAGATAGATAGATAGATAGATAGATAGATAGATAGATAGATATGAAGATGCCTTGCAGAGTGCTACAGTACCACTTCCAATATGGCAGCCAACGTCGCGGCCATATTAGAAGTGGCATAGTGGAAAGATACGTAGAGCGTGAAACTATACCAATCGAATTAAAGTACAACCCAGATTTACAGGCATTAGCTTTCACAGGTGAGAATGAACATTGAATTATGATTGCAATTATTCATTATGACATTGGATATATGTCTGTGGGCTACATTGCTTCTCCTTGTTTACTCATTATGTGCATGAGCAATATTGTACTTCCAGTCACGTGGTCTTGTTATGGTAAATATACACAAAAGCACTTTGTTTACCAGGAAATAGAGCAAAAACAAAGTCTAAAACACAGACATAATATATAATTAGCCAACAAGGTGCGGTAAGTTAATTGGAAAACAGTGAGATACTAGCAAAGAAATTTCTAAAGTCATAGTATGTGACTAGTCCCCTTAAAGACAGCTGCTGACCAAACAAACACTGGCCATCATGTAATACATATTGTGGAGGGAATAGTGAAGAAATTATCACAAATGTATGTGTATAACAGCCACCCTTTGCTCTCTCCGTCATATAGCTTTGACTTTGAGTTCTGAAATGCATCAAAGGGCACCCTATCCCATCCCTTGGTCCCTCACTCCCCACGTTCCCCCTCAGTCAAAAGGAAAATTAAATGATTCATTATGTCTTCCCGCCTTTTCGACAAAGTAAAACATAAAAAATACAAGAAAGGGCTTTAGGAAATCCTTTTACAATGCTTTTTACATTCTTCTGTTTCCCTCGATTCGCTCCTTTCTAACTGAATAGTACATGATGACACTTGACGGAGGAGAAGAGGAAGAAGATGACGAAAAAGCAAAAGAGAGAGAGAGAGAGAGACTAAAATCAAGTGTGACAACATATGAATTTCAAATTTCTGAGCAGACATCAAAGTGCACCATCCGGGTGTCTCCTCGACAAGGACACTTTCTCATTTTTAATTCCATACCCTGATTGTATCGCTGAGGCCCTAACGAAGAACGGAGCAGCAGCGCTGTAGAGTGGCATCAGGCAGTGAGAGATAGATGAGCAAGGGAGAGAGGAAAGAAGATGGAGGGGGGGCAAGGAGAGAGTAAGAGAGATCAGAGGGTGTTAGAAGGAATAGATATAGATGGAGGAGGAAGGAGAGAAGAAAGGAGAGCCTCAGCCAAACACAAGCAGCTGGGCCCTTTGTTGTCGAAGTGATCATAGTTCCTCTTTTATCAGACAGAAAGATGGAAAGAGGAGAAAGGAAAAGAGACACCAAGACTGAAAGTGATCCACTCCTTTTTCCACTGGGGTGGCAGGGACATGGATGGAAAGAGGGCAACTTTTTTCACCCTTTGCACAAATCACATCAAGGCTCCTCTTCCAAGGACTCTTCTGTGTGTGTGCCCTTTGAGAGCAAATGCTAAGAAATAAAGCTGGAAGGACATGTCACCAATGCACCCACTTTAACCAGAAACAATTTGCCTGTGTACACCCAGCTGTTCAGTCATGTGCCAATACAAAACTGGTAGACTCCGCTAATCCTCTGCCCTGCTCAGCATTCCTCTGCTTTCCCATTCAGACGACAGATCACCACTATAGTAGCCTAATTGCCTGGGAGAATCTCAGCAGGAATGTGGCAGGCTGCTGGCTTCTTCGTTCCTGCCAAAACTCTGTGCCAGCACTGCTGAAGCGGCAGCCAGCCCCACTCAGCGTCCTCGCCAAGGGCCTCATAACCCTGAACAATCCCCCATGATGGGCACTACCTACAAGGCCATGCTGGAAACGGATGGGAAACTCCAGGGAAGAAGCAGAGGTTGGAAAGGTCATGTTAATGGCACGTAACCGCCCGTAGAACAATATCAAGTTCTTACATGCAACCGAAGACTAAAACACATTACGGGCACAAATTTGCTTTCAGTCCTTCTTTTCCTTTAATGTATGGAAAAGATTTTGAATTTAAGTGAGAACAGAATCAGTATGTTGCCATCGAACTTTGGGGAAAAGTAACTCAATCAGGACAAATGCACGCTTGAATTTTCCTAATTTTATTTGTATAAAATGTCTAATATACATGTTAAATTCCCAGAAATGCATGTTTCTGGTTGTAAGCTGGCAAAATGTGAAAATATTAAAAGGGTGTGAGCAATTTCGTAAAAGGCACTGTATGCTTAGAAAACATTCTAGATCTGAGCAGAAGATTTTGAAAGTCAGTTGCCCTTATTTTAAACATTGTTTTGTATTCCAGTGTTTGAAAGGTTTGGATTGCTGGCTGGCCTCTTCAGCGATGAATCATGCTGCTGTAGCACATGCAGAATCCATTTGAGGTTTGCTATTGTCTTGATCAAATAAGTAACAGCTTGCCTAAATACATAATCTGGATGGGAACATATGTTGAGCCAGAATCTGCATGTATAGCTCAGCATTAAGGCTGCCTGCACAGATGTGCATGTTAGCCATGCGATGTGCCCTCCTCCTATAATATCATGAATGCTGCTAACAAGATCATGTCTCTTATTCCAGAGGGCACTGTGCCAGTGTTTGTTTGTTTTTTCAACAAACATTTCATGTGTTGATTTTCTTTTCTTCAGGTCATAGAACTTTTGACAAATGTTCTCCATCATCTTACAACTTCATTGTGTGTGATTTAGAGAAAAGGTGTTTTTACTCAAACAATATTAATGCTTTGGACGTGTGTCCAAGTTCATGACATGACATTTGCAGTAAACTGAGGTTTTTGATAATATATTCAGTTTGTATTTTTAAAATCATTTTGGGTGTATTTTATTTTACTTTGCACTTAAATAGGGTAAAATTGTCATTAAACTATGTTTTGTTTCACATTTTACGTCACTTTGAAACATTATTGACTTTTTTAGTATACTTAGAACCATTTTAAAAATGTTTTTTTTTTTTTTCTGAATGTAGCCGAAAGTCTGAAACTATTAATTTATTTGTTGGCGATGTGATTTTATTACATTTTCAATGCAAACATTTTTTTCCAAGTACATTTCATGCGATGTTACAAGAGGGAATGTGTGACAAACCTCCAACCTCCAAAATCATGTTAAGTGGACAGTATATATCCTTTATTACCTAGGAAAGGCTTAAACAAGTAACAAAACCAGTTTAACCAGAGCAATTAATCACTGTGGTAATCGTGCCAGTGGTTTCAGATTTAAGGCTGGTGTACATAACGTACTGGAGTTATGGGCCCTTTCATCCCCACTGGAGTGGAGGCAAAGCTGCCAGCACCCACAGCAACACACCTGGGATTTACGGCGCTTTTACTGCTACCTGTCATATTGGATTCAACTTTTAAAAAAGGATTTGAAATATGTTCTCCAGATATGTGTGAAGCCAAAGGTGAAAATGCTGATCAAAAGTAACTTTAAATTCAACTTTGAAGTGTTACGCTGAATGCTGAGTTTCTTGCTGAACTTGGGAAAAGGTTTGGAAACTAATTTTGGTTTTATTGCATATGTAAGAGCACAGAAATGTCAAAGCTCTTGACATAATTTATGTTTTTATTTTCCCCCAAACAAAACAACAAATTTCACATTACAATGTATATTTTTGGGAGTTTATGATACAAAAGATGTTGAGTTATGTGAAGGCCTCACGGGTTTGCTAGAGAAAATTAGTGAACAGACAACATCATGAAGACCAAGGAACACATCAGACAGATCAGAAACTAAGTGGTAGAAAAGTTTCGTCTGAAAATGGAAAGAGTATGGCACAATTGTAAACTCACAAAGACGGAGCCACTTATGCTGCAGACGGTGCTCTGATCAGGTGAAAAAGAAGTACTTGCACATCAAACTGACACGCTCTGGTGCCGTGTAGTTCTCTAGCAGGGACGGCTTAGCTGGTCAGAGTTGAGAGGAAATGACCTGAGCTAAATACAGGAAAATATTGTAAAAAAAAAAAACATTAGACGTAGCAAATCTCTGAAACTTGGGCAAAGGTTCCCTTTCCAGCAGGACAACCCTAAACGTACAGTGATAGCTAAAAGGAAATGGTTTAGACCCTTTTCCTTCCACCTCACAATTACATTGTACATTATATTGGCTTGGCACATAAACTCCCAGTAAAATACTTTGTAGTTTTTAGTTGTGATGTCATAAAATGCTAAAACGTTCAAGGGCTGGAAATACTTTTGTATGTATACCCTGTGTTTTAAGAGCCCAGAGAACTACAACAGAAGGTCAGGCAAACCCATGCCATACGAGCCATCTCACCCTGATACACAGACACACACTTGGAGGAGCCCCTCCTCAGCCACGGAGTGGGGTGAGCGGTGAAGCAGCTGGGAGACGTGGAGCCACAATGGCCCTTTAGGGCGAGACGGCCCTAATCCGTCCCGCGTCCGACAGCGCCGGTGAAAGGAGGCCTGTCAATCATAGCATGGCACCCTCGGGTCTCAGAGATGGGCTTGCTCAGATGTAGGATTTACTGTACCCCCTCTTTTCTGTGTTATTAAAATCTCCTTGCAGACAGACTGTGATATGTGTATGCACACGGGTGCAAACACGCCCACAAATGCACACAAACAGCTCAATGTCTCTCGTCTGTCAAAGCTGAATCTGCGACCGTGACGCTTGTGTACAGTTTAATCATTTTCAACACATTTTTTTTATTTATTTAAGGAAACACAACTTAACCCAAAATCTCTACAAACTACACATGCACGACAAAATTGAATTCACGTTTTTATTTATTTGTTACATCACACAGTTAAACCATTCTTTACTTCCTTAAACATGTAATGAGGATGCTGTTGATTCAAATGAGCAGTTGCACATGAAGGAATCACATTATATGCTGATGAGGGAGAAAGTCATGTAGAAGCTAGAAATAGCCCATGATCATGTTCGATACATTTCATAGACGTGCTGTTGCCTTTCTCACAAACACACAAACTCTAAGTCATAGATGGAAAGGTAACTATAGAGGGAAAGAAAATGCAAAAGACAAATACACATGCACAGATACACACAACTCTCTCTCACACACACACACACACACACACACACACACACACACACACACACACAGAAGAGTAAACACTTATTTAGAGGTGTCAGACACTGCATGTAATATCCTCTGGCACAGTGGCTGTTTGGGTGCATGTGTGCGTGTTGCAATGAGCCGTCAGCTGAGCTGAGTTGCGCGTTGTCCGTTGCAGTTGGGTGATGGTGATCAAATCTAACAGACAGTGAGGACTGGAGCACGCTCGCTGCCTCTGAGACACGGAGGGAGAGAGAGGGAGCGCACCGAGATCGCCTCTGGCCACCATTATCTCTTCAGTGCATGACTGTGTCCATGTGAGTGTGACAGTGTGAAAAATAGTGTTTGTTTACTTGCTGCAAACTAGTGTGTGTGTGTGTGTGTGTGTGTGTGTGTGTGTGTGTGTGTGTGTGTGTGTGTGTGTGTGTGTGTGTGTGTGTGTGTGTGTGTGTGTGTGTGCTTTTCTGCATGTGTGCCTGACAGTGGATGTGGCCGAGTGTGTGTTCGTATTTGCTGGTCAGTGTGCTGAAATCCTAATAACTGACTGGGGGAGAAGTACATGACAAGAAGACACTTCTTCCTGTGTAGGTCCCAAAAAAAAAACAGAAAAAAAAAAACTTCATGCTGTGTCTGATGCTGTTTAAACTTTGGTCCTTTGTCACTGGCAGTATATTCATTTTCTGTAGTTTTTAAAGTTGATAAACTTTGCATAAATTCATCTATTTAGCAAATGTAATTAAAACTATCTGCTTAAATGGATGGGTTGTGTTTTTTTTTTTTTAAGGTAGAGTCCTTTTAATGGGTCCTAAGCAGTTTATACCCTACCTGCAGTAGAAAACTTTCCTTGCGTCCACATTTAGTATTAATTCAGATTAGTTGGTCCCCAAGGATAAAGCTAATGGCTACTTCCAGAGAGCCCAGCGCCGAGCGGAGTTCTACTGACCTGAAACGATGCTATTATTGAAAACATAATCACAGTTTTTGCATATCTTATCCTATATAAACCTCCAAACAATTGTCATGTTTGAGTTTGGAAGTGACTTACAGAGGACAGAACATATAAAGAGCTTTCTACATCTTTATCAGGGTACATGCATTTGCAGCACACCTAAAGCCCTTCACACCAAACTAATACAAGCATAGCTTATGAAAAAAATGACACACAGGACATTAGAGGCTCACATACATGTTTTAAGTTAGTGATGCATAAGTTTGGGGGCTCAAGTGAAAAGGAGTGGGACCAGTTCATATTGGGTAAGCCCAGTCGCCTTATAATAATATGCTTCTGTCAAGCTGTTTGTGAATTTATTCTATATCATTGATATTGTGTCTTATTTACATTAAATGAGCCACCGGGAGTACAAAAATGCCAAATATCCACCTGGAGTTCAAACAGTGTCACAAGAAGTAAGTAATGTTTTGACACGTAGCCAATTATTTTGTATTTTTGGTTTAGGGGCACTTGTGTTCTACACTACTCTCTGTTTGGAATAAAGATCAAATTACATGAAACAAGCTGAAACACATTTTCTTTACAGCAAAAATACCTGTCAGATTTGAACTTATAGGGCACTGCTTAGGTGGAAATGAAGACATTTCTTTCAAATGTTTTTCATTTCAAAGTGTACTTGCTTTTACATAAATACAAGCCGATTTATTTGGATATTATCATTCATTCACAAGCTCATTCAAACTGCTTTTTAAATGGGGTCATTCGAAGATACTGGTGAGAGGGAGATACCAAATCTATGGTATTATTTTAAATGATTTCTGCTTGCAGTTTTATGAAATTAGATAACAAAAAGAACAACCTTTGCTTCAGAACTGTAATTACCTACAAATTCCATCCAAGCATTTTCATTTTTTCATCCATCTATTTTTGAATTTTACTCAGTTTACATTATGAACTTAATTTTGCTAATTGTAAATTATATCATCCCTGAGTCCTTTTCAGTGTAGCAAAAAATATGAAAAAACACTTAAACAAGAAAAAGAAAATAGTTGTACACATACTGCTGGTCTAGCATCCCCAGTGGTGGAAGGAAGACACTACATCAGCACTTTTCATTTGTTAATTCTAGTTTCAATTGCAGGACATTACGATCTGTTGACTGCTAACAGATTATACGTTGTTTATGAAAACAAATGGCTTCTGTGGGGAGTCAAAAAGGCCAAATGTAAGCTGTGATTTAGGTGTGTCCTTAATTTCCAGCAGGAGCAGCTGGAGGAAAACTGTGAGCAGTAAATTGTGAGTTAAGATAAAAACACTTCTAAGGTTATTTAAAAAAGTTTCCATGAATAACCAAAAGATATCAAATAAACAACAATCACTTCTGCAAATAAAAAGAGTCAAATTCTATATCTGCCTGGTTTATTCATCTGGTTTACAATCAGATCCGCTAATTTAAGGATGTTTTATTCTTAATTTTCTAATGTTGGCTTTTGCAGTTATAGTTTTATTTGTATTTTTCAGGACATCTTTGATTAAAAAAATTTTTAAATATATATACTTTTGCATTTTTCTTCTGGCCCAACAAGAAGTTGTTCAAACACAAATCTTTAAAGCGCTGATGAGTCTCCTCTCGGATGCTGAGGACAGAAAACAGCCCGGAGCTTTGCTGGCCTGGAGACCCACATCATTTAACATACTGCCAACACCACTCTGCCTCTGCAGCCGGAGCACCCCGCTCACTCCATCCACACATCAGTCACTGCTTGTACTCCGTGCATATGTTCGTGTGTGTATGCGTGTGTGTGTGTGTGTGTGTGTGTGTGTGTGTGTGTGTGTGTGTGTGTGTGTGTGTTGTGTGTGTGAGGAAGACACTGAGATGAATGACCGCCTAATCACTCACACAATGCACCAAGGCCCCATAATGAAAGCCACTGATAAGAAAAATTAACATAAAACCTAAGTGGTACAGAACAAGACAGTGGACATAAACACAGAGGCCCTACGCACCATAAATCTAAACTATAAACACAAACACTGACAACACACCCATGTAACTGGGAGGCTTCCTTACTTTAGGCTGAGGAAAAAGACCCTGGAGCACATGTACTCATATCTGCTTTATCCTCATTTTTACTTTTTGCCAGCTCCCGCAGAGCTGGGTCCTCCACTCATAGCACGGTGCAGTAAGTTTTAATGGTAAATCAACAAAGGGCCGACATGAAAGAAAGGCTAGCTTTCCAGTTTGCAGGGTGAAGAATTATTCATCAGCACTGTAGTGTTGCACTGCAGGCGAAAATCCTGCAGCAGCGCTCCATTTTAATTGCCAGAAAATGACTGTAAATGATACAGAGAGAGAGAAGGAGAAGGGGGCCAAAAAAAAGGAGAGAGAAAGGAAAAAGAGAGCTGGAATCAGAGGTATAAAGAACTGGGGGGAAAAAAGAAATCCCCCACAACCAACAGCTGCCCCCCAAAATTGAAGGCCGCGGTGATAAAAAGCTATGTGGCAATCACAGAAGTGGAGTATTACCCCCCACCCTCCCCAAAAGGTCCAAAGGAGCGATAGTGACGGGAGAAAAGAGGAGAGGAGGGCGAGGGGGAGTGCCATCAAAAAAGGAGTGGTGGGATTAGGTCTGAGAGAGAGTTTACTACGCTCTTTTTGTGTGCCGAACCTGCAGGATTAGAGATAACAAATGTTAGCTGAGGAGGAGCACCTGCTGTGAGCCGAGAAGAGGAGGAGGAGACGTGGAGGCGGAGGGAGGAGTGGAGAGACGAGCTAACCCGCTAAAACAGCAAAATGGGCTTTTGCTGCCCCCCATGCAGAATTAGAGGAAAGAGAGTTGAAGCAGGAGGGGGGAGGCAAAGAAGTGGATGGAACGGCTACAAAGTAAATTCGTAATCATCAAACAGATGAAAGAGGGGAGATGTTGTGGAGGAGTAAACACTGAACTTGCTAATCTGTGGCCCTCAGATCCCACACTGCTCACAGCAACTCCAGCTTTTTCACCTGTCGGGATCTTTGTGACCCCCCGGTGCAGATCAAACTTTATGTGGGGATAAAAAAATAACAGAAAACAAAACAAATTTCTTATCTGCATTTCATCCTAGCAGTTTCCTCCTTCTCCTCTCAGTTCTTTCTGCCCTCCACATCGCTTTGGCTAGATGTGGCTAAAATTACAACTGGGGCCTTGGGACCTCACTGTCTGCTCTCCTCGGTGACCCCAGCCCAGGCAGCACTCAGACTGGTCAATCAACAATTAAAAGCCTGTCTGTAGCCACTAACTCAATTCAGCCACTCAGCTTAGTGGTCTGTTAGAGGCAAGTCTCTCAGACAGAACTGAGACAGGCACAGGGGCATAGACATCCCTGCTTCTCTCTTCACACACACACAGAGGTTCAGGAGGTTCAAGCTGCTGCGGTCACACCTATGCAGCCGTACTTTTTGATTGCCCCCGGTGGGGGGGGGGGGGGGGGGGGGGGTTATGCCTTTTTCGGGAAGCAGAAGAGGAGACATACATGACAATAAGAGGTAGTGGCAATCTACCGTGGTGTTCTGGTCTGGACAAAAAGGTCACAACCTCTTTTGTTTGCTAGTTAATGCGATGACAGCAACAACAACAAAAAGTGTGGATTAAGTTACAATCGAAAGCACTCCAAAACAAAACCAATGCAAGAATCTCTACCACACAAAGACCCAGAATCACAAGGACCCCACCTGTTTTGTTTTAAAGGATCAGCTCATACATTTTCTTTCAAATGAAACAGCATTTGAAAGAAAATGGAAGACTAAAGGTAAAATAACAGGTTCTAAAACAGGCTGTTTGTGTATGTCAGCTAAATTCCTGCCGGCAGCTGTGTTTTCATTCAAATATGTCTCACAACACACGGATACACTCACACACACAGTGGTTTGAAACGGTTTGGTCACTCCTATGCTGTCTTATGTATAACACTTTTCCGAGAGTACACCAACATTGCATTTTTGGTGGTATTCCAAAACTGGAGTGGAACTGGTGGAAAATGGTAAGCCTAAGTCATACGATAACCTCTAAGGCAAGCCATTTATGTATTCACTCTATTGACATTAGGTGTCATTTTCATGAAACATGCCACCACAAATCACCAGACACAAAATAAAAAAACAAAACAAAAACAAAAAAACGGTATGCTCCTTACGCTCTTAAACAAAACAAAGTTTGAGCTGCAGCCTTATGTTCAAACCTCTGGGGAGGACGCCTCGTTCTGTAAGCGGCAGTAGAGGCGGACATGACAACAACAAGGAGCAGGAGTGCTTTACTTTAAGGTCTGGCATGGACAAAAAGGTCACAACCTCTCTTGGTTAGCTGCACCTCAACCTGAGGGTTTAACCCTTCCTATAGCCTTCAATACCGACTTTGACCTTTTCTTAGCTCTGATGTTAAGTCATTTACAGTAGTGGATTGTTGGTCAATGAGCGTGTGTGTGTGTGTGTGTGTGTGTGTGTGTGTGTGTGTGTGTGTGTGTGTGTGTGTGTGTGTGTGTGTGTGTGTGTGTGTGTGTGTGTGTGTGTGTGTGTGTGTGGCTGAGAAGCTCAACATTTGACACAGACACACAGAAGAGCCCCTTGAAGTAAAATGAGCACAAACATAAGGGTTCTGGTTCATGCTCTAAGGAGACACACTTCACTCACCCCATATGCTTCCCTTTGGACTATTTAATCTTTTAGGCTCTGCTTAAAATAGAAAAAAAAACTAAATAAGTAAAAAAGAAAAGACTTGAAAATGTAAAATAAAAACAAAAGCCAGAGAATAACTGCAGGGGCTGGTAAATGAAGCATAAAGACCCCGAGTGACCGAGGGGAATTATTTGGCTCCATTAAGCAGGCATTAACATGAATTACTATCTAATTAAAATTAAACAGCTCATTAATAACTTTGCGGTGGGGCCTTAGTGTGGAAGTTCTCCTGAGTGTGCGTGTTTGGAGTGTGTGTTTGAGAAAGCAAAGCTGTGTTTGAGTTGTGGCCAAGAGAGCAATGGAGTGGAGTAAACCTAAGCGGTCGCCCCAAAGGCAAGCCTGGGCCAAAGAGGGCGTACCAAGAGTGCACTGAAAAAAAAGATGTTCCTCTTCAAATAAAGTAAAGTTTAGTCACTGTTTAATTGTGTGGCAGAAAGACAAAAAACTCACACCACTGTGACTCAGAGGATAAGAACAAACACACTTGAAATCGTGAAATGAAGCAGATGGAAAACACATGGGATAGAGCAGATGAGGATGCTGAAATGAAATGAGTCAAGATGAAAAGCTTCCTAATTCGTGTTTGGATATTTGCACATACAGTAACAAACTGTGGCAATATGTGCAAGGCACGTTCACTCACTCCTGGAGCGTCGGTTTGGGGTCGTGGCCTCCATGCTGGCAAGCAGCTCAGCAAAGCAAGGTCTGTCAGGAGACAAGAAGGGAGAGAAAGGTATTCAGAGTCCTGGACTTTACTGATAAAGCGAGGAGAGAATAGGGGCAAAATCCCATCCACCCCTTTCCGCTCGCTCTTAGCCCTTAAACCTATATGTTTATGAGGGGAAAGGCGTCTCAGTTGTGTCTATGGGGAAAGGGACGAGGAAGATTTTTTTTGGGAGGGTGGGTAGAATTAAACACACAGGAAAAGTGTGGGACTTGCAGTTCCATACATTAATATAAACATTTTATCGATTTACTTCATTATTTATTTCTTTATTGGCACACTGGCCTCTGTAATGAGTGCTTTGAATTATGTCATGTTTGTTATTACTGTCAATTAATGTTAATCAGTTTGAAAAGTAGCAAATATAAGAGGGAAATTAATTGCAAATGTTCCTCTTTTTAACCAAAATAACACGACAATTGCTTGGTTTGAAATATAAATGTACTAAATAAAATGTTGACATACATTACAGTACTTGCATCATTATGTTTAAATATGTTGAAGGGATTAGTAAACTTGAAGTCTACAACAGCCACTTTGTAACATGATTTAGTATATTGGCAATACCGTATCAAAGATCTAAAGTAATTTTTTAAGTAGATTTACTCTTTAATACTGTAGCTCTGGGGTTATATTGTGTTTCAGTTTCACAGGAATAATAAAATCATGTGGGCTGGCTTTTGCTACAGTATGGATAACGGTTTACATGACATGTATGAGAATATCAAGTCATGCATGTTCACATATCAGGAATCCCTGACAACTGATTGAACGAGCTTCTTAATGGAGCGTCACATTTCTTAGTGGGATATTTTAACCACTATCTCGATTATTTGTAGCAATGGCCCAATGTATAAACAAACTAAGCAGCTGATCTTTTGCTCCAAGTGCGTTCAGGACATATACTGTACATACAGAACCCCACAAGGTACACATATCCCTTAAACTTTCTAAATTTTGTCACATTACAACTACAAACTAACTAATCTTAGTACGATTTTTATGAGGCAGCCCTGTCCTGCTCGGAGAGAAACCACCTCCTGGGTCTTAAGTCTACCTTAGTTTTAGCTTTACACCATAAATATTGTTTAAACGTGGGCTAAAAAAATCATTTTGGTCTTCTCTGACCAAAATACCTGCTTCCACATGGTTGCGTGTGTATATATATATATATATATATATATATATATGTATATATTTGCCAAAAAACTTCAGTAGTCAATATTCTTCTTCTTCCACTTTTTCCACAATTATACACTACTTATGTTGTTCTGTCATATCCAATCTAAAAAAAATACTATATGATGTGGTTGTTATGTCACAAAATGTGAAAAAGTTCAAGAAGCAAGAATATGTTGACAAGGTGCTTACGTGTCTCCTGATGAAGCAACAAACATTCAGTATTGCTATGAATTAATGCAATAAATTTATAATTTACTGATTTCTTTCCTGATGTAAGCTTTAACATCCGTTATGGTAAGTGTGTTCACCGATGTTCAAACGTTGGTTATAAAAAGGAGGTATTAGTCGAGCCGTGGTAAATTTTGGTAGTAAATTCGGTTATGGACTCCCTACATTAATGTGCCGACTCTCTTTGGGGGCCCAGGGAAGAGAGAAGGGCAGGGCTAGGGGTAGAGATAACCCTTGGAAATGGGATTTGGATTAAAAATAAAAGTGAAATAATGAAAAGCTACCTTTACGTGTACTGATTCGGCTGTTCTTAATACATACATTCTTCACACTGTGAAACTTGCAAGTTCTGAGCCAAAAATCTGATTTGTAAACACCAAACTTCCTGTGCATTGATAATGGAAACTCATCATCCAAATCCACCAGATTGTCCAAAGGGAAGCGCGACAAAGAAATAATGACAGATAGCTCTTGGTGATCAAGAATGAATGACAGGGAGGGGAAGAAAGGGAGTTACAGCCCCAGATGTATGCCAGTGCATGCATCAAGCATATCCCTCCACCTCCCACCCCTCTCCTTTCTTCTCTTGGCCAGGAGCTGTTTACCTCTCTATCAGCAGTGCTCTCTGAAAGCAGGGACCCCATCCATATTCACTGGCCTCAAATTCCTCTGCTTATCTCCCCCCCAACCCTTGAAAAACCTCTTCGTTCTCTTCTCTGCACATACATACATACATAAACACGTCTTTATGGAGGCGAGAGGCAAACGCGCCAGGCCAGGGGGGGGTCGGGGATAAGAATCACCTTGAATTCAAAGCAGAGGATTGGGGGTCCTCAGTGGGCAGACGAGCAGGCAGCCAGGCGCATGGGCTGAGGCTCCGACTGGCATGACACAGACAGGTAGACCGGAGCTTTATAGGCTTTGAGTCCAGATGTGTGCATCTTTGGTAATTCAAAGGATTTGAAACGGTGGCGTGTTGATGTCAGAAACGGCCTAAAAGTCTGTATCTAAAGTACCGTCTCCCAAACTGTATGTCTAGATCTGATTTAAGGTCCAGAAAAACCTGTGATAAGCAAAGCTCTTTCAATACATTTTCTCGCTCTAATCAATTGGCCAGAGATCGTTAATGCTTCTCTTTTATGCGTTAGTCCTATACGAGTGCTTAGAATCCAGATCAGGTTCTATCGGAATCAACAGGTCAGACCTGAAAGAAAAATGGAAACAACCAAGAAACGCTTGATTGGTGCACCTCTTGAACTCCGGCTAACAAAGTAAATGGCAATTTGTTTGTGACACTAAGATTCTCTAATTTATGATGAGCACTCTATTTTTTTTACTTTGACTTGATCAACTTTATGCAAGCATATCTCCTTACACACAACAATGCAGGTAAACTGAACTTGACATGCAAGACACTGAAACATTTAAACAAGTGACATGAAACTCACAGATACCCACAGAGTTATAATACTTGGAAATCTGGTAGGCAAAACGGCACTACTTGCTTTCAATTAGCTGCTTAAATCAGGAATCCCATCAAATAAGGTTTTGTTCCTTAATTCCATCATGTTTTCCAAAAAAAAGAATTATTCAGTACTTTTAAAACTATGTCTGCCAAAAACAAACACATTCTTTGGATTGAAATAATGTAATTATATGGTTAATGTATAAAATCTCAAGAATTCAATAAAAAAGTTGAGCAAATTTATTGGGGTTAATGTTTTCATTTAATGTTTTTTAAAGTTCTGTAAATCTCCCTTTGTTAAATATCACAAAATAGAGACCAATATTTTAGTTTCTTTTTGGGGTTTTTTCAAATACAACACAGGGTGAACTGAACTTTAAAAAGCTGATTTAATGCTCTAGCGACATTTCACTTGTAAAACGTGTAAGTTTATAATATATTTTCAAAAATTATCTCACTCGCCACATGAGGGTACAAAAGTAGATGCGTGGCTCATTCTGAAAAGGATCTTTGCAAAGGTCTGCTAAACTCCCAATAATCCCACCACCACCACCTTTTATACATACAAACCTAGTCACAAATACGTATATGGCCTTACACATAACTTTTCAGCACATATAAAAATTTTGTTGTTTTGTTTTTGATTTTTTTGGTTTGCCACTACATTCCTGATAAATGACAAATACTTCTATTTATAATGTTTCTCTTT
This sequence comes from Fundulus diaphanus, assembly GCA_037039145.1. NCBI lineage: Eukaryota > Metazoa > Chordata > Actinopteri > Cyprinodontiformes > Fundulidae > Fundulus > Fundulus diaphanus. The sequence goes on from CM073130.1 coordinate 43,045,553, forward strand.
TGTCTTCTGTTTTTACTTGGAGCCATGCAACAAAATTTTGCTCAAATGTACATTGTGAATGCGTAGTTAAACAATAAAGTCTTTTCTATGTCTAAAGGGAGATGTTTGCTAGGTGCTAGGCTTATGTTGGCTTGCTTACTCTCTGTTATACGACTTGTTGATGATTCAGCTATAAACATGCATTATTTGCATTGCAACTATTAGCTTGCACACATAACTTAAAGAAAAGTTATTATCCTGCTTTTTAAAATAACTACTTTACGTTGAACGTTTTAACTACTGATGAATATTTATAGCGGTTTGCTGTGTTGTGCTCACGTCTCTCTCACGCAGGTAATGGTTCAGCCTCTGTTGAGAGCGCCATAAGAATAGGGTGTCAATTAAAGCCGGATTGACTTTAGTTATCGAATGTCTTATAGTAAAGTTTCTGTTGCTTTATTACTTTAAAAATGCATGTAAATTAAATTCCAGGTGTAAAAAAAGGTGAATCCAAAGACCTCCAAAAGCTTTCATAACACAAAAAAACTTTCTATTTAAACCACCTCAGAAATTCCTGACAAATCTAATTGGATTAGCTGTTATTCCCAACATGGAGATTCAAATGAAGTGGTCCAAACACTTATGATGGTGGCTGCTTTGAAAAGGAGGAGGGAGTGTGAGACCGGCTGATAAGCTCTGCGAGTACAAGTTGAGGGCTCAAAGAGTGCTCCAGCAGCAGAGACACATGGAGCAGGAGGGGGGAACTCTAGCCCGCTTCCCCTGCAAGCCTTGCGTTGTTTTGGGATTGAAGTTGGGAACTCTCTCCTCTACTAATTGCGCGCTGGTGCTTTTCATGAATATTCATTCTGGCGTGTTCAGACCCCGCCTAATTAGCCGGGAGATAGAGGAAACTCGCACCTTTTACCACAAGAAAAGCGCACCCCTCCCTCTTCCTTAGTTGCATTCTCAGGGGGATGCTGGCAGAGTAGCCCAAGTTCATTAGCCAAAAAAAAAAAAAGAGGGAAAAAGTTACCTGAAAAGAACGGGACGATTTAGTGTTCAAAATGGATGGCCAACCAGCAGCTTTTTCTTTTGGCGATTGCATATTTAGTGCCTATTACGCATGCCTGTCAAAAAAAAAAAAGAAAAGTGAAAACAAAATACAATTATCTGATTGAACGACTTGGTGAATATTATTCCATTCTCTGCAGGAGGGACATCACATGAATTTTAAAATCTAAACACGCTCCTGCTGCTGCCCCAAATGTTCCCCATGGAATTAAGAAAAGGTATTATTGATCTGTAGTGAGAGTGAGTCCAAATCTAGGGCCGCTTCAGAAAGTTTTGAAAAGGGGGGACCAGATAGGGGGGCCACTGACAATTATGAGGTGATACACCAACACCTGAATTTACAATACAATTTCAAGAGTTTGGTTCTGCTGTTGCGATGAATCTGAGCTTCATTCCTGGAACCTACTGGAGCTCAAGGGGACTACACAATGTGAGCCTCTTGGCAAACCCTCAACACATTCTATGCTGCCAGCAGCTGATGTTCTGAAAATGTTCACCTGTGTCTATATGATGGCAAACCGTTTCTGACCAGATGCCTCAATACTTTTCTGTCAATGTGAGTGCATGTGTATGAGTAAAGTTTTGTTTTCTTCTTTGTTTATATAGTTTGTCTAAAGTTCTGGAAGTGAAAAAAAATTAAACGGTAGCCATAAAATAGCCCAAATATTGCATAAATAAATAAATATATGATATGTCTAGACGTGTGGGGGAAAGACAGTGCACACCCAAATCCCTGTCCCCCCACGGATCCGCCCCCCGCCCCCCTTTAGTAACGCCACTGCTCTGAATTTAAAAAAAAGTTTAAGCTTCAGAACCAGTTTAAAAGCTGTAAATTCAGAAAACGCATTTTATTTTGTTTTAAGATTAATTGAGTCCTTTCTATATTTTAACTGAAAAGGTTGGAAACTGTGATGATTTTACTAGGTTCTGTTTTCCATATGCATTCTGGAAATAAGTGAGGAACTTTGGTTAATTGCAGGGTCGAAAGGGTCCTGTTGGTTGACTTGACAATAACACTTTATATTAAGAAGTGGGTTAAGACATGACTGCGTAAAAAATGCATTTTTTAAAAAAGTCACTGAATTACGGAAAACTGGAAAGCATTCACACCCTGCAGTGAAATGCTGTTGCTAAATAAGTTGCAAAAATAATTTGGAAATAAAAACGTACCATGTAGTTTGCCAGTTGTCGCGTTTCTCATTTTCTGCAACGCATTCCCGCAGCTGTCTCACGGTGAAAACTGGCTAAAAAGTCAAAAATAAATCAGAAAACCGTGATGTCATACAGATACAAAGAAGACTTATTTCTCCTAAAGGAGGTCACCCAACTTCCTCAACACTCATCTTCGCGGTTCACTCTCAGAGCACTCTGTAATTTCATCCTTTATTCACTGTTTTTTTCCTTTTCAACCCATCATATCGCGCTCATTTGCCTTCTTTTCCCTGTACGGCCCGTCCCTTCACAGCTGAGTTCTGTGTGATCCCCTTTCATCGGACGCACCATGGAAACCTTGTGCGTCCTGGCAAAAATGCACCTCAGCGCAACAACAAGGCCGTATTCTTTCCCCTGCAAAAAAAGGGCCCAAAGCATCTGGAGCTTTTCTCTTCTCCAGCAGCTAGTCACTGGCTTGGCACAGCACAAGCCTGGGTCTGTGTGGCAGAAACCAGCGCTTTTTATAGACTGGAGGAGACAAGAGTGACTGAATGGCAAACGCGTCTTTATTAACTGAGAGCTGCGTGGAGCTGCGGGTCCCTGAGTGCAAGCGACGCGCAGGGTCCTCAGAGGTTTTACACACAGACTCTAAGAAGTTTGCTGGTTGGAATATAAAACATCATCGATTTCTCATTTTGTTATATTTCCTTACGATACTCAAACAACTGATTATATTTTAAAAGCCTAATTTTATCATGGTATTAAAGATAAATCTGTTCCATGAAAAAAAACGTCAACTCATACATTCAATTCAGATTTTTTTTAAAGAAATATATTTTTTAAGAAATATTAATTTATAAATCAGGTGATGGATTGGATTAAGTTATTGATAAAAATGCGTAAAATCCCAAGATGCGTAAAGAGTGCCCCCCAAGTATTCCGATAAATACAAAGGACGCGTGGGCAAAAACCACGCCTTTCAGGAGATGATGACGAGCACCTGTGACCCGGCCAACATTTTGACACACACACACACACACACACACACACACACACTTTCACACATGCACGCTACACTGTTAACGGAGGAGAAAAAGAGTACAGCGAGGACGCATCTAGAGCGGAAAAGAGACAACTTACCGTTTAGTCATGAAGTTCCGGATTAAAATGAACAGCAGAGCAGAGTAACTCCTGTAAATAGAAAAAAAAAGAACAGTCGCATGGGGCTGAGATAAAAAAGGAAAAAGAAAAACATTTCTTTTAGGTGAATGATTAAAATGGCACCTTCCCCAAAAAGCAGCTCCTGTTTTAGAAGGAGCGGAACATGCGCCTGATTGCAGAGTTTTGGGCGAATGGAAGGGGAGAGATGTAAGATTTGTTTAAAGCCCCGCATTTCCATTTAAGAACGTGATTGTGTTTGCAAAGATCCCTTTCAATCTTTGCATCCCCACCACCACCACCTCCTCCACCTCCCCTCTCTACCCCTTCAGCGTCTCCGAGGCTGCTTTGCAATTCATAGAATTGGTAATTTGCTATTGGGACAAAACGTGAAGAGAAAAATAATCAGATCAACCGGGTGAGGAAGAGAAGAGTAAGCCAGGAGGAGAGAAAAAAAACAAGAGATTTATCTCTTTAAGTTACAATGCTTCAAAAGATAAATGATATTTGAAAAAAATTACAAGAGTTGAGTTGAACATCTTGTCAGGGATTATGTTGAAATTAAATTAAACCGACTTACTATAGAAATTAGGTATTTATAATTTCACCTTAATTTTAAAATAAAGGGCTAAAATTTCAAAAGCGCATGCAGAACGCTTTTAAATGTGGAGGGGGGGGGGTTGTAATCTTGGAGTGGCACAGCAAATCCATGATACAATTTCAAAAGTTTTATAATGTTGCTAGTAATTTTCTGCATGAGGTCAGAGTTAAAGTGACTTTCAAATCTTGCAAAGAAGAACCTGCAAATATAGAATAAGATAAATGTACCTGGTGGAGGCGTGTCCTCTCCTTTGTTAAATTTATCTTCTAACAAATATTTTGCATATAAGGTTAGCAGATTTAAAGGGGGCTCTCATTTAGGCTACTTCCCCCTCTAAGGTGGTGCTGGTGACTGAATCATGTGAATAATTCCTGTTTAATATGTCACCTGCTCTCTCCACAGAGAGTGAGAGAAAAGAGCGCAAAACAGGAGAGCGCGCATCTTGGCCCTAAGTGGGTGGTGATGATGAGATCACACAACATTGAAAATTACTGAAGACAATACAAATAAGTGACAGACGAAGAGGCTTTTGATGCAGAGCAAATGCTCTCAGATTTGTCACACTTCTTCTTCCAAAAGCGCGCGCGCAGACGCATCACAGCAGCTTGTTTGCGCGCCTCTCGTGTGCCAGGCTGCAGAGCTGGAGAGGATCGCGCCTTATAATCAGTTTAAAATGAGGAGCGCTGTGATCATCAGTGACCTATTGTAAAGGTGCACGCGTGTGTGCTGGCTGGCGTGTGTATGTTTGTGTGTGTGTGTGTGTGGGGGGGGGGGTACAAAAAGATCTCTGTACTCCCCCACGTGGTTATTTTTGTTATTTTGCTAAACAACCGATCCAGAACTGTGGAGTCCCAATCAGACCCCGCTGCCGCAGATCCTGCTCACCTTAGCTGTGAACATTTAGCAGACACGCAGTGTCCGTGCGCAGGTGCGCACAGAAACTCAAAGAGACATTTCATAAGTAGAACATATGTTTTTTCTATAACATATGTAACACCGGACCTCCATCCATCGCGCACGCTGTCCTCTGAAAGCATACGCCTATTGAGTATCTCTCCAGTGGGCTTGAGTCGGAGAGGAGCCAATACAAGCGGAGGGGAGGCGTGTCTTCGCTCTTCCCGAAGACCTCCCAGAGCAGGTTGTTGCGTTTTTGGCTCTAAAGCCCGGAGACCTCCGAAGCGCTCGTCAGTTTTCCAAGTTGGAGCCATGGCGACAACAGCTCAGTACATCCCGAGGAATAACTCCTTACCGTCCAACCCGCTCATGCATCCGGATTCGGACAGGATGCACCAGGGTACGACCTACAGAGAGGTGCAAAAAATGATGCACCACGAGTACCTGCAGGGGCTCGCGGCCACCAACACGGGGCACCCGATGAGCCTGACGCACCACCAGTGGCTGCCCACATCCAACACCGACTGGTCCAGTGGCACCCACATCGGCCAGCAGGAGCACAAAGCCGGCGTTCAGGCGAGCAGGGAGGACCTGAGCAGCGGCTTCCACCACAGATCCCACCTGGTGCACCAGCAGACGCAGAGCGCGCACCACGGTTCGTGGGCGCCGGCCACGACGCACCACCTGTCCCCGCTGTCTCCGGCGTCTAACAGCCACCAGTCGCTGGTCTACTCCCAGCCCGGATACACAAACCTCAACGCGATGTTGAGCCCCCAGCCGGGCGCCCTGCACCACGGCATGCGGGACCCGCTCCACGACGAGACAGGCAGCCACGACAACCAGATGGAGTCGCCCCAGCAGGCTTTCAGCCACCACCAGGACCACTCGGACGAGGACGCGCCCAGCTCCGACGACCTGGAGCAGTTCGCCAAGCAGTTCAAGCAGCGGCGGATCAAGCTGGGCTTTACGCAAGCGGACGTGGGCTTGGCCTTGGGCACCCTGTACGGAAACGTCTTTTCTCAGACCACTATCTGCAGGTTCGAGGCGCTGCAGCTCAGCTTCAAGAACATGTGCAAACTTAAGCCACTGCTTAACAAGTGGCTGGAGGAGACAGACTCGAACACGGGCAGCCCCACCAATTTGGACAAGATCGCTGCGCAGGGCAGGAAACGAAAGAAGAGGACCTCCATAGAGGTGGGGGTGAAAGGGGCGCTGGAGAACCACTTCTTGAAATGCCCAAAGCCATCCGCTCATGAAATCAGCACTTTAGCCGGCACTCTGCAGCTGGAAAAAGAGGTGGTCCGCGTTTGGTTTTGCAACAGAAGACAAAAAGAGAAAAGAATGACACCAGTGGGGGTCCCGCATCCGAATATGGAGGACGTATATTCCCAAGCAGAGACCCCTCCTCTACACCGCACACTACAGAGTCCTGTGCAGTGACTGTTTCATGAACAATTCGAGCATTTAGAGAGAGAAAAAAGGGAAAGGGACTGTGGAGTTTTACAGTATTTAAGTTGAACTTTTGTTTTCCTGAGAGAGAAAGCGAGAAAAGACACAGGATCAGTTTTCTTTTTTCCTTTTAGTTTTCGGAGATTAAGTCCAACAAAATAAATATCAGAAGGGAACATGATAGAAACACAGAAAACGCATCGCTAAAACTGATTCCATACGCATTCAAATTGAATCAAAGGTCTTTTATTCACCAAACTCAAAGAGAGGAGAAATGTATCTAAAGTATGGCTGTTGTGAAATGTTTGACCTGATCTCCTCCTCCTGGTGCACCATGAACTCCTGGACATCACCAGAACGAGGTGGTCGTCTGAAAATGATCAACACTGGAGATGAATAGCTCACAATGAATGAACTTTTTTTGTGCTTTCTTTCAGTCTCAAACCTGCTCAACCATTTCTGAATACGAGTGCACACTTCCATTAGAATATATTTGTTGTTGTTGTTTTCTTTTGCAAATACTTTAACTTAAGTGTCTTTATCTGCAAAAGTGTTTTGAATTTTGTTCATAATTTGCTCATCAGAGCAGCTTATTGTTCCTGTTTCTTTGATGGTGGATAAGTGTTGGAAAACCGTGTCCCGACATTGAAACAACTCTTTTTAAAAAGGCGAGACACATTTCAGTTAAAATCCAGTGCAACAGAACGTCTAAAGTTCTGAAGGCATGCCTTAAAAATACGAAACACATTTCAAAAATATATATGAAATTGAGTTTTTTTGCAGCTGATCACGTCGAAATGTGCAAACAGCATCAGACGCTAAAAGGAAAACACTTTAAATTCGCATTGCGTTGCTTTTGAAAATGTTATTTTCTTTGCATGGAGCACTTATTATTTCGTTAATATTATTGTTATTGTTATTTTATGTCTGTTTATGAAAAAAATGTTATTCCTGTCACCGCCTTTACTGTCTGCTAGAATTCTAACATTTCAAGGAAACATTTGGCCAAACCGTAAAAACGAAGAATAACTCAGGTAACTGCAGAATATATCACGCCTGTACATGATTTGCTGTTTGGATCTGGTTGCATCTCCGCCAATTACCTTTGTTCCTTGGCAAAATCTGCATTATTTTAAAAAGCAGTACTTGGGGATACTGGGGGGAAAAAACACAATGGATTTTTTTTATTTTTTTTTAGATCTATTTATCTTTTTCTCCTCCGACTTGAATCTAAACATCTCTGCGTTCTGTCATTTCTCATTGTTGGATCAGTAAAAAATAAAAACACAAAAACAAATAATAAATAAATAAAAAGAAACGATACAGCAGTGCTTTTCAACTCAAACGAGGGATAGTTCCTTTTTTCAAGAAAAAAATAATAATAACGATAATAATAATTAAAAAGAAACGTTTTAGAGAAAATGTTGTCAGGATTATTTCCGATCTGTAAATATGTCCAATATGTAAACTTGTATTTGTTCTGAGATATTGTTTTTGTTCCTTTCTTCTGTTTGTTTCTTTCCGGGCAGTTTTGTACACTTACTAATTCCAAGAAGATATTTTAATATGATTTCATTTATGAATCTGACCATTTATATATATATAAATATTTATTTCTTAAAAGTGTTTGGAGCTCTTTTTTGTTTGTTTGTTTAGCTCTGTCGATGGTTTTGTTGCAGTGGATTTCCTATTTTTTTTTTTTTTTTTGTTTGGCTTTGTTTTCTCTCCATGACATTGGTTGTTTGTTGATTGCTAAATGTAGACTGCAAAGTCACATTTATATTTATGTTATAGTAATATTTTATTACTTACATAAAACATATATACAAGAAATGGTCTTTTGTCTTCATTCGGATCCAAAGCAGTGGCTCTTTTGTTGCGGTTTATTGTAGAGCATCAGCAGGCAAACAGGATGAACATGAAGCTGAGGCAGATCAGACAGTTTTTTTTTTCTTTAGGTAGCAGTGATTGGTTATGTAACAAGGCATCGTTTGAAAGCAGAAGCTGTGTGTACATGTGCTGTTTAAGCGAACTGACAACACCATTTTACCTCAGGCATTCCCTGCTAACTTCAGTCTGTGACGCTCTTCAAGTCTTTGTGTAAACGCAGAATTAAATTGTGCAATATTAATACGCAATCACTGTCTTTTTTTATTGTCTTATTCCTGTGCTGTTCTTCTGATTCGTTAGAAAAAGGCCACGATAGGCAATCTCCCATTATGATTAGTTTACTCCCCTCTATTAACCGTTATATGACATGTTTTAGGCTCGAAAAGGAGAATTGTGGAGAGTGTTTGATCTGACAGAGAAAAATGCCTGGAGGCGCCAGATCAGCTAAAGATAAAGAGCGAGAGAAAATAAATGCAGAGTTTCTATAGGAGTTAAAAGGATTTACAATCTGCAACAATTTGAAATGTATCCTTTAAAAAAAAAAAAATCAATGATCTCATATTATAGAGAGGTGCTTTTTAATCAACTGGCCATACTGGGGTCAGATTTTCAAATTGTTTCTGCAGATGATCTTTATAAAATACAAAAAAAAAAAAAAAAAAAAAAAAACCAAATTGCGAATTAACCTACAGGCCCTGCTTACTTCTTTCCCCCTTCAGTCACATTTAGAAAAATTCACTCAAGAACATCACCAAAACAAACACTAACGGGGAAAACTGCACCAGTAAAAAATTACAAAACTGCGGATAAGCTTGTAAACCGCAAGACCCCCTGAATTTATCAAAAAGTTAATGGGGATTTTGCTGCGCATTTTACATTTTAGTAATATTATTTCTCAACGAAATTGCAACCCAAAAACGTGACTTTAAGTTTTTCATCTAAGTTTAACATCATTGATTTATCTATATATAATTTATCTGTGTGTCTGTGAAATTAAACTAATTTTCCGCGAATCGTTTTTTTATTATCAATCTTTTTCCTTTAACTAACCCAGTTTGTGTGATTTCTGCACTTCTTTTGCGCAACTAAAACAACCAGCTGACATTTATAGCCACAACCTAAAGCTGCACCCTACATTCTATGCGGTTGTAAAGCAAGTGTTTAAAAAGTTCTCTTTTTTTTTACGCGACGGAGGTGGTCAGTCTGTTGAAGGAGGCCCCGTTAAAGTGGACACCAATTTGACCAACAACAGCGGGTCAAAAGCGCCACCTGCTGGCAAACCTGCGGTTCTTCGGCATGGAACCTGGATCTCAGGTTCTTGAGAGACAACATTCTGACTGCAACTTTCTGCCATGTTATTGTGATAAAAGTTCATAAATAAACCTATTCAGGAAACCATGAAAAATAAATTAAATGTGAATGTGTTTTATGCCCAATGGCGGACTCAACTATTTTACCAATGACACTCATTCTGAATTTGATTGCTTAATTAGCATGCGTAATTGTTTTTAAGACCTTCAATTGTGTTTAATTTTAATTAGTATTGTTTTTAATACTTAACATCTCTCATTATTTTATTTTGTATCAAGCTTTGTAATTGCTTTATTTTTATATTCTATTCTCTTTTCTTCTTTCTGCTGTTTTGAAAATTTTATTTGGATAAATGAAGGAATTATTATTATTATTGTTGTTGCTGTTGTTGTTGGTTTTGTTGTTGTTAATCAATGTTGTTGTTGTTGTTAGTCTGTGAGGAAAACACATGACTATATGGCAAAGAAGTGCTATGTTCACCATAACGGTCTGAAATGGGGGAACAGAAATATTCTATTTTAAACAACAGAGCAAGGATAAGTAAGAAAACCAGAATAAAAGTTAAATGATACTAAATTATACTTCACCACAGTTTTTTTTGTAACTTCTCAATAAAATAAATACACTTTTCTAGATGAAGGGTCCGGAAAGTGCATGAGCCAAAAACAAATGTGACAAAGTCTTCAGCCTAAGACCATTTAAAGTTTTCAAAAAAAGAATAGAATAATCTTGAAATCAATCCTTAAAAACACAAGGAGCCAGCGGAAGAATCTTAAAGTCAGAGGAAGCATTAGCTATAGGACAAAATTCCACTGTACTCTGGCAATGTTCTTCAGCTGAATGTGGTTTTGTTACAAAAGACAGAAAATGGTTTGCAAAAAAAATAACACCACGTTTCTTTATAAATCTTGATTGTTGTAGTTACAGAGCATTTCAGTTTGTATAAACTCGGCACCAAAACATCTCGAGAGTGATCTGTCTTTGCTGGTTGAGATATGGAACATGTTATGTTGTCCAGGTCTTGATTCCTAAGTGATATTTAAAAAAAGCATCAATGGTTCTCTTTAACCAGGAGACACAACATTATAAATCTATTTATCATCAGCAAACCTGGATATTTGCACCATCTCTCCTTCTTGTTAACTATAGGACCAAGTTGAATTTCAAACAGTCTAGGAAAACTTTAAACTTCTTAGACATCATTATAACCAGTAGGAATGGGTTGAGCTCCGTTGCAGGCCTGAGTCCTACAGAGTTGACGAAATGGTTAAAGAAAAAGAGTTCACAGTGGACCAGATGAGAGAAACTGTTGTTTCATACACTAACTGTTATTTTCTGATGAGATGCGGTTTTTATTCCACTCTTTGTGGAGGTACACAAGCCCCATTATGCCATTAAATCAATAATACATGAGCATAACGCAATGCAAAACTCCCCAAATATTCAACCCACTATTCACAACAGTCCATCCTCTCCTCTTCTCTGATCCCCGCAGCCTGATCTCCTGCACTGAAGGGGCCCTCGGCGGCTCTTCGGGAGGAGCTCCAGCTTCAGCCGTGCCCGAGCGCCAGTGAGCACCAATGCCTCCTTCATCAGGGAAGTATCGTCGCACACAGAAGAATGTGGATTAGTGATGATTAGCAGGGATTATGGCTGGTTAATGGTGGGAAAATACATTAGGAACCATCAGCTCTGGCAAAGGGGAGGGGGGGATTTCACTCACGCTAGCGGATTTGCATTGATCCACAGCAAATGAATGAGGATTAGCAGCATCAAGCTATCTGCCAACAGATAAATAACATTAAGCGTATTATAAGGCAAGGCTTGTTATTAATGGCATTACAAACAACACCACAATGCTGGAAATGATGGAAATAACAAAAGCAGCGGAATAACATTTTTGTGGGATTCTTAGATTTCTGCTCTTCATTATTTAAAACAAAGAGGAATGATGCATTAGAGGTCAGTAATGATCAATTCACAAGAAACGTTTCAGCTTTCCAGGTAAATGCTTTTCACTGTGATTATCAGGTACCTGAGACTTTGCTCATGAAAGAAAGCCAGACTCATTGCTTACTTTGTGCAGCATACACACAGAGATTGCAGCTATTATAGATAAAGTGATATATTGTTAACATTTTTGGTAGTAACAGGAGTTTCTCTGACATAACGGGTATGTTTTAGGAAAACAAAAACAATATAATTAATTTATTATGGGCTGTTAAATGTGACATAGTTCTCACGTTATCCCAAGCTGACGTCTATATTCTTTTAGCATAAGCTTAGCAAGTTATCCAGAGGAGTTTATCCAGAGGAGTCTCCCTTTGTCATATTAATAATTTGGCCCCAGCATAATCAAATTAAGATCGGAACCACTCAGCTGGGAACCACATCTGGCTCCCTCCCTGCCTCAGAGCGACCTCCCCACTGCTTGTACAGATACTTTTCTCTCCGCCAAGCTGAGGTTTGGAGAGACGCACCTGCAGAGATCCAGCTGGTTCCATAAGTGGTGAGACAACTTGAGTCGGTCCAAAGTGAGACTCTGAATTCCTGCTAAGGCTATTGTCTGGTGCTGGATATTAGATGGTTTAAATAGACCCCTGAACATTAAAAATATCCTCTTTCAGAAACTTCTCTCTCTTACAGAAAAATACTTGTTAGAATTTAGATCTAGGCCATAAAACGACATTCAAGCTCTTAAAATATTAGCTTTTTAAGCAGTTTGGTTAACAGTATTTTTAACATTCATCACCTAGTCACAAACGTTTGTCCCAGGTAGTTTGCAAATTAACAAGTGGTGTTCAACTTTATTCATTATTTATTCTATATCGTTGTGAACTTCCTTGCTGAGGTAATCATTAGTAAGTAAGCAAGCTATTAGCTGATTAACAATAAATCAAAATCTAGATTTTGTTGATTATTACCTCTAGTTAATTCCTATTATAATCTTTACTTCAGTTTCCAACTCACTGTAGTTTATTTGTACAGCGCTAATTCACAATAAATGTCTCCTCAAGACGGTCAAATCAATTCACGGAAATATGTAGCCAGTTTAAGCTAATCACAGATTTAAAGACAACAATGTCATCCTGGTCTTTAGTTAAAGTTTTAACTTTAGTGTTAACTGTACATAAAGAGTTAGTGCTTTGTTATTTAAAAATAGACTGCTTAAATGGAAAGTTAAGGAATTCAACCTTCAAGTTGATGTTGAAATATTAGGAGATTGATTGCTATATAAACGTCGATGTGATTCATGTAGCTCTAAACTTGTTACATTTAGTAAAACAAATTTCCTAAAATATTCCAACCTTTCTTTATTAATCCAACAGGTAAAAGAGCCAGGAGCTTTCTCTCTCCCTCTATTACCACTTCTTCCTCCCACTGAGCTCCACACTCCTTTTCTTGCCGTTTATGTAATAAATACTCCTCTCCCACAGTAAGTGGCAATGAAAAGAGCGGGTTGGAGATTGGAAAAAAAAAAGAACAGAATAATGCATTTTTTCATCAAAAATTCCTTCTATTCCTCTACCTCAAGGTTTCCCTCCTCTGAGCCACTTGAAAGGTGGGCAACAATGTGGCCACACAGTGAACACCTAGTTACCATATGAAACACTCCAGCAGTGAAGTGAAGGAGACGGAGAAGGGAGAGGAGAAGTCTTGTGTTATTTATGATACTGGACCGTGTAGCTATATGGGTCCCCCCCCCTTCATGTCGGCTCCGTGGTATGGCCCCCATATGCGGAGAGTGGCGGTGGGGGTGCAGCCTTAGAAAGCCACTCTCCCCTTCTCACTGTATCTCTTTGCTCCTCACTCAGAGCTTTAAAAGAAGAGAAGTTGCCCGTCTCCGTCTTTCATGGCTTTGAGGGACATTTTATATCGCCTCAGGTGTCTGTCAGTGTGACTAACAGTTCTGAGAGTGGAGAACTAATATCTCAGGAACTTGCCTTCAGGCGGCGGCACACGGATGTTACTGATGGTGGTCTTACAATGAGAAGAAAGTTGTATTTTAAAGACTTTTTCCGCGATGTAATTATTACACGATAGTTTGATCTAGTTGATATTAAACAATGACTGGGGGTGCTGTAGGGGCTCATTTGAACACGACTGGAAAGACAAAATACAGAGGGGACCATAGTACTACTGACACTCGGTATTAAACAGATTTTTTTCCTCGGTAATTACAGTTTTTTTGTAATGAGGCTACTGATCTGAAATACACACCAGATTTTGGTAAGAACCACAGTAATTCAAACATACAAACAGATCAACACAACTTAGTCCATAAATTGGTTACCTTCAGAATCTTGATTTACAGCCTTTATGTTATTTATTTTTAAAATGTATACAATCTAAATCAATTTTGGAAGTGCCATGTACTTAAAGGCAGACCCACACCATGATGTTTTCATACATGAACTTAACTTTTAGTAGTGTTTTGTTGTTTCATGCGCAGCGCCATTTCTCCTGCAAACACGGTGTGTGCAGTGACATTCAAAGAGCTCAATTCTGGTCCAATCTGGCCGGACCATACTCCCCTAGTACTTCACTGGCCTGCTCAAATATTCTGCAGTGAAACTAAAGCGAGGTTTAACATACTTTTTTATTATTTTGTATTGTGAGTGTTCATATAGGTTGTTGTGGCCATATGCAGGGCTTAATGATTTTTATGGAAAAACTGGACATGTAATGAGTTGATGACATAATGTTTTTTAGTCTTTTTCCATGTATTGATTTGTTAGCTGTTTTGAGCTGTGGCTCCTGTTTTATTAAGGTAATACGGTTTCCTCTGTCCACTATTGTTGAGTTGCTTTGTCTCTTTTATTTCCTTTTACTTCATCCTGTTCGGTTTAGTTGTTGATCAGTTGAACCTCGTGCTTACTGGTGTTTTGACATTTTACCACTCGGCTCCCTCAACCATCAATTGTTCTACATCTGAAGAATCAGTCGACCCTGTTCCTTACCTCGGAAATCACCGTTCTAGCCTTAATGTTGCATCTGGTTGATTCAATCCTTCTCACATCCTCCTGTTCTCTCCATAAAAAATACTCCTGATTTTGCTCCCTGCCAGTCCCATTCGGGTTTTGATGTTTCACATCAGGCCTTTGGACTTCTTATTTTTTATTAAACTCATCACACTCTACTTTGTCCGCCTGCCACTTTTGATTCCTGATAAGCACACATCACACCAGAACCTGCAGGTCTTTCTGGAGCTCCGGGAATGACCCTTGACTGTGGAGAACTCTTCTGGTTATTCTTTAGACTCTGTCAGAAATTTAGCTAGGAGTACCTTGTCATGTTTATTCTATGGTGAATAGGGGGTTTTCAGGTGACGTCACGCTCACGTGACTACTCAGCGCGTCCGCCATATTGGGCGGCAAGCTCAAACTGGCAACCAGCTCCCGGGTGGCAGTCATTTCGCACCGTTGACCCTGCATTGTATGACGCCTTAGGCAGTATTGGAAGTGAACAATGGGGAAAACGTGTTTAATGGTTGGTTGCACGGCCCGTGGAGGTGGAGAACAACGCTCTTTATATCGCCTACCAGCCGTAATCGTGAATCAATGTGAAAAAACAAAACAGCTCTCTGAACAACGCCGTCACCTATGGCTGACACAGATATCTAGGTCCGATTTGGACGGTGTTAAGCTGGAATACGCCAGAGTCTGCGGTGCTCACTTTGTCACAGGTAATTAACTGTTAAGCATTTAAAACATGTAAGAATATATTAATAATATTTAAACAATATATCTACTTGGGGTGTAGTTAAACCGGGCTGCGAGCCCTGCGTCGGATTGTTTACATTTTTACCATCTTATTAAAACTCACCCGTCCACGTATGATGGCGATTTCCTTCATGTACATAACTTCTACATCTCGTACCCAACCAAATGTGAACTGGTTGTGAGCCTCTAGACCCTTGTAAGCTCTCATTTCCTCAAGACTGTGCAGAGGGTTTTCACTGAACACCAGGTAATGCACTATGTCGCCGTGCTCTACATTTGGCCAATCATCTGGATTAGTGCTAAACAAGGCACCGTGGAGGGCATAGGGGTCCATATGGTCGATCACGGAACATTTCCTCAGATATACGTCCTTATCTGGTGGCTCTAGCGTGCTGGCGTACTTATCCATTCGCGATATGATAATATGTGTATGACAACTAGAGACACTGAAGTGAGCCACCCAAGATGACGGACCGGAAGCTGGCCAGTGACGTCACTGAAAACCCCCTATTTGTTATGAACTAGAATCAGGCAAACCCAGTATTCAAACCAAACAAGCGAGGTGAAGGCAAAAAACAGGATTTTAATAATAAAACAGGGACAGGCGGACTCAATAGTCAAAAGGGCAGTCCAAAATCCGGTACACAAAAGGCAGTCCAAAATAGGCAGAGGTACAGACAGGGCAAAAGCAAGCTCGGATAACCATGGGACAGAATCAGGTCGGTAAACCGGTAAATCAGTCAGACAGGGCAGGAAAAACAGATCAGGGAACAGGCTGGCTCAGAATCAAAAAAGGCTCTCAGGTTAGTATCAACAGGTCAATCAAGAAAAGAACGCTGGAACAAAACTCACCGTGGGCTCGTTAATGATCTGGCCGTTTGCAGATGTTTGTAGCAGGACTATATAGGGGAGTGAGCAGGTGAACGGGAGTGAAGACTAATTACAAGTGACAGGTGGGAACTGAACTGTACTGATTGGCTAGTGACTGGAGGTTGACAGGTGAGCAGATCTGATTGGCTGGTAACTGGTGTTTGGGGAGTGACAGATAAACAGATTGAGTGAGCTGGCAGATTGCTGGGAAGAGACAGAACTGAACTGGAAACATAAATAAAATCAAACTACAATAAAATCTAACCTATTCCATAAACCAAAACTAATACAGAACCTAAACCTAAGACTAAACACAACACACACAAGCTATAATAGAAACCAAACAAGAAAGAGCCCAAAACCAAAACTGATTTTAAAGACCGGAGAGTTAACTAATAAATCAAAATTAACAAACAGTTGAAACAAAACCCAAATCCTGACACTATTGATGATCTTTTCACCTCTGGATTATTTCCCCAAATGATGCTCACAGGGATGTTCAGACATTTATAAATGTGTCTTTAACCTAACCAAAGAAGCATCAGGAAATGCATATTGTGTGATACCGTGGATTTGAGAAACCTTTTTGAAGACTGTAGTTAGGACTGAAGCAGCCAACTGGCCCTGATAGGGAGCACAGTTGATTTCTAAATGTCGGCAGATTACCGCTTTCTGCATGACGCTGCCCCTCGGCAGCGTCATGTGTTCAGTACCTATTTTCTGTGTTATTCCATTCATTTATTTTACACAGCTAATAATACGGGTTAAGCTGTTTGACTCCTTCAAGTTGCTGCTGACATCTGGTGTGACTTCCATGTCAATAACCCCATTAGAAATATATTTACTTGGAAAAAATGTGAATGTGCTCAATCAGTAAACACAGTTTTCTGTACAGCAAAAATATGTCTTTGTCTGACAAGGAATATGTGGTAAAATTTACCGCAAAGTAAACTTTTAGCAATACGGTTTTAGGACCTTGTGACACATGTGAAATCATACAGCACAGCTGTGGGGTGGGTTGGGGGGGAGACCTTTAAGACTACTGCACAAGGTTGCACAGTTAATTGTGGCACCAAAAAGGACATGGACAGTCTCATGTAAAAGATTGGCCCTTCTTCTCACCTTCAAATAGGCTTTTTGTCAACCATTGCAAAAGGTGCTGCAATGTCTCTTGACTTCAGTAACAAGGTTTACTGCAGAGAAGAGAAGAAAAGATGCGGCCTCGCCATAAAGCGACTCACACCAGCAAAGAAAAAGGAAGGTCAGCTAACCCCAGAGCTTAGAGAGATGTTCAGGGTCTTGCTTCTATCAAACGCCTCTGAAAAGAATGAGAGATATACCTATTCAGGGATGCATACCAGTTGAAAAAAAAAATATATATATATATATATATATATATATATATATATATATATATATATATATATATATATATATATGTTTGGCATACATGAAGCAGCCTCTTGTTTCGTTGAGTAGACCTATGCGAAATCTAGGAAAGGATTCACAATCCTTACTTTTGTCCTCCACCTATGCTTCTTTTGATACATGTAAGACTAGATGTTAATGTTCTGAACCTCAGCAAATTGGAGGGAGACAAGAAAAAGATCATAAAAATGATTCCGCTGCCCAGGACAGCAGGCTGTGGCCCATGATGCTCAGTTCAAAGGATGTAGATTGGTGGACAAATGAGTGCTGCTGCTCAGCCTACACAGTCAACCAAAACAACAACAAAGATAAGAATGATGGGAATAAATAAATAAGGATTCTGAAAGAGGTGGGGGGAAATGAGGCAAGTAGGCGGGCATAGACACATCGGAGTGATGAAATGAAGGCCTGCCACTGTGCTCAAGGACACCGCATGCCACCATGTAATTAGAAATGTACACAGATGATTTGGATGCGGCGATATGATTAGGCAGAGCAGTCCCCAGTCCTGGGCCTAATCAGCTCACTTCTGAGAGTTGCTCCGTTTCTGCTGGTGTGTGTATGTGTGTGCACGTTCAGAAGGGACTTACACACTTCTGCTCTCCCGTCACTACAAGTTTAAGGAGGAATTGCTAGGAAAGTCTCTGCAGAGGCAGTCAAACATGCAGAGATAGAGATAACACTGGGGGGGGTGGTGTAATCTGTTATAAACGTAGCAACTGTATACGTCATGACACATTTGTAGGGCCTTAAGGATAGTAGGCATACCCTGTGAAGAGGAAGCAAATGATTCATGTTTCATGCACAGACATTCAGCTTCCTTTTCGTCTGATACCCGTAAATATAACCCAGTGCAACCAATTTCACCTGTGTGTAATTTAATTTTAGTACAAATACAGCTGTATGCTTTGTTGGAGAGCATTAAAGAACAAACAGAATCATGAAGACCAAGAAGCAGAGCTGAGAAGAAGTTTAAATCAGGGTAGGGCTGGATGATAATTCAGTAATGATATATATCAATCAATAGACATATATCGATGATAGAAAAAAGGGTCAATAAAAAGTTCAACAGAATAAAAGTTCTTCTTCCTTATGCATTCCAGCCTATCATGTAGGTTAATATTACACTCATTACATCCTCCCAACCAATCACAACGCAGACCCAGGAATGCTCTGTCACCATCTCCGCCCCCTTCAGAGAGTTCAGAGAGCACGCGTTATTTTTTCTTTTTTAAAAACTTGTAGTTTTGGTAAAAAGTTGGTTGAATAAAGGGATGAGTTTGAATTCAATGTTTGGGAGTTCTGTATCTAAAAATAGGTCACTAAGCAAAAGCAAAAAATGGGCTGCACTTAAAATATATGTTTTGAATTTGCTGATAATTATCGATATCGATCCAATATGATTTCTATTATACCGATATGTTTTTTTTCTATAACGTCCAGCCCTAAATCAGGGTTAGCTTATAAAATCCAGGCAAACTGGAAAAAAAAAGATTATTACAAAGATCTGTTTACAGGTTTGGATAAATAATACACACTGCTGCGGCCAGACTACTTCCATGTTGCAGCAAGCAAGCTCACATGACCCCTATTTTATTTTCTTTACAATGACTACCAATATGTTTTAGGATTTATTTAAACAAAATTCTCACGCCAACACACAGAGCACTAAACAGCCAGGCCCCTGATTACTTATCTAATCTTCCAACAAAATACGAGCTATTCTCTGTCGTCGTTGAAGGGCTCAGAATCTGCTAGTTGCTCTGAGCACCGCACTGAAGACCAAGGGAGACCGAGCCTTTCAGTCCGCAGCACCAAGGCAGTCAACCTCTACAGCTACGTTGAGTCAGCTCTTGTAAAATGCAGTTAAAAAGGTTACTATTTGCTATTGTTCAGGTGTCATTGCTTCATTGTGTGTTTTACTGTGTGTTATTGTGTCTTTTTTATTATACAAGCTTAATTTTATTGTTTTTCTGCACAGCACTTTGAGATGGTTTGTCTGTGAAAGACGCTTAACAGAACTGTACTTACTTTAAACAATATCCAAAACTTTGAAGATCTCATAGAGCACCGTTTGATCCATCATCTGGAATTGGGTATGTCACAACAGGAAAACTAGAAATAGCCTACAACTAAAACTGACAGGCTGGGCAAAGGGATCATTAATCTGAAAGATAAGAAAAGATCAAATAAGATCAGATAAGAAATAAATTCATTGTTCTACAATGGGGAAATTTGTGTTGAGCAAAAACCCATAGAGTTACTCACTAGATCAGTAATGAAAAAGAAGCTAATCTAAAGTTAAGTTCTAAGCAACAGAAAGAGAACTCATCAGAAAGGCAAAAAATAATGTATTGCACAATTATTCATAATATGGCATATTCAGATAGAAATGCAATATTCAAGTTAAACAGGTTATACAGCAGCTGATTTACAAAGCGATGTGAGAAAAATATGCAATATGTATGACTGTACAAGTATTTTAAGATACTCTCGGGTAAAGAGAGAGAGGCCCATGGTAACCCTGGAAAAGCTGCAGAGATTCGCTGCTCTGGTGGAAGAATCCAGCAACAGGACGACTGTTAGTCCTGGCAGCATCATGGCGTGGGAATGATTTTTTCCCCAGCAAATATAGGTAAGCTGATCAGAGCCTATGGCATGATAGATGAAGTGAAATATAGAGCAATCCTGGAAGGATGATTTAGAGGCTCCAAAAGGCTTTTTGTAATTTTTTTTAAACATTAAAAGTCCATGTAAATGAATAAATACACAGAGTTTGCAAATACACCTGATTGTCGTTCAAGGCTGAAATTCCCTCTGTTGGTCCCTTCCCAGGTTGATCTCAACACATAGCATTTATTAAAAAACTGCACTAGAAATGTCTGCATACAAAAGACATCAACATAAACAGTGAAAGCAATGGGTGACATATATTATGATAGAGTAGGTGGAACAGAAAATGGGAGTAAAAGTGTAAAACTTAAACTTGACAGACAAGAGCTGAGACTGGGATGGAGCTATATTTTAATGGTTTAGATCAGGCCATGCAAGTCATTTTAACAAGAGTCCACAGGAGAAACCTAAGCTAAATCCTGGAGGGCCGAACAAACAATAACTTGAAGTAAATTTAGCTTGATAAGAATGGTCTCCCATTGTAAAAAGAAGTAAATTATCAATTTTGATTAGCTGCTAATGATATTCAGAGGTATAAGATTGTGTTTTGAAGCAATGAACAGTAAAAACAAAAACATCGGAGATTCATTTTATTTTTAATATGTTATTCTTCATAAACAAATCATGTAAAGGTGTTGTGTCTGTCTCTGGGTTGACCAAGTGCACTGGAATCTGAATGTCTGAGGTGGAAATGCGAAGAATGGCTGCAACATGATCAACAGTGATAGAGGATTTTTTTTTTATTTCATCACTGAAAATGTTTCTTCACAAACAGAAGTAGACCCCAAAGAGGACTAGAAGCTTCTGAGCTTTTCTCCCTGTGAGGAGGGACTTCTCTCCTTTGTAGTAAGGAGAGAAGTCTTACTATCAAGTGATGACTTCTCTCATCACTTGATAGTAAGAATAAAGTGATGAGACAGACCTAAAGTGAGTTAGAGTGCAGGTCAATGAGTTCCATCACTAGTGGGTGCATTATCAACACTGCAAGTGTGTGTGTGTGTGTGTGTGTGTGGTTGTGGGGGGGGGGGGGGGGAGTCATGTGCATTTCACCCTCAATTGTTTTAATGCCCTGAAATCTCCTTGACAACTTCCCTTCCAGCAGGGATGAGAAGTGATCAGCTGGTGGTGTGGCTTCCTTCAGTGTTGGCAAGTGGTCAAGGATTCTGTCCTCCATTAGGCTCGAGCGCTGCAACTTTTTCATGACAGCCGTCACCAAGCTGTACATTTCATGCACTAAAAGACCCTTGGATGGCAGTTTGATATTGAGTTCATTCATTATTGCCATCACATCTACAGAAAACCCAAGGTCTGTGATCCAGTCTGCATGTGAAAGCTGTGGGACGTCATTTCCTTTGGTCACAAAGAACTCCTGAGTCTTTTCCCCCAAATTCCAGAAACATTTCAGCGCTTTTCCCGGGCTCAGTTTCATTTCCCTCCAAAAGAGCAACAAACTGTGATATAACGATCTGGCCCTGCTAAAGTTAACTGTTTCAGTCACAACATCAACAATATGGTTCATCTTTAACAGGCTTAGACAACACGTATGATACAGTGAAAATGTCAATTTCTGTCCAGGGTCTATTTCTGTAACTTTATCCTAAATTCTCTTCAAAATTCTAACTTTTTCCCCCATGAGATTTGGACAGCCATCCGTTTTCACGCCTGCTAGTTGGTCCCATTTCAGTCCTAACCTCTCCAAACATGAATTAACTCCATGAAGAGATCACTCCCAGTTGTCCTTTTCATTGAGTGCATGGCTGCCAGTTCCTAATTTTATAGTCTGTAGCAGGCCAGCTGACAGCTTTGCTAGGGCCCCCCCCCTCTACACCTGCCGCCACAACACACAAACACACACACACACACACACACACACACACACACACACACACACACCAAAAAAAAAAGTAAACTGTATACTTCATGACCTGGAAATCTCTGTATTTTATATTGGATATTTTCAACCCATCTACTGAATTTAGTGCACTAGTTCATCTTTTCTTCATTAGAGAACAGCAAGCACTGCAGCCAAAATATGACCTTTTTTGACCTGCTGTATATTAGCCAGTCCCTAAGCTTGATGTATCATGAAACTGTTGACCTTTCGGGTTTTGTGATTTTTATTTTATTATTACAATTAAATAATAATATTAATAATAATGTAATGTTCATAGTGTTTTTTTCCTAATCCACCTCTTATATCTTTCAATCCTTGTGTAATTTTGTCTGTGTTGTGTGCACCTGTTGCTTTAATCCTATAATTTTCTCCATCGTGGGATAAATAAAGGATTAGCTAATGTTATCTTATCTTAAATAACACTTTTTAATAGGATATATGTACTGGGTTCTTTCAAGGTCTTAATTACATTTTGTGTGTGGGCTCCAGTAACATATGATAGATAATATCTACTTTGAAAGTTAACATGAACTGCTGCTGAAGATGACCACTCTGATCTACCTGGATGTTCTCTGGAGGACTGAAACGCCTCAGTCAGTGACGTCAGTCTGTGGGTCTGATCTGTCGGGGTAATGAGAGAAGTTTTGTCTCCTCTCTCCGTTTCTGTCGCTCAACGTTTTCTTGCTCATGGTTTTTCACGTGCTTAGATAAATTTATTGTGTTTCCACTGAATTTAACCGGCTTTTTACAAAACATACAGCTTGATTTCATTCACGGTATTAAAAAATAGCCAAATGGCACTTCTTTCCATCTTCATGTTTTTCCGCTGCTGCGGTCTCTCTCTCTCTGAGTCTGGACAGCAGCAGCGCGGTTGTTTGTGTGTTGAGTCGAGAGAGCGCTGAGTGGGCGGGCCAGGCTGAGCCTGTGTGCTGATTGGCTGGCACCACTGAGCCATGTACGAGAGGGGAGGGGGAGCAGCAAAGTGCCGTGACACACACGCAGAGTCTTTAGTGAAGCTGCTGCGCTGACTGACACTCTGACCATTTTAATGTTCAGAGTGTCAGTTTTGGGCCCCCCCTCTGTCCTGGGCCCGGGACAGTTGACCCGTTTGCCCCCCCCTGTCGGCGGGCGTGGTCTGTAGTTATGCCATGTAAGAAAATTTGTAGTTGGACCATGTCACAAACATCACAGGTGTCATCCAAAGCCAAGAAAAAATAGTTAAAGTTGATTGCTCTGTTTTTCAGCTAAAGCTCCACATCTCCAGCAATGTCCTCAACCCTGCTTGTTACAGTATGTCCAGAGAGGAGCACGTTCTCAAAAACTGCCTTTTTCTCCAGGCATATTAGTGCTGTAGAGTCCACCAAACACTGCTAAATAAACTCTCCATCAGAGAATGGTTTACTTTTCTTGGCAGATTTTTGAGTGATGACATAATTTGCCTTTACAGTTTTGTCCTAAAAAGTATTTATCTTGTGTGCTTGGTGTGGCGTGGCGATTCAAATGGTAATCTTTGAAAACAGTGACTTCTTTACCTCAAACATATCAGATGGTTTGACCAAAAAAAAAAAAGATGGCTGCCGTTCTGAGTTTTAACTAGCTAGCATCGGTTGTAGCTGTGTAGGCATGTACGTGCTGCTGTCCATAAAATATTTACTTATTTAGTTATTCATATGAAGTAATACCAAAATATACTCTAGCTACAAAATAACGCCCTCACAAACATTGTCACTGCATTGATTTTGTGGAGACCTTTTCGCCATAGCCACGTAAACATACATAAAACATACATAAACGTAAACATATATAAAAAAATTAAGTAATGACGTACACTCAATACAACTGCGTCGCTTTAATTTTTAAAGGTTTTTTAAAAAAAACTATTGCCTATAATGTTTGTAAATATTACTTTATATGAATAACTAAATAAGTAAATATTTTATGGTCAAGGAGTATGAACCCATTTGTGACACATTGTATTTTAATAATTACATCAGAGCAAAAGTGAAAGCCAGATCAGCAAATAGGAATGAAATAAAGCCATAAGCAGAGGCAAAAGGCTTAGAATATAATTAGGGCTGGGCAACGATTAAAATCTTTAATCGCGATTAATCGCATAATTTGCCTGATTAATCATGATTAATCGCATTGCATGTGCAAACTCCAAGAATGAATTCAAAAGTAGTGTAAAGAGCACTTTTATTTTAATGTTCTGCTGCCATATGAACAAATGTGTTGTAACATTTGTAACACTTATCAGTAACACATATTTAGTGTAAAGCTCAACTTAAACATGTAAAACAAAAAATAGCAATAATAATAAATTAAAGCTTATTGCCACTGACAGGAAATTTTCTTTATGGGGAAAAAATCTACCAAAAACAGGCAATGTCTGAGGTAACAGCAGGGAGCAGCATTACCATTTTATGTTCAATACCAAAGTGTGAAGCACAAAAAAAGGTCTACAGTAGCTATCCACTTCGCCATTACATTGGTTAGCTTCTCTGAGTCATTGAATTGTTTGGTGATGTCTACAGTGTGTTTGGCATTTAAGTGATATGTTAAGCTCAAGGTGCTCCGGTGATAAGAAAGTTTAACTTGGCAGTGGTTACAACTAACTTGTTTCTGTCATATTCGTTGCTGGAAGAACTTTAAACTGAAATGTTTGCTAACTCGATATGCTTGCATGTTTATTTGACGTTAACACGCGTTTTTTTGTTATTGCTTTCTCGCGTGCCCCCCCGCTCCGCCAGTCATCCGCGCAAAACTTGTTCTCCCCCCACGGCTCCGCCGGTCATCCGCACAAAACTTGTTCCGGCCGCCAACTCACCGCCTTGCCTAAGCAAATTCCTGCGGGAAACACCGCCTTCCGCATGTCAGCTTTGTTTTTTTCCGCGTTTTACTTTTTCCAGCCAGCACCTTTCTTCCTGTTTGAATCCGAGGCTGGGCTGACAGCAAAGTTATTGGCGCATTATCGCCACCTACTGTTCTTTTTTTAACCCCTACACCGCAGCAACAGACCTTCACAAAATAAAAGCACGTGAGCAACATGCGTTAATGCGCGATAAAGTAAATATCGCCGTTAATAGTCTAATGAATTAACGCAAAATTAACGCGTTAACTTGCCCAGCCCTAAATATAATAAAAAAAAATGCTTGAGTTTCCTTCTTCCAGTTGGAGGTTGTGTCAAATTTTATAGTGAATAAAGAGTTCAGATTTAAAAAGTTAAAACCCCCTAAATTCCTTAAACAAATGTGATTCAGAACTGAAGGTTGAGCCACACAAAGGAGGTGACGATGCACAAAGATCAGACTAATGAGCAGAGGCCAATTAAAAAGAGCTGCTCCCTCCAGCTCCTGTTCTCCTCCTCGCTCCGTCTGTCCCTCTGTTCCCTCTGTTCCCTCCCTCATTCAGTGGGTTGTTATTGATCACCTTTAACCTCTTCTCTCAGCGGTGTCAAAACTACCATTTAGGCTCATCCCCAGGGCTAATGGAGTGTCGATCACACCCTGCCCCATAAATCATTACAGGGAGGAGGATTTAGGAGGTTTGGTGTGTTTTAACCACAGAGGAAAAGCTTGATTTCTACAGGAAAAGTTCGACAGGACCCAGCCCTTCACCCTGTCGGGTCAGAGGTCATCTGTGGTCCCACGGATTAACACCCAGGCAACCTCCGCCTGAGCTGAGTCCTCTACCCAGCAAAGCTCGATTCCCCCATGGACCCAGCAATGGCACTCTTTGATTTTTAAATAAGATAAAAGGTCAGTTGTGGTCCTGCCCTGTCTTCACAGCGATCTGCTTCCCTGCTTTTTTTTTTATTCTCAGTGGGACCCAATTGTCACTTTGTTGCTAAAAAACCAAAAGAATGATGAGGAAAGTTTTGGCTGAAGGTAAAGCAATGCATCTTACTCTTCTTCGTTTCACCTGCTGTTTCTGTATGGTGCGTTTCACATGTAATGAGGCAAATTAGCAAGTCTCAGGGGTTTCTAGTTTACCTGGAAAGAGAGAGGTGAGGTACAGCATCCTCCACAAATATTAGCAACCCTGGTAAAAATATAAAAAAAGCACTGAAATCATTCCTTTTTTTTTTAATATCAAAATGTCACACAAAAAAACTCAGAAGAAGCCAACCTTTAAATTCAGTGAATTTTTTTATTGGCACTGCTAAAAAAGTGTTAGATTTCATAATTAATTACCCCCTGTTACCTTGGGGAGTAGATGTGATGTAACAGAGAAACCAATTTATTTTAGCCACTTCAAAAATGAAAAACAAAAGAACATTTTATTTAGTTTGGTAGATGGTTTGATTCATATATCAGGAAATGACTGAGAAAATAGGCTCTCGCCTAAACTTGCAAATATCTGCAGTCAAAGCAACTATCATAACAGACCTGTGATAAAAACAAGGCTTGACAAAGACAGAAGTTTAACAAGTATGCATATCAATCATTAGACGCTATCTACATGGCAGCAAATTTTTTCAGAACAATGACAGATTTATTTTCTGTGACAAACACTCCAGATTGGTCTGGTGTAAAAAAAGAAAGAAAGAAAGAAAATCTGGAAATGTACATCAGACCACTGCTGAGTATGATGGAGGAACTGTGGTGCTAGGGGCCTGTTGTCTTCCAAAAACCCTGAACCTTTTTAGACTTTAAAGACCAGGACATAAATAAAAATTTTGTGACCTCTTCCAGAAATGGGAAACTGGGAAAATGGCAGGAGAATAACCAACACATCCTCACTTCCAACTTGTCAAATATTGAAGCTGGGTCAAAGCCCCATGCGCATCAGATACTAATGTGACGGGGGTACCCCTATCGTCATTTATTCCTATTTGCCCTATTGGACTTAAATTGGTGTCTGGAAGACATTGAAGCTTGGGGTTATGGTAAGAGATGGGATAGGGTTAGTTTTGCAGTTCATGTAAAATGTTCACAAGTTCCTGCCACAACCTCTCATACACCCTATGCTTCAATACATGACGAGAGGGGTCCCCCCGTCGTGTTAGTATCTGATGCGCAGGGGCCCTGACCAAGCGTCAATATTTGACGAGTTGGGAGTGAGAATGCATTGGAATAACCCATATTGGTTCCCAGACCTAAAACTTACAGAAGGTCTGTAGAGGAATCTGGGTAATCTGGAGATCATGCTAAGATTAAGCAAGTCAAGTTTATTTGTGTAGAACCATTTTAGGTTTAAGGTAATTAAAACTACTTTACAGAAATACAAAGAAACAGAGATAAAGAGACATTAAAATATGAAGAAAAAATAATAATACTTTCTTGAGAAAGTAGTTGCTAATCAAGTATGTGAACAATTACAAAGTACTGACTGTTGGGGTCTGGGAGTTTCTCCCTCTGTCTGCTGCTTCCTGTAGTCTCCACAGATGGCTTCGAAGAGTAGGGTGGCTGAAGGTTGACAGGTGTGACTCGTTACCTCATCAGGCCGGAGGCTTAAAATGAGCTTGCTGCCAGCCCTTCAGTGCCAGAGTGTTAACCTATGTGGTATGCCTCTAGCCCAGGGGTGGCCAACTCCGGTCCTCGAGAGCCGGTGTCCTGAAACTTTTAGAGGTTTCCCTGGCCCCACACACCTGAATCAAATAGCACAATTAGCTCCTCAGTATGCAGTCAGGTTCTTCAGAGTCCTGCTAATTAACTGATTATTTGACTCAGGCGTGTCAGATAGTGATGGCGGGATGAAGCCTCATGAGGCATTGAACCACTTGAGCCAACTGGTTCGAGAAAGGGTTCATTTCTTGGAGCTTCATGTGCACACGACACCACCTACTGGCGAGGTGTATAATCACAGCCAGTTGTATCTTAACACGTGTGATGCATTGATTTTTTGTCTATTATGGCTCTTGGGAATGACTTCACAAAAGGCGTAGGACGAAATCATTTGTCTACATAAATTATGTATACACATATGTGTATAATAAAATACTGTTTGAATGTATTCTGTGTGTGTGTAATTATTCCCAAAATAGTAGTGTCATGTGATATGGCATGGTGTGTAATAATCAGACCTCTCAACTTTGATAAAAAGTTAAGAGTGAGATTATGCTAATTTTGGGGGCGGGGGGGGGGGGGGTTTATGGTCAACAATTTCCCCTCAGCAGCAGCACTGAAGCACACAGAGGTTCACGCTGCGTCTTTACGCACGATCCTGCTGCTGATGTCTCCCTCTTTTCAGCTCAATGCACTTCTAGCCTGTTACAGTTTATAACATTCTCATCACCTTTCACAGCGACAGGTTTCTCAGTCAGTCGCCGCGCTGACCAGACAAATTTCTATTGCTCTCGTCAGAGCGCTCTGGGCGGTGCGGTGGGCGGATTTTACCCCCGTCGGTGCGCTGCGTGCGACGGATAAACAGTGGGGAAAATGCATAACTAAATACTGTAAAGGGCTTCTATAAAGGGAACAGGGGTACTGACAGATCTGAGATGAAGCCCCTGATGTTACAAGTTCTTTAAAATGACCCTTAAAAGTGCGCACCTGAATTAAAGCGCGAGGCAGCAGCTCACCAAAGCGCCACTGATTCTATGTTGTTAAAAACAAAATAGCATGAAACACAGCTACTAACTCTCCTATTGACTTTAACTGGCACACGTTGCTACCGATGTGAGGACGTTAAACGTAGTGAGGACATCAATATCTATTTCTGTCACTCTGCTGAGTTCTCCTACTGCTCTCCAATTTTGCAGTGTGTTGTTATTAGAAATTTAAACTTTTAGTTATCTGTCTTTTTTTATCTTCATAGTAGGTACATCTGGTCTGAGATTCCTTTAACTGTGACATCATCCAGGGGAGGCAGATCATCTGCCATTACCCTCTAACATAGAAAGGATTCCTGGATCAGTATGTGCTTCTGTGTTTTTTTGTGTCTGTGCTCTGTCTTCACAAACCCCCTGTCGATCGTGGTAGATGCCGGTTCACACTTAGCCTGGTTCTGAGGGAGTTTTTTTTTACTTCCTGTTAAAGGGGAGTTTTCGGCTTGATTTCTGTAAAGTGGGCTGTGCTTTTACGTCAGTGGTCCCCAATCCTGGTCCTCGAGGGCCGGTGTCCCTGCAGGTTTTACATGTGTCCCTGATCCAACACACCTGACTTACTTCCCCAGTGTGCTGTCAAGTTCTCCAGAGTCCTCCTAATGACCTCATTATTTGACTCAGGTGTGTTGAAGCAGAGTAACAAATAAAAGTTGCAGGACACCGGCCTTCGAGGACCAGGATTGGGGACCACTGTTTTACGTCATGTCACACAAAGGATTGTGGGATATATTAAGGCTCCTTAGCACCAGTAAGGGATGTCACAAGGTTCCTAGGACAAACTAGCCGGGAGAGGAAGCATACAAGCTCCTTTTCCTACCTCCTTACTTCCTGACGCACTTCCGCTTTGGCTAAAGATTCCTTACCCAAAGAGAGTATTTGGATGGAGCCTTCCTCTCCACCGTCGCTTCATGCATGCTCAGCATGAGGGATTGCCGCAAAGCCATTGATAATGCAGACGACTGTCCCTGTGGCTCTACGCTCTTTCAGAGCTGAGGAGCATAAAAACTAAATGCTGTTTAGTTGTTTAGTTCTGGCCCTGGGAACTGTAGGTCTCAGATAGTCTGTGGAGGCTACACAGTCCATACCAGACATGTAACAGTACCTTGTAGACTATAAACAGGATTTTAAATTAGACAGTGGAGTTGCTACTGTAAACACATAATTCTACCTCAATATTATAGAATTTTGTAATGTATCCAATCTGCTATTATATTTGAACAGAGACAGATAACAGAGATAGTGTGGACTGATCTCCTTAAACATGATTCTGTTTTTATAGACTGACTCCGTCACATCAGTCAGTTTGGGTTTGCTGGTTGAATACACAGATAAAAGTCCTCCACTGATGTTTATGGCTGGGGGAGGCAAGCAGGGGTGTAGATATGGTATTTATTGTTGGTTGAGGGTTCTGCCTGTGCATCTCCACCCACAACTCTCCCTTCTGCCCCTGCCAGGGGGCAGGGGGACAGACCCTCCATTGAGGGGATTAACTGGAGTGGCACCCCCTTAGTTCACATGGTCAATGCAATTAAATGGTTGCTCTAGGCCTTCAGTTTGTAACAAAATCAGTGACAATGGAGCAAATGGGGCGGGGGGTCTGCTGGTCCCATATATGATTCCTCATGTAGATGAGAAGTACACTTTTATTGTGTCAAAGGAGAGATTGGCAGGTGAAAGTCATGAGGAAGGTGAACAATAAAGACAGATGTGAAACAAAATCTGCAATCGGAAGATATGTATGTTTAATGTCCCAGACATCTAAACAGTCTACTAGGTCCAGTGACTTTCTTCGGTCTCCCACCGTTTCTCCTACACCCTGCAGCCTTCAATTAGTGAGTGTTCGAAAGAATCATGGTCTTTCACACCGGCCTTTGTTTGATTTTGTCTCTGTCTCCTACTCTTGGCCTGCTCAGCGTTTAAAGTTTAAGAAAAAGCATCAGTCAGGTTAACACAGCTTCTCTGTGGGGTTTCAGTCATCACCTCACCTCTTGAAGACAGAGTCCACTGTGGCTTTGAACACTGGATGAAAACAAATGTTGAGCCACGGAGAACCAGTCCTTTCTCAGAAAAGATTACTGTTTGATGGAGTTTTCTATCATCCCAAAGATCTTGCCATCCCTATGAAGTTTTAGGAGTGTGGAGACAAATAAACAAAATTAACAATAAAGAAACAGAAACATTAAAATAAAACATGTAAAATGATGGAGAATAACTTATAGTGCTTTACAATGTATTTCCAGTACTGGAGCATTTTCAAATTTTGTTACATTACAACCCGAAACATCAAAACAGTGTGTTTTGCTCTGATTGTGTTTTCATACCTACAAATATCCCCATTAACAGCTGGTGCCCTGCTCTTCTTCAGGGCACCTCTGTGCTCTAGAGGCAACTGCAGTAACATTTGCACTCATCTTCCCTTTCTTCTGGACCACACATGAGATGGACCATTACGGTTTTAGTCTTAATGCGCTTTCACCACAGAACTGTTTGATCAGAGCTTGTTTCCTTGGCTGCACCACTTTGTTAGGAGTGGAAGATCATCTGAACTCTGGTGTGAACAGAGCTGGGTAGAAACTAGTTACATTTACTTGAGTAACATTTAGCAGTAGTTTTACTGCATTGTATTTTTTACTTGGGTAATATTAAACTAGTCTTACTTCATTTCAGTCTGTGGCTACTCTTTCCACCTCTTGTTACTTCACAGAATAAATGAATGAAAAATGCACCAGACACAGACACAAAGCTATATATACAGTTTATGTTGGAGTGAATAGTCTTGTTTGTTGAAGCTTTTTCAAATGTTATTTTCTATTTGTTAAGTGTCACTTGGAGGTCAAGTGAATATGCAGTAAACAGTCTATACTGCCGATGGAAGTACTTTGCTCTGTGCTATCATATATAAATGAACTACTGTATGTCATAGTTCTGGTTTCAAAAGCATTATGTTGTGAAAAAGTGTGATTTGAAATTGTGTGTTTCTTCTGCCTGAATTGGTTATTCTGTAATGATGCCATGTTTTTTACTCTTATTTGATTTCATTGCTTGAAATATAATAAATTGCACAAGATTTTATATTTTGTCTTTCTGATACTTATGTTTTACAAATAAATTACAGGTTATTCTCAGTTTCTTGGAAGTTGAGTAATAAATACTTTTTTACTGTTACTTAAGTACAAATTTTGGCTCCTCGAAACCACCTGTGGTTGTGGACAAAACCAGGACATTTTGGTCCGCCTAAAAAACATGGGTATCGGTTCAGGTTCACATATGGTGGGAAAGCAAATGGATTGTCCAGTAAGCAAAGAAGAGAAACTGAACCAAAGGCAGAAAGTGACATATGACCGGTTTTCCAAATATGGTTATCATTACTGCACGCAACCCTTTTACTGAGGATGGACATTTGGCCTGATAAAACAACAAGCTGACATTCCTTTTATGAAATTCTTTGGACAAGTTACATATGCGGCAATATCAACTTCACGAAATGGTTTATACAGTGATGTCATGGCACACTAGGTGTGGAAACGTTTTCAGAAAGAGCGAAAGTCCGGTTGCCTCCAATTTAAGCCCGTTTTCTTCAACGTCTTTTACATTTCTGTAACCATAGCAGAAAATCATTAGCCTGGCCAGCTAGGTTGACTTACGTTGTAAACACTGCGTATCAGTCTGGAAAGCAGAGGATAGAGCCCAATTTCAAAGACAGGACCAGGCAGGACTAACAGGGTAAGTGGGAACAGGTTAAAACCAATCATATAACTACTGATGTGACGCAAACTCCAAGCAACACGCTCGCTGTGTTTTAGCTCAGGCTGGCAGCAAGTTGTATAGGTTTTAAAATCCAGCTCATTCAGGACATAATAAAGGGCATCATTAAAACATCGCTCCGTTGTAGCCACCATCTTGACTGTTGCAGTTACAAAAAAGCGCTGCTGCATTGTGGGTTATTGACACATCGTAAAATCCAGCCTCCCACGCTGTGATTGGTCTGAGCCTGCCTAAACTGACAAGCTGTGTATTGAATACACATGGCATAAGTCAGACTCGCTGACCAGGCTGGCAAATCATACTCTTTCCTTCTCTGCCATTTTTTTCTGCACTGCTGTTGTATCATATACAGAGCAACGTGCTGCATTACTAATCAGGTGATCTCTAAAGGCAGTTTACCTGCACTTTATTTATTGGGTTTCAGAGAACGCAAATTTACTGTTTGTGTCATGATCCTTAAATGTTTTTGTTTTGGGTATTTTACCATTTGGATTAGCTTTAGTTGTTAGTTGTTGAAGTTCAGAAATGGTTCAATCTTTTGTGTCGAGATTATTTTTTTCCTTTTTTGTGTCCTGCTCTCTGTGTTGGTTTGGATTCTAGCTTTAGAGTTTAGCTTTTGGTTTAGTAAGTTCCTTTTATGTCCTTTTTTATACCCTCTGTGGTCATGTCTGCTATTATTTGTCACCTTCCCTCAGTTTCCCTGCTCAGGAAAATGCACGTACTGAATTAGTCACACATGGTTCTCAGGTCACTCATACACCTTCCCAGTAGCTTAAAAGCCAGTCATTTTTATCACCTCTTCCTCTGATTGTTACATTATCCATTGTCCATCACCTGTTATCCTCTATTCAAGTTTTCCTGTGTTTCTGGCTCTGCTGTGTGGTTTGTTTTCAGTCTTTGTTCAGTGAATCTTTACCTCCAACATAATCTTGCACTCTTTGCTAAGACCTGGTTGCAATTTGGAGGTCTGTAGTTTTTGGTAATCAATATTTTGTAATTTTATGTTTTTGCCTTACCATAATTATGTTTTATTTATGTTAACATGTCACCATGTCATTCCTGCCAAGTCTCTCTGTTGTAATCAGCCTTATTTAGAGCACTTGAGCCATACCTAATTGTCTCCCTTTCTCACTTGGGCGTTGCACTACTTAAGCTATCTCCAGTCTCTGCTTCTTTGCCAGATTATTGACAGCCTTGTAACAGTAGAAATCCTGCGTTCTTTTCCTGCTCTCAGCTGTCTTCTTGTTATCGACCAAGTTCACGTCCTCAGTTTATTCCTTCGTTACCTTGCCCATTGTGAATCATTACTGCCTTTCTGACAACCAATTCAACATCGGTCTTCCTGTGAATGACCAGGCCTGTTTATTGACCACGTCTTTGGATTTTAGATCGAGGTTTTAATTGTGGAGTTTGTCAGTGTTTGCAATTAGTAAAGCAGATCATTTCACACTTCCCTGGTATTATTCAAGTCACCAATGTGTTTTTCTCATTAAAACTACGACTGGTGATCTGTCTTCAGTGTTGTGGCTGAATTTCCGGGTCTCCAGTGTAGCTCATTACCAAAAGAAAATCATCATTAAACTTTACCATTTCATACTAAGTTTGCTTCTCAATTATGTCAAGGTGAAGTTCCAGGGTCTTTATTATGTCCAACCTAAATACATTTGTACATTTATCGAAATTGTTCTATTACATAAAATTCTGCTACAACAATTAGCATTTCTTTAGCACAGACAACCGTTGTATATATATATATATATATATATATATATATATATATATATATATATATATATATATATATATATATATATATATATATATATATATATATATATATATATAGCTGCACAGTGGCGCAGTGGGTAGTGCTGTTGCCTTGCAGCAAGAAGGTCCTGGGTTCGAGTACACCCCTGGGTCTTTCTGCATGGAGTTTGCATGTTCTCCCTGTGCATGCGTGGGTTCTCTCCGGGTACTCCGGCTTCCTCCCACAGTCCAAAAACATGACTGTTAGGTTAATCGGCTTCTCCAAATTGTCCTTAGGTGTGAATGGTTGTTTGTCCTGTTTGTCTCTCTGTGTTGCCCTGCGACAGGCTGGCGACCTGTCCAGGGTGTACCCCGCCTCTCGCCCAGTGAACGCTGGAGATAGGCACCAGCAACCCCCGTGACCCCATGAGGGATTAAGCGGTTTGGAAAATGGATGGATGGATGGATGGATATATATATATATATTTATATATATATATATATATCGACCATGTTCAGCCCCAACCACCAAGCCATCCAGCCCAGAGCTCCAGACACTGGTAAGAGGCGTGGAGAAGGGAGCCAGACTGCCAACCATCCATCACATCCTTCTTACCCAGCCCATAGTGTTGGAAAAACCTGGGGTTATCACTCACAGCTGACACTGCCATCAATGTTTGCCCTTTGAAACGCAGATTTGCAACACACACAAAGACGCTGCACCAGCACATGTACAGCAGCGAGACCAAAATATCCTGTCACCTCTTCTACTGCCCTTCATTGAACTCTCACCACCATCCATCTGCACGTATTGTTTAGAAAAATGCCAACGTTCTCAACAGACGGTTTAACCCCAGCCAGATCAAACAGGAACGTGTTTGTTCGGCCATCTCAAGAAATGAACTTGTTACTTCCAGTCCTGAGAAAGCAGCAATGCAAAGCTCTGTCCTGATCTGAGTTGGAGGCGTTACAATTGCTTGTATTGTCTCACTGCCTCTCAGCTTTATTACATATGTATGTGTTGATTGCTGCAAGACAACAATGCTGGTGCATGGCATTAAGCAGTAACAATAACAGTGATGCTTGCTGCTCCTACTCAGCATTGGATGTTTATCCAGCAAACCTCTTTGTTGACGCCCAACACTCAAAACTGTGAAATACCAGCCAAAGACGCAGCCTGGAAATAACATGAATGGGAGTTTTATTATTGTTATTTTTATGATAGGCATGTAGCAAATATTTTCAACTTTCAAAGACTTCAATGGCCTTGATTCAATCATTATCTAAATATCAGTTCAGTGTCAAGACTTATCAGTGCAATTAATGTCACCTGATGATGAATTCTTGACATTTGTTTTTGATAGTGTACTGGTGGGTTTCATTGAAAAAAAATTACTCTAAAAGGGAAGTTTAAGATGGACGATGGGAAATGGTTACAGATCACCAGACAATATGCCATCTTTATCAGGTGACTGCTCAGGAAGAATGTGCCTAGTTGGATCTGAAACATGCTGCAATAATCTGCTGTTTTGGGGCCTTTAGTATTGTTAAAGATATGCAGCCCTCTTAAAACCATTTCTTTTGCTTAGAGACACACCTGGACACAGCCCTTTTTCTGTTGGACAATGGAGGTCCCTTTCAGATAGGACAGTGGCAGTAGTCTCCTTTTCTCTATATTTGGATGTCTTGAGGTTCTTCAAGTCAGGCTGGAGTTGCATTGTAAATGCAAAGAGGCTGTGCTCTAATAAGTGACTGAATGAAGCACAACACACAAAGACAAGTTAACAAAATGCATAAATGACATCTCCGAAAGCTTTACCCTCTTGGAGGCAGGCATGGACTGGTAATCGGGCGTACCGGGCCTTTTCCCGGTGGGCCGACGTGCTGTTTGGACCGGCAGACCCGACATGTATATTAATAATATGTATTATTACTAATATTATTATTTTATTATTTTTATTATTTTATATATCGGCCTAGTTATATTTGCATAATGCATGAAGAAAAATAAAATCAGCAGCGCAAGAGTCTGTTCCGATCATCCGGCCCTTACCACAGGCTACTGCAGCCCATTGGTTATCATCCCTGACAGTCTAAAGGGCTAGGCCAATCATTAAGGAGAAAAACACCTTCACGCTCCATGTGGAACTTTGTGCAGCGGTGTTCACAGTAGTAATGGATAAGAGGGAGGCGCAGAGAAACTGCGCGAAAAATAGAAACGAGTTCTTCAAACGGACGCTGCTAAATGTGTCAAACTGACTGACATGTTCCCAACAGCAGGCCCTTCATCTGCTCCGGTGTCTGATGTAAAATATTTTGGTGGTGGTGGTGGTGGTTGTAGTCAGTGACCTGCGGTAGAGTTCATAGCTGGTGAGGCACTGACGTCATCAGTCAGATTTACAAATATAAACACTCTACAGAGTAGACTCGTTGCAAAGTGCTGAAAGAGACTGATTGAGCCAAATCAATTAACCAAGAGACATGGAAAAAATATTGATTCTTTGATGAAAAAATAAATCTAAATTATCTGTCATTTGACTGTAACAGTTTATGAGTTATGATGGATTTCTGCATTTGTAACACATTCTAAAACTATAACCCACATTACGCACATTTTATCACAAAAACAAAACATGAATAATTATCGTTGTCTTACCTCTACTTATAAATGCAGTCCATGCAGCGCTCTTTCTGAACAAAAATATCATAATTTTCCGGTAAAGGTTCTCTTTATCTTCTTCAGTTTTAAAAGTCTCTCAGTCTCAATGGAGCTCACTACCAGGGAGGAAAGCCTTCCTTGATCAGTCCTGTTCCGGCTGTATGTTTAGAGTCTTTTTAGTGCTTTACTTGTTTAATAAAACTCGCTAATAATACATCCATAACTTGCTGTCACTCTGTTTTGGATCAGGAGCGGTGCTCCTTGACCGCCCCCCTGCCTAGAGGCCAAGGAACTGCCGGCCTCACCCACAACCAGCTCTTTGCCTTTTATGTTCGCGCAGCAGCACGAAAACATGTTACCTGCACTCAGTTTGATGGTGCAGCGTCTGCTGTGAAGCGGGCGCTGTACCGATCCGTTGTGGTGAAGAGAGAGCTGAGCCAAAAGGCGAAGCTCTCGATTTACCGGTCGATCTACGTTCCTACCCTCATCTATGGTCACGAGCTTTGGGTCGTGACCGAAAGAACGAGATCCCGGATACAAGCGGCTGAAATGAGTTTTCTCCGTAGTGTGTCTGGGCTCTCCCTTAGAGATAGGGTGAGGAGCTCAGTCATCCGGGGAGGACTCAGAGTAGAGCCGCTGCTCCTCCACGTCGAGAGGAGCCAGTTGAGGTGGCTCGGGCATCTGGTCAGGATGCCTCCTGGACGCCTCCCTGGTGAGGTTTTCCGGGCACGTCCCACCGGGAGGAGGCCCAGGGGAGGGACTATGTCTCCCGGCTGGCCTGGGAACGCCTTGGGATTCCTCCTGAGGAGCTGGCCCAAGTGGCTGGGGAGAGGGACGTCTGGGCCTCCCTACTGAAGCTGCTACCCCCGCGACCCGACCCCGGATAAGCGGAAGAAGACGGACGGACGGACAGTTTGATGACCAAAACACAATTCGTAATCCACATATATTAAATTGTGGAAAATCAGTTCATAACTGTTTGAACAATTGAATTTATGATCTAGAGACAGGAGGATGCATTCACAGAATGGAAGCCAGTGCAGTTAACATGGGATTGCGCAATCCCAGGGGAGGCCAAGCGCGCCTGTTTAGGAACCATGACAATGTGGTGGGCCAGTCTAATCCAAAATGCCAGGGCCGATTTTTTGTCCCAGTCCACCCCTGCTTGGAGGGTATAGTTGAGAAGCTGGATCCGACAACCATGATTGAGCCGGCTTCTTTTTTGGGCAAATGCTTTCCAGGAGTACTTTCTGACTTTCACTGTTTTATTTCAACAAGGATCTATTAACCAAGAAAGACTTTCTGGGCAAAGAGAGAGTTGCATCATATTATCTTGCCAATAAGTCAAAGGGAATGTGAGCTCAGCCACTCTGTTCCTCCTCTGTGATATCAGCAAGCTTAACAGAGACTTTAGGAAAAGTCTTTAACTAATTCTGAAAGTTGTTTTGCACATTCAAGGTATTTTCACCCCTGTAATCATTCTGTTGAATAAAAGCAGTTTCACATTCAGAAATGTGTTGTTATAAATATTGAGTACTGAATAATCTTTCTAGAGTTGGTAGACATTTTCTGCCCCACCCTTAAACTGACAAATAATCCATGCACAAAGCATTGACACGTGCACTTGTGTAAATGACATGCTTTTTCTAAAATGCAAATTGTTGCAAGAAAATATGTTCCAAAATATTGTTCAAAATACCAAACAGATCTTAAGTACCCTAAAATTATATTTGGTCTCGTTTCACACCTTCTTGATGATAAACTTGCATGTCAAACCACAACAAAGGAAATATTTGTTTGTATAATATTGCTGATGTCTATATTTTTATAGTTAAAAAAGTAGTATAATGATCAACATAAATTAAATTGTAGTAATAATGCTCTGAAGTGCTTCACAACATGCGTGCAACCAAACCCTATTTAGTGTGGCAGTGGAGAAAGAAAAAGACAAATTAAAAAATGATACTACAGGTAGACCAAAGATCAATCCTTTGTTTTATCTTTTTTTATATATATCTCCGGCATATACTGAGTGTCAACCAAAACCAAAACAAGCCTATTATTTTTAATTATTAGAAAAACACAAATTAGTTTAAAGGAGTCCGTTTTAAATTATCAGTATACATATACGCTAACTATAACATCACATTTAAACTACTAGCATCTATTCTATAAAGATAAAATTAGCATCAATTTCCAATCTGTTTACTTGCAATGCTTTTCCCACAGTGATTACATTTGTTTTATGAACTGCAGTCAAAAATAATGACTCATTCCATTCCGGATAAATTAAAAGGGGAAAAATAGCAACCTTAATGAAGTTATCTCTTGTCTGAAAAACTGTCCGACACAGATGCAGTTGTCTTTCATATCAACAAAATAACATGTTTTACATTGATATCCAAGACATCCATTATTATAAGATACTGACTCAAAATTTGAGACAGTTGATTTTTTTTTATATTTGAAATAATAACATTCATCTGGTTAGCTGATCTGAGCAGAAGAGTAGTACAGTTTTGGGATGACATGGCGATAAATCAGCAATGATTAACTTCACACCAACAATATCTCAGCTCTGTTCACGTGGCTTTGTACTCAGCATAAACACAAGATTTTGTCAATGAATTAAAGGTACATGGTCCGTAGATGTGTAAAATAATTGCAGCACAAATGGAGAAATATTTGAGAAATCCATCAGCTCAAAGGTCACCTGGCCTACCCACATTTCTGCGTGCAATGCAAACCCTAAAGATTGCACCCCACCCTCCAAAACATTGTGACACACCCGAGGGGGCCAAGCTATGTGCCACCAACACGGGTACCCTGTTGTATCAGAGAACTCCCCTCTCTTAGATCCCATTCAGACAAAACCACACATAGGCGTTCGCAGACAACAGCTATCTCTGATGGCCTTCTGATTCTCTCTGCTGGCATTTAGCAGGAGCGGCTCACTGTGTGTGCACATGCCAGCGGCAGTGTTTGCCTCTACATTTCAGCGTGGTTTGTTTCGTCAGAGTAGAGCGCAGTGGGGACCACTGGCTGAGGTGGCAAGACTTGTGGTGCAGATGTCCCCGCCGCGAGTCGAGCCTCATGAATGGCCGCCGTTGTGATGGCGACGGGGAAACGCGTTGGAGGCCGGGCCTACGCACTTCAGTCATTTGAATGGCTGGAATTTAACATGCTCAAAGAGAAAAAGCTCATGCGTGCAGATTGGAAACAAAGTGGCCTCTTTATGACTTTTTCTTTGTACCGCTGTCACTGTCACTCTTTCTTCTGCAACTCTGAATCATTCTATCTGTGAAAATGTAGCTGTAATTTTCATCCTGTTTGCGCTGTAGGATAATTGTTACAATTATTACAAAACGTACAAAGTATAGGTTTGATGTACAACATAAACAGCTACCATGCACAAAAGAGAAAGATGGAGACGGGAAGATAAATTAATACTTAAGTAAACCTTAAAGACTGGTGGTAATTTTTAAAAAGGCAGAGGACAGCCAGTTGAAACCAAGATGGATAAAAAGTCACAATTGAATTGATTTGAAGTGGAAATGTTATGATTGATCTATTGATTAGCTGTCTGGCGCTTCAGCTCATCTTAACAGCCAAGATACGACTTTACTCGGGGGACCATGAAGTGGGCCTCCAAAGCCCTCAGACACGCCTTGGGTTCATCTATTTACCATGTGACTTTCAGGACTATGAGACAAAGGGAAGACAAGAAGAGGATGTCCTATTAAACAGCTGTTCAGACAGTGTAGCAGATGTGATGGACTAAATGACTCAGTGCAATCACTTTGGCTTCCTTAGATGATAAATGTTTCCCAACTGGCGCTTTGTGATCAAATGACTTGTACAGTGTTTTAATCAGGATGGAATCACACTATATTTAATTGGACAGTTATGTGACTACAATTCTATCACATTGGAATGTAATTGTACTGATTTGAAAGGATTTGGGATTTTTGTAATTGAATATGAATTGAAGAGCCTCATTAAAGATTAAAGGCAGCTTCATTTGATTCACTGTGAATGAATTTCTCTTTTTTTTTTAGATGAGATTGTTGCGGTAATGATATGTGTAGAAAGAAAATGCATTTTTCTTACTTGGGAGCAACGAACTGAGTGAAACATGTTGAATATAGCTACATATTTACATCCTTGCAATGTTCCCGGCTGACGGAAAAAACACATATTTTATTCTAAAGTGCTAAACATTGGAGCTGTGCAGGCTACGCGAGAGACCCTGTTTAGATATCAATTCAATTCAATTCAATTCAATTTTATTCATGAAACATGTCATCTCAAGGCACTTTACAAAGTCAGGTTCAATCATATTATACAGATTGGGTCAGATTATACAGATTGGTCAAAACATTTCCTATATATGGGAACCAGTTGATTGCATCAAAGTCCCGACAAGCAGCATTCACTCCTGAAGAAGCGTAGAGCCACAGGGAGAGTCGTCTGCATTGTCCATGGCTTTGCAGCAATCCCTCATACTGAGCAAGCATGAAGCGACAGTGGGAAGAAAAACCACCCATTAACGGGAAGGAAAAACCTCCAGCAGAACCGGGCTCAGTATGAACGGTGATCTGCCTCGACCGACTGGGGGTTAGAGAAGACAGAGCAGAGACACAACAAGAGAGACAAACAAGCACAGAAGCACACATTGATCCAGTAATCTGTTCTACATTAGATGGTAATAGCCGGTGATCTGTCTTCTCTGGATGATGTCACAGTTAACAGAACGCCAGACCAGGTGTACCTACTATGAAGAAAAAAGAGAGAGAACAAAAAGTTATAAGCAGAAATGATGACAAGCAATGCTTAATTGAAGAACAGTAGAACTCAATAGAGTGAGAAAAATAGATCCTGATGTCCTCCAGTAGCCTAAGCCTATAGCAGCATAACTATAGAGGTAGCTCAGGGTAACATGAGCCACTCTAGTTATAAGCTTTGTCAAAAAGGAAAGTTTTAAGATTAGTTTTAAAAGTAGACGGGGTGTCTGCCTCACGGACCAAAACTGGGAGTTGGTTCCACAGAAGAGGAGCCTGATAGCTAAAGGATCTGCCTCCCATTCTACTTTTAGAGACTCTAGGAACCACCAGCAGACCTGCAGTATGAAAGCGAAGTGCTCTGTTAGGAACATACGGGGTAATCAGAGCTCTGATATATGATGGAGCTTGATTACTAAGGGCTTTATACGTTAGAAGAACAATTTTAAATTCTACTCTTGATTTAACAGGAAGTCAATGAAGGGAAGCTAAAATTGGAGAAATATGATCCCGCTTGTTGATTTCCATCAGAACTCTTGCTGCAGCATTTTGGATCAACTGAAGGCTTTGAACTGCATTGTGTGGACTTCCTGATAGCAAAGAATTACAATAGTCCAGCCTTGAAGTAACAAATGCATGGACAAGTTTATCAGCATCGCTCTTGGACATAATGTTTCTAATTTTGGCGATATTCCTGAGGTGAAAAAAGGAAACTCTAGAAACCTGT
Source organism: Fundulus diaphanus (assembly GCA_037039145.1). NCBI lineage: Eukaryota > Metazoa > Chordata > Actinopteri > Cyprinodontiformes > Fundulidae > Fundulus > Fundulus diaphanus. Next base: position 43,087,871 of record CM073130.1, read on the forward strand.
TTAATATGGGATTTAAATGACATGTCTTGGTCAAAAATAACACCAAGATTTTTTACTTTATTACCAGAGGCCAAGTTAATGCCATCCAGATTAAGTGATTGATCAAGAAGTTTATTTTTTGAGGACTCTGGTCCAACGATTACAACTTCTGTCTTGTCAGAATTTAAATGCAGAAAATTTAAAGTCATCCAGCTTTTGATGTCATCAAGACATGACTGTAGTTGAAGTAATTGATTGGATTCATCAGGATTTATTGACAAATATAACTGAGTGTGATCAGCATAACAATGGAAATTAATTCCATGCTGTCTGATCGGAAGCATATATATAGTAAAGAGAATTGGTCCAAGGACTGAACCCTGTGGTACTCCACAGGTGACCCTAGAGTTTGAAGAAGATTTATTATTAACATGAACGAATTGGAATCTGTCCGATAGATAAGATTTAAACCAGCCTAATGCTTTCCCCTTAATCCCTACAGTATGCTCAAGTCTTTGTAGGAGAATATTGTGATTAACTGTATCAAATGCAGCACTAAGATCTAACAGGACAAGTACAGACACAAGTCCATTATCTGAGGCCATGAGAATATCATTTGTGACCTTCACCAGATCACTACAGAAGACTTTCAGTTTCTATTCATAAAAACAGTCACTTGTACAGCAAGAGTCTTAATTTACAGCTGGAAATACCCTCTCATCTGGTGGTTACATCCCTGTTACCAAATCATTCTTAACACAGAGATAACGTAGCCATGGCAGAGTGTCTCTGCAGCAGACAATGAATGAAGTATATCTTTTTTTTACAAACACAATGTCATTAGATCACTAGCAACAACAATAATGAATAAATGGCTTATTTGGAAAAGACGATGTGCTAGTCATCAAGATGTCCAGAGTTTCAGCCTGGCTTGTTGTCCTGTTATGTTCCATATTCTGATCGATCTAAGCCAATATAGGTCTGTTTACAATGATATACTGAGCATTTAAACACTTTACAGGGTCAAATGCCACTACGCATTGTCGTCATTTTTCTGTGAGTGATCCTTGAGAGGCTTTCACAGTCTGGCTAGATATTTCCTGGAATATTTTTTGACTTTATTGAAAGGAAATGTAGGCCTATGTGTACAAAAGCTTCACAGAGTAAATAATTTTTGTTAGTCTGAAAAACAGACCTTGACGGTGAGAAAACTTTCTGTTCATCCGTGAAGGTTTTGCCAGGATAGAGTTACAAACAAGCCAAACATCTGTGTGAATAAAATCATTTTAAAGGAATGGGAGAAGTTGACTGAAGAACAGTCATGAGCACAGCACTACCCTAACCTGGCCTTTATGGTCAAGGTTTTTTCATATTTAAGAAAACCAATATATAAGCATATACAAAATATAAAAATAGCTATAATGCATTTTGCTGACAATAAAATCTGACTCAACTGAATCATAATGACACTGAAATCACTCCAGGTATCATAGGTTACAGAAAAGGGGACAGATGGAGGTAAGAGGCAAGCAGGTCTGATGCAGAACTTTTTAGTAAAAACAAGAGGTCCAAATAACTGTAAGAAAACAGGAAAGACTGACTGAAAGGTTGACAATGTGTCATTTGGTTCATCCATAACTGATGTGAGGTTCTGAAAACTGACAGGTCAGTGAGGATCTAATGGAAGAGAAACATGTGATAAAACCAACAAGTTTTATCACATTTTCTGTGATAAAACACTCCCACTGAGCCCTTCTTGAGTGAAAATATGTCTAAACAATCTTTAAATGGTCCCCAAACATCTAGGCTAACTGATATATTGTTGCTTTAAAATGACAGAACGCTTCAGTGTGCAAATAATACAAAAGTCCAGGTTTTTTTATGTATGTTGGTCATGGCTTTATTGTCGTTGCAATCATATTGATGTTTTTCAAGAATGCAAATGAAAGTCTGTGTAATATTCTGGTTTCTGTTCGGGTTTTATTTTTGAGTCATTTTACTCTCCTGCTTTAGGTTCTCTGCTTGCTTTGAGTTTTTTCCTGTCTGGGTTTTTATTTACTGTTAGGTTATCTGGTTTTGTCATCTGTTTTAGTCTAAGCTTTATTTTCTGTTTTAGTTTTTTTTTCTTTAGAGTGATTTTGTTTCTTTGTAAGTTGTGTGTGTGTAGTTTGTTTATGTCCTCTTGTCTTGTTAGCTTTTTAGATTTGTCTGTTCTTGTTTTGAGCCTCAGCACTGATGTCTGGTCTAATTACCCACTCTGCACACCTGCCTTACTCCACCCCTGTTACAATCATCTCTGACCGGTTTCACCTGCTTCCACCTCCATATAAACAGTTGAGACCAGACATCAGTGCCAGGTCGTCTTGTTGAGTTGACGGGTGAGTCTACTCCAGCAATATTCTGTTCTTGTTTTTTGCTTATGGATTTTGACCCTGTTTTTCTCCTAAGATCTGAGCCATCCTGATTCTGCTTGTCTGTTCCTGCCTTGCCTGTTCCAGCTAGTCTGTTTATTTTTGTGCCGTCTTTTGGTTGTGAGGTCTTTTTGGTTTTTGCCCCAGTCTTTGATTTTTGTTAATAAAGAACCTGATCTGAACCTCTGCTGGTCTGGCTGAATTCTGGGTCCCCTGCCTCTGATTCATGACAGTACGACCTGGCCATTCACAGGACCCATCGCCAGACCAGCACATTCACCTTTTTGTTTTTTTTCCCTGCTTTTTTTTTTTTTCTTCTATGATGAGCCTGCTGCGGCCTTGGAGCTCTTTCCCCTGCAGAGCTAATGTGCAGAGGGTCTCTTTTGAGGGTTCCAGGCTGGCGTTTTGTCCCCCTGGTGTGGGTCCAAGACGCCACCTCCAAGGGAGGAGCGCTCTGCCGCAGCCGTTCCGCCACCGCAAACGCCGGCGAGCGGTTGGTCCGGCTGACGCCTCGGCTCCGCTCAAGCCCCGAGAGGGGGTCCGGGAGGACCCGCCTCCGCTCAAGCCCCGAGAGGGGGTCCGGGAGGACCCGCCTCCGCTCAAGCCCCGAGAGGGGGTCCGGGAGGACCCGCCTCCGCTCAAGCCCCGAGAGGGGGTCCGGGAGGACCAGCCCTCAATCTCAACGCCAGTGCCTGCTCCTCGCAGCTTTAAAGGACAGTCTCCAGTGCCTGCTCCTCGCAGCTTTAAAGGACAGTCTCCAGTGCCTGCTCCTCGCAGCTTTAAAGGACAGTCTCCAGTGCCTGCTCCTCGCAGCTTTAAAGGACAGTCTCCAGTGCCTGCTCCTCGCAGCTTTAAAGGACAGTCTCCAGTGCCTGCTCCTCGCAGCTTTAAAGGACAGTCTCCAGTGCCTGCTCCTCGCAGCTTTAAAGGACAGTCTCCAGTGCCTGCTCCTCGCAGCTTTAAAGGACAGTCTCCAGTGCCTGCTCCTCGCAGCTTTAAAGGACAGTCTCCAGTGCCTGCTCCTCGCAGCTTTAAAGGACAGTCTCCAGTGCCTGCTCCTCGCAGCTTTAAAGGACAGTCTCCAGTGCCTGCTCCTCGCAGCTTTAAAGGACAGTCTCCAGTGCCTGCTCCTCGCAGCTTTAAAGGACAGTCTCCAGTGCCTGCTCCTCGCAGCTTTAAAGGACAGTCTCCAGTGCCTGCTCCTCGCAGCTTTAAAGGACAGTCTCCAGTGCCTGCTCCTCGCAGCTTTAAAGGACAGTCTCCAGTGCCTGCTCCTCGCAGCTTTAAAGGACAGTCTCCAGTGCCTGCTCCTCGCAGCTTTAAAGGACAGTCTCCAGTGCCTGCTCCTCGCAGCTTTAAAGGACAGTCTCCAGTGCCTGCTCCTCGCAGCTTTAAAGGACAGTCTCCAGTGCCTGCTCCTCGCAGCTTTAGCGCACTGTCTCCAGTGCCTGCTCCTCGTAGCTTTAACGCACTGTCTCCAGTGCCAGCTCCTCGTAGCTTTAACGCACTGTCTCCAGTGCCAGCTCCTCGTAGCTTTAACGCACTGTCTCCAGTGCCAGCTCCTCGTAGCTTTAACGCACTGTCTCCAGTGCCAGCTCCTCGTAGCTTTAACGCACTGTCTCCAGTGCCAGCTCCTCGTAGCTTTAACGCACTGTCTCCAGTGCCAGCTCCTCGCAGCTTTAAAGCACTCCTGCCCGAAGCCTGTAGTCAGGTCCTGCCCGAAGCCTGTAGCCAGGCCCTGCCCGAAGCCTGTAGCCAGGCCCTGCCCGAAGCCTGTAGCCAGGCCCTGCCCGAAGCCTGTAGCCAGGCCCTGCCCGAAGCCTGTAGCCAGGCCCTGCCCGAAGCCTGTAGCCAGGCCCTGCCCGAAGCCTGTAGCCAGGCCCTGCCCGAAGCCTGTAGCCAGGCCCTGCCCGAAGCCTGTAGCCAGGCCCTGCCCGAAGCCTGTAGCCAGGCCCTGCCCGAAGCCTGTAGCCAGGCCCTGCCCGAAGCCTGTAGCCAGGTGCCCCCTTTAGTAGTCTGTAGTCAGGCTCTGTCAGTAGCAGCCTGTAGCCAGGCTCTCTCCTTAGTCGCCTGTAGCCAGGCGCCCCCTGTAACCTTTAGTCCGGCGCCAGTTTCTGTTTTCTCCTTCTCCAGGCGTTGGGCTCTGAGGTTCCTGGTCCGCCGACGGCCTCCTGAAGACCTGACACGCCGGGGCCGTCGTCCGGGGCGTCCGCCGGACATCCTGACCCGCCGGGGCCGTCGTCCGGGGCGTCCGCCGGACATCCTGACCCGCCGGGGCCGTCGTCCGGGGCGTCCGCCGGACATCCTGACCCGCCGGGGCCGTCGTCCGGGGCGTCCGCCGGACATCCTGACCCGCCGGGGCCGTCGTCCGGGGCGACCGCCGGACATCCTGACCCGCCGGGGCCGTCGTCCGGGATGTCTGCCAGACATCCGGCCACTTTAGGACTCAGTTTCAGTTTCGATTCGCCCTTAGAGGGTTGTTTTGTGTTTTTGGACTTGTGTTAGATATTATTTTCTTCTTCAGACTCTAGCCCTCCAGCCTTTAGCCCCCTCCACCCACCCGATTTGACTTAGGTTCTTGTTTTCTTTGGACTCCCGTAGACGTTGGAGGGCGTCTAGAATCCGCCCTTGAGGGGGGGGCTCTGTAATATTCTGGTTTCTGTTCGGGTTTTATTTTTGAGTCATTTTACTCTCCTGCTTTAGGTTCTCTGCTTGCTTTGAGTTTTTTCCTGTCTGGGTTTTTATTTACTGTTAGGTTATCTGGTTTTGTCATCTGTTTTAGTCTAAGCTTTATTTTCTGTTTTAGTTTTTTTTTCTTTAGAGTGATTTTGTTTCTTTGTAAGTTGTGTGTGTGTGTGTAGTTTGTTTATGTCCTCTTGTCTTGTTAGCTTTTTAGATTTGTCTGTTCTTGTTTTGAGCCTCAGCACTGATGTCTGGTCTAATTACCCACTCTGCACACCTGCCTTACTCCACCCCTGTTACAATCATCTCTGACCGGTTTCACCTGCTTCCACCTCCATATAAACAGTTGAGACCAGACATCAGTGCCAGGTCGTCTTGTTGAGTTGACGGGTGAGTCTACTCCAGCAATATTCTGTTCTTGTTTTTTGCTTATGGATTTTGACCCTGTTTTTCTCCTAAGATCTGAGCCATCCTGATTCTGCTTGTCTGTTCCTGCCTTGCCTGTTCCAGCTAGTCTGTTTATTTTTGTGCCGTCTTTTGGTTGTGAGGTCTTTTTGGTTTTTGCCCCAGTCTTTGATTTTTGTTAATAAAGAACCTGATCTGAACCTCTGCTGGTCTGGCTGAATTCTGGGTCCCCTGCCTCTGATTCATGACAGTCTGTGCCTCATCAGCGATCCATTATGAGCAACTCAGAGGTTCCTGCTGTGGAGCTTTCCAAAGGAGACCGGATGCTCTCAGTGCATAGCTGAACGGTTTTAACGGGAATGCAAACAGTAGTTTACGGGCTTTTTTTTGTTTGTTTCTTGACAGAGTCTGATCAGATTGTAATTATGAAGGATGCTGTTTGAACTAAAGAGAAAAAAACTGCACACATAGCTTTTAAGTTGCTGCCACTTAGCTTACATAGGATTATTAGCTACAAAACAAATGACTTAACTGCAGCTGATTATATCTCACTGGAAGTTGCAAACTGAATCAAACCTACATCAACACCAGCGGGAATAAAGCAGATATGACCTCAATTGTTAGCTATAATGAGACGTGGTACTAAACTAAAAGGATTAAAATTGTCACTGAGAACTCCAACCATAAATCATCTTGCTTTCTATTCTCTGTGGGCAGCGCTAAAGCAATGGCAGAAAACTGCCGTGCGGATGCATTCAGGAGTGGACTGTGATGGCACGTGCAAACTTAGCAATGCGTCCAACAACCAAGTTGTCAAATTTTGAGACCAAGAGACATTTACTTTTACATTTTTTTTACAGTTTCTTATTAAAATTTTAAGTCAAAATCAGCAGCAGGTTCAATCAAACAATGCATCTTTTTGTGCTTGATTTAATCTGTGATCTCTGTATTCTAAGTAGATCCTGCCAAAGCTGGCCTGTGACTTTTATAAAACCTGGACTCACCTTCTCAAGTGCTTGCAACTGGTTGTTAGGCTTTTTAATTGTTTAATGCCAGGAGTTTTAGGGGTTCAGCTCCTTTGCATTTATGTTTGGTTAGTTGGTGTATCGAGAAAAGGTTTTTGCTGGTCCATTTTGAATTAGAGAAGTATAAGTATGTTTTAAATCGCTCAAGTTAGAAGTATTTTTTACATTGGGAAGTATCCCTTGACCCTCAGCATTATTCAAAAAATATCTTAAAATCATCATTAAACCTTAAATGTTTGGGATTTCCATTATTATTAATATCCAATGTGGTGCATAATATATAGAAATTACACAGTATCCTAATGGGTCTTTTTGCGTTTAGAGCATAACTCCAAAACAGACTTTTTTCAGTTCTTAAGATGGTACACATGTTATATAGCTACAGGAAGCTATATAGCTATATTTACATTTGTAAACATGTTCAAAATACAATCGGCCTTTACCTGTCTAGGCCTGATAAGAAGGGCAGCAATCTTTCTATAACTTCAGTGAACAAATACTTAGATTATATTTCATTCAAGGATTATTGCACAAACATACACTGAAATACATTGAAGTAAAATATATAATCACATACAAAAAATAGATTTTAAAAATAAAGCTGCAAAATGAAACTGCCATCTCCTTGTGCAATCAGCCGTTCTGTTTTATAATGCGATGGATCAACACCTTCCATTCGACGTACACAAAGCTTCCTCACAAGACTGTTAAGTGGATAGCTAGACTACAGTGAATTCCTTTATCCTGACTGATGAGCAGATAAATCTCATTCACGGAGAAAGAAAAGAGATTGGCAGTAAAATCTGACAAGAGGGACTGAGAAAGGATTTTTGTTTGAAGCAGGAAGGAGGTATTGTTCACCAGCTGCCAGGGCGTGGGCACCCAGGAACAGATCAGCAACAGGGAAACATTATCTCTCCTCAGTAGTTTACGAGACCGAGTCTGCTCAGGCCTGACATAGTTTTACCGTCTATGGACTTTGTTCTGAGTGGCTCTTGTCTCCCTTAAGAACAAAGTGAGGACTTGTTAGAGAAAGCAGAGGGGCGACTCTATGCTCCACTCCCACCTGTTCTCCACCCCTCTGCCCCCCAGACCAACTGCGAGGCTGCTAGAGTTCAAGCCTGGCCACGTGTTGGTCATTACACTCCCACAATGACCTCGTTGAGCTCAACATTTAGAGTCCGATAAAAAACATTATTGTCCGACTTCTGGGATCATTTGTCCACCACCACAAAGGCTGAGAGAAAACCAAAATGTTAACCCCTCCCGGGGTTTTGCGGAGGCGCATTTTTCAGATTCTGCCACTTCTCATCTCTGCCCAGCCGCCCTTTTGGGACCACATTGCACCCACGCTGACGTACTTCCCCAGTAATGCCCACAGGGTGAGCACTGGGTGTATGAAAAAAAAAATCCCTCTCTGGCTTTATGTGCATCCAGACAAGGAAATTCGCAATAATATCTCTGCCGCAGATGTAAACCATTTCTGCTTTTCCACCACCTTAAATACATCCACTTTATCTCATAAATGTTCCTGTTTGTCATCTGCCAGACTGTCCTTCAATCTAGCCTCCCCTTTTCACTCGCATTACTTTAGACCCATAACAGCTAAAAGTCTCTAATGGTCATTTAGTCTCTAAATATGTCCATCCCACATCAGCAAGGTTCATGTACTTTCCCTGTGAATGGGCAAGGTCGTGCCAGCCTATTAACCATATTAAAAACCAACCCATTATGATAATTGGGTAGGTCTAATGCATGCACAGGTTGCTTAGCGCCCACATATTAACTCTGATAGATGACCCAGTGATTAGCATTGAAAGGTACATTGTACTACAGCGCTGCAGCCTGCCCCTATGCTCCATGTCCTCTGATTCCTTTTTTTCTGTTTAATGACCTCTGCTGTGGACCTTTTTGGTGAGTTGCACATAGCCAGATGCTTGATTTTGGGATTCCGTAACATGACCTTGTATTGAACATGTATTATTTGCAAAGATAATGACACGGGTGTACCTTTAAAAAGAGGAATAGGTTTGATTCAGATGAAGTCAGTCTACAGAATAGATGAGGCGACCCGAGTCAAATCCGATGCAAAAGTAAAAAGATTCACAGTTTTACTGACATGCTGTTTTACCTGCGCCCTGTCTGCACAGCCTGGGCAAACAGGATGGTGGGTCTGGTTTCCTTTACTGGATCGATGCAACTTTAAGTTGATCATGACACTTCTACAATGACCTCATTGATCTCAACATTTAGAGTACAATAAAAAAATATTATTATCCAACTCCTGGGATCATTTGCTCATCACCACAAAGGCTGAGAGAAAATAGAACCCTGTTGCGTAATTTACTTCAAGCAATTAAAAGGAAAGACAACCCAAATCTTTTTAAGCCAACTAAGAGTATCGTTTGTGGCAATTGTGACACTTGTCACATGGGGGGAGACGACAGAGGCTGGGAATAGGGACAAACACTCAGAATTAGACAAACCAGGTGACGTGACGCCGCCTGTCAATCAGACTTGGGGACTCGTCAGTAACTGACCAATCAGCGATCGCAATTTGTCCCGGAGTGAAACGCCCCATACCTCTGGGAGCTGCAGATCCTTTGTCTTCGACAACATTAATGAGATTTTACATCACGAATGCATTGCGGTGATTTCGTTTAAAAAAAAAATTTATTGGTGAAAATGGTTCAACGTTGTCAGTCGGGAAAGTAAAAGTCAGACTCACATCACCCCAAATGTTTAGAGGGTGAAATACAGTTCATTACTTTCCTAAAACTTAAAAGGAGTCTAGGAAAATGTAAAAGATGACCAAATGAACACAACAGTGACTGACGTGGAACTACCGCATGTTCGTCTATACAAAGATTGTTCATAATTACATTTTTATGCTTGATGGTTAAATGAAAGGGTAACTATTGACACTAGTTCTGCTGTGTTTTATGTATTTTGGATATATGTATGTTGCAACTTCTGATTGCCAAAGCTGAGTCTTTATTAGCTGTGATCAGTTAACAGGACTCCAGTTTTGCATAATGCGTTTAATAGGTTGGGCAAAGTAAAATTTGCACTCCTAATACAGAATTTCACTGTAACTTCTCACCATAGATAGATCGATCACTGCGTGAAAACATCGACTGCTGTCTGCAGTTACTATTGGGCTTTACCTTTGACAAAATAGCCAGCTTTGCCTAAGTCATTTGACTGCAATACACTAACTCTACATTTTAAAGGTCAGAGTTTAGGGAAAGATTACAAAGAAACTTTGGAAATGTGAAATTACCCTAACATCAGGAGTAATTTAACATTTTGCCTTGACCATCCAAATCCCGTTTGATAAAATGTCCCCGTCTGTCCGAACCACCAGTTCCCCTCTCCAAACCAGAGCTCTTGCTCTTGAACGGCTCTGAATTGATATTTCAGGGAAGGGAGCACATTCCCCTTTCGTCCTCTCTTAGAGGACAAACATCAGTCCCATCTCACTACCCATCCATATTCATGAATCTTTCTAAATATCTGATGGCGGCCTCACTACGACGGTTTAGCGGGCAGAGCTGTGCAAAGCAACCACCACATACACACAAACACAAAGACAATTTTTTTAGACATGTGCATTCATGTGCAATATGCAGATGCTTGAACATGTACAGCACTTCCACAACCGTATCTGCTCTGTTTACTCATACACACAATCTGTGGCACATCTCCCAGAGGTTTTAACTGAACTCCTGATAGCATCAGCTTGTTGCAGGGCTATCGCTCTCACTTGTCCTCTTTTTTTCTCTGAGCTTTAATTAAAGCATAGGTTTGACCACAGAATGAGAGGGGAATTCTTAAGTGCTGTATTTACCTTTCACCAGACAAGGCTTATCTGTACTGTTTCTGAACTAAGAGGCAGGGACTTCTAGAAGAAAGAAAAAAACATCCCTCCACATGATTATCACCTGTCTTGAGATAGCTGCCTTCCTGTTTTAAACATGTTTCAAAAAGCTGAAATTGGTATCATCTCTTTTACAATCAAGAATTAGCCGCTTTAATAAAACAGAGGCTACAGTACAAGAACTTGAGTTATATTCTCAGCCGTGTGACGAAAATCAATAATTTCTTGAATTTTTTTAATGAAAAGCAATGAGATATTGCTTTGGTATTGACTCTAAAACTACAATTTCAAGACATTTAAATAAGGTTGTCAGCAATGTTTAAGAGCTATACAGGTGGGGTCCTTGTGGGGCTGAAGATGAATGGCCACATGACAATAACTGTATACAAGGGGAAAACATGTTTCTTTATAAGTGGAGATCCTCACATCATTATTGTTTTAGAATGCTAAAAGTATTCATACAGAAACAACTAAACCTCCACTTGTTATTCCTGTTCATCATACCAGCTAGCATTAGTATATAGCACTGCTAGTGGCTAGACAAAAAAGACATTGGCTGTGTCTCAATCCGCCTACTTCTACACTTCGAACACTTAGTTTTAAGTAGGTAGTGTAGATAACACAAAAAGTCAGTGCACTGAAAGTACCCGGATGACCCCCTAAAAACGGGCACAAAATGCAGTGTGTAACGATGGACCCTACTCGCACTAAACGGACGCCATCTTGACTACAAAGCGGAAAGGGAGGGGCTAAGGACGTCGGGAAGATGTTCCCAGTTTGAAAATAATGGCGGACAATTCAGCCGAGACAGCCGAAACCGCGACACCGCAATCATATAAATGTAAGTAATGGTGGTAATACGAGGCATTGTACTTGATAGGTGTTTGTAAAATACACGAACATACCTCATGTTCAGCCAATATTTGGAGGATCCTGCGTTGACGTCGGAGGCGATGTAATTTAAACATGCTGTGAATGTAAACGATTGTTGTTTTTAAAAAAAAAAAAAAAAAAACGCCGGCATATATTTCTTGGCGGTCTGAAAAATTCGCGGTCACGTGTGTTGCGTTCGTCACGTCATCCCGTCATTTCCGGTAAGTGTTTTAACATAAGTGTTCCTTTTGGAACACTACTAACGGTCGAAAGTGGGCACTACGGCAGTAAGTGGTCAGTGCACATCAGCAGTGCACTGACGGAAGTAGGCGGAATGAGACACAGCCAACGTCTATTAATGCCTATTTGAGCCGCCATCTTGGACGGGTCCTTTACCTGCCCCCATTCATTTACATTCATGTATTTGTAGTGAGGAAGATGTATAAATGAGTACATTTTATATTTTAATAAAGAAACAAGTTTGATTGTTCATATAAGTTTGTTTCACTCTCTCACACACCGAACACCTAGCCTACAGCCCAGAGCCTTCTGTGCACATCAAGAATACTTTCTCCATATTTTTAAGTGCGGTGCATGCACACGCACATGCTTCCAACTGGAGCCGGAGCTTGTTCATGTTCACACCGAACGCAAAAAAAGCAAAATTTTTCATTGGTCGCCTAACTGTCCTTTGACATTTCGCCTCCGTCTTGCAAACACTTTGCACTGACAACACGCTAACAACGCAGCCAATTTTCCCCCAGCTCGCTTTACCATGTCAACAAATAGGAGGAGCATCTATCCACTTGTCGGCTCCTCTTGTCTGTTCAACTCACCGTGGCAGAGATGGATTTTACTGAGTGAGTCACGGTGCTGTATGTAACGTGGAAAGCCGAACAATGCCGTCTGGATGAGGGTCGCTTTCAGTGGGTCTTTCTAGGACCCAGTATGAGCAGCTGCCGCCCCGCATCGGGATATGGATCACCCTCGGAGCAAAATTTCGTTTTGCTCTATTCGCACGTCTATGGCACTGTTCGCAGTTTCGCTTCACTCTATTCACTCAATTTGCTGACTAGACAAAGTGACACCTAGTGCCCGCCTACCAAAGGTTGGTTTTAACTTGTCAGGGTATCAATGAGAAACCACAAGTTACCCTGGCCCTGGAACTTCTTGCTGTTCTTCTTTCAAAGATGAAATCATGAATTCTGACAAAACAGATGTGATAGCAGAAGCTACGCGTGCGTCCTCCTGCGCTGCCATGTTTATGTTGGTTTGGCTGTGGGCCCAGCAGCTGTTGCTTCTGTCACAGCTGTATGTCCCGCATTAAACCATAATACTGAAACATGATTGGCCCAAACTGTTTTTGGTTCGGTCACAAACGGTTGAAGTGGGAGCTATACAAGATGGATTCTTGTTGGTTTGTGAACGCACAGATACCAGGAGAATTCAGCCTGCAGACAATGTTAAGATCTGACAGGATTTTGTTATGCCAATGACACTGACATGAATGTATTATTTCATTAAACTTTAAAGATTGTGCATGTTGTTTTTTATCTTGAATTGTAGCAGGGCTGTAACCATTTCTTCCACCAATAAATTCATTCACTTTATTTAATTTGTTCCCGGACCCACAATACAAGATGTTCAAGCTGAATTTGTTGACAAGACCTCCAAGAGACAACTCTGCCAACAACAACAACAACACATACACATGAGCTCACTGTTAAAGGAAAGGAGTTGACAAGATGAAGACGTCTATTCATAATAGTCTTTGAAATGTTATCTAGTTTTAACGTGTAGGCTAACAAAGCCTCACTTATGACATTAGTTTTTGTTTCCAATTCGACAGGACAGTTAGGTTAAAAATGGCACTTTTTAAGCATTTTTTCCAAGGTATTTTATGACAGTATTGGCTGAAATAAGCAAAAAATCCTGGGGTTGCAGATTAGAGTGGTGATATGAAGGCATCCCACAGCTAGTGGCTTCCTAATCGTATCCCCGCATCTGATACTGTGGCTGAGACTGAATAAGAGAGCAAGTGAGAAGACAGGGGAGATATTTGAGGAATGCAAAAATGGAGAAAGGAAGCAATGACCCACTTCAAATTCAAACAGCAAAATTCAGAATGGTACACCAAGAAACTATAATATTCAAATCTGACAACGCGCGTGAACTACTGTCACAGGTTTATTGCAATTCTGGCACAACAAAAGCCTGAAACGGTACCTTCTGAGGAATTTCTTTTTATTTACTGATAAATGTTTGCACTCACCCTTCTTCTCCTTCCACTCATTATTACAAAAATTAGAATTGCTGATGCCAGCATGAAAATGGATTTTGCTTCAGTCTGAGGACTCTGTTTGCTCTGTTTCTGTGTGGTTTTTTTGAGTAGAGAAGAGACTCCATGCATCTGATGCCGAGCTACTGTTCAGTGTGCATATGAAAGAATGAAATATTGTGTGAGTTTGTATGTGTTAGAGCGACTCTATGTGTGTTCCCAGAAGGTTCCTTGTAGGGAGTCCAGTTAACAGACAGTGCAGAGCCAGACTCCATACTGTATGATTGGTTAAACAGATTTAGAAACATCGTTTTTTTCTGCCATGAAGGTCATGTAAAACTCTCAGGAAACTAAACAATAAAATACACCTACTGATATAGTGCCTTGCAAAAGAATTCATAGTCGTTGCTCCTTTCATCATTTTGGTGTCGCAACCTCTAAATTTGGTGTACTTAAATTTTATGAAATGTGACGTGATAGGCCGAGACATAGCAGCACAAAGTTATGAAGTGCTCGGTAAACCAGACATGGTTTCAGATTTGTTTGCAAAATGAAATCAAAAGAGTGTGACAAGCATATGAATTCAGCCCCCGCTTATCAATGCTCTGTAGAACATCCTTTCCTTCCAGTTACAGCTGCAATAACTAGCATCTTTGCACATCTAAAGACTGGAATTTCTTCATTGCAAAATTGCTCAAACTCAGACAGATTGACTCTAAACCGTTCTGTTGAGGCTCTGGCTTTATAACCAGGGCTATTGTGCTGTTGGAAGGTCAATCGCTGCTCCAGTCTCAAGTCATTTGTAGCTTCTTAGCAGGTTATCTTCCACAATTTTTCTGCATCTTGCTCCATCACTCTTCCCTTCAACACTGACCAACTCCCTGGTCCATGCCGAAGGGAAATATCCCCTCAGTATGATGCTGCAGTCACCACGTTTCAACATTGTCCTGAACTGCCAGTAGAACGTCTTGTGGATTAATTTCAATAGTAGTTTTCTTCTTGTCAGGTTTCCATAAATGTTTCCAAGACTAATAGCTATCATTTCGACAGACCCTCCCACCTTGAGCTGTCGATCTCTGCAACTCCTCTAAAGTTACCCATGGGGATTTGGGCCACTTTTCTGATTATGGTAGTTTTACAGTTGTGGCGTATTCTTTTACTATTTTAGTCAGCTTTACAGAACAGCAGTATTTATATTGGAATTCAGTTCCACACTTTCCAGGCTATTCACTAATTAGGTATCTTCTGCAGTTGGTTGATATTATTTAGGGGTATCATATTGAAAATGGGAATGCCGGAGATAGGCACCAGCAACCCTCGCGACCCCACAAGGGACAAGCGTGACGGAAAATGGATGGATGGATGGATGGATATTGAAAATGGCAAAATTTATATGCATGCCATATTTTTCAGATTAGTTTTATCTTTATCTTTTACAACAAAAAGAAAAATCCAAATAAAATACTCTGAACATGACAAAATGTGAACAAGTACTAGTATACATTTGCAAGGCACTGTGATGCTTAATGCTTAAGGAGCGACCTAAAGAAAAGTAGAAAATTTGTGTGAAAGTAAATAAAATGAACTGGAAAAATAAAAAGGGAGCAGTGAATCCGGCTACAGCTTTCCTCATTAGCCATACAGAGCTTCTTGGCTCCTCTCCCACACCTCCCGGCTCATCATCGCCTGGGCCATGGCTGCCAGCGCACCCCCACTTCCACGAGCCATCCCTCCTGCCACATCTTCCCAGTCCCTCCCTCCCTTTGCTCCCATCCCCTATAATCACACCCGCAATCACAGTCCCTAATTAGGTTAATTAATTTGTATCAGCCCTTGTAGGGACTTGGCTGATGAGGCAGCCATAATAGCGTCAGCAACTCCTTCCCACTAAAAAGAAGGAGGAGGGGGGGGGGGGGGGGGTAGACAAAGATCTGATGCAAGACTAGAAACCAGGGGTCACATTTTTATCCCCCACCCCCAAACCTCTCTCTTGCCCCATCACATTGCCCCCCCCCAGGCTTTGTTATTCAAAAGGATGACACTGACACCTAAACAATGATATATAACCCATCATGTCACAATGCGCAACTCTGTCCACGGGAATGGAAACATTCTGTGCCATAATAGTTGAGTTTACACCTTTCCAGTGGCACGGCACTTCCCTGCATTTATCCGCGTGTTGTTCTGCTTGTTTGTTTACACTGCTTTCGTGGTGTTTTCAGGAGCGGAAAAAAAAAAACGGGGGGGGGGGCAAAAAAAGAAAACAGAACTGTATGATAATGATTCTCTTGGCGGTTTGTCTGCGCGAGTCGTCAGAGATGCCGATCGAAGCATCGCATTACAATCAGCGGCCCTCGTCGCCCCTCATCAGGCCACTGACGAACAAACTCTGATTAGCACAACCATCTGATTACCGCAATCACCCGGGCTAACCACGCACGAGAGCTGTCCCCCATGCCAGCGCGCGCACACATCCATCCCCGACGCCACGGTGCTATCTGAGCAGATCCGAGGCAGACGCAAAAACAGCTCTCATCATGCATTGTCACACAATTCCCATTAGAGAAGTGAAGGTTAGAGAAACACGCTGAAAAACTTTGAGTTTTGAGGTCGATGAAAATGCTAAGAATATTATAATGGAAAAGGGCATGACAAATCCGCAGCTTACTGTATCAACCTGTCCCCCCATCTTTGCATTTTTTCTTTTTTTTTTAGATCGCGGATTTCTTCGAAAACACAAATACTGGTCCTACGAAGGGGCCGTTGTGAGGCATGCAGACGCATGCATAAATATACATACGCGCAATCTCAGGCAGACAATGACACAAGGAGGCCGCAAGACAAGGACAGATCCGGTAGTTAAAGCGTAATGAACACGTCCCCAAGGCACGAACCTGGCATTCCCCTGAATGATGGACTGACAGTAATGCAGAGGCAGATGGGTGCGCTCCACGCCCCGTTCAACACCACATACACAAACACACACGACTGTGCACACACTCCCTCCCCCTGGTGCATCCTGGGCCTCTCTCCTGCAGAGAAATACCCCCTGTAGGTCTGATGTGGAGGTGGGGGCGTAGCAGGGGTCCTGTGTGCATAAACGCGCTTGTGTGTGTGTGTGTGTGTGTGCGTGTGCGCGCAACGAGAGGTGGGGTGCGCAACTATGAGGCCCCTGTCATGATTTAGGCTCCCATGCAAATTTAATCAATTCGAGTACCTCTCACCAGCTAGGGCTCATTAGTGGCAATTTAAAAAGGAGGCTCTGTGATCCCCACCTCTTCGCAAGAGCCAGACTTTTAACTCGGGCATGCACTTGCAAACCCACACAAACATGCTAAGATACACATTGAAATCCAAACACACACACCAAAAGGCACGCACATCAGGGGCACTGTCAAGGCCCCTGATGTGCAAAATTTTTCCTTCAGACATCTTCCCTCTGGCGTGGAGAAAGACACTGCCTCTTCCTTCCCCCCACTCATCTGTCCCTACTGTCTTTCCACAACTTCAAAAGCCCCTTGACGCACAGCCTTAAGTTAAAGGAGGGGGGGGGGGGAATTCACTGATAAATACTACCTCTCATCGTCCCTTTGCAACAATGGCACATACCCTCCCAACAATAAAATTCCAGGCTAGCTCTCTCCTCTCCACACTTCTCACTCTGAAGCTCTCCGTAATTGGGGGATCGATTAGCACTGTCCTTAACCATCCTTAACCCTGGATCTGTATGCAGGGCAAGTGTGTGAAGGAGCTGGGTGAAGGTGCAGCGCTTTCTGAGGAGCAAGCACAAGGTGAAAGAAATGCTGGAGAACTAGATTTGTATACATATCGTTTATGAGTAAGAAAATATAGGCACAAAGCATGGCCTGTCAATGACCTACGGGCACAGATAGGTTTGTAGAGGTAGAAATATGTAAAAAAAAAAATTCAGCTTTTAATGCAGTATCAGAACCTCACACTGAAAATAAAATGTCTGCTCTGGGTCTTGTCTTATGAACTGTTCAAGCTCACCCCACAGGATTTCAGGATTTAGTCCTGGGAGACGAGAAGGTATGTTTCTGGATCATTATTCAGTTGAAAGACCGAAGGGCAACCCATTTCCAGTCTTTTGTCAGAGTAATGCCAATTGTAACTTTAAATGTTCAAGTTTCAAAGTTTATGATGCCACTCCTCCTAACAAGGCTCCCGGAAGCTTCGAAAAATAAACAGACGCACACCATTATACACCCTCCACCATGCATAACAATGGACATGAGGTGCTTTTCTCATTCAGCCTCTATTTGATGTCAAACCCCCCTGGCGTGTTTGCCGCAAAAAAAAAAGGTAAATCTTTGTCTCACCTGACAAAAGCACACGGTTTTAGATATTATGTGCACACTTCATGATAACACGACAGAAATACGTAGGTTTAGTGTCCGACTTGGTGGCCCTAACTCTCGATAACGCTCTTTGTTGCAGTCCTCCAGTGGTAAGCCATGGAGGTTTTTTTTTTTTAAAACCTCCCTAACCATCCTGCATGGTGGGATAATAAACATCGGTCCTCTACCGTCCCCGCGGCTGTTGGCTAAAAGAATGGGCCTCTGTGTCATGCCGTATATGCACTCCAGGGAAAGTTTTGGATTCTTAAGCAGAACTTCCTTGACTCCTTGGTCAGTTTTAAAAAGTTCGAATTGGGTTCTATTTATTTTCAGGGGGATTTGGCTAAAAAAAACAACAACAAAAAAACAATATGTTTTAAGCACAGAAAGAAATATCCCCAACACAAAGGTTGGATTTCCCTCCAATCTTTTTTACATGTGAGAGAAAGTTACTGTTTAAGATGCGTTTATATAAAAGCCTTTTTTCTACACATTTTAACAAGGGTGCTCACAAAAGTATTAGAACCTGTAAGTAACGCTTTCCTTTAAAAAAAAATCCAATGTGTCAGCTTTTACAGAGAAATCCTTCTATGTATCAGTTCAGATAAAATGTCCGGTTCAGACCAGAAGATCTGATAGCTGTCACTGGATTAATAAATGCCCATAACTATAAGCAGCAAACGTATTGTTCTTTCTGAACTGTAATGGTGGCCCAGGATTAGGCCAACAAAACTAAATCTGGGCTCTGAAGGATACAAACGATGGATCTCAATTGAAGAGCATCTAACAACGCAACCGTATAATACAACATTGGAAAACTGCGAAACCTTAATGGAAGTTATATTCTGATAATTACATTTGGAAAACAAGGCTCTTTTGTCCCTTACTTCCTCTTAACCAGGCTTCACTTTCACTCTCCAGCAGCACCAGGGTTTGTGTCATACCCTGCAGCTGTGCGACTGCCACCCTGTGCTCCACTTCCAGCTCCCATTCCAAAAAGTGACTATTCGTTAACAAACCTCACGGGTCATTAACTTTAGAGATGGCATATGGGATGGAAAGACGGCCTGTGCGAGCTGCCAAATGAGTTATGGGGGGCTCAGACAAAAGAGGAATGCCTGTCTATATCTTTAAAATCAGAAGGTCACCCTCTGCCCACCCCTGAGCTTTGCCACTGCGCTCCAGCGCAAGAGCCCCGTCGCTGGAGGGGGGAATAAAAGGAGAGCTTGAGTAGGGACAGAGGCTTGTCTGTGCTCGGGTTGCATAGTCAGCGAGGGGTCCCGGAACTGCGCACACAGTGTTTTGACCCCTGGGCTCCTCTTAACGACCTACAAACCTTCAGCTTATGGACAGTGGGCCCCGGGGTCCTGGTTCACGCACGCTCTCTCAGCATTGTGACGCAGTATGGGGGGGTTTAGGCAGAGAATGTGACTTTACAAACACGAACAGGATACAGCAGCTCTGAAATGGACAATCAAGCACTGGAACATGGCAGAGAAGCTCCGCAGCGTTGTCTCTATAAAAGTTGCTTTGAACATTTTAAACCACCACGTTCTCAAAAGCAACATGATTCGTTTTAAGGCGTTCAAAGATTTCAAAGCTGATGGGTTTGATTTACAAATCAGACAGCTACATGAGGTGGACTCTGTTTGTCTTTGGCTGATTTGGCTCATCCTGAGCTGTCGGCTGTTCCGATGCCCTCTCCCCTTCCTCCCTCCCCATTCGGTGCCTCCCTGTTGAAGCTGATGGATGAGGTCCGCTTATGAAGCTGCGAAAAACAAAATGATCAGTCAAGTCAGCATCACTGTGATCTGCTGCCGGGAGCCAGATCTTAGTCTGCACCACAGGTTGAAGGAGGCGCCGATACTCATCCCACACAAGTGCAACCACATAGGGCGACAGACACACAACCTTACGTGGTCATTTTGATATATGACTGCCAATACGATGGGTGTGCAGTTGTTTTGCTGTATCTATAGTCCCTTACAAAAGTTTTTGTAAGTTAAAAAAATCTGAAAAGCGTGGTGTCCATTAGAATTGTTTCTATAAGTCAGTACTTGTCATAGGCGCCTTTTGTTGCAGCTGCATGTCTTTTGAGGTCGCAAACAGTTTTTGCACATCTAGAGACTGAAATGTAGCCAGTTTGTCTGTTTTTTTTTTTTTCATTTATTGACCTCAATATGTGCTTTAAGACATGCAAACAAGGAGATGCTTAAGTGCATAGCAATAAAATATCTCGGCAAAATAGCTTACGCTTGTTTAGAGCGTCTAAAATGAATATTTCTCAATTCTTATTCAAAATTCTCTTGTGGATTTAGGTCTTAATTTTGACTGAACAGAGCTCCATGAGACGTTCAAAACCTGGGATGCTGTTTTGTACCCTAATCGTGCTTCAAACGTCTCCAAAGGTTTCTGCCTGACCCGTTTACTCAGTCTTCATGATGCTGTTTGTTCACCAATTTTCTCAGAAGCCTGATTTCCACAAGAACCTACTTGGCTCGGCCTCGATTTGTTTTTAGGGTTGTCCATTAGGTACTGGCAGCCCCTCTTTTAACATCTACTTGGCCAGGGGTTCTAACCAAGCCGAGCAGGAGATATGACTTCAGATGAGATGCAGGGACTTTTGAGCATGACGGCTTATGAGAGCTTAGGAGGAAGGTAGCCGGCAGTTTGTCACGTGCAAATTCAGTCGAGTTACCTTTCAGGCTACCTTGCTATGATGACCCAACCCATACTGAGGTTGGGTCATCAAGGGGAAACGACCCGAACTGTGTAGAATCGAGTGGAGCTAAATCGGATTGAGCCGAGCGAGTGCTAATGTAAAAGAGCCAGATCCTCCGAGGCCTTCACAGAACACCTGCATTCATACAGATTACCTTGACAAGCAGGAAGACTGCTTCCTATTTAGGTGACCTCTGAAGGTAATTGTTTGCATTTGATTTAATTATAGGCATGTCACAGTGAAGAGGGAGGAATCCACACTTTTCTGACTTGAATTTTTTTTTTAAACTGTTGAAAACAATTTACTTCACAACTGCCGCTGCAACCACAAAATCCAAGTAAAACAGAGTACGGTTTGGAGTTTTAATGAGAAAGAGTTCAAATTGTATAAATACTTTTGTGAGCAGCTGTCTTTTAATTTTCTGAACTATACCAAATTTTGAACATGCAGCAATATGCAAAAAAATTAAAATAAAACGACATACGAAGAAGAAAATGTTTCAAATATGAAATGAAAAAACAAAACAAAATATAGACTACAACTGGTTTAGGATTTTTCCGACTGTGATTCATTTCCTAACATTGGAAGGTGATGAGAACACCTACTAACACTGTGTGCAACTTGCATAGATTGAACAATACGGCCAAGGGCATCATATTCTCAAATTCAGATCAGAACATGCTACTATATTAAATGAGTTGGTGAAATGTGCCTGTGCTAGTGATCCAGTGGTTAAAACATATATTTAAGGCGTCTAAACGCTTTATCACAAATGTAACATCTGGGGCACCCTCTTACTAGGATTCAGATAGAAAAAAAATGCTTAGTCAAAGATCACTAATGCCCCCTAGTGGTAACAACATATATTGGCACCGTTTAAGCAGCTGTTGACCAGGACATGAATGACATCTTTTCAAACTCAGCCTAAGGCGCCTTCAGAAATCATCCACTTGTTCTCCTTCCTGCAGCAAAAAGATCTGGAAACTCAAGTTTCTAAGTCAACAGCAGCGTATCTCATGGTGAAGGAGACAAACAACGCGCATGTGTTGGTTTTTATTTGAAAGAAACTAATATGTTTACATAAATATGCACAAAGCGGCATCACTGCAACAATTCAGTGGAAAAGATTCATCGTCTTCTCCATCTGCTGGAATCAAAGGTGAGCTCCTATCCCAAAACTAAGTGGTTCAAATAGTCCTTCCTTAGCGTTTCCTCTTGGAGTCAAACTTGTAAATAGCTGCAGAATGCATAGTCTCATTTTTCACCTTCACTTTCTTGTTTTTATCCTGGAGACAAAGTAAAAATAATACATAAGAAACACAAATGTAGACTATAAAGATCCTGGTGGTAAAGCTTTAAAGAACACTCACCTGTAGATCTTTACGGGTCTGAATTTTTTGGCTGATGACAAACAGTCTCTTCTCTCTGTCAATCCTCTGGGAAAGGATTTTATACTGATGCCTTCTCTGCCTGGCCATCTTCTGCAGGTGAAGCAAACAGAAGGGGACGTTTCGCTTACTGGGCTCAACAGAAGAATCAATAATCAAATATTTAAAGTGGAATGATTTGGGTTTTTTTTGGAAAGGAGCTGTCAGTAAAGACTCGATATGGCTAAACCCGTAGCCAAAACACAAAAACAGTGAGCAACCAACACTGTAAATACAGCAAACCTTTATGATTTGAGGCTGCACGGCTCCTTTAATGCTCTTGGTCTCCAGTGTTTGCAGAGTTGGTCTGTTGTACGCGCGATCCACCAGCTCTGGAGCAGTGTTGAGGTGGCTGGCCAGGTCAAAGCTCTCCACTGAGGGAACACATGCAACAACACAGCGCTTTATAACAGTATTCCGCCCCTATGGTTTTTACATATGTTGTTTCAGCTCCACCTGAAATTGTGAGGGATCTGCACAATATAGTCTAACTTGTAGAAGTGAAAAGAGAACTGTAAAAAAAAAAAAAAAAACAAGAATATTGGCATGTGCATATTTATATTCAACTCCTTTTCTATGAAGCCTCAAAAATGTTCTGATGCAACCGATTACCTTGAAAAGTCACATAATTGGTGAAATTAAGTCCACCTGTGAGCAATCTAAGTGCCACATGGCCTGTCAGTATAAACACAGCTTTTCTGAAAAGCCCCCGAGGCTGCACCATCACGAAGCCAGAGGCATCACACCATGAAGACCAAGGAGCTCTCCAAACAAGTCAGGGACAAAGTTGCTGAGAAGTGCAAGTCAGGGTGGGGGTATAAAATAAAAATAAAAAACGGATCCAAATCTTTGATGTTGAAGTTGTCCTGGATCACCATCAAAATAATCCATTTCAAATGCACGTTACAACAAAAAGCCTGCCAGGAGAGGGCAGCCCACCAAAACTCTCAGACCGGGCAAGGGGGGCATTAATTGGAGAGGCAGCACAGAGACCAAAGGTAACCCTGAAGGAGCTGCAGAGCTCCACAGCAGAGACTGGAGGATCGGTCAACTGGACCACAATAGTGTCCACTCTATAGAACTAGGCTTCATGGAAGTGTGACCAGAAAAAAAACATTATAGTGTGTATAGCGTTAAAAATAAGAAGTTGACCAGAAGGCATGTAAGCGACTCCCCAAATGATGGAGGATGGCGCTCTGGTCAGATGAGACTAAAATTTGACTTTTTGCCCGTCAAGGATCCGGCAGTTTGTCACGGTCTGACAGACCCGCTAAGTCTGACGCAAACCCAACACATTAATCATTTCAAGAACACCATCCCCACAGTGAAACATGGTGGTGGCAGCATCATGCTGTGGGATGTTTTTCAGCAGCGACAGGGAAACCGGTCCAAGGCGAGGGAAAGATGAACAGTGCTAAATGCAGGGATATTCATAATTAAACTGCTAAACCTGCTGACGTTTCTCTTATTTTGTCCCATTTGTTTGCTCCACAATGAATAAAAAACAAAATGAAAATGAAATGGTGCAAACTCTCAAACAATCCCTTTTAATTCCAGATTGTGAGGCAACAAAAGGTGAAGAATGCCGAGGTGGAGTGACTACTTTTCCAAGGCATGACCAACTCTGCAGGTCTGTGTTTGTTCACAGCAACTCCTCCGCGTTCTGGGCGAGCAATAATTACCTTCCAGGCATCTACAATTCAAAATCTCCATCTACTAAACACCCGTGCTTACCTTCCTTTTTGGAATCAACAAAAAAAGTGTGCTTGCTCCTTTGTTTGCTCTCTGCATCCAGAAGATGGAGCTCTCCTTTCAGCTTCTCTATTTTCTGAAAGAAAACAGACATTTGAAAAAGTCAAGAAGGAGAATCCCTACAGACTGAAACCATCGAGCCCAAATGATCACAGAATTCATCACACCAGTTAGCTAGGTGTGTGTTTGTATTTGTCGCCATTACCAATACACATTTAAACCCTATATCCTACATTGTGCGTGTTTCCCTTATAATCCTTCTACAACTCGACAAACTCAATTCATTAAGAGTCAAAAAGTGAAATTCATATTCTATTTATTACAACTACTGATGTTTTTTTCATTTTTAATTTTAAGATTATGTCTTAAAACTACAGCAGTTTCACACACAAAAAATTACACATTATGCAAGCCGAGTAAAAACTGTATTCATGTGCTGTGGAGTGCTTGCACACGATACTTGGTCTGGTCTCCTTTTGCAGGAATCCCAGCATCAATGCGGCGCGGCATGGAGGCGGTCAGCCTGGGCCTCTGCTGAAGTGTTAAAGAAGCCCAGGTTGCTTTGATAGCCGCCCGCGTGGCTTACGCTGGTGTCTTGTCTTCCTCTTACTCTATAGATTCTCTTTTGGGTTTAGGTCTGGGAAGTTTGACGGCCAACCAAGCACAGCGACAGTTACGCAAGACAAAAATGAGTGTAAAAAAAATGTCTCGTTGGAACTCCAGAAACTTGGATTCTGCTCCTCTTCAAAGGGCTTAAGTAGAAGGATGCTGGACTTCTTCTCTTGTTTCTTGAAGACGTATCACCTCTAATCCAAAATGTTTCTCCAGCTCTTAACATGGTTGGAAGTAACAGGCTTATAAACCCCATTACTTAAGCACTTAGGGTTGTCCTGTCCTTGCTGACCAAGAATCCACTCCCGTGTTATCCGTTTCACACCACTCTTTCACCGCCCTCTGGAACCTTGATTTCCAAATGAAATGCAAATGCTATTTTCATACTAAAGAAGGGCTTTGGACCACAGAGAAACAATCGAGCTCTCTTTTTCTCCTTAGCCCAAGTTAGATGCCCTTGATGTAATGTCTGGTTCTACAGTGGCTTAACACAGGTAATGTGTCGCCATTCTGTGTGTGCTGGCTCTTAACGAGCCGACTCCAGCTGCAATCCAAGCTTTATGAAAGTCAACCAAATGCTTAAAGGAGCTTTATATATATATATATATATATATATATATATATATATATATATATATGTTGATTATTCGCCCTTTCTTCCACACTTTTTTCCTTCCACTAAACTTTCCAATAGCAATGACTTGTTGTGATTTATACAGTCCATGTGGATAATTTCAAAGTCTGCCTGGTGAATCAGTGTAAAGTCAGATGTGTTCATCATAATTGTGTAGGTAATACAACATTCATATATTAAACTGTATTTTTATTGGTCCTGTTTTAAATTTTCTGGGCAACTAAATTTTGTGAATATGCTATTAATCTACACATTACACACGTTTCATTTTTTCAACAGAATTACATGACCTTTTCAATAACACTACAATTCACTGAGGTACCCCTGTATTACTGCTCGTGGAAACAGACTGGACCTGGGACATGCTGACGCACCTTGGCCTCTGCAACCCGTTTCATCTCCACATATTTTATGTCCTGCGACCTCATCACTTTCTTCTGCTCTTCCGTCATCTCCTCAGTGGTCTTCATCGTATGAACTCCATCCTGTCAGCATGCCACCAAACGCAGCAAAACAAAACAAGAAGAAAAAAACCGTACACACATTTCAGTGAGACCCAGATATAGAGGAATCTGTATAAAACGGTCTGAAAAATGATGCTGGGTTGTTTCTAACCTGCAGTTTGGAGCTGATCATGTTGAAGTAAAACTCATCTGGGTTTTTCTCCAGAGCTTTCTTCCGCAGAGCAGCGAGGGTGTTTTGTTTCTTGTGATAATCACTATAATCATTTAAAAAAGACACAAAGATAAATATGCATTCTATCAAGATTAATAGATTTAATCAAAAATGAATAAAAACAGAAAACAAAACTTACTCTGCTCGGAGTTTGTAGTCTTTCTTCTTCTCCAACAAACCCATAGTTTTTCTGAAACCAAGCTGGTTTGACAAAATGAAACCATTAATGCCTTTATCATTACGAGCAATGGATCCTTATATGAGAACCGAACCACACATTTCTTAGCATAACTGCTTGGCTGACCAAGAAATCATTTAAATGTTCACCTGAGATCTCTCATGGTGGTTCCTCTGTCGGGACTTCAGCGCTTTTCTGAATGAGGACATGACTGGAAAGCCTCCGAACGCACAATAACACCCAAAGACCGTTAAAACCGATAAATCTGAAGTTGTTTATCACAGAAACGCAGAAAGCTAACCGATGCTTCGGTTGTGTTGCTTCCTGAGTGCCGAGCACGTGGTTTCCTGTATGCCACGGTGTGTTTCTCATTTCCTGGCCGCAGATTCGCAACTGTGTGACAAAACTTTACAAAAGAGGAACGAAATAAAAATAAAAATGTGAAATTCGTCTTCTGTTTTTGGTTTTAGATTTTTTGTTGTTTTGTGAATAATAGCTGACACAGTAAAAATCACGTTTTTCATCAGTCACGTGGAGTTGATTTTGAGGACTGCAGATAAGCGCAACAACACTAGAGAGCGCTGTTGCACAGTGAATTCAAGTTTCAAACGGTACCTAAACCTGAGTAATTTGTAGTAGTGGTAACTGCAGTTATTTGACGTGTAACCTTTAATCTTTGTAGCCACTGTCTTATAATTAAGAGTCAGTATTATAGTGCAAGTATAGTGTTGAATTATGAGTACATCCTTTACTTATGTCCAAGTTTGAACACCACTTGTTCACAAGTCTGTTATAAAAAAACATTAAAGTCCAATAGCTTGTAGTTTTTCCTGCTGTTCTTGGTGGGGACTTAACTCTTGTTCAACAATTCAGAAACAACGGCAAATAATCTTTTTGTTTTTCTTACTAGATCATCATCCTGATATTTTTCTTCTATCAACCAACTTTAAAAACACTCAATCTAAATGCTGTTCTTTGCAAAAGTATCCAAACTTGTGTACTACACCTTGAAGGTTTTCACTTTTTCTTTCTGAATACAATTTAAAAACATGCCTGTGCAAATTCTCACTTATCCGGGTCAGCGCATCAGCAAACAGGCTTAAATCGAAGACAATCAGACTTTCCCTCAGTTCTTTCTGAAAAGGTTTCGACACCCGTCCAGGAGTCTTTGTCAATTCTGGTGGCTCGCACTTGAGCAACCTGCTGTTGGTGCGCTGCTGTTTTTAAGAACATTGAGGCCCATAAAATTTCTGCATTTATTTTATTGTGATTTTATGTGAAAGGCTGAGTCAACGCTTTAGAGAACCATTCCATTCTAGCTCTGGCTGTATGTTTAGGGTCACTGTTTTATTAGAAGCTGAACCCCAAACTAGTCTCAATTTGTTTGCAGCTTATAACAGGATGTTTTATATATATTTTTTCCTTTTTTCTCGATTGTTGCCCTTTATTTAGCTTAACCCTTCTTCCCTTCAACTCTGACCAGCTTCCTTGTTCCTGCTGAAGAACAACTCCCCAAAGAGACAAACTTCTGTAGCGGTCCTTGTACGTGCAAATCGACTTGGCAATAAACTTGATTCTGATTCTAATAAGCCACTGCTTAGGACCCCCAAACCATGACGGTCCTCCCATAAATTAAACTCAGACAGACTTTTATAAATGCTTGAAATTTAACAGAGAATATGTCTTAAGTTTAGTTTTTTTAAGAATCATGTGTTTTATAGGTAGATTTCATCATAGATAAATTACATTGTTTTTAAAGGGCTTATATTTTTTATTTAAGTTGTAAAGGAATATCCAAGTGTACAATGTAAAGGAATAATCATTGTTGTGTTACCATAGGTACATCTCAGCAAACTATAACCAATTATCTGTGAATGCTTCTAAACTCAGGCCCCCTCTCCCAGTTCCACCAAATCTGGATTGAAACACAGTTAGAGGTGGTCATGTTCTTAACAAGAAGAGACCTCATATAAACTTTTGCTTAACGTCCCATACAAGCATGCTCCACAGCATTATGCTGCCAATAACAAGTTTTATTCTGTGTAGTGGTCTTTTCAAAGTCATAGACAATGTAAGTTTTCCATCATCATGTCATTTTGCATTTAAACCCAGAAGTTCCTTTTACCTAATCTGACCAGGGCACCTTCTTATGGGGTGCCCCCAGGGACATATATCAAAATGAACTTCCATATACACATGTTAAATTAAACTCTTCCATATAATATAGTGAAAACCGTGCATAAACACTAGTGAAAAGCTCTCACACACACTAGTGAAAACATTTACCTCTTATATAACCTACTGAAAACCGTGCACAACCACTAGTGAAAAGCTCTCACATAAACTAGTGAAAACATTTACCTCTTATATAACCTACTCAAACGTTCTCATACAAAGTAGTGAGAACTGTTCATATAAACTGGTGAAAAGCTTTACCTTTCATATACACTACTGAAAAGCTTTCATATACACTACTGAAAAGCTTTCATATACACTACTGAAAAGCTTTTATATACACTACTGAAAAGCTCTCACACACACTACTAAAAAAGCTTTTATATACACTACTGAAAAGCTCTCACACACACTACTAAAAAAGCTTTTATATACACTACTGAAAAGCTTTTATATACACTACTGAAAAGCTCTCACACACACTACTAAAAAAGCTTTTATATACACTACTGAAAAGCTTTTATATACACTGCTGAAAAGCTCTCACACACACTACTGAAAAGCTTTCATACATACTACTGAAAAGCTACGGATTTCAGTTGAAACGGAAGGCATTTCACTTGAAACGGAAGGCATTTCACTTGAAACGGAAGGTATTTCAGTGAAACAGGAAGGAATGTCACTAACCCGGAAGTTATTATAAACAGAGGTCATTCCGGTTAGCTCTGTACATTTTGTGCAATCTCCGGCCGAATAAAATTATTGATTACTGCTGAGTAGTGATGGGTCCGGCAACACCGATGCATCGGCGCATGCGTCGAGCTCATAGAGCAAACCCCGTGTCGATGCGCGGGGAAAGTCACATGATCGATACAGGAACTGTTTCGAACTGACGGACGCGCCAAACTGTGTTTATAAGCAGTGTTCTGTTCCCTCTAAGCTGCGCGCGTGTGCATTCGCGCATCTGGATTCAGCACGCACATCAAAGCTATGCTGCGCAGTAAATAAAAGCCAAGCTGAACTGTTCGTTCTTTTTTTAACCATTTTACAACTCTGGTGAGATGGTGTTCCGCAGTCTCGCTCTGTGAGTGCCAGGTGCTGATCGGAGCGCACCACTGATGGGTTTGGCAGACGCCTTTATGGTTGGGCAGGTTGCGCTGTGCGTCTTTGTTCTGAGTCTTGTGACAGAAAAAACGGCTGAACTACCTTGAGTGGGTTATACATCACTCTGTCATATTCAGCGTTTCTGATTTGAAAACAGATGATATAAGTCAGGTAACTAAACACAGCGCCCGATCAACCATGAGTTGAACGTGAACACGAGCATGAAAAAAAGTCCGATCAATGGAACGCAAATAACGCGATTCACCATGGCAACGACAGGAAATAAGCTTGGAAATGCGCATGTCCTGCGAGTAGAATTAGAAATCTTTAAAGAAGGCATATGGACAATATTAAACCATAAGAAACAATGCTGTTGCTGCTGAAAACCGCTAGAGAAAATTAAGTAATATATAATAATAATAGTAATTGTTGAAAAAGTCAATACATGCGCAATATGAAAGTTTTGTGATGGAGAATTAAAGCTGTTTTCTCACACTTCACTAGTTCAACACAAAAGGGTGTGTGTGTGTGTGTGTGTGTGTGTGGAGGGGGGGGGGGGCAATCATTACTAAAAGCATTGAAAGGACATGGCAGCAAATCATGATAAAGTACAGCTTAACCAGGCAAGGTTAAGTTAAAAGTTTTATGTTTAACAGTACTCAACTAAAGCATTAATTGCCTATATTCAACATATGCAATTAATGATGGGATGGTGTGTGTTATTGAAATAACTGATATGTTCATCTTTGTGCCATTGTTCACCAATCCTTCTAAAAATGAGTTGACACTGATTGTCTTGTAGATGTTTAATCTGCCAATCTCACTTTTACTACATAGGCTATATGGAATGGAAATTTAGAGCTGGAAGTGCCGAACTTTGATACAGAATAAATTATTGCTTTCATTCTGGATAGTTATTTTATTAATCTTGTGGGTCTCTGACTATGGAACACCTTTAAAGTGTAACTGAAAAACATTTCTGACAGCGCAACATACAGTTTCCTCTGAGAGGTTTTCTGTGTCTCCTACGTTATTAAAAAGCTGCCGTTGGCATAAAAATGAAGAGCAGCACAAAGAAATTGTTCAGAACTGAGAGCGTTCCTTCGTTGTCTTAGAAAAGCGATGTGCGGCTGAGGATATTGAAATAAATCATCTGACGACCCCAAATGAGCCCTAGCCAGGACCATCTTCACAAAAGCTGTCTCCCCCTACTTCAGGCATGTTATTGGGCATGTTTGTTGTTTATAAATCATGTACTAAAATGCCAATTTGTTCTTTTTACATATAACATTTGGCAACATTTGACATCAAAGTGGGCAGGCAGACCAAAAGTGCCAGCTAATGCCATCCAGGAGGTGCACAGATACTTGGCAGAGGGTCCCAAGATCCTATGATATACTGGAAAAACGAAAAGACAGTCTGTCCAAACCTCTTCCGCTTTTCATTACAATTTCTCTGAACTCCAGCATCATCTGTGCTTCATCGGGTGTTTTCTACTGCTGGAGAAGTGATATCAAAAAAGCGTAACAGATTCAATATTCAATATCAAAACGTCGAAACAACTTATTTTTTTGAATAAAAATTTGTAAAAAAAAAAAAATGCCAGTCCACAAGCATCCTCATTCACAACATTTTTACTTAGAGGTTATTACGTTATGATACAGGTTCACATTATTTATTGACTGTATAAAAAAAATCAAAGATATTTTAAATTCAAATGAAAATATGAAATAATACAATGCAACATACAATGACTTAAATTGTATTATTGTGTATACTAGGTCATCTAATCAGTGTCAGTTAACGCTGTCAACTAGGTTGCCTGTAGGGATTTTTAACGTCCAGCAGGTGTCAGTATTCAGTGACCCAGTATCGGCACAGTATCAATACAGTTTGGCAACGTGTCGAAACACTTCATGACGCCTCATCGACCCAACACTACTGCTCAGCTACCCGCTGAACACCTCACAGAAGCAGGGGCATTTCTCAACTTTATTTTGGCTTCAACGGAGACCCTGTTCCGGATCCTGTCAAATGCTACAACGCTAAACCGCTATTTGTGTATAGTGTATATAAAAGCTTTTCAGTAGTGTATATAAAAGCTTTTCAGTAGTGTATATAAAAGCTTTTTTAGTAGTGTGTGTGAGAGCTTTTCAGTAGTGTATATAAAAGCTTTTCAGTAGTGTATATAAAAGCTTTTTAGTAGTGTGTGTGAGAGCTTTTCAGTAGTGTTTATGAAAGCTTTTCAGTAGTGTATATAAAAGCTTTTCAGTAGTGTATATAAAAGCTTTTTTAGTAGTGTGTGTGAGAGCTTTTCAGTAGTGTATATAAAAGCTTTTCAGTAGTGTATATAAAAGCTTTTTAGTAGTGTGTGTGAGAGCTTTTCAGTAGTGTTTATGAAAGCTTTTCAGTAGTGTATATAAAAGCTTTTCAGTAGTGTATATAAAAGCTTTTTTAGTAGTGTGTGTGAGAGCTTTTCAGTAGTGTATATAAAAGCTTTTTTAGTAGTGTGTGTGAGAGCTTTTCAGTAGTGTTTATGAAAGCTTTTCAGTAGTGTTTATGAAAGCTTTTCAGTAGTGTATATGAAAGCTTTTCAGTAGTGTATATAAAAGCTTTTTTAGTAGTGTGTGTGAGAGCTTTTCAGTAGTGTATATAAAAGCTTTTTTAGTAGTGTGTGTGAGAGCTTTTCAGTAGTGTATATAAAAGCTTTTTTAGTAGTGTGTGTGAGAGCTTTTCGGTAGTGTTTATGAAAGCTTTTCAGTAGTGTATATAAAAGCTTTTCAGTAGTGTATATGAAAGCTTTTCAGTAGTGTATATAAAAGCTTTTCAGTAGTGTATATAAAAGCTTTTCAGTAGTGTATATGAAAGCTTTTCAGTAGTGTATATGAAAGCTTTTCAGTAGTGTATATGAAAGGTAAAGCTTTTCACCAGTTTATATGAACAGCTCTCACTACTTTGTATGAGAACGTTTGAGTAGGTTATATAAGAGGTAAATGTTTTCACTAGTTTATGTGAGAGCTTTTCACTAGTGTTTGTGCACGGTTTTCAGTAGGTTATATAAGAGGTAAATGTTTTCACTAGTGTGTGTGAGAGCATTTCACTAGTGTTTATGCACGGTTTTCACTATATTATATGGAAGAGTTTAATTTAACATGTGTATATGGAATTAATTTTGATATATGTCCCTGGGGGCACCCCATACCTTCTCACACTTAGCTATGGGGATCCTTGCATTGCCTAAACTTCAAACGATACTTTTTCTGAACACTGGCTTTTTTCTTGTCACTTTTCAATGAAGGCTGGGTTTGTGAAGTGCGCACCTTGAAGTTGTCCTGTTGGCAGATTTTTCGATCTGAACTGTGGGTCTCTGCACCTCCTCAAGACCGACCATAGGCCTCGTGACTGCTTCTCCGTTGCACTCTTTGCCTTTACTTAATATACAGTGTGTTTAGGCTTTTCTTGTATTGACTGTCATTGTGTTATTGTCACAGCAGATTGTATCAGTTTTGTATTTGTTTTTGAAAAATATTCCACTTTATGCTTCTGTAAAGTAGAAAGATGCATGCCAAGAGGAACTGAAAAACTTGAGTTGCATTCAACCAATAACTTTTACATCACCCTGCAGGGATAGTGTTATTACTATCATTATTACTAATTATTAAACATTTATTTATGCAAGCAGTCTTTTTGACAAGTCGAATAATAATATAGCTGCATAACAAAAACATATTTACTTAATTATGTTAATTCAATGCGCTATGTGTGTCTCAAAGCATTCGGGACAATAAAAGCTGCACAACTGAGATCAATTGCAAATCATAATAGGATTAATCATTTCAAGTTTTTAACACCAAAAGCCAGGTAAAATACATGCATTGGCTGCACTTTACAGACACAAAATATTTTTAGTAATTATGATAAGGGTTAACTTTTGCCAGAATGAGCAATTCACATTAATTTGGTAACAAGTTTGTATTTTTCAAACATCAGTTTGGTTCCCCAGGGATGATTTATGCACCAGCCCAACAGTCTTCAAAGAGACCAACTCAGGCAGGAAATAAACTGCAACTTTCTTATTTAAACGTTAAGGGTTTTATGAATTTGAACCACGGAGAAACTGTACAATCAAGTTTTTGCTCTTGAGACAGATACATATGGAGTCTCTTTGTTGTTCTTTCCTCTCCATTTAGAGATTCCTGCTGGAACTCAGTAGATTAGGGGGTCACTGCTCTACCCTGGGAGAAACCACTGTCTACTTCCTGAGACGATATAGACTGCAGCAACAAGAGACAAAGACAAAGCCACAGTGGCACCAGTCCCTTAATCTTACACAGACTTCAAGCTCTTTGTGGATGTAAGAAAAAAGCCAGTGAGACAGGGAGATATTCCACTAAACAACTGTCCCCCCCCCACCCCCCCCCCCCACCCCCCATCTAGGAAGGGTCACTGTCCCCGGCCAACCACAAGGAATTTATTTTATACGTGTGAGATTTGCATGGCATGCTGAATGTTTTGTGGGTTTGCAGAACTGTGAATGGGATCAGTGTTTCCACATTATGTCACGGGCTTGTTTATCAGTCTGATGGCCGATGACCCTGTTCCTTGTGAAGGTTTCAGCCCGAGGTCTGTCTGATCCGCCCAACCGCTAGCATGTTTCAACCAGACAAATACAGATGGCAGGCAAAACATCTTACGCCCTGACTTACTGGGCTCCATGCTGTTTAATTCATGTGAGTATTTATCATTACAAGTGAAATGCCTGGTGAGCCGCAGCAGGGGTAAATGCTACTTTGGAAATCAGAGGCTCGTAAGAAGCTGATGCAGGAGCAGAAGCACAAGAACTTGTGGGTTTGTTCAGGGTCAGCAGTGGAGGAATGCCCTCGTGGAACAGATGCAGAACCGTTTGGTTTGCTAAAATGACCCTGTAAAAATAACACTGCTGACATATTGTAAGACTTCTGTGCTCAGGCTTAGCTCAGGGCTTTGGTATGTCTCCCCACACTATGGTTGGTCCTCATCTAGAGCGAGCTGCCAAGTAAAAAAAAAAATTAAAAAATGCTTGCGCCAAAAGATCTTCCTGTGTGGTTGTTTAGATGCATCTCCTTTTATTGGTTGCGGTGAAACATAATGCATTATGGCTTAGAGCTGCCTGTCATTTTCTCATTTATCTTGTTATTTATAATCTAATGCTTACTTTAAAAGTGCATATTCTCTCCTAAACAAGCTACCACTTATAAACTGCCTGGAACATCCTGTTTTTTCACCAAGCCTTTTCTTTCCTTTTTTTAATGACATCAACATGTAGCACGTCGGCAGAGATGGGTAGTCTCTGGTTACATATACGTTTGAAAAAAAAAAAAATCAGTTTTACCACACAGTTCCTAACACTTCCACCTGAGTAATATAATTTTAGCGTAATGTAACATTTTACTTGAGTACGATCTCTAGCTATTCTAGCTGCCCCCAGTCACTTCAGTGAATGAAGAACAAGGCTCTTTTAACCCAAAATTGTACATGACACAAACACACACCAGTTTATGTTAAATAGCTTTTGTTTGTACCTAAGCTTCATTGTTCTGTTATTTTCTGTTCGCTAAACCCAGTTTACCATTGTCCAAAAGTTGTCAGTTCAAGTTCAGCTTCCATCCTGCCACATGTTGATGTATTGCTGGGCAAGGCACTTAAACCCACATTGCTTGCCTGTCTATGTAGTGTTTGGAGTGGTCAGAAGCTTTATGTTGTGAAAAATGTTAAATTTTGAAATTTGTCTATCTCCTGAATGTGTTATTTCTTTATGATGTTTACTCATTTTTCTATGTATTCTTTAAAATTTGCACAAAACTGCATATTTGTGTCAGTCTTATTACATAATTTCTGCAAAGTAAATCATATGTCACAATCAAACAATTACTCAATACCTGAGTTCCTTTACCAAATATTTTTTACTTTCACTTCATAAGTTTTCTTTGGATGAAAATGTTTTACTTCTACTTGAGTAAAAATGCTACCCTTACTTGAGTACAATTTATGGCTACTCTACCCCCCTCTGGACAATTGCATGACAGCTGCGTTATGATCAGTTTTGCATACCCTATTTCAAAATACAAGCAGCCGCCTCACACTTATTTGCTTATTTGTTTGTTTGCTTACCTCTACAATCAGTTTTTCCATCCATTCTTCCATCACCTTTCTCTATTTGAGATCCCTGTAACCTAGCAGCACTCCCAACCTCTCTCTTGGCATCCCGAAGCATTTCCCAGCCAGAAGAGACATACTTTTCAATAGGTACACCTTGCTGGTAACAGGTTGTTCCCATTTTCGCTTCAAGATTTGCAGTAATTTATAGGTTTGACAAACATTCATCAGAAAATTTGTTCCATAATGACATGGTGGTATCACACATTTGCTGCAGATTTAAATTAGCAGTTTTTATGATGCATCCACGAAGCACCAAATTTAGACCTGGCCAACTGGATTTTGCGGTTGAAATCAAGACTTATTGGACCAGGCACCATTTTTCTACCACTTTTGTGCAGTTTTGGTGAGCCTGTGAAATTGCAGCATCAGTTTTCTGTTCTTAGCCAACATGAGTGTGGTTTTCTGTTACTGGATCCCATATACTTCCAGTTTAAACTTGTTAAGTATTTAGAGATAGTATTCCGCATTCCTTGTAGTGAGTGATTTGACCTAATGTTGCCTTTCTATTAGGGCTGGATGATAGTTCAGTAATAATATATTTCGATCGATAGATGTGTTTCAATGATAGAAAAAAAGGGTCAATAAAAAGTTCAATAGTTTCCTTCCTTTTGCATTCTAGCCTATCATGTAGGTTAATATTATATTCTCCCATCCAATCACAAACGCAGACCCAGGAACCAAGCTTCGCCTCCTTCAAAGAGTTTTCCTTTTTTTTTTTTTACTTGCAGTTTTGGTAAAAAGTTGGTTGAATAAAGCGTTGAGTTTGAATTCAATGTGTGTTCATTATCTAAAAATAGGTCATTAAGCAACTGTATAAATTGGCCAGGGCTGCGCTTAAAATATATGTTTTGAATTTGTTGATAATTACTGACATCAATCAATATGATTTCTATTTTATCAATATGCTTTTTTTTCTATATCGTCCAGCTCTACTTTCTATTGTCTGAGACCAATCAGCTCATCTTAATCTGACATCAACAAGATATTTTGGTCCACGAAATAATGAAAAATTAAATAATCAGACCATCTTGTCTGGCAACAACGGTACCATATTCAAAGGCATAATGGACATACATTATGACCACTAACAGGTGAATGAAAAAATAATCTCTTCATCATGGCTACTGTTAGCAAGTGAGATGTATCAGGCAGCAAGGGGACATTTGCCCTAAAAGGTACTGTGTTAAAAGCAGAACAAATAGCCAAATGTAATGCTTTGGGTGATATTTGAGTCAGATCATGATTACAAGATAACAGGATCAGAGCATCTCCAAAATCTGCAGCTATTGTGGAGTGATTCCAGGTCCTCGCTGGTCAGTATCAAAAGTGGTCCAAGGAAGTGACATTATTTGAACTAGATCAGGCAGTGTAATACTTTGGGCAGTTTTATGCTTAAAAAACATTGTTCTCAATTAAGAGTAGCGTTATTGTATTTTTACTCAAGTAGAAGTAAAAAGCAGTCATCCAAAAATACTAGAGTAAAATTATCATTTGGTAAAAACGCTACCTGAGTGCTGAGTAGCCTTTTTGATAATAACTTATTGATTATATTTGTGAAAATTATGTAATTAGACAGACAACATAGGTTTGTGGTCCGTCTAATTGCATTATTTTGACAAATAAAAAGACACAAATATAAAGTTATGAGTAAATTCTGATATTTTAAATAATTTAATGATTAATCCATCCATCCATCCATTTTCTAACACGTCTATCCTTTGTGGGGTCGCAAGGGGTGCTGGTGCCTATCTCCAGCTGTGAATGGGCGAGAGGCGGGGTACATCCTGCACAGGTCGCCAGTCTATCGCAGGGCAACTTAATGATTCATATGAATTTAAATTAAAAAAGTGTAAAACTACATAATACCATTTTTTTTCCAAAAACTTATTTAAGTAAATTAAGCTAGTTATTACCAAATTTTAGAAATCTTGGGCACCACCATTTATGTGGTTATTAATCTGGCACATGCCACCTAAGTGTTATTCACCTAAGTATCATCTCTATCCTTTCATGGAGCTGCTGTTTCTTGATGGCTGTTGTCTACTTAGCAGAAGGATGTGTCCTGACATTCAGTTCAAATTGTTTTGGAGTGTGTTGAGGAGCATAACAACAAGTTTGAGGTGTCGAACCCAGTACTGTGGGATATCGGACAAAGAAGTCCAATCCATAGAGGCCCCTCCCTGCATATTATGGCTCCTAAAGGATCTGTAGTGAATATACAGGTTATCAAAATGTTGTTCAAAAACAGTGTACAGTACTAGAGTAAACGCTAATCAAAGCAACAGCATCTGAATACACGTTTAATAGGATCAAACTATGTGACCAGAAGGGGTGTGTCATCTATAAGATCCAAGTTTGACCCCTTTTTGAAGATATCCTTCTATATTCCAGTTCTTGCTTTGAACTTTGTTTTTGATTTCAGTCACATTGCCAATTTGAACACAATGGGGTTGACTTTAGCGAACAAAACAAGTGATGTTTTTAGATTTTTCTCATTATAAACTGTTAGACTGAGAACCTTGTTGTTTGCGCTGAAATAGATTTTTTTTATCAGTTCTTTTCAGTATTATGTCGACTCCTGACAACCAACAGCAGTAGAATGTTTTCTTTAGAAGTTGGGAGGAAGGTGGATGTGTTGAGTGTGTCTCCAAGAGAGCATTGGCATGTAAAATGTTAGCGAGTCCTTGGTTTAGGTAGTGAACCACCCCCTGCTCCAAATTTTTGTTCTGAAATACTTGTTAACTAAATCTAAATCTGCTCTGACATGAATAGTAGCCCACTGTTATTTCAGGTCCACAGAGTGTGCAGAATGTTACCAAACATTAAATAAAAGGTAAGCAACCAATAAATTATTTATTGAGAAAAGGTTCAGAACTAATGCCTTATTTGAGTCATTGAATAAAACTAGCTCCACCTGCAACATGTGAAAGCATTAGTGTCCACAATCTAATAATGTAAATGCCATAATGCGACACTGATTGGGGCTATTGGATTTGCAGTACAAAACATTGGCTTGTTGGTCTCTTGTCTTTGATCCTAACTTAAATGCACTTCTCGGAAGAGTTTTTAACCCAGTATCTTAAAACAAAAATTCTCAGCTAGCGATGATTGGATTTTCCCCCCTCCCATTTAAGAGAAAGTATTTGCCACAACCAATTCATCTAGTGGGCCATGAGGTTAAGCATTAAAATTAGGCAAACCTCTTAACTTGAGAAAGGATTTAGTTGTTACATCTGTGATATGGCTGAGTTCCTTCAAGAGCAATTGTTGCATTACATCTTTTGGAATGCACAAAAAAATGATTATGTTAATTTAAAAGCAATGCATATTGTCTGATTTTTCTACATCATACCTTTGATTAAAAAAAGATTGCACATACCACCTTTGGAAACATTGTCATTCAGTTGCAAGCCATAACTCTATAACTCAAATGCAACTGTATAACTTTTAGTCTTGTGCTCAAGGGCATGATTCTCATTTAAAGTAATTTCATTCCGATGCTCCGAGAACACAAATGTTAAGAAGAATTTAAGGTTTACATTGTTGCACTAAATTAAATCTCACTGTAACCCTATTAACTTGTTTATCAAAAAGCAAAACAGAGGCATCTAAGGTCAGCAATCCTTGATATTTCTTTTCAAAGTAAGATACCATGTGCAAGTTGTCCTACCCCCTCTACCTCGATGAATTGACAGGCGTAAGAATCCTCTAATTCGTAGCATACAGCCTGATGGGACCACGCCTTGGAGTGTAAAAGTAGAATTTATAATTAAGGGGTTGTGGGGAGTTTAGGGGTCAGCACAGTGCAGATCACATTCCCACAGTTGTCACAGGACCATGTAAAACACAAGTCACAAGCTTTATTTAACAAATCTGCACGCATTATAGAACAATTCTCAGTGTTTGCACATACTTCAAACTTGGGAAAAATGATTCACTTATGCACTTAGGTTACATGTATATATAGTTAAGTTCATAAATATCTAAACCCCCAGCAGATTCAATTTTAAAACTATTTGCATTCAACCAATACATTTGATTACAAACAATGTAAAAGTAGTCTATGTTGTGAAAAAAAAATTGTATCTGCTTCCATTTATGTTTTATTAAAGCATGCGTAAGTATATGCTGCTCGTAAATCAATGCTGACCAGGTTTCCACTTTGGTAGGGGCAGAGCTAGAGGAAGGGAGACTAATATTGTACAGAGTAGTTGGCGCTGTATGACACAAAGGGTTGCAATCCAGTCAACTAGAGAAGTAACTTTACAGCACATATAAGTAAATCAGAGAGAACGAGTCTGTCAGTCAAAAACTGGAGAAAGAATGGCAGACAATGGGAGATTGGGGAAGAAAAGGAAGATGTTTTTTAGAAGCAGTAGAAAAAAGGAAAGATTAATAAGAAGACTAAGATTTGGACATGCAGGACTTAATTGTACCCTTTATTAATGCAAATGCATATTGCATGGAACTGTGACCACTGTGGGGAGGATACAACAATAGAAAATGTTATATTGGAATATCTGAAATATAAGCAGGAAAGAAAATTTATGGGGAGAGAATTTGAAAATAATAAAGATAAGTTTAACTTAATAGACACATTGCAAATGAACATATGTAGCAAACATATACAAATTATTTATCGATACTAAAACAAAATATTTACGGTAATATAATTTTATAGTAGGCTATATACATACACACATTTAACTTACTAGATCATCATGTATTTTAGCTTTTTTTTTTTGTTAAATTGTTAATAAACTACAAATCACATGCACATCTCACCACCTTTGTGCCTGATATGTCCATAAGTGTATTTAACGTTTAGAAACTCCGATTGCAAAGGAATGTTGTAAGAAACATATTCAAATAGCCATGACCCCCATCAGGTCCCCAGAACAATAAAAGTCTAGCTCCGCCACTGCACTTTGCTGGGTGTGACCAGCAGGTGTGTTCTGACAGCTGGAGCTCGATAAGGCTCATCAGGTTTCAGAGAAGCTGGTTCCCTGAAGCAGATGCCGGGCTGTTTTGCTCATGAGTGGTAATCAGGCTCACTTCTTCTCTGGGTCTAACGTTCCTCAAGTTCTGATTCCTTTGCTGTCTCTCCTCATTAGAAAGTCTGTTACCTGTGTATCAGTTCCTGGACTCCATTGGTCCCCTTCCTCTTTCCCAGGGCCTCTTTGGAGAACTCTCCTTTGGACTCCCTTCATGACTCACCCTACCACTCCTCTGGCGTCTCTCTTGGTACAAGCTGCCAGGAATTTCTGGCCACTCGCTCACCTGTCTGTCCAACCTCCAGTGTTTTACCACTCCACAACTCCAACTTAGAAAATCATAGAAACTAGACTATGTCCAATTCCACTTCATTACAACAAACATTTTAAATCATCTTCTTTCTCAGATATAAACCACTTACCTCTCCTCCTACTGCTGTCCTGGATTAC
The DNA here is from genome assembly GCA_037039145.1 of Fundulus diaphanus. Taxonomy (NCBI): domain Eukaryota; kingdom Metazoa; phylum Chordata; class Actinopteri; order Cyprinodontiformes; family Fundulidae; genus Fundulus; species Fundulus diaphanus. The sequence continues at coordinate 43,128,683 of CM073130.1, forward strand.
TACCATAAACCCAGAAGAATCCTCTCATTGTTCATATTTACCAATAACCATTTGAAACTTTCCTTTGGAATCTGGGATTTTTGTCGACACCAGAGTCGTTCTTTAACAATCAGGACAGTTGAACAATTTATCACAATTGTTTGAGAATATTACAAAGTGTCATCTTCCCATGTCTAGATGGGTAAGGGGATTGAGTAGCTGAGTTGAGTTAACAACTCAAAACATTTGCTATTTGTGTAAAAAAACAGTATTTAATAAAAAGGTCTGCCTAACTTGTGAACATTTGTTGTATAATTTTGTGTTTTAGCAGCACATATAGTAATTTATTCTGAGTTAAAGCTCCAGTGTGTAAGATTTACTCCCATCTAGTGTTGTGCTAAATGAATTACAAAAGACAGAGAAGCGCGCTATGATGCCTCGCCGTTAAGCACATAATAACTGCTACGAAAGCTGCAGAGTGTCATAAATGTGACAATGTCAACATCCTGCATGAGTTCAAGTGTCCTGTCAGGTGATGAAGTACAGAACAATATATATATATTTTTTTTTTTTATTGATGCCAATAAGGCTACGTTCACACTGCAGCCTGAAGTGACCCAATTCCGATTTTTTTGCCCATATGCGACCTGTATCTGATCTTTTCATGACAGTCTGAACGACACAGATCGGATTTTTTCAAATGCGACCCAGGCCACTTGGATATGTGGTCCTGAATCCGATACGTATCTGATCTTTTCAAATGCGACCTGTGTCTGTACGGCCAGGTCGCATTTATCCGACCTGTACGTCACTGATACTTATCATTGATACGGTAACAAGCACCTGTTGCAAGCCAGTACAGCCCCACGACAACGCGTTTAGCCCGCCGAAGATGTGTGTCTTTACGTAAGGAGCGCTAAATGTGCCTTGATGTTCTCCCCACAGCTTTCTTTAAAAAGGTTTTACCTGTCATAGCGTCTGATTTGACTCCGATAATAAACACGTCCCTTCTGTCAGGTGTTTTCCCACAGTCCCTAAAAACAGCAATTATCAAACCACTGCTGAAAAAGAACAATTTAGACAAACTTCTACTCCAGAACTACAGGCCCATCTCAAACCTCCCCTTTATCAGTAAGATTATTGAAAAAGCTGTGTTTCAACAATTAAACACCTTCTTAACAACGACCAGCCGCTTTGACGTTTTCCAGTCTGGCTTCCGTGCTCACCACAGTACAGAGACCGCCCTTATCAAGGTGATTAATGACATCCATATAAATACAGACTGTGGAATAACCACCGTGCTGGTACTATTGGACCTCAGTGCAGCATTTGATACCGTCGATCACTCCATTCTGTTAGACCGTCTGGAAAACTGGGTCGGCCTCTCTGGTACAGCACTCCACTGGTTTAAATCCTACTTAAAGGACAGGAACTTTTTTGTGTCAGTAGGTAACTTTACATCCCAGACGACAACAATTACATGTGGGGTTCCCCAAGGGTCCATCCTGGGTCCCCTCCTTTTCAATATCTACATGCTCCCTCTAGCTCAGATAATAAAAAACAACAACATCAGCTACCATAACTATGCAGACGACACACAGCTCTACATCACCATGTCACCAGGTGACTATGAACCCATTCAAGCACTGAGTAAATGCCTTGAAGAAATCAATACGTGGATGTGCCAAAATTTTCTTCAATTGAATAAAAACAAAACAGAAGTAATAATATTTGGACCAATAGAGGAGAGATCGAAGGTTAGCACACAGCTTCAGCTACTTCAGCTAGGAACCACTGATCAGGCCCGAAATCTGGGAGTAGTGATGGACTCAGACCTGAACCTCCAAAAGCATCTAAAGACAGTAACAAGGTCGGCTTTCTATCACCTGAGGAACATTTCCAGGATTAAAGGACTAATGTCTCAGAAGGATCTGGAAAAACTAATCCATGCGTTTATTTTTAGTCGAATTGATTACTGCAACGGTGTTTTCACAGGTCTTCCCAAAAAGTGGATCAGACAGCTACAGCTGATCCAGAACGCTGCTGCCCGCGTCCTCACTAAGACTAAGAAAGTAGAGCACATCACCCCAGTTCTAAAGTCCTTACACTGGCTCCCTGTATCTCAGAGAATAGACTTTAAAATACTTCTGTTAGTCTATAAATCCCTAAATGGCTTAGCACCTAAATACATCACAGACTTGTTATCAGTGTATCAACCATCCAGACCATTAAGGTCTTCTGGCTCCATCCTTCTCTGCATACCTAGAACCAGAACTAAACAAGGAGAAGCAGCATTTAGTTCCTATGCTCCACTTATCTGGAACAAACTTCCAGAAAACTGTAAAAGTGCTGAAAGCCTGAGCTCCTTTAAATCAAGATTAAAAACGCATTTGTTTAAAATTGCCTTTGACTGTTCTAGTTAAACAGTTTTACTGTTTTTAATGTTCTTTTTTGTTACTACATTCTATCCCTACTTGCTTTTATTCTATTTTCTATCTGCATTTTATTATTATGCTATATCTTAATCATGTAAAGCACTTTGTATTGTCTTGTACTGAATTGTGCTATATAAATAAATTTGCCTTGCCTTGCCTAAAGAGAGCCGTTCACAGACACACATAAAGGTTGCCTTTGTCATTCGAAAATTGTGAATGAAATCCGTATCAGTAAAGCCGCTAAGATCGCTATCCCACCATTCCTGGCTTCGACTCCGCACCCACACGTTTCTCTGTACGGACGTTATTGCCGCACAAAACACCATTGCCCAAAATTTGGCTCTTTCATTTCGATCTTCTTAAAAAGCTTGCGGCGGTGATGTGCTGGCTCCAGCTGGAGAACTTAAAGAACGCAAGATACGCTGCAGCATTACGATCCATGTTTACTTCCGCAAACACTGAGCACGCTTGCTATGTGTGACGTCATCGCGTCCTCTACTGCGCATGCGGGACACTTAAGTTGCATGAATTCAGTTCACACAGGAGATCACATACAAGTCGCATATATTTGGAAGTGTGAACGGACACGCAAAAAAATCAGATTTCACAAAAAAATCGGAATTGAGCATCAAGGCCTGCAGTGTGAACGTAGCCTAAGTTACAAGTATGTCCTCCATGTATTTGGTACCAAGCTAATGCTAATACCTATGTTCATCGTGTGAAACATTTTTCGATGACCTGCAGACTCAGAAATCATCTGATGAAGTGAGAGGGAGCGTAATTACAGTAACTGATAAATGATGCAACGGAGCTCATCCAGTATTAGTTAAAGGCACACTATGCAACATTTTTCAGTTAATTAATATGTTCCATATCGTTTTGGATGATTAAATGAGTCATTTCAGGTCGAATAAAGGTTTTCTCGGTCACCCTGGTGGTCTGTGGGGGAAATACCGCACTTGCAATTGCAGGAGGCCTCGGCCCGCGCCCACAGGCTCAAAATCTCGTGTGCATCGCGAGAGTCGGTCTTGCTTTACGGCGAGAACTGCTACACGCCCCCAGTGAAAGGCTTGAACTAACTCGATATGCGCGCAAAGCTTGTCTGCCGCCCGCCTCGCCGCTCGGGGACGCAAAGCTTGTCTCCCGCCCGCCTCGCCGCTCGGGGACGCAAAGCTTGTCTCCCGCCCGCCTCGCCGCTCGGGGACGCAAAGCTTGTCTCCCGCCCGCCTCGACGCTTCGGTGGTGCAAAGCTTGTCTCCCGCCCGCTCCGCCTCGCCGCTCCGGTGGCGCAAAGCTTGTCTCCCGCCCGCCTCGCCGCTCGGGGACGCAAAGCTTGTCTCTCGCCCGCCTCGCCGCTCGGGGACGCAAAGCTTGTCTCCCGCCCGCCTCGCCGCTCCGGTCGCGCAAAGCTTGTCTCCCTCCCGCTCCGCCGGTCGTCCGCTAAGCAAATTCCTAGGGGAAACACTGCATTGGAATGGTTTCTCTCTCTCTCTCTGTGCATGTTCTTACTTTCACTGTGTTAGTCATTGTTTGTACTGCCGTGTTTTCGACTTTTGTATTCGTTGCGTTCGCCTGTCTGCTAAGCTCAAAACAACCGCGCCTGGCTTGCCGGAGAAACCAGGGAACAGCTGATTTACGACAGTGCACTTTTACTTTCGCCCTCTGGGGGGAGCCTCGCTGGAAAATCAACCCCGGTTGCATAGTATACCTTTAACAAACAAACTAGCTGTCTCTGCCGGGAGGAAAGAGGAGTTTCTGAACTACATTGCCCTATTTCTAAAATAATGGCAAAATAAACTTCACTGTTATATTGAATTAACTTACCTGTCCAGCAAAAGGCCTGTAACCTCCGCATCAGTTTTGAAGCCCCGCTTCCTCATGAATTGTCTCCACCTGTTAAAAGCTACACTGATGAAACTCTAGTTTTCTACCGGTTATTACTTTTTTCTATTCTTGGTTACTTTCGCTTCCCTCTTGCTGGACAAAGAGTATGGATGGTCCTCTATTTCAACAGACAATGGCAAGTACAATGATCTACGATCATCTTTGCTTGTTTTATACTCGTCCTCCACCGACAAAAATGGCAACGCAACATGGTATCTTCCATTGGGTGCACTGCCACCTATGTATTTATAAACTACTCTTCTAAGCTGAGCACACTTTCATTTTTAATGTGAATGTATTTACACTTTGCCAGAATATATATTTATTAAAGCAATGCTAGCTTCTTTCTAACAAAAAAACAAATTAGTTACACACTGTCCCTTTAATCATTGGTTATGAACATTTTTAAAACTCGTTTCTCATAAAACAATTTGGTAATTGTATATATGCTAATTATATATAAAAAACAGAATCCTTGTAATTGTCTTTTTATATCACAGCTACCATGAGTGATAGGATAATATGTTCTTGTCAACCTATACATTTTCTTGCAGACTCATGGCTTTCTCTCATTGAGTTACTGCAGGTAAGAATGGAAACCAAAATGAATCAGGTTGGGCCTTTCAGGCTTAATTTAATCTTTTATGTGATTACATGCACAGTAATAAAATGACCTGATGTATAGGGTGGAGCTTTTTTCAACAGAGCTGTGTTTTAATGCATAACTGAGTAACTAATGACTAAGCCGATCAGAGGTGAGAATCCTTTACTGAGTGGGTTAGGGCAAATGTCTTTCCCACTCGTTGAGTCATGAAAAAAAGAAAAAAGAAATATCTAATCCGGACACATTGTGAAAAAAGGAAGTGAAATGTAACAACTGGGCTGGGCCTTTCTGAATCTGCTCTAGTCATATTAGGATATACACTGATCAGCAAAGGCCGCTGAGTATAAGTAATGTTATGGTTTGGCTGGTGTTCAGTCTGTCCACAAGTATTCATTTGAATGTAATGTTTCCCCAAAATGGTCTGGGTTGTCTGGAGAAATTTAGCAAAGGGGGCCATAAGAGGAGACAGTTTCCAACCTATCCTGCCTTCATATATAGAGGGGCTGGGGGTGGAGCCAGGACATAGCCATTCAAAAGTGACTTGGTAGGACCAACAAAAATGAGGACTGCACTGTTTGGTAAAACAAGTATAGGGTGCTGCAATATCCGCACTGTGAAGATGTAAACGTAAGGTAAATATTATATGTGGAGGTCTTTGCTTTTAACTACCATGGAGATAGATTAACAAATCCATGTTGCCTGATTAATGCGATGACTGAGCTTAAACATTCAGTCAGCAAATTAATAAAACACCCTGGACACCCAGGGTGTACCCCGCCTCTCGCCCATTGACGGCTGGAGATAGGCACCAGCACCCGTCGTGACCTCACAAGGGATAAGATGATAAAATGGATGGATGGATGGATGGATGGATGGATGGATGGATGGATGGATTTAAGGAATTTTGAACGTGGAAGAACGTGGAAGATGACACCACTGCATTGGTCTGATCTAGGAAAGGGATGAGTGATACAGGTGTTACAAACAGGAAGTGGACTGGTCCGCTGATGCGCCCAGAACCACCTGGAACAAAACCCGCTAAGACAGTTCAAATGACAGTGGACTTCAGGAGAACCCACCACACTCTGAGAGAGTCAGACCTGTCACTGAATGGGTAACGGAGGGAGACTGTTTACTCTTTCAATGGTGTAAATGTTGCCAGTGGCCTTCTGGGGCACTAAACCTGGAAGTTACAGGTGTAGCTCCCCTATGTGGCTAAAGGTTACACGGTGCTGCTGATATATGAAATACAACCTTCCTCAGGAGCTACTGATCATCTTCTACACAGCCATAATCCAGTATTTCTTTGTGCTCACTAATCTCTGTTTGGTTCAGTTCATTCACAAAACTTGACATAGATCCAAACTGAAACGAACAACTAGATCTGAACGGAGAATCATCAGGACTGACCTCCCATCCATTTATGACCGGTACAAGACCAGGACTAGTAAAACGGCAACTAATATAGTTGTCAATCCAACGCAACACATCCTGGTCACAGGTTATTCAGACGTCTACTCTCTGGTCGATGCCACAGAACGCTTATGGTCAAAACCAGCCAACACAGCAAGTTTCTATCACCACGCGGTGACTCTCATGAACACCTTACAGTCAAGGTAGTCAGCGACTCTGCAGGGGAAAAAAGCCTATCTGCACTATCTTGGCTGTTTTTTACCCTTGTATGTATATGTGTACAGAAACAAATAAATATACATACTTACTGGTATTTAAGAAAGAAATCTCTCATACATGCTGCTCCTGTTCACTTTAAATGTTTTTCTTTTTTTTTTTTTACAGATTGTAGATGCTGTTCTGTTTGTCTGCCTGTTTTCTAGACAATGCAAGGGTTGGAATCCAAAGTCAAATTCCTTGTTTGTACCCACAAACTTACTGAATAAAGGGGATTCTGTTTTTGATTCTGATTAGGAATGGTTGTTGGTGTTAGAAGACAGGTTGGTCTAAGTGTTTCTTCTTGGATTTTCAAGGACAACCACCTGAGAAATATACTTAGAAAGCGGCATTCAAGTGGACAGAAATTCTTTGGCGATATCAGGGGTCAGAGAAGAATAGGCTGTTAATGATGACAGAACAGTAACTCAACTGAGCACTTGTTACAACCAAGCTATGTAGAATACAATCTCTAAGCACACAACACATCAAATGTTAAAAAAGATGGACTATGGTAGCTGAGGACAACAACACTCCTTTCAGCTAAGAAGAGGAAAATGAGGCTACACTAATAATGGATTAAAACAACGTTGCCTGGTGTGACGAGTTTTAATTTCAACTCAAATTTTAGTGTACAGTGCCTGAAAGCATGGAAACATCCTGTCTTATATGGATCAGGCTGATGGTGATGGGGTATAATAGTGATCAGGATATTTTCTTGGCACAGTTTGTGCCCTTTAGAACAAACCGAACATCATTTTATCATCACAGCCGACCCGAGTGTCCCCCGTACATCCCTATTTGACCTCAGTGTGCCCATCTTCTGATGGCTGCTTCCAGCAGGGTAATGCACCTTGTGGCAAACCTATTATCATCCCAAACTATTTTCTTGAACATGGCAATGTTGTTCTCCTAAAATCTCTATAGTCAGCGGATCTCAGTCCAACAGAGCTCATTGTTGCACTTCAGGATGTGGTGCAATGATGAGTTCACATCAAGGACATGCAACCAACAAATCCACAGCAACTGAGTGAAAATATCATATCAATATGGACCAAAATCTCTTAAGAATGCTTCTGACACCTTATTGAATGTGGGCTTGAGCCCTGAAATTATTTATACCCCTGGCAGACTTAGGTTTCAAGCAGCCTCATAACTTCTTAACTTGTTTCTTCAAGTGAAAGTAACATCAGTCCAAGTCCAGTGCTCATTGCACTTGGGATCTCTATTGAGACAAAGAATATAACATGTGCACAATCGTGTTTTGTACCATACTCATTAGTTATTGTGAATAAACTAATTCTACAGTTTTGGTAAGGCAAAGACACAATTAAGATGTGGGTCGCAGAACGTACAAATACACTCCATCTTGAGAGAATACGATATGCAGTTAATGATGACATGAGTACCGTAGTTTTGAAAGGATATGGCAGCCTTTGATATATTTTCTCAGATATTCTTAACATATGCAGTCAGGAGAGGGAGAGGGAGGGCATTAGAGGTTTTTTTTCTCTTTTGGAGACATAGCTATATGTTTACTTCATAGTTATTTCAATGTTGTTCTCAGGAAAACGAAAAAAGAAAGAAGCAATGATTTCTTGTGAAACCTGATTGATACTGTTTCATGCTTCCAAGAAAAATACCTGAAACGAAGAAATTGGATGCAGTTATAAGAAGTAAATGATGTAAATGAAGAGTTTTCCAATGAATATCGAGAAGGGATAATTCAGTTTTAACACACCATTTTTAAAATGTAATTAATTGCATTAATATTTTTCTAAACTTTTTTTTTTTTACATAGTTTTCTATTTTTATAAGATTGCCTTATTTGCCATTAGGACGATACACGAACTTAAATAAATAAATGAATGAATAAATAAATAAATAATAGGAGTCTATCCTTTTGCCTGGACTTCACCGTCTGCTCTTGTCTGAAGTCGCTGAGGAGAGGCAGGCAGGGGAGGGAGGAATGTATTTTGGGAGGCGGGATCTTGTGACTCACCAGCAGCCAACTTCCTCAGTAGTAGGACAAAAGTAGCCGGCAAGCCACATCCATCATTGCCGCAGAAGTTTGTCTGCAGTCAGAAGAAGGGGGGGGGAAAGTTTTCCGGCTCGAAGAGCGAAGCTCCTGATCCGTGAGAGGAGCGAACTGCTCCCAGACCAGATCCTGAAAAAGAAGACTTTCCGCAGACACGCTGGGAAGGCGAGTCCAGACTTAACACATAACTCCTGGTAAGATTTGCATCAACTGTTTTTTTTTTCCCTCACTGTTTCCTCTTCAGTTTGATCTTTGTCTGAGTTTTCCAGTTTACCTCCAGAAAACTGCCTTCATCCTCATTCTACCTACCTACTGTTAAGTTTTGAACGGAGAAAGTCGCAATCAGAGTGACTGCAGTGGAGCTGCAAAAGGTGTGGAAATGAATCAATGAAGTGCCAAGGAAATGATCTTCTATGGTTAAAGTAACTGCAAAACAACGTCTTAGGACGTAAAATGACTGAGCCCGTTTCCACAGCCTTGTTATTTCTGAGAGACTGCAGGAATAAAAATGCTTGAACAGGTGGTAGGCATGTTACCGTTATTTGTTTGCCAACTGTGACCTACCCACACCTAGGAGACATGATCCTTTGCTTTACCTTAGGAAGTTTCAGCTTTAAAACATTTGTGTGTAAATATTTATGCTGGCATTGTCTATTATATACGAATTTGAACAGTAAAGTTAAATAATAAAGTTAAAGCAAACAAGGTTTTTAGCTGGGAAATGTATTTCTAAGACAAACTCTTACTTCATCTTTCACCTAATAATGTCTCTCTCTCTCTCTCTCTCTCTCTCTCTCTCTCTCTCTCTCTCTCTCTATATATATATATATATATATATATATATATATATATATATATATATATATATATATATATATATTGTGTCTCTATATTATCATAAATTAGGAAAGAATTGTGATATCTGCCATCATTTGGTGGAGATACTATTAGCTCCAGTTGCCATCTGAAGCATCTAGGAAGAGTTAAGGGGCAACTTGAGGCTCCCAGCTGAGCGCTCTGTGAAGACTTCAGAGAGCAAAGTCCCTCAGGCTCAACGTGTCTGTTCTCCAGCAGGAGGAAGTGTACTGTGGCAGTGCGCGTCTGCAAAGGGTGTGTCAGTGCTGCAGCGTCTGCGGAGCTGTGTTGGCAGTACATCAATACTCTGGAGCTCCTAGTGTGTTGTCATCCCGGTGACGACTGTATTTACGCACTTGTTGCTTCATGGAGGCATGCAGTGGGCATGGTGGCAGAGCAAAGTGTTGGGACTTGTCAATGGGGGAATGGCACCAGGATGGAGAAGCTGCTTCATTTGTCAGTTTATGCAGAAGAACATAGAGGGACTTGTGGTTCCTTTGGAGGAAAGGTGGAGACCTTTGTCAGAGCGCTGTCCCTGCAGAACATTAACCAGCAAAGTCTTAGAAACTTAAAGGGGTAGTTTACATTTTTTGTGTGGTTACTATTTGTAACAGTTTCCTCATCTGTAGTAGAAGGGTTTCATATTGCAGTGAGTTTGTAGGAAAAAAGATACCTTAGAGTGAAAAGGTAACAGCTAATAAGACAGGTCCCCATTTTAGATGATTTTAGTAATTTAAACAACTCAAATGAAATACAACACTATGTTAGCGGATATTAAATGTCTTCACTTTCCCAAGAGGTCGTTGTTAAGTTTTTTTTTGCCATTTTCTCAAAAGAGGATCAGCAATGTTACTACCTGTACATGACTGTGTTTGATGCTACCTGTTGTAACCTGATCAGCTAGAGACGCGCCAGTCTGCTTTATGACCGCCAAGAATAGAGTCAATTTTGAATTTTACTACAGTTGGCCATTTGTTTATAGACAACGGTATGTTCAGTTGTTTGGAAATTATTCCTGCAGACTCGTAATCAGCTGATCATGCAACTTGATGTAGGCAACAGCCTCTTCAAAAGTAATTTTGAATGGTAACACAGGCATAGTTCGGTTGAGGAGATCCTATGGGCTTTGTCTGATTAGCTCTTAGCATTTTCTACAAACTCTATGCAATATAACATCTGTCTGCTTCAAGCAAGGGGACCGATAAGATGTTAACTCTCAAAGAATCTGAACGATCCCTTTAAGTGTAAAGCAAACTTTGCGGTCCTGGGCCTTTAACATCTGCTGTATTATAACGAGTGATGTTAAATTAAAAAAAATGCAAATATAAATGGTCTGAACTTATATAGTGCTTTTCCAGTCATACTGACCATTCAAAGCGCTTTACACTAGAGACACTCACTAATGCACACACGATACGCTGGTACGCCTTGCCCACGGGCACATCAACATGTGAGGGAGAAGCTGGAATCAAACCCACAACTTTCCAATTGTAAGACAACTACTCTGCCCATTGAGCCATAGTTGCCTACATATGATGCAAGCAGTCAATGTTTCCAAAATTACAAACTGTGTTTCAGTGAATACCTGTTCAGTATAAAATTGTCTGCTTTAGGTTGAATCAGTCATTGTAGTTTAGATCTTGAACTGGAAATCATCAAATGCCATCAGGACTCATTATAAACTGTAAGACAGCACTAGTCCAGTCCTAATAGTCTGCTACCATATTCCTCAACAAACTCACTGGATTCATTGTGAAAACAGGCCCATTGTTTCTCAGTCGTGTAGTAAATCAGCGTCCTTTCTGTTGTTGAGTCCAGCCCCACACACACCAAAGCTGAACTACGTCCAGCATCTTTATTTTTTATTTTTTTTGCTGCAAAATTTACACCCTGTGCGGATTTGGTCTCTGAGGAATCCCACTGTGCTCTCACCGCTGACAGGTTATTTTTCCACAAAGTCTTTGTCACAGTAACAAGCTAAAATAATGCCCTAGAAGCCAAAATGCCAGCTATTTTGTCCCATCTGGCAAGTTAGCCTTGACAGAACCCGCGGGCTGTATAATGTATTTGTTTGCCTTTTTCCCTCTTCCTCTCCCTCTCCGTTTCACTGACCATGGTTACATTCTTCAGAGGGCTCAGTGTTTTCCAAAGGTTAGCCCCCGCTTGGTGGTTGGACCCCCGCCAGTTCCGAACTACAGTGGGACTGCAGCTTAAACGACCCGGACTGGTTGTGGCTGGTTTTTATGTGTTGGCACCGTTTGAAGGCAGGCCAGCAATAATGACGGAGAAATCAGCAGTCAAGTGTTTGCAGGTGCTTTGGGAAGAGAATATAGAAGTGTGTTGGAGTTGCTCTCTTGTGACGTTGTGAAGCCGACCTTTCCTCAGTGGTGTTTCTGAGGGCATTGGGTATAGTCATTGTTTGGCTAATTACTTTGCAAAAATCTTTGGGATTACGGTGCACAAGGTTTTAAGATCAAAGTGGGACGCTGGACTGACTTGCTTCATCTACATTTACTGGAGGCAGGCATCATCAAATTTAAAAGATGGGAGTTCCCTTGATCAGCGTTTCCTTCATCCCTATGAGTGTTCAACATTTTCTTTCTCTAAATCCACTCAGCATTTAAAATAAATCCCACTCTCAGTAGTTCTGACAGACCAATAAAATCCTAGTGAGGAAACCAGGCTTTGGTACGGATATAATGACACGAGGTAAACAATACACATGCATACGTCTTCTTCTTTTTTTGTAGCTTGTCTACTTCCTCTGTAGGGGCGCGTGGCTTGAGTGAGTAGCATGTCTCCATTCCCTGAAAGGGGGGAAGTGACCTCAGATTTCCTGTGTGGGGATCGCCAGGTGCAGGGATGTCGTTGTGAGAGTCCCGAGACTTCCTCCATGGACGCTTTTGTTGGTAAACGTCTGAAACTCGATCCGTTGAGTCAGGGCCCCCTTGGGAGGTAATGCCCTCCCGCACCTCCTCACAATCCAGTCATCTCGCCTCACTTGCTAATCCGTCTCCTCCACACTGCTCAGTCAGTGCCAGATTTAAGAGAAAAAGAACATAAACTTGATGTAGTCTGCTTAATAGTGTGAATAGTAACCGACTCCCCTGCTAATGGGGTAATTACATTTCTCCAGGGATACAATTACAGGTCTATACCTAGCATTTACCTGCTACACTCAAAGGGAATTCTGTTTTAGAGGAAATACCAAATTGTGAGGCCGAATTGCAGATGCCTCATAACTACACGTTTTAATACAGACTAATTACATGCCATGAAAGAATGAAGCTGTTATGCCTCACTTCAAACTTCACTGCGTCTGATTTGTTATATTTCATACACCATGAACGGGAACATTTACCCTTTTAAAACATCTCTCAAGTAACAGATGTTGTTTGGGTGCAGATTCGCGGTAGATTCATGGCTGCATCATCACATTTTGCCTGGCATCTAAGAAACGTGTGAGTCAGGCCTGACTGCTCTCCTGCACCCTCGCCTAAAGGGAGGAGGGCAGGGCCGTGCAACAGAAGTCTGCAGCGAGCACACAAATTAACAAGACCTGACGAAAGGAATGTTATGCAAACTCGCAGCGGTTAACAGTCTCCTCCATCTGAACCTGCCTCGTTTTGTTTATTGGAACGAGATCCCAGAAAAACCTGTCTGGATTCACGTAAAACCCAGTTAACCTCTGCCCCGGGTTAAACAAAACGTCTACGGAAAGTGTGGAAATCTCTTCAGGATTGTGTTGATGTCATGATTTACTTAGTTTTCTGGCACCAGTGGAAGATGTTATCCTGGGAAAATAGCTTATTTCCAAAGAAGGCACAAATGGTGCAAGTTATATGGAGGACAAAAACAAAAAGAGGAAGACAAATTGCAATGGGTTTATTCAACTTCTCATACAGTGTGCATTCCAAATAACAGAAATAAGGGTTAAATTTAGATGTCCCGACTGTTGTATAACCCATGGAAAATGGAGTTACCTAAGAGATGCGTTTTTAATGACACAAGGTAAAGAGAAGGTAATTTACTCTGATTTGTCTTTTTTTCTGCTGAGAATGATGACAAAGTAAAAAGCCAAGGCCTGTACTTTATGATGTAATGCCACATTTTCTGTGTGGGATGATAAATCTTCTCTTGGATCATGTTGCTATTAGAGAAATCTCTGCTGCCCTGACCTGTAATTATCCTGGCCTCTGTCAGAAGAATGTCACTATTAAGTTGTTGCATGCTTTTCTCTTTCCTGGCTCACTAAGGAGTTTAGTGCTGAATTGGGACTAGGCATGGGTCTGCTATCAAAGTCAATGTTGCGGTTATAAAACTGTCAAACAGTTATAGTACATAAGCTAAAAGAGCAGGGCCCATCACTCTTATTAGTTGTAAACTAAAGTAGGTATACTGAAAGCGGGGTGTCTGTTAAGCAGCTCACTGCAGGCTAGGTACCAAGCAAATAGCTGTGGTAATTAACCAGCTGATATCAGCTTGTTAAAGTTGTGGTAATCTATAAAGAGCCGGATAGAAAAAAATTAGAATTCTACCCACTAAACGTGTTTATGTTAAAACTACTGATGCATTTATCCAGTGTTCATTCAGAATTTTACAGTGATGCTATTTGCCAAGTGCTATTCAGTTGCTGTCAGCATGTAGCTTCGCCTGGTAGATAAATTGTGATTATAATGAGTCCCCAGATTTAAATGAGAGCGATTTCAGCTTGAATTCTTGTTGTATCTATGTTTGTGATTCTTATTGTGACGTCAGAAAGGAAGGGCTTCCAGCTTTGCTGTGTTGTATTGACACATTTCTCTCTCATTAATCATCAAGCTGCCCAAAACCACTCGTGTGAAAATCCATTAAAACTGTTTGTGTGGCAGCCTGGGTAATGAGAAGAAAAAAGGAACAGGGGTGGCATGATAAACGTGATATGAAGCACTCTGATAACACTTTAACTAATCAGCCATTAGCTGCTAATTACCCTTAAGTTGGCACCTTCTCTTTGCACATTGCCATTTCAATAAAGGGCAATTTCACATTGTTTCATTTGGATAGGATACCATTTGAATCTTTGTTGTTTTAAGATGTAAAATACTTTGAGTGTTCAAACCTGAAATGGAGAACTATGCACCCTGTGTTCCAAGCCAGCGTGTGATGGAGCAGTACTTGCTTCTGGCTCAGTTGGTACCCAAGCCCCCGGAAGAAAGAACTGTTTGCTGTCAGTTCTGTGGTATTGATGAACAACCTACAAGGTTTTCTTTAGGATTTCTTTTTACACAGTGGTGCTTTCTTTTCTTTCTTTTTTTTTTGGATGGGGGTGTTAGATGACGTCATTTCTAATTTGTATATTTGTTCATACATTTGTGACCCAGGCTGTAGGAAAAAGAAGCCTTTTCAAAGACAAAAAAGTGATTAAAACAGTTATTAATTTGCTTGGAACTACAAGCGACCTTTATGAATTTTAATACATTGCCATAATCCACACTACATAAAACAAACTGTCCAAAATATTGACAGTTTTCAGAAGCACACAAAGTGAGGGAGGCGAGGGAGTGATTGAAGCTTTAAGGGTGTCAAAATCAGGCAATTATTGTGGTGCAACAGTTTAAGAGACAAAAAACTTCTTTATAAACTATATTTACATCATATTTATTTCCTGCTTTGTAATCCAGGGTGGGATCACCAGCACTTTTGTGCATGCATGAAACGTTTTGGTGTAGGTCTCTTCTCTGCATGTGGGGCTTTCAGGACAAGGCAGCAACAGCTGTGGTGTGCCTGTGAGACAGCGATGAGGGAAGTGAGAACCGCCTCATAGGAGCTCTCGCTGCTGCCTCAATACAGTGACCCCAGAACAATTGGTGCATTCAGTAAAGCTGAACACAGAAAAAGTTGATAGACTTGTTGCTAGTCGCTATTTGAATGAAAGCCGCTTAAGGGGTTTGAAGAATAGTTAAATATGTCAACCAAAACGCAACACAGGCCTGTCCTCTCTAGCTTTCCTTCCCAGCCAGACAGGAAAGAGCAGGCGGTGTTAGAGTTTCAAAATAAATTACATTTTAACATTCCATGATACTTAAATTAATTTCAAGCTCTGATTATGGTTAGTATACGTGTGCAAAAAAATATAAATAAATATATATATATATATATATATGTATAATATATATATAATATATATATATATCACATGTTTTACATTGCTTTATATACCACTCTGAAGGTGTGCCGGCTTTAATTTTGACATGGCGGTAAACCAATTACATGTAGCAGAAACCCTGGCCTTTGTGGCCAGTTTACATGCGGCCTGGCCCAATAGTTAGGCAATGCTTTCATGATTTTGCGGCTATTTCCCAATACCCAGACCAATCATAAAAATTTCAATGTATGGATCAGCCAAAACATTGCACAGTTGCTCAGTTGGTAGCACTGCTGCCTTGAAGCAAGAGGGTCCTTGCTTCGAAATCCCAGTTTGGTCTTTCTCTGTGGTCTTTCTTCATGGAACTTGCATGTTCTCCCTGTGTGGATTCTCTGGCTTCCTCCCACAATTCAAAAATATGCATTTTAGGTTAACTGGTTACTCTGAATTGCTCTTAGGTGTGAGTCTTTGCGGGTATGTCTGTGTTGTCCTGTGATGGACTGGTGACCTGCTCAGGGTCTACCCCGCCTCTTGCCCATTGACTGCTGAAGAGAGGCACCTGGCTAGGACTTCAAATTAAATCATGTGTATGTACAGCTCTAGGCTGTATAAGCCTGACTAAGTATATTTGTTTCTATGGAAACAACACTTGTGTCATGGTTCCCACTGAATGCCCTTCTAGGTTGACTAATTTAAGCAATAAATTCAAAGCATCAGCCATGCAGTGTTTGAGTAAGCAATTGCACACCAGGAATCAAATAAGGCAACAGTGCCTGAAGCTCAAAATGGCACCTTTCAGTACATTGTAAGTCTTCTGGATAGGCTGCTAATGAGCTATTTATCCGCATCCACAATCCTGCAGAGCTTTGTACTTATATGTATTTGTTAATTAAAGATTGGGTTTCATATCCATGCACTGTTTGTTCCATCATGCATCTCTTCCTGGACCTCCTGCTGTTGTGATTACTCAGTTTTATATGGCTTGTAACTTCAGTTTGCCACAACTGCACTGGCGTTGACTTGCTTCCAAAGTACTTAATAGAGCTGCATCCCACATGTGCAAAGAATGAGCTCCAACCATGACATTACAGCAGAGGAAATGTTGTTAAGGAGTTTGGTGGTTAGCCTGTTTACACTATTATCTCAATGTGCATGAATGTGTTGCGTGTTGCACAACTGTCTTCCAGGGTGGAATCACAAGGACCCTACTTATTGGAGCATGTGAAATGCTGTTACTTGTTCAGTTTAGAAGTGCATTACCCTTTCTGTGATACATACAATGGTGTTTATTTGCAGTGCAGCTGCTGGAGAGAGCATTCCCCTCATTTGAAGTAAACACTGTAAAAATGCCTGCTGTGCATGATGAAACTAGCAAGTGATCAAGAATGTGACTCCTTACCCAGAATGCATTACGCTATCTGTCTCCATCATCTGTCTTTTTGTGTCTTTTCACTCACTAGTATTTACAAGCATACACATTTTGCAAGCTGTGGCCTCTCACTTTCGTCTCTCCGGCTCTAAGGGAGAAACAATAGTCTCCACAGTCAAGGCAGGCTCAGACAAGCCAGACATGCTCGATACACTAAGGTGAGGATTTATGGGTCTTACCTAATTGAACTGTATATGACAGTTGGGTGCTTTTCAAAACACACAGAGGAGACTGCACTTGGCACTGCTTAGACACACTTTGGCACTCATTTGTAAAGCTGTAAAGGTTCAATAATAAGGAGTATGAAGTTGACAGGATCTGTCTTGTCCTTCTTTGCCTCTCTGCGTTCTCCCACCTTGGATGCTGACCCACCCTTGAGTTGTGCTTTAGAGGAGCCATAAATGGTAGAAAGTGTCTGTCTTGCGTCTATAAAAGGATGTCATCTCATGCAGGAGAGCATCACACTGAGGTATGACAGGGACTTGCTCCAGAGAGCTTATTCTGTTTGAGTGAGGAGAGACTAATAGGACACCTAATGACTGTTTAAACATGTTAATAATGCCTTTTCTGGACTTAAAAAGCTAATACAGAAGCACATCATTGATAGATTCACATTATATTTATATTCTCTTTCTATTTTTGTTGCTATTGATCTGCTGAAGTTTCATCCATGCATACCTTTCCAACATATACCTGTCGGAGCATTTTGCGACCTTCTTGATTTATCAGTGCTTGTGCCATATTCTTCTTACATATGCAAAGTCCACAAAAGTAAAGCAGTTTTATAATTTATGTCTAACAAAGGGTTTGATGTCAGTCAATCCTACTGAGCATTTGGAAGATTTTAATGTTGAAAAAAGGAAAACCTAACGCATGGCATGAGGAGAACAGCACATGAATCATTAGGAGAAAAGCAGACAGCACAATGGAAAAAAGTCACTGGCATGGGAGGATCTAGTGAAGAATAATGACTGAGAGCTTATATGAAGAGGGAAGAGATGAGAATGACATGGGATGCTGGTGTGTTTATCAGAAAACAATATAGAACATCTGAGGATGAAGGAAAGTAAAGAGGGTTGCTAATTAACTGGAGCTGAATTAAGATATAAGGAAACACTTAATAAATTATCTTAGATGTTTCTGTTTTTTAGCTTGTAAACATTATCAAGTTGACTTATTTGTGGCCAACTTATTTATTTATTTATTTTTTGCCATTTGAGTTTGGAGATGGCGTGAGGCGCCACACTTCCATTGCTTATTCCAGAGTTCACTAGTTAGCTCTTGCTAACCTCGCTAACTTCAAACACACACATAATCATGGACCGTTTATATTTACTCAGGGTCAACAGAACCAATTAGAGCAGTAAGAAGTGGTGGATCTAGCTTTGATTTTGAATGATAGTTAGTTCAACTCTTGGTGTTTAACTGTCAAAGAGATACTCTGCAGTAAGGACATTGAACTGCTTAGTGTTGGCATCAGTCCATACCCACCACACCGGCACTAGTGAACAACAAGAGAACTGATATTGACTCTTATAGGTACCTGGGTGTTCACCTACTCAATGAACTTGTCGGTAGTCACAACACCAATGATGCATTCACAATGAGTTTTTGAGCATCAGGGGCATCTGGTCTATGGTGGATTTGCCTCTAAGAGTGCTGAGAGGTACTGCGTTTTGAGCGTCGGAGCGACGCGTTTTAAGATTTCAAGCGTCTCAGTCTCCGAAGCAGCAGAGGCTAGAGTTGCAAAATCTGAACTTTTGCAGCTGGACACGGAGAGCTGTGTGACGTAGTTGCAGATTTTTCAACGGGACACAAAGACCATGAAAAGCCGGAAAGTCAACAGTGGAGGACAAACTCATCAAAGTTGTTTGTCCTCATCCATATGATCAGTCGAGCCATCACTACAGAGACAGTAAAGGACCTTTCCTGGAGGAGGATTAGCGAGGAAGTTGGGATCTCTGGTAAGTTATCAAAACCTTTAACGCAGTTATTTACCCACATTTGAGGAACAGAACAGGGTAGCTCCTCCCAACGCACGTCAGACTAGCTTTGCACAACCGTCCAAGTTGGCTTTGGATGCCTTTTTGACGCTCAAATGGCGTTCGGGCTATGTGCACCATCGTACTCTTTATAGGAAGGGTCAGACCTGCTTAGAGTGCAGGGAGCAGTCTTGACAATAAAGGATCCTTCTATTCTTTTCTATAACTAATATGGGAACATCTAGAGATTTAATGTACAGAGAAGTGAACAGAATACAGCAAGACCACATAGCACAAAATAAACCACAGGGGTATGATGAGAACATAAGTGAAAAGCAAAACCTAATACCCAAGGATCATGACAACTGCAAAGGGAAAAGGAATCAGCAGCACTTTATTGATTTGACATTGTACTTTGGTGTGCATTTTTAGCAGTTTAATTTCATTTGACTGAAAAAATAACACGCTGGGCAGACGACACTTTACCTTTAAAAAAAAAAAAAAACATTTTTGTGTTGTTTTATTTTCTCTGTCCAATTAAATCCTTAAATCGTCCAGAGCTTCACTAAACAAACAACACTGAACACTCTATTATAAATCCTCACTCAGGCATGGATTCCACCCCATTCACTTAACCAACATAGGTACATTGTATTATCTGAGCATTAAGTGTTTATTTGTATTTCTGCTGTTGTGTATATACGTAGATTTGTGCAGTTACCCAAATCAACTACATAACAGAGACTCAACGCCATCGGCAACGGCAAAGTTTAACACTTTTCTGTCATTAGACATGTGCCGACTAATTAATCCAGACCTACTTTAACTAAATACAAGAAATCTTTAGCAGACATTTTATCAAGTGAGAATATTGATACCAGTGGTCACACTGATATGCGCATACAGTACAACACTCATGTCTTTGACAATTACAGTGTGTCACAGGAGTTTTGGATGTGCTCATTATATTTGTATATACGTGCATTTGTAGGAAAAGTCCCACTCTCATTCTTGATTACATATATCTTGTCCTGATGTATTCCACGAGTAAAGCATGCACTCAGTTGTGCATTTTCCTACTGAATGCCTCTGGAAAAAAAGGTAGCTTCTGTTTAGTCCAGTCTTCTCAGAAATCTGACAGACATCTCTCAGTTGTTTCTTCTCTGCTTGCCCTTAGGTACACCATACGTTTGCAATTCTGTCAGTTACTTTAATGGGCCTAAACACTGCTTCAAAAAGAGCAGTGTCCATTGTTGGCCATGGAAAGTAGATCAATGGGAGCAGGCCAGACGGTGAGCAAAGCAGAGGGCCAATGACACAAGAACCATGATTTCACTGTGGAAGTATTTAGCCCCCCCTTAACCATCCCCCTCAACCCCCCAAGCCTCAATTGTGTTGCTTGCTTTCTCAGCACTGGTGAGTGGAAACCGTTTAAGGTTTAATGACTGCTGAAAAACAACGGAGTAAATGTGTAACAGCTAATATGAGCGTGAACCAACCTACCTTTGGTAGTCATATTAGCTGTCACCTACAGACTACAGCTGGACCTCTCGTCTCGGCGTTCTCTTCTCAAAAGTTGCAGTTGCAGTTTCTGTCAGAGACATGTTGTTTATCTTTCCAAGTGAAAGTTATAATTAGAGCAGGTCCAATTGGTAACATTTGGAGGCTGGTCAACAGTAATGGGTGCGCTGTTTTTGTAATTGTTGGCTCTAGATGGAAGTCACTACCAGGCGTGTCCTCACCGCTGCGCCTGCACATCAGACTTGTGGCTAAGTAAAAAAAAAATCCTAAAATTGATATTTGTACATGTGAATATTTTAATTAAAGTCTAGATGCATATGTCAAATAAGTTAATCTATTTTATCTTAGATAATGATGTAAATTAGGGCTGGACGATATGGCCTAAAATCAATATCGCGATATATTGAACAGTTCACCTTGATAACGATAAATGGACGATAACGCTAAACACCCCCCTTGATGATGCAAATCCCAACTACACATATTCCCCTAACAGTGCATATAGGTTAAAGATAAAGTGATAATGAGTGATAATTAAGTGATAATGCTATGGAACACAGCACCTTTGGTAACTCCATTAAGATGTGCACTGCCCGGTGCAGCCTCCACCCAAAACACTGCACTCGCGTCCATCTATTGCACTCGGCAACTTTAATTATGTTTGTGTCGCTGTCAGTAGTGATACCGACAAGCGCCTTTACCTTGACGTCCCATACAGAGAGCTTAAACCTGGACGGGCTATCTCCTGGCATCGACTGGAAAATATGCCGTCTCAAGCACTCCGGTGTGCAGTCTCCATTCGTCATTGTTATAATGTACATCGTGCGACTGAACCAGAGATCAGATGTGGCCGCACCAAACTTAACAGCTGCTCCTCTTCCTCATCGAGCAGCTTTGAAGCAGCCACCGCTTCAAAAGTAGAAATTTCCCCCATTTCCTCAACCTTTCCGTCTCTCTCGCTTCTTGTTTCAGACATGGGCAAGATGATGTTGGTTATTGTCGTAAATCTCGGTATTGTACATTTTCGGTTTATCGCCCAAGCCTAATGTAAATGATTATCCTTATTTAGATTATTAATAATTATTTCATATATATTTTTTCTTCATGGTCATGTCCTGCAGCACATCATGATTTTTTCTCTATGACTTACAACTCAAAATAGCTGATAGGGGCTAACGCTACTATAGAAAGGGTGTCTGCAGCTGTGTTGCAATGCAGGATAACTCATCAGATGTTAGATTATATTTAGTGAGACAGCAGCAGTTTCATTTCCTGGTGTCCTTCAACACAAGAAGCAAGAAAATTATTTTAAAAATCTATCTTTTGCATGTGTGATTTTTCTTTTAAAAACTAAAAATCCAAAGTATGGAGCATTTACGAGGGGGAAGGAGCGATGCAGAGTGTAAGTAAGAAAATAGAAGGTGCAGGAAGGAAACAGTGCAATAAATATAAATATTATTGAATTTTCATCTAGTTACAGAACACCATGGGTGGGGGCCCATTTAACAATACCTTGTCCTGGGCTGAGGCAAGACTGTCAGCTGGCCTGAATCCACATGTCATGTGAGTTCTTTTAGCAATATTTACACCCATGGATCCTTATAGTCCAGAAAATGTAGGAACAGCTATAAATCATTTTAGTTTACTGAAATGTTTCTTACATTTAAGCATAGCCTAACTTACAAAGGGTTTGTGGAGCTACAACGAGAACCTTCTGGCTCCTGCAAGCCATTGTCTTTGTTTACGTCTGTTTTGAGTTCCCCGCTTTTCCCAAATCCCTGGAAGCCAGAATTCCCCTAGTTAGGAAAAAAAGAGCAGGATAGATGTAAAATGAGGTCGGAAAACATTCGTTGTTCATAGATTGGGAGATGTAGACCGGTCTGCATTGGGAAGCAGGATAATTCACCCATGCTATCAGTATTTACCAAAGCACCTGTTCTCTCTTTGTCTCTTCATTTAACATAGGCAGATGGGACTGCATTTTATCGCTGGTAATGAATTAGGTGGGGGAAGATGAATGGTGTTTTGCATGAGTGCATGATAAAGAGATCCCGGCGTGTGACACTAAGATAAGGGCCTGAAGGATTGCAGCTCTCTTTGTGCAAAGTCAAGAAAGTAACCGCAGCATTTCCGAACTTAAGGACCATTTTAATATGTAAAACAAACCTCGGCTGCTAAGATATGTTATTTGTTAATAAACAAATACTTTTAATACCAATTGATAATAATTTCAAGAGGATCATTTAACAAATCTATCTAATTCTTGACTGTGGGACTATGTCATATTTAACATGGCATGCACTCTAAGGTCCATGAACAATGAAATGTCCCTACATAATGTTTTCTTCATGGCACTGTCGATGGATACAAAAGCTCAAAACAAAAATGACAAGTGACAATCAATTTTTCTTAATTGCTTTTTGAATTTTACGTAAGGTTTAAGAGAAAAGCAGAAAAGGCTAAGGTAGATGTGTTGATCTGAACTCATGACAGCATGATTTATGAACACCTTTAAAGGGAGCCCGGCAGCCCTGACCTACTCACTTAAGTGCCTGGTTATTTGGCTGCAAACAAGGCGACAGAGAGAAAAAAAAAACGTTTTGATCATTTTAATCTTCACTGGTGTACCAATCACCCGAATTTTTAGACAATCAGTAGTACATATTTGCTTCCAAGTCAGGTCAGCCTTTCCTTTTGTGTATCCCCCGACCACAATTCAAGAATAATATGAAGTTGCCTCACCAGCACACAGGGTTGATGTAGGTGGAGACTATTTGTTTTTAATTAGATCAAAAGTTTCACCAACAAACACAAATTTATTAGTTTAAATGTCAGGTACAACCCAAAATATTTGCCTTGTAATAGCCATGCTTTTTGTTTTCTCTGTTATTTCATTGTAAATAGGACCACGTATATTGGGGTTCGGAGGTGGGTGGGGCGTGTATGATACATCCTAGGTAATACTGTTGTCTTCATGGGATGTTCAATACAAAGAAGTTTGAGTCTACAGTAAAAAAAATCCTAGCACATAAGGTTGAATTCAATTTCCACTCACCATGTTCTGATTGTTATTACCAAGACCTTAACATTGTGTTTAAAACTCATTTCCTAAATCCATCAGGTTGTTGAAGCTTATAAGTATCGTATATGCAACCAGAAAGGCCAAGGATCTATGAAAAGTAATTACACTCTACAGGAAGTCCCCGCAGAAAACGCTCAAACAAACTCTACATGCGGGTCTGCAGTTGCTCACTGTATGTGCTTTCCATGCAAGTGTCGCTGGAGCCCCTCAATTTGGTTGCTATGCTTATTTTTCTGTTTGATCCCTCTATAGTTACCCTCATCTCCGTGTTTTCATGAATGAGTGCGTGTTCATGCATCACGTCGGAGGTGGCTGGCAACTCGCAGCGCCTGCAGGTAATTCTGTGTCGCACTAGCTTAGTCCTTGTGCGAGACTGTGTCTGGGTTTAGACATAATAAGGCTGTTTTTCATTGTAACTGTGTACTTGCTTGGGTATGTGCGACCGTCTGTTTGAGAAGTTCCAGAGACTGCTCTGTTTGGAGTAACAGGAAGAAGCACAGTGTGAATTCACAATGTCTTGGACACTGTTATCACCCCCACGCGGGTGGACCGGGTCATTGCCCAAAGGGAAATGGAGTTGGTTTGTTTTTTTAGGAGAATACCAGTGTAAAGGAAGAAGACATAATCTTTTTGAGCCATGAAAACTGTTTTGAGGGATAGTTTAGAGGTTGGGTCGCAATAACGTATACATTATTTGATCGGTGATTTTGTTGTCATTCATAAAATCAGTGATTTGCAGTATTGTTGAAAATTAACCCACTTTTTCCACCTGTGCATTAAAATGTAAACTGTAGAAATGATTGCATTAAAATGTACACTTTGGAAATTATTGGAAATCTTTAAATCTCCTAGAATTCCCAATATGTTAAAATCTTTTGTTTCTGATCTGCATACTTATTACTATATTTGAGATTTCCACCATGGCTTCAATTAAACCTTGGGTTGTGAACTAAGTTAAGACTATGCAACATAAAATGAGCGCCGAATGTCGCTGCCACAGTTTTATAGTCCTCAGTGATGCGGCCACTGTTTACTTGTATCCATAGAGACAAGTCAGAGAAGGGAAAATTTGACTACATATACTGGAAATGACTTTTGAGTTGGTCATTCCAGGTCTCCCCAAATGTCTTAGACAGTGTTATGTTTATCTGCAGATTAACTAGTTTCATCAGGGTTATAGTCTCTGGAAGACAGAGACGAATCCATGTTGTGCTGCTGTTTAGAAAGATATTGTTAGACATGTGCCACTGTTTTTGAAAAATGTGAAATTTTCTTGCTGTTTTAAGCAAATAATATTGTAAGAAGGCTGTCTGCAGAAACCATGCTAAACATCTACCTGCTGCTTAAAACAACATACTTAATATTCATGTCAGAGGATGGTGGGATGTTTGTTCACTGTGAAAATTAAGTTTTTTTTTAACCTTATGATCAGGTGCCATATTTTCAGCCATAAGCTATAAGTCTTTCTGATTGTGTTATAAAAACTTTTGCAGCTTTCATTGCTGATTGTCCAGTCTGAGACAAGGCTGACTCAGCAATACTGAAATAATATCTAGTAAACTTAAAATCATAATTTTAATTTGATAAGTAAATAAATAAATAACAATTATAATCTTTCACTAGACTCAAAAGAAGCCTTAAACTTAAATATCTCAAATCAAACTAAGTGGAAGAATCCTCTCATCTCTTTTGAAACTGATGAGATTCAAATTGAGGTCTCCTATGCGAATATGCTTTGACTGCCATAAATTTTTAAATGGGGGTGTTTTTAGGTTGAAAAAGCATATTGTGCTTATTTACAAAAAAGTTATGCTCTCTTGAGTATTGCAGGAAGTATTAGATTTTCTCACCTAGACTGGGTGGGACATACAAGATTACAAGAACTGAAGGAATGCATTTAGTCACTGTTTCCATAAAGAAAGTGTAGCAAATCTACGCACACAGCACTGTGTGGATGTTTTAAAGGTAGAGTCGCGATTTTTCCGGAAGTTACCCAAGTCCCTTTTTGAATAACTGCGCATGCACAAGACTTACTTTGTCATCTGCCTCTCAAGGGAGATTGTGGGAAAAAATCTCCCAAATCCACTCTGGTCTTATTTCTCTCTACTGAGGCCTTTCTCTTCTTCTCATAAACTTGTAGGCGGTTCGCTTCTTGCGACTCTCAGCCATGTTCAAATTGTATGGTGAGAGCAGCGGAGCTACAATGAACGGCTAACCGCTAAGCCAACTGAAGCTAACCGGATACATAACCACTAGAAGTGCGCATGTGCAGCCTGCAAGCGGAAACTAACAATGAACGAGTACGCACATTGGCGTTACATGAGCGCGAATGATTGACATTTGGGACAACCAATAGATAATAGAACTTTAGCGACTGAGTGGGGTGTAGTCAGGACGAAACCAATGACCAATTGGGATTAGTCAGAGTTTTTACAGGCCAGCAGCTTTCACAGAGATCTAATTTTTAACCTCCTTTTTCTTAACACATAATGTATTGACTACTGTCCGGATGGAAGGACCATTTCACCCGGTAGAGACCACGGTAGAGACCTCCTTTTTTTTAAAGTGTTATTACTGTTCACATTTTTGTAGCTGGATCTATAAAAATTTTCAAAATTACATTTGATAATGAAAGTTCTATTTTAGTACCTAATAGGTTGGTCTGAAACAACTGAATTGATGGATATGACTTGATGTACCATATTTCCAAAGGTATTTGCACAGCCATCCAAACCATTGAATTCAGGTTTTCCTATCACTTTCCATGGCCACAAATGTATGTATAACATAAAGCACCTAAGTTTACAGCCTGCTTCTACAAAGGATACGTTGCTCTCAGGAGCAGTGTAGAAACATTAAAGAACCCGTGTAAAGACTCCAGTAATGCATTTTCTTTTCCTGATGTTATAACAAGGTGGGAGAAATCAGGAACAACAGCTGCTCAGCCATGACATGATAGGTCATGTAAAATTAGAAAACAAGGTCAGCAACTTTCTGCAGAGTCAAAAGCTATAGACCTCTAAATCTAATGCGCTCTTCAGACACTCAAGAACATTTGTACAGAGCGTCATGGAATGGGTCTCCAAAGTAGCTGCACCCAAGCTTTATATCTTTGACTGTCAAATGCAAACTTTGGTGCAGAGGGGACTGTGGCCTGGGCTGTATGGCAGTATTGGGCTTGGCTCTTTAGTTCTTATAAGAGGAACTCTTAATGCTTCACCATACCAAGACATTTTGGACAATTACATTAGCAATTTTATTAGTACAGTTTGGATACTGTATTTTCCAATTGTATTATACTCAAATGTATCTGCTGTTTCTTTGTAGTAATTACTTGTTTTCATTGTCGTTTCCAGACAGTCTCCTTCAGTGCTTCAGTTCGCATTCATTCACAGCTGCAGCACATTCAGTTTATTACACTCGCATGTTTCGCGCTTCAGTAATTGTCCCAGTTTTCAATCTCCATTTGCAGGATTCTCCTGTTTTTTCATGCCGTTGTCATGTGCTCATGTTTTCAGTTCATGCTTTTGGATTCGCTGCTGCTTTGGTTCATTACTGAACTTTATAATTTAATCAAATTTCACTTTTCTTGTAATTCTTTCTGCCTTCTTCATGCAACTGGGTCCATTCCAACAACAAGCCATGGCGAGATGATGCCTCTATCAGGTTCTGTGTCTGGTCTTTGCTGACTTTGTGTTTGCTTCTTTTTGAATACATTATAATTTGTTTGTACAATGTTGCCAATTTAATTGAATTTAAACTATTTCATATTCACATCATTGGCATTTTTCCTTATTTTTCACCTTGCATTTTATATCTGTATACACATGAACTGATGCAAGGGCAATACACAAAGCTTTCAGTGGTAAAAATGAGAAATGGTGAAAAGGGCAAAATGACCAGCAACTGTAAAGTGGACTCGTACTACATGAAGCTTATTTTATGAAGCTGAATGAAACTGATAATTTAATCTGAGGGTGCCGTGCAAAATCATAGAACACAGATGGACAGGATGTCACATAAATGATTTCTGTGAGTTTTAGTACGTTTTTAAAAAGTAAAACAAACTACATGCTGTTCCCTGTTGTGTTTAGAAGCTGAAAATGCTGAAAGTCTTTAGTTCTAAGTTTATTTTTTTTTAGTATTCATCCTCCTGATCACTGATCGGAAACAATTAAGAGGAAAGTTGACTGTTTCCTATTTCTAACCCATTGCTTAGGTCATCGCTATAAGTGTGGTGTAAACACAGCATGATGTGAAAATAGAAGCTTTCATGGCAAGCATCATTATCCACTCATTAAGCATATACAGCCAGGTCAAAGCATTCCCCAAATCTTATGTCTTCTGATTTTTGTGGTCTTAAAACCCCACAGCAGTTCTTCAAAGGCACGTGCCTGAAATCCAAGAATTTGGGAGCTTTCCAAATTGGCCCGTAAATATTTTGCGAGATCAGACAGTTTAGAGAACCCAGCTTTATAAGTCGGAACAATTGACCTAATAATATATTTGCTGAGTCTGCCTGGCAGCAAAGAAAAAGCGTTTAAAAAAAGGGGGGGGGGAAGCTATTTTCCTGTTTTGCCACTGAAAGTATTGCATCAGAATGGAGGGTGGTCTTATGAGCACAACATCCCCTCTCGGGGCTTGCAAACCAGTTACTAAATCAGCCAGCATGCCAGTGGAAGTAGTCTGACCTCACTTAGCATACTTCTCACTCTGCTCACATGTGAGTGCAGACTGTATATATTGAGCGGGTCCTTTTAAAGGTTCATACAGTTTTACTATTTTGTTTCAAAAAAACAGTCCTGAGTAAAACAAAGCAGGTGGTAAAAAGGGAGATGGTGCTCTAGTTAAAAGGGATGGCTTCAAATTTCAAAGGGATTCCCTCTCCTTTGGATGACAGGGTTGGGATGGCAGGGATGATGTGAAGATAGCAGGAAAGTGACAACAAATCCCTGAGGTCTGGCACGGGAAACTTTTGAGCAATGGTTGTATTTAGTCAAAGAGCTCTAATAACTAAATCCTCTTAGACTGCGGAAAAGTATTACTGAACTTATTGTTCTCAGAGAGAGATAATAAAATGGACACGTGTGCAGCGTGGATTTGCTTTTTTACCTAGTTTCTCCTACCATTTAAACATTTACTGGCAAATATCCGCACAGGAATAGGAGGAAGAAAGGACACCCTTCCTTGCATTTTGTAAGCATTGACTCTCCCCTGGCACACAGGAGTTAACTGCATAGTTCAGTCAATCCAAACCAGATGTCAAGCACTAATGTATGGCAGTATTTTTCTTTTCCTAAAGGAAGAGAAATGTAGGCTAAAAATGTCCTCCAGTCATAATGATATAGAAATAAATACAGAGTCATTTCAGTCTTTAACTTCCTTTCAACGTGGTTGGGTCAGTACTATATGATTTGCAGTAATTGCAATGTTATTGTTTGACAGAGTATTGTGGGACACGCTTTTGGAAAGAGAAAGATGACATGAGACAGTCACATTTTCTAGTTGAAGTACAGTGCATCATTATCATTATATTTACTTTGTCTGATGTTAAAATTAGAGTGACACAAAAGCAAAACCCAGAAATTTCTAAGGGGTGAATACTTTTTCACTGCACTGTATACTTGAGTGAGTTTTTCGCATGCTGTTATTTTCTTTAGCAGATCCTTGAGTCTAAACTTGCCAAATGGCTGTCACAGTATGATAAATTTGTGTTTTAACCTCAGCTAAATAAATGTCAGCACTTTATTTACCAGACTTTTGTTTATCTCTTGTAGATCTAGTCTATTTGAAAAACGAGGGTAGACGGTTTCTGACCACTCGCTGCCTTCCTCTAACCCTGTTGGGGGCACTGCGCCATGCAGTAAAGGCTAATATTAAAATACATCAAGCCATATCTCCAGTGTAGCACGGTCATTAGAAGCTGCCAAAGAGGGAATAAATTACAAAGACCGTTGTGACATTTTCTGCTATAGGTAGTTATTTTCTTACCTTTTGTTTATGATGCTGGCTTTGATTTGAACCTTTTGTCACCTCCCACTCAACACCAGACTGTGTTTAAGAGCTCAGGGACAATAACAGGTTAGTGTTCCAGTGTCTGGTCCTGCAGCACGTACCCTGTCGTCAAGTCTGACCCAGCTCACTGTGGAGCAGCTTCAGGTGCGCCTGCCATAACCACCATCTGCTTATGCTCACTCATTGATGTTCTCATAAACTTTTATCCCCTGGGTAATGTATATTAACAATATAATAATGAATAGTTTCCTGTGCATGTTGGCTGACCTCTTTATCATATAGAAGGAGAGAGAATAATCAGTACAACCTGCGTAGTTCATCCCAATATTTACTAGTCCCAAACTTAACAGTGGCCCAGTTCCATTCTTACTGTATAATCTCTGTGGACTGCAGATTGCTCAAAAGCTTTAGGTGATCACTCTTGGTACAAATGTAGCTTTTAGTAAAATCTCCCTGTTGGCACCCCGATAATTCCCGTAAAAGCGATTGGAATTGAAGGATTTTTTTTAATTCATGCATTACTCTTTAAACTGATCTCAGTGTTTAAGAACTTCTAATTAGTAACCCATTACTTCCTGTTTTTATGGGGTGTAATGCTAAAGTGACATGACACAGGGGGACATTTTTCTTTGCCACTCTTCCAAATGGGAAAGACTAGAAAACATGTCAATCAAGTACGAGGAAATATGTAGCTGTTCACCTGAACTTGTCAAGTTTACAGGCCCGTTTACACTACACTTTTTTAACCGAGCCGAGACCAGTCCGAGCTCGGTAACCGAGATAACTCTTGTGTGTAAACGGTCAGCAGACTGAACCAGACCGCGCTAACCATAACCGGACCGCGCTAACTGCAGACCAGCTCTTGGGTAGGTCTCGGCCTGGTTCTATTTTATCCCGGTTTCTGATAACGAAGAGCGCATGAGCAGACCGCGTCATGCCCTTACAGTCAGCTGACTGTCAGCGGGTTTTCCAGCGTGTCTGGCTGCACGTCCCGATTCACACTCCATTCAGACAAATTTCAGACATTCATAATAATACTAGCTTCCTTACCGCGCCACACGGTTTCCAGTGATGATTCTGCTTAGCAGCGCAATGAACCTCAGTGTCTGTCGTTGTTTCCGGCGTCTGTAAATCTTTATTAGACGTTCGTTTGTCTCATCCACTTCCCAAAAAGCCAACTTTCTCAAGTAAATTAACCAATGGTTGCCTTCTTCCCCTGAATCTCTGCAAACACCAAAATATCACAATATTAAGCATAACTTCCTGAATGTTACGGGCGCAGCTGTGTGTGTTTTGCTGCTTTCGCCTTCAATCCCAGAGAGCGGTAGTACCACAGATCGCCACTAGGGGGCGAGGAGCAACCAAGGAACCGAGATAAGCTTTGTGTGTAAACGGGTCGGCTTGTCTTGGATAACTGAACCAAGCTCGGACTGGTCTCGGCATGGCTCGGTTTTTAGATGTAGTGTAAACGGGCCTTATGTCGAAACCATGTACAGTGAGGAAAATAGTAAGGGGTGTAAGAAAAATACCCAAAGCTCACTCAGCAAAGAGTACTGCAGCAAAGAGAGCCATCTTGGGGTCACCAAGTCTCCTTATAAACATTGTGGATACATGCTAACTGATTGTTCGGGAAACATGCCAGAAAAAAATTCTTTCACAAATGTAAATAAGAATTTTTTTTAAAAAACTGTATTAAAACTGGAATCGAATGTTTTGGTTGGATGAGACCAAGATGGAGCTTTTTGATAATAACTGTAAGTGGGATATGGTGTAAAAAAGAAACAAAAAATCACATGTGGAAAAATAACCTATGGTCTCTGGGAAGTATGGTAGAGGATTATTGGGTCTTTCAACAGGATAATATTTAAAAACATATGGCCAAATAAATAATTTCACTAGACGCAACCTCCGTCCATTACCACTTCGGTCCGTAGACCTAAATCCTTTAGAAAATACGTTGTATGAGCTGAAGAGAAAAGCATATAACAGGGCATCCAGGACTCTGAATGATTCTAGAGAGACTAGTTAGTTATTGAAGACGACTAAGTTCCTACAATATCTTTGGTAAAACTGGGTTTTTATGAAGTATTAACAGCACGGGAGGCCAAATTAATTAAAAAAAAAAATTTCTTAACATGGGCCTTTTTTCTACTATATAATCTTATATATAATGTTGTTTCTTATATATAACATCTTTACTAAAATTAAAATAGAGATTTTTTACACATCTTTATCACGGGTACTAACAACATATTAGTAGTAATATTAGTACTATGTGTCATATGTAAATTAAGCAATCTTAACTTTAAACTGATATTGTTATGCAGTAAATTTTCCCTATGTACAGATAAGCAGATTTCTTGCCAACAATCACAATATTATTTTTTAATGAATTTCCAGAATCAGCCATGATAAGTATGTTTAAATAAGCACACTTTATAAAACGAGTCTGTATGAAGCAGCATATCTCCTTCATGAGCAATTTCCTCCTCTTCCTGTGATAAGATTCATTGTCTCAGTGCGTCTCCTTGATTACTTTTGTACATTTATCTGATCTGGTGAAAGCCAAAAGGAACAATAAGCAAAACCTTTAAGTAATTGGGTAATTTGTTAAAAAAAAAAAACACATTCTCTGAGTTTAACTCTGTTTTGTCTTCCTGTGAGCTGAGAAATCCTAATGTATTTATGAGCTTTTCATAAAGCCATGTTGCTGCTGTTAGTTTTCTGTGACTCGTCTCTGTAAGTATGCAACGCTGGAAAAACATGAAATGAATACCCCTGTGTAGTAAGTTTCCTTTTTTAAACAATTTGAAAGTATTTGTTGTACACTTCATGCCTTTGTCTTTAGTCACCAAAATCAACTTCTTCCACAGTCATGAGCTGGAAGGAGCTTTTTTGACTCCATCTCTATCAGAGGGTTTTCATGTGTCTGAAGAAGCTGTACTCTGTTTAAAACAGGTCCAGATACATGAAAGGACACAATGTGATGGCGATTGTTACTCCGATTATGGCTGTTTCTAAGCTTTGAGTTTTCATCCAACCCCAGCTTGAATGTGCTCCTTGACCGTCACCTTTTCTGGCTTACTTCCTGACCTTTGTAAAAGAAAGCACTTGTGAATTTGAAGGCATCCCGTTGCAACAAGACACTCCTTCCTCTGGTGTCTGAGTCGATTTGCTGCCAGAATATCCAGACAGACAAAGGTGATAAAGTGGCCTTTTTAGCTGCTACTTTGAAAGTACATTAAATGTTACTGAGCACAGTAAAATCCACACCCGCTGAAGTATCCACTTTAACTAAACAACCCCTCAGTCATAATGGGTCTGTAAAACGCAAGCCTAACAATTTCAGCAGTTACCTTTGTGGCTGAAACGGGTTCTTTGTTAAGTACTGCTCTGGAAGGCTTTACAAAGCAGCACACTTGCATTACTTCAAACTTTGTGCTCACCTTAACTATTTCAAATGACATGTCAGACGGCGATGCTAATCCTAAAACCATCCTATCGGAGTGGACAGTTATATCACATCCACAATGTGCAACCCTTTTTTTTTTTTTGCTTGGAGGTGACAGTCTCTGATTAACTGACCAATATCACAGATGACAAAATGGCTTTTCTACTGCTCTTGTTGGAAAGCATTCAGAGCAATAGCTAATGTGCATCTCTAGTTTCTAAGAGCATGAACCCATGATTTTATTATTCTAAAGAAGGTTAAAGATGTTTAATCAATTTTTGTTTTGCTTCTGATCCAAACATTGAGTGTTTTTAATTAATGGAAGCAATGTATAGGCAGCAATTTGCGTCCCAATTGCAATATATTCAAAATAATATATAACATATCATATGAATATAAACAATGAAATAATAAATAAATAAATGTGATCATAGAAGATCTAGAGAAGTTACAGGAAACAGGTCAGTAAAGTTATCATTTGCCAACATGTGATGGTGACAGTGGTTAAGCTGTTTTTAACAACTTTTATTGTTATTGATTACCACTGTTAGCTTAGTTAGCATCGATAACTGTAGCAACAGTTTCTATGTATGTTCTCCTATGTAGTTTTTTGCAGCTTGTTCTTGCAACGTTTTGAGAGCAGAAAGTTTTTCTTGTCTGGTGTGTGGTACTGCTGTGTGGGGGACCTATGAGGACTTCCCAATAGTTCTGTACTTCAATTCTTGTGATGCATGACATATCCTGGCAACAAAGACCTTTGTTCTTATTCTTGCCACCCTAAGTAGAGGAACACGTCTCTGTTCTTGGATAGCATCTCTTGGTCTTTATTGTCGTCATCCAACTTAACTGCCAACTCCCTAAATGTTGCAAAGAACATGGATGAAACAGCGCTCTTGATTTTCTTCCATCCCTTTCAACACTAAAACTAGCTTTAAAACTGTCATGCTAAGGGGCATCCGTAACAGAATCCATCCATACTTTGGAGTTTTTAACGGTCTAGCCAATCTGCCAAATACATCTATTTATGAAAGAAGTTAGGTGATTCCTATAAGCAGTTACATTTAATAACTTAGAATACCTTAGATGCAATCAACTGGGTTCCCTTATATAGGACATTTTTGACCAATCTGTATAATCAGACGCCATCTGTATAATCTGATTGAATTTGACTTTGTAAAGTGCGTTGAGATGACATGCTTCATGAATTGGCGCTATATAAATAAAATTGAATTAAATTGAATACCATTGAACAGTCAATTAATTTCCGTACTGAAGTAACTAAGGGGATATTCACAGCTTCTACATTTGGATCAGAGTTTGTTTCTCACTTTGGTCTGGACCTTTTTGTGCAGGTGTGACTATACCCAAGCGGACCCTGGTCCGGACCAAACAACCAGACCGAGAGCCACTTTTTGAGCTGG
The DNA here is from genome assembly GCA_037039145.1 of Fundulus diaphanus. NCBI lineage: Eukaryota > Metazoa > Chordata > Actinopteri > Cyprinodontiformes > Fundulidae > Fundulus > Fundulus diaphanus. Next base: position 43,163,174 of record CM073130.1, read on the forward strand.
TCTTGGTCTGCTTCCAAACGGACTCTGGTGAGGTTGGCTTCTGGTGTGAATATCAAACGGCCGTGATCAGAACCAACTACAGAAAACATCTGTCTCCTTGAATTTAATGAGCCGCCATAGTGGTGAACGTAGTCCTCAAATCATACTTGATCCGGCGTCTGTCGCTGCTGCCAGTATGCTGTGGGACTCCTGCGGCTTGGAGGGCACATTCTCTGACGGCGTACAAAAATGAGAAATAAAATATCTGCAAACCTGCGTTGAATGAGCTGCTGTTGCCGGTCACAGTGATTTAGCAGCTGTAAAAACAGCACAAATATGCAAAACAGAGTTCCTGCATGCAGGGTTTCCGTTGTAGTTTTCCTGTTTCCTGGTCTGTGCCACATCCTGCCGTAGTCATTTATGTTCAACAACCATCATCACACACGTGGCTTTGTTTACATGTTATAGTTAACAAAGTACAATGTGAAAGCAAACCACGCAAAATTATAAGAGTAAAGTGCGCTTTTGGTCCATAACGAACAAGCGCACCAAATTACTTTCCTGGTTTGAATACACGCTAGGTGAAACACAGATATTATTTACACATAGACTGAAGTTTTAAAGCCATTATTTATGTTAATTCTGATAATTTTTTACTTACAGCTAATGAAAACATGGTATTAAAGATTAGAATATTACATCAAACCAACAATAAGAAAAAAAATATTTTAAGACAGAAATTTTGGCATAATAAAGTATGCATGTATAATATCTCCTTAATGTTTGTTATTTTCAAAATGTACTTTTATTCTGACAAACAAGTCTCATAACTCATTGGAATGTATATTATGATTTACTGAATATGACTGTATAACGTTGTGACTGTAAGCTTAAACTTCTATAGCAAAGTCAGCCATATTTAACCTTCAGAAACGCAGGATGGCTTCAGCCCAATGTTTGACGTCTGGATCAGGTCCAATACCTACAGTGTGACAGATCGCTCCCATTTCAAAGGTAAATTATTACCAGTCAACGTGATGTAGAAAAGAAAAATAAATGTTCTTTCCGTATTGTTGCTCCATATTTGACAAAAATAAAAATAAATCCAGACGGTTGAAAAAAAAGAACATTGATCATGAGATTGTTTCAAAATAAAAAAGATAATTCATAATAAACAACTTATTTTCCCAAATATTAAATATTAATAATGAACGCTAATTTCTGTTTTTGAAAACATTAATCTTCATATCAGGCTGAACTGAAATGTAGGAAAAGTTTCAAAACTATTTATCGGGACCTTCTTGCAGTATATTTCTATAACTGAGATTATTTTGTATGGGAAGATAAATTACTTATCCACACATCAATAATTCGGTTTTACTTATCATGGTTTGTCAGAAATATTGTTAACATGTGACTCAGGTCAGCTACTGCCGCACGCAGCCATAAGCTGGCTGAGGTCAAGATGAGCTGTCTCTACGTTGCTGCAACTGGATGTCAAACTTTGTCCGGTCTATTGTGGGATGGCGGAAATGTGGGAATCTGGGAGATTTGTTACCTTCAGGCTCTTCATTTGGAATTAGGCAGAGTGTGATGAAATGTTGGGCTGGGGATTTTACAAGGCATGCCTGTGGGAAAGAACTGGACTTGGTGGCTGCACTTCTAAATCCAGTAGCCATCCACAACTGTGTTTCCCAGCGACAGGTTTACAGTCAGTCTGGATGCATCGGTCTGCTGCTGTGTGATGTCTCATGGGTGGCCCTGAATCTGCCCTTCTTCTGCCAATCAGGGAGTACTGTGATGACTAGCAGAATGCAGCCTTCACATTCTTCTCTTATCTCATATCCGCATATGTAAAAAACAAGCTAAGAATCCAGCGTTCTGGTTGTAAAGGGATATTTGTCAAAGTTCATATATGCCATACCAGGCAACAAATTTTGCCTTAAAATAGTTGCTTTGATGGAAAAATTCTTCTGACGTGGTTCAGTTGATTGCCAAATGTCACCTTATTGTGAAATTATTAACTTGTCTCTCTCTTTAAAAAAACATCTTAGAAGCATGACTATCCCTGATGATACATTCCTTTTGAAACTGAGCAATTTCTGCAGAAATTCTAAAAAGACAAGATGAATGCAATGATTACAAAGCTATTACTCAAGTATTTTGAGGGACATTACACTTTCTCAACTAGTAATATTTTGATGTACAAAACTCATTAGCAGTACGGTTTAAGAGCGTGAACACGTTTCAGTACAAAGATAAAATAATACAACTCAAGTTTACGTTACTGGTGCATTCTCTTCTTGTAAAATATTAAATAATGGTGGCCCAACACACTGCCTCATAGGCCATATGTAGCGTTTGTAATTTCATATTTCGTACTCTACCTTTATTATAATTGCCATTTTCTGTTCCTCGATACTTTGTTGTTTTTGTTATATTGCTCGGCACAACGTAAAACACCTTTTTAGCTATGACAACATACATAGCAAGATGAGAAACAGTTTACCAGGAATTTGACCCTTAAAAGAAACACCTTGCCTTATCCAGTTTCAGTTTATATGTATTATTTATGCTTCCTGCCCACATTCTTCCCACCCACCACAGTGGCCATAACACTGTGTGGAAAAAAACAAAAAAGGAAGTGAATGCTGCATTGTCTGTTAAAGTAAACTGGTGGTAACCTTTGGGCATGTCGTGTTGTTTCTGTAATCTTTTGAATCTTTCTGTTTGAGCTGTTATGTATATATAATGGAAAAAATATTTTTGTGATGTGATCGCATTTAAAATAGTAATTTTTGATTTGTATCTCTAAGAAATGGTGGTTAGGAATTTATTAGAAGTTCTTCAAAGGTGCTAAAATCAAGTGCCATACTAATACTGCATGACTGTAATAATGTATGCTACTGTATAATCTGCAGACGTTTTTAAAATACAAGAAATGGCCCAGGACCATAAACATACATCTTTGTTCTGCGTTGGTACTGTAATGGTTTCATTAAGGCCCACAAGTTTCCCAGGGGGCTGAGTTCAGTCATAGCTGTGGTATTTTGGAACATTATTAGTAAGGTTCTTGGCCTTTAAGCACTGGACATAAAGGAGATGGACTACTGCTGGGAAGCAACCAGGTTAGACTGTAAACAGTTCTGTGAGAAACCCAACCTCCCGTCTGGAAGCTCTTCTGTCTTCTCTTTTGGGTCAGAAACATGTGCATGCACTCACGTCTTTGTCCATCACCCCTGGGGTCAGTGGGCTGACGTCATGCCCCTCTCTGTGAGACCATGTCAGCAGAAGTTCATTACAGGCTTTGCTTTGGCTTATCAAGCACTGATACTAGAAGTGAATCTCTGTAGTGGAAACATTAGAAGAACTGCCAGGGAAAACAAGCATTTCCTCTTATTTATGAGGTAGTATGTGTTTTAGGCTTTGAAGTCCTTTTTTCACAGTTGTTCAATTATTTGCTGCCTCAGTAGATCTCCATCAGATCTTTCTGACAACACCAAGTACGAGGGAAACGGTATAGCCGTGTCCTTCAGTGTCCTCCTGTTTTTGCATTTGTGTCACCTTAAAATGTTTTAGATCATCAAACAAAATCTTATGTCCGACAAAAACAACCAAAGTAAGTTCAAACAGCAGTTTTGGAAAGATGATTTCATGTTTTTCTGGGGGTTAAAAGCCATTAAAACCAGCCTGGGAAAAAGGAATTTCCCCCTAAACCTAATAGGTAGTTGTGACACCAACTGCCATCAGGTGCTTTCAGGAGTGGGAGTTAGTCTTTGGCATTGCTCTGTAAGAGGTTTGGCAGGATTGCTTTATGTAGCCACAGTTTTTTTTTTTTTTTTTAGCTGAACAGCCTGCTTGAAGTCATGTCTTCTCAATTGGATTTAGGTCATCACTTAATCTAAGACACTACCATTATTTATTTTTTATTTATTTATTTATTGAGTCACTAGGAGGTGCACTTGCTGGTGTGCTTTGGATCAGTGTCCTTTTGCATAACCCAAATGTGCTTGAGCTTAAGGTCATGAAATTATGGCCAGATGTTCTCCTTCAGGGTTTTCTCGGAGCATAATACTTTTTTCCATCAATTACGGCAAATCATCCAGGTTCTAAAACAGCCACACAGGATTGCATTACGACTTTTGGAGTCTGTATTTTGTTATTGAAATGCTGTTAGTTTTACACCAGCTAAAATGCAATGGACTGCAGGTCCAGACATGGTGTCAGGTTGGACGCTTAAATCATGTGCTGACCAGCTAGCAGGGGTCTTTCTAGACAACTTCAACCTCTCCCTGCAGCTCTCAATGGTTCCTGCCTGCCTGAAATCATCTATCATCGTGCCTGTTCCCAAAAAAAAAACAATTGTCATCTGCCTCAATGATTATCGTCCCATCGCTCTGACCCCCGTCATCATGAAGTGCTTTGAGCGGATCCTCCTGCAACACATCAAGGACGCCATCCCTGCTGGCCTGGACAGGCTGCAGTTTGCCTACAGGGAGACTGCTCCACGGAGGATGCTGTCTCGTTAGCACTTCACTCAGCTCGGACTCATCTGCAGCATCCCAACACCTATGTTAGGATACTCTTCAAGGACTTCAGCTCAGGCTTCAACACCGTGGTACCAGACATGCTGGCTCTGAAACTCCACAACCTGGGATTATCCACACCGCTCTGCTCCTGGATCAGTGACTTCCTCAACAACAGGCCCCAGGTGGTGAGGATTGGGAAACGCACATCTGCTCCACTGATCCTCAACACAGGAACGCCACAGGGTTGTGTCCTCAGCCCTGCTCTCTTCACCCTCTCCACCCAGGACTGTTCTGCTGTCCGCCCCACAAACACGGTGGTGTCCACTATGGTGGGTCTCATCTCCAACAATGATGAGTGCCACTAAAGAGATGAGGTCAGCAATCTCACACAGTGGTGCTCCAGGAACAACCCGATCATGAACACCAGCAAAAGCAAGGAGGTAATAGTGTACTACAGGAGGTCCAGGAAGACCAAACATGCACCTCTCTGCATACAGGCGGAGGTGGTAGTGTGTGGACAGCATTAAGTTCCTGGGTGTTCACATCTCCTCCGACCTCTCCTGGACTGTAAACACCTTCCACCTGGTGAAGAGGGCCCAACAACAGCTCCTCTTCCTCAGGAAACTGAAACGAACTGGACTTTCCACGAAGCTGCTAAAAACCTTTTACACACTACAATAGAAAGCGTTTTATGTCATAGCATAACTGTGTGGTATGGGAGCTCCACAGCGAAGGAGAAGAAGGAAAACACGGGTGGTAAGGACAGAGAAAGCTTCCTGGATGGGAAGCAAAACGTCTTCAGCTTCAGAATATAACTCCAGCTGTTTTGTTTTTAACCTTTTTTTGGATTGATCATGACCTAAATGACTGAGAATCTTCACCAGCATCCTAGGAGTCTGCTTCTACAAATGTTGAAAGAGAGATAGAAAGGACAACAAAGAAACAGAAAAAGTATCACAAACCAATTATATTTAACTAGTATCTTGGTTCTTCTGTTCTGGTAGTTGTCAGACATGGGTGTGGTTACTCAGATCAAACTCTAAAGTAGGGTTAATCCCAGTTTATTCATAATTTACTAAAGTAGAAGGGGGCATTAACCCTAACCCTAGGACAATGTTGATTTGGATAGCTTTTGTCCTTTAATAGATATTATCTTTTGAAAACTAACATTATGGAGCATAATCAATAATTAAGAATCTTTATTGTGATTATGCCACAGTGATGAAGCTCAGAATTCAAGTAGTAGTATATAAAATAGCATGTGTTAAGGTGTAAATTTATACCTGCGTAATAGTTTCTTAGCCCACTCTTGAAGCATTTCTGTTATGCTGATTTGTGGATGATGCATGCACTGTAGAGAGCAATAAATGTCTTAGCTGTTCAGTTTGCTTTGGAAATTAACGTTGCCTTTGTGACGCAGTGAGTCATGTCTCATCTCGTTTGCTCACCTGGCAGGCAAAGACAGCACATTCTGTACCTTTTTTACCTGGCACTGCCGATTACAGCATGAGCCGAGTTCCCCTTTTTAGGAATATGCCTTGTTGATCTAATCTAGCCGTAATCTTGATGTGCGCCAACTGCTGCTACATTGCTGGAATTTCAGGATGGATGACTTGTGAAATGCAACGGATGTGAAACACATGCAGCCGAGTTCAGTGCCTCATTGTTACATTACACAGACCAACCACAGCTGCTCACGCTGATATTTAGCTCTAACCTCCAGATGGATATTGTAATGTGAGTGATCAGAAATTTGTGATGTATTTAGCTAAATCTCTGAGTGCATTAAGAAATGTTGCAGTAGTAATGTGAGCTACGGTACTATAAACACTGGGCTGCAGGGCTGTCGTGAGCTTAGACTTCGTAATTTATGCTTTGAGGTCACTGGAAAGAGGTGAAAGTGCCTCAGGGGATGATGTTTCATGCTAGAGCAAAAAGCCTGTCAAAGGGCTGCATGTGAGGCCTGAGAGCAGGTATACTCTGTTGGATGGTGACTTTCTCACCCCGACTCATTAAGAGCTTTTGTCTTGCAGAGAGCTCAGACAGAAACTTGATTCCCTGTTTGATGATGGATTGTGTGTAATTTGTCTCATTTTGTCCTTTCTCCCCTTTCTCCTGTGTCACTGTGTGTTTTTGTGTGGGTGGGTGTTTACACGCCTATTGTGCGCTTTGTGTACATATTCAACTTGAGCGTGTAAGACGGGCAGCACAGGTCGGGTTTGAAGTTTGATTGATTGTTATATCAGTGTTGATCACTATTCCTGGGTGGTGGGAATGTATATCAAGCAGTGTGCTCTGCCAGAGCACCGGATCACTTATCACCGGGCTGCCCTCCAGCCATGTCGTAACGCTTTGACAACCTGATATTGTTGCCGTAATACTCTCACAATGTTATTCTGTGACTTTGTTGTGTGCTCCGTCATGGTCTGGGGGCCCACAGTGAGGGTAGATCATGCATCTCCCAATTCTGCATGACAAAAGTAGTTATACCTTTGTTCTGAAAGTAAGATAGTTGTTCAAGACTCTTGACATTTATGGTAGGGCTATGACTATAAAGTATTTTAGTAATCGAATACTCTATTGAATTGAGTAGTCAGATTTATATGTGCTACAGCAAGCGTTCCCACTTCTGGAAGACCCCCTGTTTACAGCTTGAACCAGATATGTCCATACAGGTGGTAGCACTTTTGCCTTGCAGCAAGGTGGTTCTGGGTTCAAATCCTAGCCTGGGGTCTTTCTTCAGGGGTTCCCCCTGGGCACTCTGGGTAAACTAAAATGTTAATTTGTCTCTCCCCAAGTGTGTGCATGGTTGTTCATCCTGTGCGTCTCTGTGTTTCCCCTGTGATGGATTAGCGACTTGTTCAGGGTTTATCCTGCCACTCGCCCAATGACTGCTAGAGAGGCTATACCTTTAAGATAAGAGATAAAATAAGAAATTTGGGTGGTACAGTGGCAAAGAAACAGACAGAGTTACACACAATATTTATATTAAAAATGTATAATTTAATTTTATTTATAATAAAAAGAACAAGCTAGTCTAATCTAAAGTTAGTTCTAAAGTAATGACAAGAATAAAAAGTAAACACCAAAATAAATATTGCACAATTATTGATAATGCGGCATACTCGGGTAAAAAAAAAATAACAGTGGAAAGAAAAGGTTCAACCTTCGACCAGAAGTTCTGGTCTGGTGCTTCTGGTCTGGGTTTCATACAAACATTGCTGAACAATACAGGTTCATCTCTAAAACACAGAAAGGGTCTCCTTCTTGAGGATTATGATGGGTGAACATCCCCATGTTGTTCATACATCTGTATAACTGGTCTGATTAACATGTTGCCTTCAGGCATTTGGAAATTGTACCCAAGGATGAGTCGTTGAAGTCCACTCTTCTCTTCCTGATATCTTGTCCGATTTCTTTTCATTTTCTCCTGATGTGACACAAGGAAGCAGTGTGTTTGAGGTGTTCCCTTTAAGTACATCCACAGGTGCGGCAGTGTTACAGTTAATGGAAAACAAAACAATGGTACCCGACCACAAGAGCTGTTCTCTGTGAAACATACAACTACTTAACAGCATACAGTTATGAGAAAACTAATGAAGTATCGAGTCACAGATTCTTCCCCGAGGGTTTTTAAACATCATTCGACACGTTTGAGAGATCGTTTCAGCCGTAATTTACAAACAGGCAGATTCTATGAGCTTCCTGTATTTTATTGGTGTAGACTTTAATCTCAAACACATAAATACTTTGAATACATTTACAGGTGTGTATGATGTACAGTAACATGAGATTTGGACAGCTTTTTCTCCTTCCTCTTATTTTCAGCTACAAAAAAGCGTTTTTCTGCCTTTATTGTAACTTGATTCTATTTTTGGTCAATGTTTCATCTCAGCCAAGCGCAGCAAATTATTTACAGGATTAATTTTGCTAGCAAAGCTTAATGATGTTACTGCTGATGCTGTGACTCTCCCTCCCTTACTTCCACATTCTCTCATCCTCACATCAGGGTTTTTCTGTTTTCTGCTTTTTTGTTTTTGGGGGGTTATCACCGTTTTCCTGACCGTCCTCTTCATGGGTTACAGGTTTGCAGAAAAACTACGATGGCTGACCGTTTCGACTGTGATAACTGCAAAGAATCCCTGTACGGCCGCAAGTACATCCAATCTGATGACAACCCATACTGCATTCCCTGTTACGACAGTCTGTTTTCAAACACCTGTGATGAGTGCAAAGAGCTGATTGGCCATGATGCAAGGGTAAGGCTTCCATCCTGACATGACCAGATGTATAATCAGCAATGCTACAACTCCAAATTGTGCATAAAAAGTCCTCATTGAGTGCCCATTTACCATATATAACTTTATTTGTTCTGCGTTTTATACCATCCAACGTCAAGTGAATCAGCAACACAAATAACATTGGACGACTCTGATTAGCCTTGAGCCATTTTCATGTTTTGGCATGGCTTTAAACCCGAGGTTATGTCGCCTTAATGATGTATAATTCATAGTAAATGAGGCGTGCTCTATTTTTTTTTTAGGCAGGACACTGTGTAGGCTAATTTAACATGCAGTTACGCAGACAATTTCCTCTAAAACTGCCTAAACCAACAGACTAATGTTGTATGCGATTGTAAAAAAAAATGCAGGATGAGTCTCTCTCGTCTCTACCAAGTCACAATGTAATTTCACTCTAAAGGGAGGACCCCCAAACATAAGGTGATTATTTAGAACCGACATGCACTACTTGTTTATTTGAGTGGGGTCTGCTGCAGTTAACATCACCATTACTGTCAATGTCTTGACTCTGTGTCCTGTAGGCTATCAAAGCGCCCAAATCCGCCTCGAGACTTTTCGACACAGAGAAGCTCTTTATACAGTGTCCTGCAAAGGTTTTCACACCGCTTGAAGTTCCTTACATTTTGTCATGTTATAACCATAAACTTTAATGTATTTGTCAAGGAGCAGAGCGTGCTGGGGAATTTGGAGGAAAATTATGTTATTTTTTTATTTTGAATTGTAAATGAAAATACGCATTTGTAGCATGCATTTGTATTCAGCCCCCCCTCTGTCAATATGTCGTAGAGCCACATTTTGCTGCATTTGCGGCAGTAAGTCTTTTGAGATGTGTTTCTTTAAGCTTTTCCCGTCTAGAGAATGAAACTTTTTTGACCATATTTTCTTCACAAAATAACTCAAACTCAGTCAGAGAGCGTCTGTGATCAGTTTTGTCAAAGATTCTCCATTTAGGTTTGGGTTTTTTCTACCACATAAATATACTTTGATCAAAACCATTCTTTGTATTTCTGGTTTTATTTTCTGGTTTCCCCCCTGGATCCCCACGTCTGATCCAGTCTTAAGTTTTTAAAAGTCTCAAACAGGTTTTTCTTCCAGGATTGCTCTGTATTTAACGGCATCAATCTTCCCATAAACTCTGACCCGTTTTGCCTTCCCTGCAGAAGAAAATCATCCGCACATCATGACCCTGCCACCCCCATATTTCACCATGAAATTGTATCCTCAGGGTGATTTGCAGTTTTAATTTTCTACCCCACCCAGGCTTTTGCAAGTAGGTCATTAATATCAATTTGGGTCTCATTTGACCAAATCAACAAATTTTACATGTTTGTCTAACTCTTACATGGCTTGTAAAAAAAAATTGCAAACAGGATTTCTAATGTCTGTCTTTCAACAATGGCTTTTTTCTTGCCATTCTTTCATAAACACCAGGTTTGTTGAGTTTTCCACCAGAAGTTGTCCTGTATCTCTGAACTTCTCCAGGGTTACCAATGGGCTCTTGAATGCTTTTCCACTAAATGCATTGCTTGCCAAGTCTTTCGCTGCTGGTAGATTTCAAGTTGAGTCATAATCTCAATTTTTTTGAACAGTCTTCTGAAACAAGTTTTTTCCCTGGCATACCTGCTGTGTTTGTTGGTCTTCAGGATACAGTTTTTTCAATCATGTTCTCTGATAAACCTCTGAGACCTTCTAAGGACGGCTGCTTTTAAACTGAGATTCAATTACAGATTACTATTACAGGTACTAAGTAGGCATTTTATTTATGAGTACAGGGGGGCTGAGAACAAATGCACAGCAATACTTAAAAATAGTAAATAGTAAAAATCACAGGGTTTTTGAAAACCCTGTGTCATTTTGTTTCCTCTTCACAACATCTGTGGTACTTAGTGTTGGTCGATCACTTGAAATCCTAATGAAATGTGTTAAAATTTGTGGTTGCAACGTCACAAAATGTAAAAAATAAAAAAAAAGTTCCAGGGATTTTAATACTGCTGGGCACTGCTGGTGCGCTTTGTTTCGCTGTATACAGAAAACGTTGGCATCCGTTTCACACTCCTCTCTTCTCCTGTTGTAAAACCGACCTATGTTTAAGTCTTCCTGTCATTCCTGTATTCGGTCGGTTTGGTTCCCAAGTCACTTAATATCTGTGGAGTTTTTACAGTTGTAAAAAAAAAAAAAAAAAATGACTTCCAGTCTGCTCGTTGTCTCTTCCTCTTTTCGCTGCCAGGAGCTCTTTTACGAGGACAGACATTATCACGAGCATTGTTTCCGTTGTTTCCGCTGCGACCGCTCGCTGGCAGATGAGCCCTTCACCAGCCAGGATGACGCGCTGCTCTGCAACGACTGCTACTGTAATGAGTTCTCCTCCAAATGTGTCGCCTGTGACAAGATCGTCATGCCAGGTAACAGCGAAAATGGATGCAGCAAGAGTTTTCTCAGAAATTGACGGTGGGAAAAAAAGAGTTTTAAAACAAGGAAAATCCATAAATCCTTAATAAATGAAAAAAGATTTAAAGACTTGCAGAAATATATCTTAAACATAGCATACTTCGATATTTTCTGTGTGTAAAAACATTATTCTTATTTTGTTTACTGTGTTGTGCACAAATTCAAATGATAATAGCCTAAAAGTTCTGGGAAATACAGGACAAGTTAAACAACTGGGTTCAGTGATGAAAGTAGTAACCTTATAGACAAAAACAGAGAGATGAAAGGAAGAAATGTTAGGAAAAAAAGGAGTGGAGCAAAAGACGTGTGAAAGACCATTTCTTTCAATGAGCAGCAGCCAAGGATGAAGGTGATAGATTAATTATCTTTCTGCATCAGCTGTTGTCTCTAAACTGCCAGCAGAACCGATGATAAAAGCAGATAAAGACGTCGTTTAGCCAACACCCATGCAGCGTCTACCTGACACCTTGCAGCAGCTGCGATAGTCTCCAGGAACAGTTCCACTTCTATTAGCACTGTGCTTCATTTCAGTGTGTCTCAACTCTGTCACATATTTGCCACACAGAGTGGGGTGCATGTTAGTCTCAATTGAAAATAAGTTTTTAGGTTGAGCAGATTAGAATCCCCATTCGGCCATATGTTGTGAAAAGCACCATCCAGCTCATATTCAGAGAGACTGCTGATAAAGGTTTGTTGCCATTTCATGTAAAATCGAAACTTCTTCCACTAACGTTAGAGAAAGTTTATAGGAAAAGATAGTTCCATAGAAAACAGACATTTCCATGATCGTGAAAATTACAGCAAATTAAAGCTTGAAAGATCATCTCCATGTGTAATCATTCTTTATGAGTTTCTATTTTTGAAATTATATGAAATGATTTTTTCCACAATTTTCTAATTTGTTATAGGAAAGCAGAATCACACTCTTTCCTTTACTTTATATACAGCAGTGTTTTTTCTCCAGTTATATGAAAAGAGGTATCTGTCTCTTCCTGCAAACATTTCGTGAACAAGTTATAATTTGACATGAAAATGCAACAAAACTGTGACAGATCTAAGCTTTCTTGCTGTTTTAGGAAACATTTATAGGAAAAGACAGATACTCCCCCAGAAAATAAGCTGTGCTGTTTTTAGACCATTATTTTGTGCACGCTACCGGCCTTACGTCTGCAGCAGAGTCACAACACAGGTCCCACTAAGTGCATGAAAACAAAAACACACCCGTTTAGTCATGCATCTTTCCCCAACTTGCACCTGATTTTGCGTCAGGTTGCAGTTATCCTCTCTTCAGCCGCAACGGAAGAAAAAAAAGATAGAAGAAAACATAGAGCACAGCACTCCAGAGCCAGACAGGATCAAGATCATCTGACTGTATCAGGTAGCAAACCCATTCAGGATCATTTGCCTAAATTGATAACTGATGTTGATTAAGTAGCTGACAGCAGATCAGTTTATTCCTTTATCTGAGTCACTCAAAGAGGAAAAAGCAGTCAGAAATGGATCTGATAGTAACTTTACCAATATGTGATCTATTGTTAGAATAGAAACACCTGTGAGTGAGCTTCATTTGTTTGCAGGGTTTCCACATGTTTAGGGAGAGCAAATATTTGCAGAGATGCTCTGACAGGCGTTCGTTGTTTGTACTTGTGAAACTTCTTGTGTTTGTTTTGTTGTTCTTTCTATCTCTCTTTCTGCAGATGTAGAAGCAGACTCCGAGGACAATATTTTGTACTCTCTTTTTTTCTCTACTATTTTTGTCACTTCCGCTCCCTTTTAATGTTTTGCTCACCTTTCTTTCTTTCTTTCTTTCTTTCTTTCTTTCTTTCTTTCTTTCTTTCTTTCTTTTTTATCTTTAGGTTTCTGCGCCCATTGAATTTGAAATAATCCCAAAATAATTTCCAATTTTTGCATACGTATCAAGCAGAGCACTCTAGCGAAAGTAGTAATGCTCCACTTGTGAAAATAAATAAATCTGTTGGGTTCTCTTTGGCACTAAGAAAGCAATTCTCAGTGCTACAGTGCCAGATAGGACACATAAAAAAAATAAATAGAGAGCGTTTTTTTGGGTTACATTATGGGACAGTTCAGCGCCACAACTTTCGTTTTTTTCTCTCTTGGTATTACTAACTCACTGGCACTTATATTACTTTTGTTATTCGTTCTACGCTTGGTTTCTAGGCAAGCGCAGCTGGAAAACGACATTTATGTGGAAACCCAGATGAGCGATGAAATTGGTTAACATTTCTTTCTCTGTGTATATATTTTTTCTCTCTAAATTCCGGCCTGTGTTTTTAAAATGTGTTTCACCATATTACACACTTCTTTTCACCTAAAATGCATTTAATCAGTTGGCTAGATAATGCAAATTATCCTCACTTTAAGAAACACTGATGAATCAATACAAAACGTTTCATGAACATAAAATTAAATCTGGCCATGAAAAGGTTGCTGACCGGTGGTTTAAGACTATGGATTTTTTGTTGTGTGAACAGTGTTTCTGCTGCAACTCAAACGTCTGACAGACTTCATTATTTTTTAAGGTGTCAGCTCACAGCAAAATACGATATTTAATTTCTAAATTATGTCCAAGCCTGCTGAATACATCCATTATACCCACGTAGGGTGGTGGGTTGCTGCCTGGTGCCTATCTCCAGCAGTCATTGGATGAGAGGCAGGGTACACCCTGGACAACACAGGGACACACAATCACACACATATACTTGAGGGCAATTCATTTTAGACTGTGGGTGGAAGCCTGAGTACCCAGAGAGAACCCGTGCACGAAACAGGAAGAACATGCAAAATCCTTGCAGAAAGACCCCAGGCTGGGATTTTAACCTAGGACCTTCCTGCTGCAAGGCAAAACTGTCAATAACTGCACCACTGTGCAGCCCAATATATGTGAACTTAAATGTTGATTCATGGATATTTCTGTCTGTCCTCTGCTGACCAGATGTAGATTTTGTAGAGCCTGGCTGCTGCGAACATTGGCAAATGTATTCTAATCCTTCCGTGTTAAAGTGCTGGTCACATGCTCATTCAGTGCCATAACATCCCTACCCCAGCATGCAATGCAGGAACCCCATCAGCTTTCACAACTGAATGCTGAACACTTCTTACTTTAGGGGGATTTTCATTTGACTCTGAGCCATTCAAATATCCCTTTATAATTTCCTCCCTACTGTAAAAGTAATTATTAGTGTTTTTATTTTGCTAGCCAGGTTTTCCCCACACATGCAGAAATACACAACAAAGCAGATTCACACCCACGGCTGACATGAAGCCGATAATAAAGTCACAGTGAATTGGTGTAAACATATTCAGCAGAAGCTTTTAATAAGATTTTTTGATGGAGCTGCTAGAATGCTCTCATTGTCAGAAGCTTTCGGTTTGATATTCGGTTCGCCCTGCAGTGAAATCCTGATACAAACGGTGGCTGTGTTTCCCTCCCTGATCACTGCGACCTAAAAGCTTATCTCAAGTTTATTTTAAAAGTGGAAGCTATTCATGGCACAGACATATTGTGTTATTTCCAAATAAAAAAAACTGCTTTAAATGCGTAATGATCGCTTGAGCACACTTGACGAATAGAAAAAAAAAATACTTTTCTTCAATGGCACCTCTTAGAAACACATCAGTTTTGCTGAAATTGGATGTAAGATTTCACACCGGTTCTCATTTTTAGCTGTGCACAACAAACAGCCGGTGAGTCCTACGTGAGTTTATGATCTGGAAAGACTTTTTCAGGGTATTTTCCTGTTTTTGATTAGGCAGCAGCGCAGCACAGAGAGTCTGAAGCACTGAAACGTAAGCAATCTTTGGAAATGTCCGCCCTACGTAAACCGCTGGATCACAGCATAATAAACTCAACATCCAGGGGATTTACAGGAAGATCAATTGGTTTGCGTCACAGAGGGGGAAACTGTATTACTCTTTTTTTTTTTTTCTTTAAAGCTTTCTGCCACTTTATTGCACTTCAGTGGTATTCACATTCAGTCAGAAAGTGTAATACAAGGATTATTATGTGCCGCTCTGCAATCAAGTATTTTATTTCCCATTTGAGTGACCCCCTGCCCTCATTTTTTTTGGTCCTGTTGCTCCACTTTTTTTGCAGGTACGAGAAAACTGGAGTATGCAGGCTCCACATGGCACGAGGGCTGCTTCATCTGTCACAGCTGTGAGCAGCCGATCGGCTCCAAGTCCTTCATTCCTGACAAGGACGAGCACTACTGTGTGCCCTGTTACGAGGACAAGTTCGCTCCCCGCTGCACCCGCTGTAAAAAGGTCTGTAAATCTGTCGAATAACTAAAGTATAACATGGTTCCTATTATGTTAGGCTGGGAAAAACATTCAAACTTTGGCGTTAATGCAAGACGATTAGTAGGATTGACCCTTTGCAGAAATGCTCATGTGAAATAATTTCTACATAAATGAGTGACGTATTTTTCTATTAAGGCCCTGGCTAAAGGTGGCGTGACCTATCGGGATGAGCCGTGGCATAAGGAGTGTTTTGTGTGCACAAGCTGTAAGACGCAGCTGGCTGGTCAACATTTCACCTCCAGAGATGAAAACCCCTATTGCCTCAAGTGCTTTGGCAGCTTGTACGCCAAGAAATGTGAGGCCTGCAGCAAACCAATTACAGGCAAGATTAAATTACTTTACTTAATCCTGTTATTTACATTTGTGAAAGTACGAAAAAAGATGCTTGAATATTTAAGAATGCTTTACAGCTGGTTTACTGTGGATTATAGCTACTGGTTTTGTATTATTGTTAAGGTAAGGGGTTATTTAAAATATAATTTGAAAAAATTCTTAAAAGATAAGATAAACCTTGATTGGATACCTATGGGAGAAATCCATTTTTTATAGCAGCACAAACACAAATAAATGACAGATATAGTAATAAAGTAGTATAAATGAGGATAAAAAGATAACACTATACAATTAACAATTCAAGTACAAATACACTACATTGTCATCGTTGGCGGAGCCTCAGAAACTCTGATTCTTTTGATAAATAATATAATGTCCTGCATTTGTGTCCAAGACAGTTAATATCCATGATTTAAAGTACACTTGGTTTCAGCTAGACTAAAAAAAAAACCACATTTTACTGAAAACCACACTAAAACTTAAAACATCAACAGCACTCAAATAAAAAATGATGTGTCTGGCAAAGAGCAATGAACAGATCATTAATTGAATGTATAAAATGATATTTGTTCAATAAACCCAAAATTTAAAAAGAATAATCTGACAATTAAAATGTTCTGTAAACCCCTTACAGAATGTATTATTTAAATAAAAAAAGTAATAGTTTGCAATGAGACTTATTATAAAAACTCTCCATATATCAACTTAATTTCTATAATATTTTAATAATGCTTCACCACAAACCTCTTTTCTAAACAACTATTTGACCAGGATGCAAAGTCTTCAGTAAAAGATTGAGCTGCTTCCATCACGCAGACTGGACGAGCAGCGACTAATTCAGTGAAAATCCTATAAGTTCTAAAATATCTCACATTTTACTTTAGATTCTGTTTTTTTTTTCTTTTTTGTCCAATTCTCTGCTTTAATCTGTGTTTTCTGCAACTCTTATAAACGATCTTGCTGCTATTGACGGATCATCGACGTGGCGTAGTTCTTCACAATCTGATATTGTCATGTAACCAGCCGTACTTTTTTTTACTTTTATAATTGACCTTAAAATATTGATTAGCACAAACATTTTAACCAATCGAGACCACAGTGGCAAATAAACCGTAACAGTTTATTATCACAAGCCAGTTAAAAGGGGAAAAACAGCCAAACTGTTGTTAGAGTCTGACATCAGTTTTGAAAGGATCTCTGCATCCTGACCTTTCTGTTTACATTGCGCTTCTTCTGCTCCCAGTTGTGTCTTCTCTTTCGGTGCCTGTGTTATATCCACAGATTACAGCAGGAGAAGCCATGTAGATTCAATCAAACCCGACCGTTTGTTTTAGCTGTCCTAACCCTTGACACATCGCGACTGCTAAAATGATTTCAACAGGCAAGGCCTGAACGTTGCTCGAAGTTTCTACTGCTGCATTTTGCGGTGAAAGTTCTTTCTGCAAGGCTCAATGGTCCTGAGTAGAATTTCAGTCCACACATTTAAGATTTTCTTATTTAAATGAAAGGTATGTACTATAAAATGCATAATACTTTTGGGCTTTGACATAAGGTTCAAAAAGGTTTAATGGGGTAATAAACCTTTCTCAAGTTACTTCTGCAACTGTGTGTTTTAGTACTAAGAAATGATTGATTTACATGATTGACAGAATATTCATTTCCTCAATCAATAATGTGATTTAAATTTTGATATTGAATCCTTATAAGATTTATAACTAAATTTATACTATAACGTTAGCTTTCTTTTAGCCTGAACAAATGCCTTGAAACAGCTGTTCAGATAACATAAGATTTAGAACCCATTTTAGACGTTTTTGAACCAAAAAATTTTGTTTTTTTTGGCTCCGTGATTCTCACTGCAGCCAGGTCTACGACTTTGCAGCTAAACTTGATTAAAAGTCAACGCACATTCCCTTAAACTCAAACGGACTTCTTGTCCCCTTGCCCTAGGTTTCGGAGGAGGAAAGTACATCTCATTTGAAGAACGTCAGTGGCATCAGCCCTGCTTCACCTGCTCCCAGTGTTCCATCTCACTCGTGGGTGCCGGCTTTTTCCCAGATGGCGATAGGATCCTGTGCCGTGAATGCCACAACAACCTATAAAGCACTTACTTACAGAGGTCTCACCATTCCTTCTGGCCTTCAACAGCTTTTTTTTTTTAAACACCATGGGTTATTTACCAAAGAGGGTAACACAGGCGAAAAAAAAAATCCTGCCTCAGGTCGTTTTAATATAAAGACATTAGTTTATGTAAGAGAAGCTATGATAATGTGCAAAATCGTGCTGATGCGGCGTTGTTTTGCATAAATCAGCACAAAGTTTTCTCTTTAGAAAGAAAGTTAAAAGATTTTGTTTTTGAAATGCCTTATTACCAACATTATTTCAATGTTATTTAGTGTTTAAAAAAGAAACTGCAAATGCTTGCCACTTTTCCAAATATGTCTTAATTAATATTACTTCAGGGCTCTAAAGAAAAGACACATAACACTGATCTATTACACATCGCCTGTGGTCTATATTTCAGTTATATGGTGGAGTTACTGTTCTAATGCTCTTATAACTGCAGGTCCATGCATTTTGAATGTTGCTTTTTATCACCTTTTCATTATCGCTTTATTATCTTATGTTTTGCTTTATGCGTTTCTAACAAGTTACTGTATATAGTGACACAGAAGGAGGTGTGATTCATTTTGTAAAAAAAAAAAGATGTGTCCTGATCCTGGACTGATTTTTTTCCTTAAATTTAAAGTGAAAACAAGTTGTTGTTGGTAGTTTTTTGGTTGTCAGGACATTTCATTTGCACTTTGGAAAAGATGCGCCTTCGCTGCCACATTATGTGCACATAAATACACAACTGAAACACACGACATAAGCAGCAGATCTCTTTCTGCCACATGTCTAGTTTTTTTTTTTACTTCGCAGTGACACCTATTTTACCTATTTTACATAAAGATTCTTTTCAGCTTTCTTTTTTTAGTTTTGTAATGTATATTTTTATTATCTGTGCACAAAGAGTATGTTTAACTTTGAAAGAAAATGCAAAACTGTTTCACATCGCAAAAAAAAATATGCATGCCTTGATTTGCCACGGTTTCTCTCACTACTTAATTTGTTGTTTTTAATGTTAGCTACAATCATGTATGTGAAAAATTTTAGTGCTTCAACAAACTATTTACTGCATTACAGATTTATTGTTTTTGCTTTTATTTTGGTCACACTTAATCAAGCGATCGCTTTGATCGCTTTTTCAAGTCATCAAAACAACTCTTGCACGTATCAAAGATTCAAAATGTCGTTTTTGCAGGATAATTTTCTTTATTAAGACAAACTCCTTAAGTCCAGGCCAACCTTGCTCTATGTGAAAAAGTAGACGTACCAAATGGCTGTGCTGCCCAACATTTCCCACTATGCATTTGAAATAACGTGCAGTGAGTCTTTTACATCGCTATCAAGGCGTTTTGGTCCACTCTTCTTTGCAGACTTTTTTTTTCATCAGAGGGTTTTTCAGCATGAACCGCTGCTTTAGGTTAATGTCAAAGCCTCTAAGTTGAATTCATGTCTTTGACAAGGCCACTCCAAAACGTTCTTTTTGTAAAAGAACTTTGAGCCATTCGGAGATGGCCTCTCTGTACGCTTCGGATCATTGTCCTGCTGCATAATCCAAGTGTGCTCGATCTTAAAGTCGGAAACTGATGGCCGGATATTCTCCTTCAGGATTTCTGGTACAGAGCACAACTCGTGGATCCAGGTCCTCAGGCAGCAAAGCAGTGTGACCGTTGGCGTAATGTTCTTTTTCTGGAAAGCTGTGTTATTGCTATGCCAAATGTCACCAAACACATATCTACTTTTGTCTTGTCAGTCCGCGGAATATTTTCCACAATATTTTGGGAATCAAGATGTTTTGTTGGAAAATGCAAAATGGGACATTGTGTGCTTTTTATTCACCAGCTAGTGTTCTTTTTTTTTTTTTTTTCACAGATACCATTTTTTCCCAGACTCTTTCCTAATGTTAAATAATGAACACTGACTTAGTGCAGTGAGGCCACTCGCTTTGATGTATTCCTGGGTTATTTCGGGACCTCCTTGAAGAGCAATCGATGGGTCTTTGAAGTAATTCTGCTAGCCCAGCCATTCGTGAGTAACCTGGCAAGCTAGACTGATGATGTGTAGCACCCTACGTTACGTTCTACACATTATCCTTCTGGTCCTGCTACCGTTGAATCTGTTTGGGGAAAGGAGGAATATTCAGCAGAACTTTATGAGCTGATTGGGCGAAGCGACACCAAAATTTAGTTTTAGTCAAGCACGGTATCAAATGAAAAGGTTGTAAGCAGCATACACCATGAGAAACCACAAGACGTTCCGTTGGACAAGGCACGTCTTGCTGTTCTTCTTCCAAAGAATTAGGGTTCGGCTGTGGGCTCGTCACGTCTTGCTGTCGTCACAGCTGTATGGCCTGCGTTAAACCATAATACTGCAACGTGATTCAGCGCACAAATACTTTTGAATGCACAAATGCTGCGAGAGCTTGTAGGTAAGGTTAATATCTGGGAAGGGTTACCACTGTTCCACACCTTTATTTTTATCTTTTCTTATTTATGGGTAATTGAGAGATGCCAATGTCTTCGTAATCTGTTTTTGAATATCTTTAGAATGAGCCACCAGGTGTTGTATATGAAGCTGTTATAGCCTGCTTCTTGTTGTCAAGCAGGTCCTATTTGTGTGATTTCTGCCTTTTTACTACATGTCAGGCAGTAATCAAGCTTGGTCTGGCCAGTGAAATTTAACTCAGCCTTCTTCAAAAAATATCGTTCGTCACAGTAGATTCATGATTACTCAAGGGGGGGCTGCTGCTATACAATTTTCCCATAGTTGATGTGGATAGCTTTCTTTCCCTTTATAAATTAAACTGTTTCAAAACTGCTTTTAGTATTTACTAAGGTTTCCTTTTTGTTATGTGTCCTGCCTGGCAGTGTAGCACAAAGAATTGCTGTCTTAATGCGAAGAGATTTACTTTCACAAGTGGAGCATTACTGCTGTCACTATAGTGCTCTGCTTGGTACATATGTATAAAAAAAAACAAAAAAAACTTTATTGGACATTATTTTTGTATTATTTCAAATTCAAATGGACACAGAAACCTAAAAGTGAGAAAAAGGTGAAGCAAAACATTGAAGGGGAGAGAAGGTGACAAAAACAGCGCAGAGGAAAAAGAGGGTGCCAGATAACGTCATTGGAGTCGGCTTTTATGCCTGCAGAAAGAGATAACTACATCACTGAAAAATACACAGTATTGTTTATTATAAGATGTATTTATGACAGCCAAAGCTAACTATAGGGTTTATCTGTATAGAAGTGCATCTGTAAGCAACTGAATCCAAACACCTGTGGGTTTTGTGAGAGTGCACATGAATATATTTAAGGTTTATCCATAAGGAAAATGTTCAGTAGTGATTATGAGGAGCCAAAGACCCGCCTCCCAGAGCGGTGACGCAGACACCATAGAACCCCAGATGTCCCAAAGGGCTACTAAGATTTATTTGTCTGGAATTAAAATTTGTTTGATGACTTGAAACTTTTAAGTGTGACACAACAAAAGTAAACCGTAGAACTCTGTAAAGAGGCAAAAAACCTTTTCACAATAGTGTAGGTATAGTTTTTGTTTTGATTATTTCGGCTTTGATGCTGGTGAGTCAGAGTTAGCTAACAAATGTTTTGAGATGGAAAATATGCCATCAGGATGACAATCGTTTCAGCTTAATGTAAATCGGTTTTTGACTGTTGTGGATAAATTGTTACTGCTATTTCTAAAGAGCAATTAAATAAAGTGACACTGACTTATTCTTTTTTACCTGTTTGCTTTTTTTCTCTCCTGTGGTTATGCTGAAAATCTATCTCTGAGTTAAACATGTGCGGCTTTTTGGTGACTTGTGTTTATGGGCAAAGCCAAAGAAAACCCCTCTGGTGTGTTCAAAATGGGTTTCTAGGAAAGAAGTGTGCGGGTGTGAGCGCAGCTCCAAAGGGAGAGGGCATGAAAATGTGGGAGTGTGAGAAAGCATTCATGTTTAACAGGGAGTAAAAAGAGAGTGTTTCCATACATTTAGGATAATCATATATGCAAGTACCAGATACATAAAAAAAATAAAACTGTGTGTGTGTCAGTCTGTCCCCGACTGGACACTTCTGTTTATGCTGAGTTGACTGTTTTCCTGCCTTGATGGAGCGCACATACAATAGATCCCCTCTTCTGTCGGCTGTTGGTGAAATGTCCTCCTCCCTGCCTCTGTTTCAGATTTTTTCACCAAAAAAGGAGATGGAAAAGTCATAGCTGCATGGGGGAGGGCAATGGTGGAGCACAGAGAGAGAAATGAGTGTGGGAGAACGAGAGGAGAGAGACGGAGAGGGAGGATGTTCACATCTGGAGTTGCTCCATGGCACTTTCATCTGGAGGGGGGTTCAGCTAACACGTGGCCTCCTCTGGATTTATTAGAGGAAGGGACAAGAGGGGAAATGATGGGCGCACAGGAAGGGTCAAAGACTGAAAATGAACTGTGTCAGACAGTAAACACACTTTAAAAGCAACAAAATCATGGTCATGGTTATGAGTATTAAGATCATATGATCTGCCTTACACTAAGATCCCTTTTTTTTTCATTTTCTCCTTTTTCCATGACAAATATGTCCCAGACCGAAGAGAATCTCTCCTTTTTATAGCTATATTTTCACCATGTCGGTCACTAAATGCAAAAATCCTGTTTATTCAGCTGTGCCAACTACTATAATGTATAGCTAAAATAAATCAGTATGACTTTTAATGTCATGTAAACATAAAGATGTTGTATGCAATTAACTCAAAATCTTGGGTCCTCCATCTTTTTATTCACGGTTCAAAACATGACCGTTATGTTAATTGGTCTCTCTACATTACCCTCGGGAACGGCTCTGTGCATGTGTGCTGGTTTGTCCGGTCCGTGATGGACTGGTGACCTGGCTAGGGTGAACCCTGCTGGAGGTAGGCACCGGCTTCGCCTCCCTGTGACCCCGCGGATAAGGACAATGGATGGATGGAGTAATTAGCTTATTTTCCTCACTTCTTACTTTCTTTATCCACATCACGGCGTCCCCGTTGCTCTCTGAGCTGTGGCATATCAATCACCAAGATCTGGAAATCTGGCCAGATATTTTATTGCCAAACTTAGTCGAGATGCAGCATGACGAAACATGGTAGCTTGTCAAATCTTGCATCCAGGCAGTACTTTGTGATCGTGTTCTTGCACACATTAAATGATGATTCAATATTGTGAACCTCGAGCGATGAACATTAACTAAAGAATTACAATAAGCTACTAATATCGCCAATCTGTGAAACTATTAATAAAGAAGCTTATAGACAGCATATTTGCATGGACTTACCGATAAGAAATATAAATTTAAAATCAAACCAACCTTATGTATTTGTACTGATATGAACGAAAGGGTGCGTGTCTAAAGAAATGACTGTTTAGCTGTCTAATAAGCTGAACTCTAATGGTTTTCCAGACTGCATTAAGCAGTTATCCGTTCAACATCTAGTCTTATTCAGTTGCAGACCGATAATAATACAGATTGATTCAATTACTATCTGGTTTTCTTTGTCAGAAAGAAAACCCTGTCTTTGTATAAAACAGAGAAATTCAAGTTGCACCTTATCAGAAACACAGACTTCAGCCGTTTGTCTGGCCATAAAAAAAAAAAAAAAACATTCTCTTCAAGCTGGAATACTGGAGACGAGAGTCTGCATGGCCTGAGGGGAAAGCAAAAGGTTAGACACCACTCCTTTTGTAGCCTCCCTGCACTGGTTCCCCAGCAAATATAGAATAGATTTCAAAATTTAAGTGTTGACTTTTAGAGCCTTGCATGGTCAGGCTCCCAAATATGTCTCGGATCTGTTGTGCCCCTACACCCCTGGCAGCAAACCTTCAGTCCTCAGGTCAGAATCTTCTTCTGGTTCCAAAGACCTGCTTTAAAACCAGAGGAGACTAGTCCTTTCAAGCTGTTGCTCCATAATTGTGGAATAACAGTCCTCTGTCAATCCAAAAAAAGGTATATAAAAAAAAAAAATTAACAACTGGAGTTCTATTCTGAAGCAGAAGGCGTTTCCTTTCCCATCCAGGAAGCTTTCTCAGTTGAAAATGTCTGGAGTAGTGTGGAGTTCCAAGCGTTATAGACCTGCAAGCGAGGCCTCAATGGAGCTTCACATGTAGATTCGCCTGGAACTGGTCGCCCCAACAATGGAGAGTCGTTCCACACTACTCCAGACATTTTGAATTGAGAAAGCTTCCTGGATAGGATAGAATAGAAGTCCAGTTGTTTTATTTTTTTAACTTTTTTGGATTGATCATGACCTGGATGACTGAGAATCTTCACCAACATACTTTCTATTATTTTGTGTGGCCAAATCTGTTGATTCTTTCAAAAAGCAGCTGAAGACATATCTATTACTATTACGAGCTTTTGGTTAACTGGGCTTTGATTGCTTTTTAATCAGTTATTTTATATTACTTCAAATTGTCTGTGCTGTTTCTGATGTCTTTTGTGAAGCCCTTTGTGATTTTATCTGTGAAAGGGTGCTATATAAACAGAGCTTCTTCTTCCTCTAAAGATGTAACTTATTTGAGGGTAGTGTACCATACAAATTTTAAAATGTTTGTCCCTTCAGTTAAACTTCATCCAATCATCTGAGCTCTGATCAAACAAAACTGGGTAAAAGGTTGCCGTAAATCTGTGCATCCAGATGGGTTGGTGAGATGATAAAACTGTACAGATCCACAAACACGGAAAACAAAGCAGCTTTGCTCAACAATGCGCTTCATGTTCAACAACCCTGGCATAGTTCTTCCACTGCCTCCATCTTGCCTCATCTTGCCTCATCATCTGCATCCAGATGAACACAATTTAGTGTATTGTTATTTTCTTTGCTGTAAATGGGGGGACAGCGGTGCAGGAGTGAGGGAGTTTTTCCTGTAACTGGCGGGTTGCCGGTTCAATCCCCCACTCTGACTGTTTCAGTTGTTGTGTCCTTGGGCAAGACACTTCACCCGCATTGCCTACTGGCGGTGGTGCTGAGGTGGTGGCCTCGCTGCTGTCAGTCTGTGGCTACCATACCACACATATTCACAGCTCACCACCGTGAATGTGTGTGTGAATGGGCAAATGAATGACTGTAGTGTAAAGCGCTTTGGGGTCGTTGGACTTGATAAAAGCACATGCCATTTACCATAAACATTGACAGAAATGGGAAGTGAACTGAAGAGCTTAAAAGGGATATATTTCATTTTTGTAAAATAGCATAAAAACATGTTTTCTTCAATGTCCAGGTACAAACCTAGTATTTTATCCTGTTTGTGACAACCTAGATTTCGAAATATCAGTGCCTTCTGTGAGAAAAGGTTTGCATAATCACTTCAGAGTGAAGCCAACATGTTTGCACAAACTATCTATGGAGAAGTAGTCTAGCAGCTATAATGAAGCAGTTAACCCTGAAGGCTTTCATCTCAGCGACTTGTTATTTCATGGTACACAGATAAGTTGTTTTACTTTTCGTCCTACACTTTTACTTCAGGCAGTTCTACTCCTTTCATTGCCCCACCCTCCCATCATTTGCTGATTGTCTGTCACATGCTGCTCATTTGTCATCAGTTCTCTCAGCACTGACCAGTTGCTTTTGTTAAATGACAGAACGTAGTTGTTCTACTCGGCAGCAGTTCCTCGTCCTGGAGCTTTGTTTCTGACGCACTATTTCTCCATTTGTTGTTTTGTGCTGTTGCTAAGGCATATCAATAAAACAGAAATCCTATTGATAAATATCGATAGTTATCAAAAAAATTCTAAACATATATTTTAAGTGCAGCTCTGGCCATTTTATGGTGTTACTTAATGACCTAGTGTTAGACAAACACTGAATTCAAGCTCAACCCGTTATTTGACCAACTTTGTATCAAAACTGCAAGTTTTTAAAAAAAATTAAATATAAGACGTGCTCTCTGAACTCTTTGAAGGGGGCGGAGTTTGGCTGTGATTGGTTTGGAGGATGTTAATGACTGTAGTATTAACCTACATAATAGGCTGAATGCAAAAGGAACTTTTTATTGACTCTTTATTTCTATCGTACCACACATCTATTGATATATATGTACTGAATTAGCTGGTGACTATCTCTAGTGCTCATCACAGTCTTTAAATGCTTTATTGTTTGAATGATTTAATGGATTTAAATAACCAGATTGAGTTGAATTAAGAGTGTTACAGTCTTAAATTAAACAGATTAAAGTTTGATGAGCTCATCTGTCATAAATACGTCATGCCTTAAAGCAAAATCTAATGAGATTTATTTTATCCTTTAGGAATGGTAGAGAGCCAAGGGAAGCTGATATCCTAATGCTGGGACTAAAGCCACATGACATACTTTCTTCATTAAGTTATTGAATAAACTGTGTTGATTAGCAGATGGGGCTGACCCCAGTGTTGGATAAGTGGAGCAAATTAGCTGAAGTGAAAATTACAAAGTGTTTGGTTTCGTTCACAAGCTTTGCTGGTTGCTATCCCAGGGGGACCACATTCCCAAGCGCTGAAGCTTCCTTTTAGCT
Organism: Fundulus diaphanus; assembly: GCA_037039145.1. Lineage (NCBI taxonomy): Eukaryota > Metazoa > Chordata > Actinopteri > Cyprinodontiformes > Fundulidae > Fundulus > Fundulus diaphanus. The sequence continues at coordinate 43,189,709 of CM073130.1, forward strand.
TGTCGAGAGTAAATATTAAAACTCTGCAGCTTGAGATCATACAATGATGAGTGCGTGCCACGCACTCATCGATTGTATGATCGATTGTGTAAACTTGTTATTATTAGTTCCCACCTTTTAAAGGATCAAAGCCCTCGTCAACAATTTACTCAGTCTAGATAATGCCAACAACCTCTTGACTAAGAACAGACGAGGATGATAACTTTGATAGTGGGAAACCTTTTTTGATTTGTGTAAGATCAATTGCAGCACAGGTAACCTAGTAATTTCTGCAGAATGGGTGTGCTAAAATTGAGAATCCCCCTTTTTTTGTTTGTTTGTTTCATGAATATATGGTAAAGCTTTCACAACGTTTTATATAATTTAGAATTGGCATAGATTATACCTGCATATGTTTGATTCATCCAAATAAAACTTTTTTTTAGGTTTGCTAAATTATAAGGAGGTCCTCATGGTATTTCAGCTTTAATTTTTTTTTTTTGACAAATAGAATAAAGGTTTCATTAACATTAAACAACGGTGTGAGTGTGTGCGTGTATAGTTGTTTTGTCCTGTGTGTCTCTGTGTTGATGATGGACTGGCGACCTGTCCAGGGTGTGGGGAGCTGGAGATAGGCACCATCTGGATGGTTGGATGGATAAAATTAAAATTTACTTCATTAGGCGAGAAGAGACGCCATCAGTCTCACCTTCATGCCTTAATTTGGTTCAATAATGTCTGTGAAGGTCAAAAAAGTTAGAAGATAAGCACTCTAGAGTTTATTGCCATACAGCCATTTTTTTAGGTGTTCTTACATAAAAAAATGACACATTTTTTAACAGAGACTGCCACGTGTCAAACAATAAAACACAAAGCCAGGGTCATATGTCATTGTTGCTTCTTCCTTTTCTTTGCTTGCCTGTGTCTTTTGCACTTTAGCGTCTGGTATCCACTTGACAAAGTGCTCCGCTCCACCGCAGCCACGTCTGATGCATAAAACCTCAGCAGAAGGTGGTTAACCCAAAATGTCTGCTATATTATACTCGTGAAGGTAATTTAGCATTTTCATCGTCTGGCTAACTGCATGTTTGCTGCCTGAGGCATTGTATGATGTGGGGAACAGAATGTGGACGGTTTAAATGTATAAATCATGACACTTCAAAATCAAAACAAAGCACCGTACTGTACCGTCATCTGTCTTGTTCTTTTTTCTTTTTTCTTCTTTTTTTTTTAGGATTCATCTGATCACATCGTCTCCTGGCTTTTAAACTGTTAGTATGAGAGCATATGGTGTACAATTGAGAGAATTGAGAGCCTGGGAGTAGATCAAGGTTTAAAAAAGTTGTTCAAAGCTGACGTGTGTCTGGTAATGTTGGTGAGGTTTGAAGTTGGCCTTTGTGGTTTAGCCCTGGCTTTCGTCCTTTTCATTCACTCCCATCAAAGGTCAAGGAGTTGTGCTTGCTTGTGGGAAGGTCTTTAAAGTCTTGTAATGAGTGCTCTCAGCAGGAAAACAAACCCTTGTTTTTCCAAAGTTCAGGGTTGGACGTGTGTGCTGCTCAGATCAGACCCGAGTTCCTGTCCTAAGGCTATCCGAGTACAGCTTCAACTCCTGATTTCTTTCAGGTCTCTGTATGCTTTTTTATTGTCATTGTAAATTATATAATAATGTAATAACACCATGCAAACGTAAATAATTCCTGATTTGATTTATATTTCTCCTCCAAGGTGCAAGTGTGATCCCAAGCAATATCACTTCAGGTTTTCTGAAGTTTTTCTTTAGCTATAAGCTTATCTTTCTCTCATCTTTAGTCCAGCACCTGAATATTTTCAGGTAAACTGTTTCCAGTCATTACATCATCAGTCAAACCTCTGAAAGGATGTAAGAGTAAAAAAATAACAATTTGACAAACAAAAAATAGATAATGTGTGACGATCTCGGCACTGGCTCTGATCTTTTCCTTTTGTTCAGCACACCTGCTCATTCTCCACCCTGCCCGCAATTAGTCCTCATCGGTTCCACCTGTTTTCACCTCCTTATAATCCCTGTGCAGATCAGAAGCCAGTGCCAGATTGTCTCAAGCCACCTGTAAGAGCATTCCAGCGTTTCCTTGTTCTGCCTGTCCGTGTCTGACCTGTTTCTGCCCTCCATTACCGAGCCTGCCTGTCCCCCGTTTTGATTCTGCCTGGAGCCTTGACCCCCGCCTGTGAGTACCGGATTCCGCCTTGCCCCTGTGATTATTCTGAGCCTGCCTGTTATCGGACCTGGACCGGACCTGGACCTCGCCTATCGGATTCCCCTCTCTGTGCTGCCGCTGGATAACTACCGCTCTGTGATCGGACCCGGACCCCCCTGGATAACGCCCCTGGATTTCCCTGAACGGATCGTCTGCCCGCCTGAAGTCGCTCTACGGCTTTAGTCCTGGAACCCCGGCCCGAAGTTAAAGCCCAAGCTTCGGAGTCCCACTACCAGGGAGGTTTCCGGTCTCTGAGCAAGCAGCGAGCTCCGAGTGCCTGCGGCGGCGCATCTTTAATAAACTTTCTTAAAACGTCACTGACCTGTCTGGTTTGAATCCTGGATCCAGTTTCCTGTTCATTACATTACAATCTGGCCAGCATGGATCCATCACTGGAAGGTCAGTGGCGCGTAGGCGTTGAGAAATCAATTTCTCAACTAGAAACCGGCGTTGCCGAAATCCTCGCTCGCCTCCGCAGCCAGGCTGCTCCAGCCCCGCCACTTCCGCAACAGTGGTCCCAGCCGCCGCGTCACACACCGTGACGTCAGCGCTACCCGAACCGCGTCTATCTCCGCCCGAGCGCTACAGCGGCGATCCCGATCAGTGCCGAGCATTTCTCACACAGTGTGAGATCCAGTTTGAGCTACAACCATCTGCTTACCCCACTGAGCGTTCCAAAGTGGCTTTTGTGATTTCTTTGCTTACAGGCAAGGCAAAGTTGTGGGCAGTTTCGGAGTGGCAGAATGATTCCCCTATCTGCCATTCATATTTTGCTTTTTCTCATGAGTTGACCAGAATTTTCAGCCCGTTATTACCCTGCCGAGAGTCCACCAGGGGGCTCTTATCCCTAAAGCAGGGTGAAAAGTCTATTTCAGACTATATAATTGATTTTCACCTATTAGCAGCAGAGAGTTTGTGGAATGAACACGCCCTAATGGATGTTTTTATCACAGGACTAAGTGAGGGAATAAAAGATGAGCTCGCCACCCGTGACTACCCGAGGTCTCTCAAACAGTTAGAGGATTTAGCCACCCGTATTGACCACCGGCTATCAGAACGGCGAAGGGAGCGCCGATTGGCTCCTTTACACCACCCCAGAACACTCTCAAGGTCTCCTGTCAGCTCACCACCCCCCCAGGGTCTTGCTGTCCCCAAACCCATGCAGCCTGGGAGGGTTGGTCTAACCACGGAGGAGCGTTGGCGCAGGCTGCAGCAGGGACTCTGTTTATACTGTGGGGGAGAGGGTCACAGAGTCAGTTCCTGCCCTGTAAAGAGGACTAGCTCAGTAGGGGGGGAGAGGTTCCCTACTGAGTCGCACTAAACTCTCCGTCTCCCCAGATCTGCTGTTACCCGCCACTCTAACGTCCTCTGCTCAGTCCCATCAGGTCTCTGTCTTTGTCGATTCTGGAGCCGACACAGAGTTTATGGACGAGTCATTCGCCAGAAAGCTGAATCTAAGACTTCACCCTGGTCCGTCCCCTCATAGCGTCGTCGCTCTGGACGGTCACAGACTCAATCACTCCCGCCTTGTTACGGAGCCTGTGGAGCTGCTGATGGGAGGTAACCACAGAGAGAGGTTAACTTTTATGATCATTGACTCCCCACAGGTTCCCATCATTCTGGGGGCTACATGGCTCAGGAGACATAACCCCCAGATTGACTGGCGTCGGGTCGAAGTTATGGGCTGGGCCCCCTCTTGTTCTGCGTCCTGCCTATTATCTGCTCAGCCCATCCAGTTTTCTAAGGGAGAGGTGGAACAGAAGTACCCGGATCTCTCCAGAGTCCCACCTGATTACCACGACCTAAGGGAGGTTTTCAACAAGGCTAAGGCAACAAGTCTCCCTCCTCACCGGCCGTATGACTGCTCTATCGACCTGTTATCTGGGACGAACCCCCCCCAGAGGTCGTCTTTATTCTCTGTCTGCCCCTGAGTCCCAAGCCATGCATGAGTACATCTCTGATGCTCTGAGGGCGGGTATAATTCGTCCCTCCTCCTCTCCTGCTGGCGCTGGGTTTTTCTTTGTAGGGAAGAAGGATGGCTCGCTCCGCCCGTGCATTGACTACAGGGGGCTAAATGACATCTCTGTCAAGAACCGTTATCCGATTCCCCTTATGAACACAGCTTTCGACCAGATTCAGGGGGCAAAGGTGTTTACAAAGCTAGACCTTCGGAACGCTTACCACCTGGTCCGTATCAAGGAAGGCGATGAATGGAAGACTGCCTTCAACACACCAACAGGCCATTACGAGTACTTGGTCATGCCGTTCGGCCTCACCAACGCCCCGGCTGTGTTTCAGAATCTAGTTAATGAGGTTCTCAGAGATATGATAGGAAGATACGTGTTTGTCTACCTGGATGACATCTTGGTTTACTCTGAGAACCTCACCATCCACAGACAACATGTCCGCTCTGTTTTGCTCCGGCTCCTACAGAACCAGCTATATGTCAAGGCAGAGAAGTGTGAGTTTCATGTCACTTCCACTTCCTTCCTTGGCTTTATGTTGTCCCCGGGACAGATTTCAATGGACCCAGCCAAGGTCCGTGCTGTTATTGAGTGGCCCCTCCCGGCTGACAGAAAGCAGCTCCAGAGATTTCTGGGGTTTGCTAACTTTTATCGGCGGTTTATCCGCAACTACAGCCAGATTGCCGCCCCGCTCCACGCTCTAACTTCGACTAAGCTCAAAATCACTTGGAATGAACAGGCGGCCAAGGCGTTCAAGCGCCTCAAGGAACTATTCACCTCTGCTCCAGTGTTGGTCTCTGCCGACCCAGACAAGCAGTTTATAGTGGAGGTTGATGCCTCAGGTTCCGGCGTCGGAGCGGTTCTTAGCCAAGAGGGCAATGATGGTCGCATTCACCCCTGTGCCTTTTTCTCCAGGAAACTGTCCCCCTCTGAGCGCAACTATGATGTGGGCAACCGGGAGCTGCTGGCGGTCAAGTTGGCTCTAGAGGAGTGGAGGCACTGGTTGGAGGGATCCAAACTCCCCTTCCTGGTGTGGACGGATCACTGAAACCTGGAGTACCTGCGGACCGCCAAGAGGCTCAACCCCAGACAGGCCAGGTGGGCTCTATTTTTCGATCGTTTCAACTTTACCCTCTCTTACAGGCCTGGATCCAAGAATGTTAAGCCGGACGCCCTGTCCAGGATGTTCGAGGCAGAGGGAGAGAGCCACGCTCCGGGCCCGGAGTTCATTTTACCGGAGACCGTAAGGTGTGCGGTCACCAGACTCGGTCTTGAAAGGGAGGTCAGGGACTCCCTGGTGAACACTCAGATCCCCGAGGCCTGTCCTAAGGACAGACTTTTCATCCCAGACTCTCTAAGACAGAAGGTCCTCGACTTCTGCCACAGTTCCCGCCTGTATGGCCATCCTGGCATCACTAAGTCCCTTCGTCTGGTCCGCTCCCAGTTCTGATGGCCTACCTTGGCCAGGGACGTCAGGGAGTTTGTTTCCGCCTGTTCCCTCTGCAACCAGGCTAAGGTCTCCCGTCGCCCACCTTCCGGCCTGCTCCGCTCTCTACCAGTTCCTTCCCGGCCATGGTCCTGCCTTTCCATGGACTTTATTACTGGTCTGCCGCCTTCTGAAGGCAACAGAGTTATCCTCACCATTGTGGATCGGTTCTCAAAAATGGTCCACCTAGTTCCCTTACCCAAGCTCCCCTCAGCCAAGGAAATGGGCGCTATCTTGGCTAGGGAAGTTTTCCGTCTACACGGCCTACCGGCCGACATCGTTTCGGACCGAGGTCCGCAATTTGTGGCCCAATATTGGCGGGAGTTCTGCGCCATGTTGGGCATATCTGTCAGCCTCTCCTCTGGTTTCCATCCGCAAACCGATGGCCAGACGGAGAGGCTCAACCAAGAGGTCGAGACCAAGCTCCGCCTTTTCTGCCAGTCTGACCCCACTAAGTGGGCCCAGAATCTGCCCTGGGTGGAGCATGCCATAAATGCTACCCCTTCCAGCTCCACCGGTCTCTCCCCCTTCTATGTTGTATATGGTTTTCAGCCACCGGTGTTCTCCATCGAGGAGAAGGAGTCTAGGGTCCCCTCTGCCCATCTGTCCGCCCTTAGGTGCCAGCGTGCCTGGAGGAGAGCTAGAAGAGCTATTCTGGCTTCTTCTCAGACCCAGGCCCGGGCTGCCAATCGCCGGCGGGTCCCAGCCCCGCATTATCAGCCAGGAGATATGGTCTGGCTCTCCACCAAGGACCTTCCTCTTAAGGTGGAGAGCAAAAAGCTGGCACCTCGGTTCATTGGACCCTTTCCCATCTCCAAGGTGGTGAACCCGGTGGCGGTCCGTCTCCGCCTGCCCCCGTCAATGAAGATTCACCCCACATTTCATGTCTCCAAAGTCAAACCAGTCTGTACCTCGAGTCTTGTAGGAATCCGCCCTTGAGGGGGGGGCTCTGTGACGATCTCGGCACTGGCTCTGATCTTTTCCTTTTGTTCAGCACACCTGCTCATTCTCCACCCTGCCCGCAATTAGTCCTCATCGGTTCCACCTGTTTTCACCTCCTTATAATCCCTGTGCAGATCAGAAGCCAGTGCCAGATTGTCTCAAGCCACCTGTAAGAGCATTCCAGCGTTTCCTTGTTCTGCCTGTCCGTGTCTGACCTGTTTCTGCCCTCCATTACCGAGCCTGCCTGTCCCCCGTTTTGATTCTGCCTGGAGCCTTGACCCCCGCCTGTGAGTACCGGATTCCGCCTTGCCCCTGTGATTATTCTGAGCCTGCCAGTTATCGGACCTGGACCGGACCTGGACCTCGCCTATCGGATTCCCCTCTCTGTGCTGCCGCTGGATAACTACCGCTCTGTGATCGGACCCGGACCCCCCTGGATAACGCCCCTGGATTTCCCTGAACGGATCGTCTGCCCGCCTGAAGTCGCTCTACGGCTTTAGTCCTGGAACCCCGGCCCGAAGTTAAAGCCCAAGCTTCGGAGTCCCACTACCAGGGAGGTTTCCGGTCTCTGAGCAAGCAGCGAGCTCCGAGTGCCTGCGGCGGCGCATCTTTAATAAACTTTCTTAAAACGTCACTGACCTGTCTGGTTTGAATCCTGGATCCAGTTTCCTGTTCATTACATAATGGTTATAGCCTCAATGAGTCAATACTTGAAACTAACTGTTGCTGCAATTGCCTTTTATGTTAGAGGATGACATCTTTGCCCATTTTTCTTTCAAATTAGCTCAAGCTCAGACAGACTTGATGGAGAATGTCAGTTAACATCAATTTTAAAGACTTCTCTTAGGTTCTCCATTGAATTTAGGTCTTTGGACTTTGATTGGGCCGTTCTAACCCATAACATTTTTGATCAATTTAATTGTTGAGGCTGTAGGTTTATGGTCATCTTATGGCCAACAGTTTTTATCCAGCATCTTCCTACATATATTTGCCTATATACATGCTCATCATGTTTGAAAGGCTTGTACTGTGGTGGTAGGCCACAAAGTTCAAATTTGTTCTCATCTGACCAGAGCATCATCCACTTGTTTTCTCTGTCCCCTTCATAATTTGTGGCAAACTTTACAGATTGTCCCTCCTGTGCGGTGAATCTCTGCAGCTCCTTCAGAGTGACCATGGTCCTGTTGACTGCTTCTCTGATTGCCTGTGAGTTTAGGTGGACAGCCAAATCTTTGTAGGTTTGCAGTTGTGCTTTACCCTTTCCATTTTCAGATGATGGGTTGAACAGAACTCTGTTACGTGTTCAAAGCTTGGCACATTGTTCCGGTGTCTAACCCTGTTTAAACCTCCTTCAAAATGTTGCCCTTTACCTGAGGGCTGTGTTGCTTTCTCTTTGTCTTTCACAATTGGAGCCCGATGAATCCTGGCATTGTCATCTTGGAATATACCCGTGCCATCAGGGAAGAAAAAAATGTGTATTCAGGTAGTCAGCTGACCTCATTCTTTGAGCTCATACTGTTGCTGAACCAAGACCTGACCAACTGCAGCAACCCCAGATCATTGCACTGCCCCCACAGGCTGGTACAGTAGCCACTAGGCATGATGGGTGCTTCACTTCACCTGCCTCTCTTCTTACCCCGATGTGCCCATCACTCTGGAAGAGGGTAAATCTGGACTCATCAGACCACATGACCTTCTTCCATTGCTCCAGAGTCCAATCTTTTTGCTCCCTAGCAAATTGAAGCCCTTTTCTGGTTAGCCTCTCTGATTAATGGTTTTCTTAAGGCTACACAGCTGTTCAGTCCCAATCCCTTGAGTGTCCTTTTGCATTGTGAGTGTGGAAATGCTCTTACTTTCACATTTAATCATAGTCCAGAGTTCTACTGTCGATTTCTTCGATTTCGCTGATCAGAATCTTTCAAGATTTTTTTCTGGCCACATTTTTTTCTCAAAAATGATGAGTCCCCACTATCTGTCCTGTTTGTCATAATGCGTTAGACAGTTCTTAACCCAATTCTGGTAGTTTTTGCAATCTCCGCAGATGTTTTCTCTGCTTGATGCATGCCAATGATTTGACACCTTCGGAAACAGACTGACATCTTTTCCACGACCATGGGATGTGTCGTTCGACATGATTGTTTCACAAATGAGAAGCAACTCACTGCACCGGTTGGAGTTAAATAACTTGTTGCCATCTGAAACATAACCGCCCATGCAGTAATTATCCAATGGGAGGCTCTTACCTATTTGCTTAGTTAAATCCAGGTGGTGACTATTTTTTTTGGCCAGGCAGTGTATATGTCTTTTTTCTTAGACCTCACAATTATGCTCAACTTTGGTTTATCACGTGTTTATCATATGCTCCAATAAAAGATTGTTGTTGTATTGTGACCACATTTGAAGACGTTTGAGGGGTGTGGATATTTTTTCTGGGCACTGTGCTTTCAGGTACAGCAGATATTTCTTCTGAAGAAGTTTTCTAAGGCTTAACACTTCTTCATTCATCCTTCACCCTTCCACTTCACTTCTTTTTCAATGCACACAGTACACAGCATGTTGTCATTGTCAAGGACAAGGAACAGAGAATAGGATTGAAAGTACAGCCAGAAGCAAAAAAGTAAATTGTTGAAAGACCAGAATAAATAACTGCAAATGAAAAAAAAGCTGAATGTGAGGTAAAGAGGTATTTTAATCTAAGTGACAACTGTGCAGTAAATGTCATGTATACACTCTGCCTCTGTTCACTCGCATTTTGCACCCACACTCAAAATCACACATTAGCTGCAAAAATGTGGCAGTACATACAGTGTGTTTGAGTTGGTGCCATTAGCTCTCTCCGTAGACATTTTGCACTTTGTTGGAGCTGTATGTGGTTTTAAAACTAAAGCGGAGTATTGATGTGGGATCAGAGGAATGTGACACATTCTTTAAGGGACCTTCAGACATGAGCATCTTTGGGGCAAAACAAAACAAAAAAAGCTATTACTAAAGTCTTTTGTTTGACTGTGGTTTTAAGATTTGTCCTGGTCTGTGCTTGGTTTGTTGCAACCCAGGAGAAAAGTAAAACTCAAATGTGCTGTGAGTTGTAAGAATTTCACCCTAGTTCAATTGAAGACAGCACTCTGTATTGGAAAATCAAATGTTCAGGTTACATTTCTTATTTTTGTTAAGACTAACAGAATTTATATTTGTAATGTTTTTAATGGTGCCTGGAAAACAGAAATCTGATGTGATTTCAAAGCATGAAAGCTGGAAAACTCATGGCAAGGCAGCAGCTGAAATAGTATTCACTGCCTTGCAAAATTATTCACACTTTTTGACACTTGTTCACATTTCGTCACATTACAGACACAAATTTCAACGTCCCTACGCATGGTGTTACACTTGATAGAGACTGCAAATGGTTTGAGGCTGGACAGAGGTTAAATCAATTACCCTAAACCTTGAGCCAGAGCCACTACAGAGTAGAGTACATTAGATTAAAGCATCTTAATGTGTTAGAATTGCTAAGTCAAAGTCTGGACCTAAACCATGACAATATGTAACACTAGTTGAAAATTGTAGTTCAAAGAGGCTCTTCATCCACTCTGACGAAGCTTTAGCTAATTTGCAAAGAATATACAAAAACGTCATCCTATAGGTGAGCAAAGGTGGTTGACTCATAACCCAGAAGCCTTTCAGCTGTAATTGCAGAAAAGCAAACGGTTAATAAAGACAGAATACAAGTCCTCACCTCAATTTTCAGAGTTGCATCTGTAAAAAAAGATTTTTGTAACATTTTATTTAGATTTTACAGTTATGTTTGTGTGCGTGTACTTGTACTTCTAGCTGGTGAGAACATATTTTTCGTATTTCACCAAAGTGAAGACTTTGATGTAAAGTGAGGACTTTTTATGGTCTTCAACTTTATTAATTCGGTTCCTTTCATATAAATTTCTAATAAAATATATTTATATTTATGTTTGTGATTGTAATGTGACAATATGTGGAAAAGTTCAAGGGGTGTGAATACTTTTGCAAGCCACTGTACTGGTAATGGTTAGGTTTAGGGTTAGAGTAAGTCCATAAAAAGGGTTGAAAATGAAAGGAAGTCAATGAAAGCCAAGGCACGGTCCTCAGTAAGTATTTAAAATAAGGGCGTGTGTGTATCTGTTAGCTTTTTATTTAAAATTCATTGAAAAACTGACAAGTTCATGACTTTAATTTGACCAAATGTGAAAAAGTTCAAGGGATATGAACATTTTTGCAAGGCACCACAAGGAAGGAGGTTACTTTTAAACATGACAGTAAAAAACACATGCTTGCAATGGAGGAAGATACGGTTTTATCTGTGCTGTTACCCGAAGGATGAAAAACAAACTGTTTCATGATAACGATGATGGTTATAGCAGTGATTCTTTAGTGATTATTAAAAATGATCGTTTTAAAGACTCCTTTAAACACAGGTTTATGCTGACAGTAAGGAAAAGGCTGAAAGATGACTCAGTCCAAACTTAGAGGGATGTGTTTGCATTTGCAGGCTTTACAACACAGAGGTGAGCATAGGGTAAAAACTATGATAGAAATTTCATGACGATACACTCTTCTTTTTTTCAAGAGGGTGTCAAATTTGTATTCCCATGGGGAAGCACTCTCCTGGCAGTTGGGCAGCTTGGTTGGAGCAGTTGCTTGGAGATAAGACGCTTGGTATGCGAAAAGTTTGAAGAATGGGTTACCCGTGATCAGCTGCAATTCAAATGTCAGACGGAATTAGCTGACAAGACTCTGACAAGACAGAGATAGCCACCAAGATGTTGTGAAGAGATAATCAGGTTTAAGGGACTAATATAAAGCTGTTTTTAGCTTTTTCTGATTAAAAAAAAATCGCTGCAAATATAAATGAAGCATTGATAATTGACACGTTGAGAGATTTTAAATGAACAGTTTCTGAAAGCCGTGAGCACTTGAAAGAATCAGATGTTCAGCTTTTACTTTGTTCTCACGCTGACATTTGCCTCATGTCTGTGCATGTACTGCAGTATTTTCGCAGCGCAGTGTACAGTTAACCATGATCACACGTTGATAATCTTTTCTGTCAGTAAAACTGCCATTGCTTGATATCATTACTAAAAAACCTGTGACTGACTGTGTAACGCAAGGAAGAAAAAAGAAAATGAAAGTCACGCGTCAATGAGAACATTTCAGCCGGAGCCGGGCCACCAGAAGAAAGCAATTGTCTCATTACACTGCAGGAGAAACAAACACTCTTGTAGGATTTAAATTTTGATCACCTCTTAATAGAATAGCAGGGAAGGGAATAAAATTGTCATTATGTATGCTTAATCAGCATGGTTCTTCCTAAATGCACCATACACCGAACACAGCAGCTTCTTTAGACCTAAATACTTATATTTCCCCTGTAACCTAATCTTTTTGCTCAGTCTTCCCCTTTGTCAATAGTTTTAGCAACACAAGGTTTTATGAAGATTTCGGAATACCTGATTTGGGAAGTTGCAAATTACCATGATTTTTCATATGCCAACAGAGCCATCTTGTGGACTTTTGTTTTATTGCAATAATACAATTGACCAAAGCAATTAATAAGAAGTTAAAAAAAAGCAAGACCAACAGGTCTTTTTCTTGCCAATCATCTGCATTTGTGGGTCTTATTTGGGCCCTCAGCCTGTTTTTATCCCAACATACTAAAGCACCCTTGTTAGGTTGGTTTGCCCCTCTAACTTGCCCTTAGGTGTGCATGCGTGAAGGCCAGTTTGTCTTGTTTATCAGGTGTTTGACCTGTGATGGAGTGGTTACCTGTCCAGGGAGGATCCCAATTGGATCCCCTTTGACTGCTTGAGATCAGCAACAACCTCATCAAACCTAGGTAGGAATAATGAGGAAAACAAGTGGATGGATGGAAGGTCAAAAATAATTTTCAGCATGAACTATTTACTCTTTCCACCCATTAAGCCTATTATTTTCTAAGAAAACAGTTAGCCTCCTGTTTATATCGTGATCTTTATTACTTTGATATTGTATTATGATTACTTGTGTGGTTTTAGTTTTGGCTTAGATGATCTGTATAAAGTTCATAGTGCTTGTGTTCTGTATTTTAACCTGAGTGGTAAAGTTTCTTTTTTCTTGTCTCTCTTATTTTAAAGTTTATAAACTCATGTGGTCTCTCTGTTGCCATCGATCCTGGTTTACTCATTCAGAACATTCCTTATGCAGTCCTCAGATGCAGGTCCCACAGCTGAACTGCATCAGTTGATGACCCACCTGGTTCCTATAAAGCAATCACGCCTCCCTGTGTATGTATACTGACTGCTCTTTTCAGTTCTTGGTCAGATCCTTCTTTCAATCTACGGCTTTGCCAGCCCTTGCTGCAATCGGGCTTTCCACATGCACTGAGTCATGACAGCCTTAGCCTTTTGCATCTGTTACTACTTTACTTAAACTCACGGTAATCCACACTCATGTTTTTGGACTTTGTTTCTTCAACAACTCTAAAAGTTGCACTCCGAACTCTGTGAGACAGTTGATATGATCATAACAGGCTGTGTCCTCAGGAACCACTGTCCTGAAAGTTTCAGATGTGTCTCAGCTCTAGGACTGATTTGAAATGATAGTGTTACCTTCTCTGTATGCCATCTAGTGCTGCAGAAGCTTGAAATTGCCCAGTCATTTGAGTCAGGCAGCAGAGAAACCCCTAACATGCAGGGCGGAGTGTCTTGAGGACCAGGGTGAGATACCAGTGGTCTATGAAGATATTTATTTTCCCTGTTGTGTTCAAGGTTATCTAACTTGTTGTCAACCATATTTTTGTCAAAGGTTTCATAACTATGCACAACAGGACTTAAACTCGTGTTTAGTCAGTTAGGATACATTGTATGGACAGGCTTTGGGCTTCCTTTATTGTTGCTAATAGCAAAGTTAAGGACGTTCAGCCCTAAAGTTGGCTTTTCTATCCAAATGTGCACATGCTTTTTATTGTTGAGACGTTCTCTTGTGATAACTATTATATCCAAAAGGGGGCAGTGCAAACCAAGCTTCAGAGCATTCTAAAATTTTTAAATTTCTGGTCACAAAGCTTCTGAACCCCTTCCCAGACTAATTCAAAATACAAAAAAATACTTAAAATTGTTACATATTAAAGGGAAAATGTCTTTTTCAGACAGCTGTAATGTCACAGCTTTTATTTCAGTTTCAACAACCTCTTTGAGTTATTAAAGCCTCTACCTCTTTTCAATGTTTTGGTCAGTCCAAACATGACTTTGCTTTGTTATTGCCTACAGCAGCCCTTATGTTGCTGCTGAAATGTGCCAGCTTGTCGGAGCTAATGTGCCATCTTCTGAATTTTCTCACCCTGCATTTGTAAAATCACCCTCTGAAACCTGAACTTGTAAGAGGAGGAGGTTTGTGGAACTTTATAGAAATCTTTCCAGATCAATAAGAAGCTAAGTTGCCAGGACATCTGCAACAATCTAATGTTGAAAGAATTTAGAAGCCACTGTGCTGAAAATGGGGATCGACAACAGATGCTGGCAGCTTCCGCTGGCTGCTTAGTTAGAAATCCTGATGGCCTAAATTGCTCTCAGTCCTGTCATCAAGTTTATACACATAATACAGTTTTCAGCAGCAGTGATTGCATCAAATTCTTAACGTTGCAGCAATCCCTTACATTACATGTGGTGACAGTGGAAAGGAAAACTTTCCTTTAACAGTAAGAAACCTCCAGGGTCAGTGGGAGCGGCCATCTGCCATGACTGACTGTTTGAGAAGACAAAGTAAAAAATCTGTGGGATAAGAAACAGAGTGCAGTCAGTCCTTCAGTTTCTTTGTTTAGGGGAGAGAGATGGTTGAACACAGTAAGACCGGGCCAAGTGTATTATCTATAGTGAGAAAACGTTTATATGCAGCAATAGCTGAGTCAGTGCCCCCCTCCAGAAATGTGTCACAGATAAACAGAAATGACTGGTCAGATGTAACTTCTATGACAAGAAAAATTTGAGAAAATGTAAAGTTAATGTCAGCAACAGCAGCAGATAATACATACTTTGAGAGTAGTAGGACAAAGGAGCAGGGTGAGGAAAAAATGCCAGTATGTCCGCTTGCAGCCTAAGTCCATAGGAATATAACTAGAGAGATAGCTCAGAACAACATATCTAACTATAAGCTTTATCAAAAATGAAAGTTGTAAGCATCTCTTTAAAAGTAGACAGGCTTCATGGACAAAAACTGATCTACAGGAGACAGGCCTGGTAGCTAAAAGGTTTTCCTCCCACCCTTTTTCGAAACTCCAGGAACCGCCAGTAAACCTGCAGACAAACCTGCAGACAAACCTAAGTGCTCTGTTGGGAACAAATGAAACTATCAGAGCTCTGATTTATGATGCAGAGTGATTAATGAGGGTTTTAAATACAGGAAGTCAAAATTTTTTTTGTGTTTTGGATATAACCGTGAGCTAATGAAAAATAAGCTAAAATTGGGGAAATATGATCTTATCAGAACTCTTGCTGACGTGTTTGGATTCCTCCTATCAAAGAACTACAACAGCCCAGCCTTAAAGTAACAAATACATGGATTAGTTTTTCTACATTAGTGTTGTACCATAAAATGGCCGAGCGGACTTCGCCCCCAGAGTGCAACACGGTTTAGAACCCAAAAACTCAGATTCCTTTGAGACCATGATGAAAGCACGGTGCAAAGAGGGTTCGTCTCCTTCAGACAGCGTCAGCTCTAACGAAGACATCTTGTCTCAGCTGAATATTCCTCAGATTTGAACATGTGTTGGAAACTGTGGTCGATGCCTTGCTGAGAAAAGCCAAACACCACCTGTATCCCTTTGGTCGTTGGTTTGACAGAGGAGGTCCTAGGACTTTAATCTGGTTGGAAGCGCGCAACCAAAGGAAGAACAAGGAGTTACTTTCCCCTTTTCCGTCGACAGACAAAGCCGTCTTTTCTGTTTTCTTACATAGAAACCGATCTTTGCCTGGACAGAATTTATTTACAAAAGGGTTTAATGCCAATGTTTTAGTCTAGAATCAGTTATTGAATTGTCTTTGAATGTTTTACATGCTGTGACTGAATTTAGGCGATAAGCTGCTCATTGTCTCCTTTCATTTGATTACTCTGAAAGCCACTGCGCCAACGGTTGACTACTATTGTGGATTTTATCATTATTATTCTGAATGGGACGCGTCATCAACGGCAGGTTTATTCTGAACGTTATTGTTAGAATCCCGACCGCCTCTTGTTTCCTTTCTTCTCTTCTCCCCCTCTTCTGCTGCTTTGATTTTTTGCACAGATTCCCCGTGAAGCATTCATTGGGTCAGCTAGTGGTCTTTGTGTCGAGTTTAGCCGGCCCTCTGTGACACCATGTGCTCGTTGTGTCTAAACTGTAGCTGTGGTTGGCTCAGGCTTAAGCCGTAGCCTTTTGGAGCTGGTAGCTTTGGAGCTAAAGCTAGCTCATTGTAGCCACTCGGCTAGTAGCAGGCCTTGCTTTAATGCACCATCACATCACTCCAGATCCATTTCAACGTTTACATCATTTGCTACTGTTTTTAATGGTGATTATTCACAGCTTAATTAAGTGAGGCTCAATTTAAGTTAAAAAATTACTTAAAGGTTTCTGCATCCCACTTTCATCATTTTGCTGTTTTACTTTATTTTTCTCTTATATGTTGTTCTGATCTAGTAGATAGTGTTCAAGTAGTATTAGTATTAAACAGAATCATTGCTGTAACAGGGAATTATAAGTTTAATAAATCTTAAATTGCTTAACTGTGGTTGTCTGTGATCTTTATATCAGCGATCAAATTGTCTCTAAGAGTGCAAATCATTCTTTTGGGATTAACAATACAAATATATAAGATATATTTTTGTCCTTTGCCTGTGGTTAATGATTAATGATTCCAAGTGCAATTATACTTAACGATTAACATTTACTGGTGGCAAGTCTACTTTAGTCTGACAACAGATTAGACATCCATCTTTCATGGTAAATAAGTTCAATGATTGTTAAGTAATAAATCCAATTGCTACTTATCATTAAAGGCTGGCAGCCATTAATCACAGCCATTTGAAACATGTTTCGTTGTTGCTTTCCTTTGATTAGAATAACAGAATCAAATATAATATGCAAGTATAATTATTAATAATCATAATCAAAAAGATTAAGTTGCACAACATTAGTCTAGGATTAGTGTGTTATTTTAATAACTGTAAAGCATTCTGATAGTATCTCTTATTAAAGCTCATACCCCCAAAATATATATAATTTTCCCTCCCCTTTTAATCTCTACTTTGTGTTGGTCTATCACATGAAATACCAAGAATATACATTTACCTTTGAGGTTTTAATGGGACAAAATACAGAAGTGTTTACTTCAACATTTGCTTTCTTCCCAAAACTTTGGCTAGATTTGGACAGAGAATGTAAGTCCCTGAGAAATCTAACTTTCAACACAGTTTTATGGGCTAAATAAGGACAAGAACTTGCTGACTGTGAATAGCCATAAAAAAAAGATTGTTATGGATGCCCAGAACTTGGAGAGAAAATGACAAATCATTCGGCATCTGATCCCTTGGTAAATCAATGGCAACCAGATATTCCAAGGATTTACCAAAAGTTTTGCTTGGAAAACTGTGAAGTGGCGAACAAGAGAGCAGAAACTGCAAAGAGTGAGAGTGGGAGGCGAGAGAGAGCTCCGTCCAGTGGAGCCAAGGCAAAAATTTATGGTCAGGAAGAGCGATGAACGTGCAATTTACGGTGTATGCTCTGCCATTTTCCCTGCCCTCCCTTTGGGTAATGAGAAACGGCTGTTTTGTTGTGGGGCCAATACATGGTACACCCCCTCCCATCTGGCCATGACACACCATTAGTTTTTATTTCTGTCTCTGCTTTTACGACCCCCTGCCCAGGCGCCAGCATTGGGCCAGTGATCCCGAGCATCCTATCTAACCATCTGAGCTCTTTCACCTCCCAAGATGTTTTTTTTGTACCTGGAGGAAAACCAGGCCTTAACGGGACAGCACTTCTTTTATTATGATGATGAGGCAAATCAAAGTGCTGGAGACTTTTACCAAGATTAAATAAAAAAATTTAGCTGGTACTCAAACTGAAAACTGTCTGAATCATCAAGTGTAAATATCCTTTTTTATTTTTATTTTTTTTGTTTGTTTGCTTTGTGAAATCAACAAATAAAGTTTATATTTTAGGCGACTTTCACAAACAAAACCGTCCCAAAGAGCTGTACGGAAACCAATCAAATAACTACTAAATGTGCCAATAGAAAAGATAAATTAACAGACAATGAAATAAAAACAAAAATTCTGTTAAAACAGGAATGTTTCATCTGCTTTTTAAGAGTCCACAGCTAAACATATCTAAAGAGGTACCGTTCCACAGCCTTGGTGCTGCAGAGTGAAAGACTTGGTCCCACTTAGTCATCAGTCTGGTGCGTAGAACAACTGGAACAGGGGTGTCCAAACTTTTTGCTATGGGGCCAAAGGTGTTAAGTAGAAAGTACTCAGGGGCCACAATATAAAAATAAAAAATTTGATCAAAACTGCAAAATCTTTTTTTTACCTGCTCAACGATAAACTAAACATACAGTATGTTAGCTAAATAAGCTAATTCATCTGATTTATGTAGAAAAGGAATCTGTAAATCCTTGTTTATTTAAACAATAAAAAAGTTACTGCAGGTTTGCCTAGTTAAAAAAAAAAACAAAGAAAAAAAAACACAGCAAACGATACCTTTTGCTCACTCTGGCTTAATTTTTTCAAATTAAATAAATTGGTGCACCCAAGTCTGCCCAAAATTATTCAGAAGGCTGCAAATGGCCCCTGGTCAACACTTTGGACACCCTTGAACTAGACGAATCTGAGACTCTGAACAAAGTCGGCGAGCAGCAGCAGTATATTTTGTTAGAAGATTGGGTAGATGATCTGTGACCTAGTTGGTTAGTATATTAGTGTGAGAATTTTAAAACCATATTCTAAAATCTATTGGTAGACAGTGTAAATAATATAAAATTGGGGGTGTGAGCTTACTTTTTGGAACATATAAGTAGTGTGGCTGCATCATTTCTGTGGATTAGAGGCATGAAAGGGAGGATTTATCCAAACCAGTAAACAAGGAATTGCAATAATCTAAGTGCAATGATACAAATGCATGGATCATTCTTTCAAGGAAAGAGACAAAACAAAGATTAACATTGGCTTCATTTTTCAAAGGTGGAGAGCATTTTGAGAGCAGAAGCAGCCCCAGTTTGACTCTGCGGTGGCTTTTCTCCTGGTCAGTAACAGCATGCAGTCAAAAGGCATGAGGTCAATGTTACTATTGTGGTATGTGGGTTAATTGTTGGAGTTTGACCAGCAATGGGCCAGGCATCACTGTTATGTGAGGAGAGTAGCCGTTACCCCAGCTAACACAATTAGCATTGTTTAATGCTGCCCACTGTGATCCTTGCGTACATTCAGGGCATTCTTTTTCTGACAAAAAATGTAAAACTAAAACAGATAACTGGTCTGGTACTTAGTGTATATATCCTATAACCCAAAAAAATAATTTTGCTGCTATCAAAATTCTGAAGTATTGCACTAAAAAATCCCCCTGGTCCTCCTGGCCATGGCTGAGGAAAAAACCTACTCATAAATCTCTAAATTTTAACTCTGTTGGGCCAAAAAGAGCCCTGTCGTGTCCCTGTCCCTGTCGCGTCCCTGTCGTTTTTCAGGTTCCTGTTATCCTGTAAATCTGTTTCCTTCAATCATCATAGTTTTCTACATGCGACTCCCGAGCTCTGGTCTGCGTTTTGGTCGAACCACAACAAACTTGAACAATTTTGGGATTATTTGAAATTCAATGGCCGCACAGACGGAAAGGAAAAAGAGACGAAAAGGAAAGAAGAAAGGTGAGGCGAAATGTTAAAAGGGAGAGAAGGTGACAAAAATAGCGTAGAGGAAAAAGTGAATACAAGATAACATCCTTGGAGTTTGCTTCTACACCTGCAGAAAGAGAGATAGAACAGCAAAACAAACAGAAAAATGTATCACAGGTACAAACTACCAGCACATATGATAACATCGCTGAAAAATACACTATCTATTTCAAGATTTATTTTTTGGCAGACAGAAACTAGGGTTTATCTGTATAGCATTGTATCTGTGAGCACCTGGATCCACACACCTGTGGGTGTTAGTGAGAGTGTGCTTGGATATGTATGGTTTGTCCAAAGAAAAAAAAGCTCAATACTGGTTGTGAGGAGTCAAAGATCTGCCATCCCATCCCGCTACCCCAAGAGTCCACTCTACCCATGACCAATTGCAGCAATCTTAGCCAACCCGTCCACTAGATTAACATGTGCCCAAGCAAGCCCAGTATTAGCAAGGTACTGCAGTCACCACATCGCAGAAGAGAAGTTATCCACCCCACACCAGAACCCCACACCCCATTCCCAGCTGGCAAGCCAGGCACCTCAACCAGGAGTCGAAATTAGTGAGTATGACAATTGTGATTTGCTATTTCTTAAAGTGCAATTTGTTTACCCTACTGAATAAATGTACTCAAATTAAACGTTGCATTTTTCTGTTTTTAAGTGTGATATTATTTTGCTGCAATATATGTTTTAAGGCTTTTCATCCATGTCAAACATGGGTGTCAGTCAATACCTGCAGAATTTGTGTTAATTTTTGTTTTCATCTGTCATTGTGAATAAAGACTGAAAAGTTCTTTAAAGGATGTTTGAATCAAACTCATTAGTGGTTCATAGCAAACAAAAAATGCAGAAACGTAAAAAAAAAAATTATACATATTAAGCAAAAATCTGCCATTGACAATGGTAGGTTTTTAAGGAGCAATTTCTTGTTTGCAAAAAAAGAAATTATAAGACAAATGCACAACTTACAAGCAAAATCAGTGTACAGCTGATGCACCACCAGCATCATCTGTATTTTATTCAGGCTTTCACAGAAAAAAAGCTATACATGATGATACTAATACTGGTAAACTCATCTTGACATATTATGTATCACATTCTATAGTATCAAAGACTGAATAAAGTACCATGTAACATCTTCAGATGTCTTAAGATACCTATACAGATATCTTGTTTTTAAAACCGAAACCTTTCCATATATGTGATGCAAAGCCAGTTTACTTGAAAATATTTGTAACATGTTGTGATTGTTTTCACATATGAGCAGTAGGAAAAGATTAGTGTTGTGCAAAATCCCCAGATCCAAGTTGAAAACAGGCTGGTTACTGAACAGATGATTTGATGGATAGTATAATGATAAGTGTGGTTCTATATATTAATGTGTATTTACATGTCCTTCCATTTGTTTTCCAGACCTTCTTCCTTCAGTCTATGAGACAAGTAATAAGACTAACTGTATGTGCAAATGTTGACTACTGATGTATGCAGAAAGATCTGTCAACCACTTAAATCCGTGCAGATATGCATATAAAATACACAAACACGAATACTTCAGGTAGATTTAAAAGCACACAAATGCTAATTAGTTTCATGCAAATATTATTTTCTGTGCAGATATTCTTTTTTTCAGATAAAAATATTTCATTGAAAACAATCAGAAAGCAATCATATTGTATGTTTTTGTTTAGAAGCCACAGATGTATATGAATATGAAGAATATGGTTGATTATTCTCAACTTGTTTTTGTACCAGATGCCTTCAAATATATTGACTTTTAATCCTCAGCAGTCATAAATCCTTTTCAGTGACTTCATTTTTGTTTCAACTCCCCACTGAACTTAAGGGTACCGCAAATCTATTCCTGTTCATTGTCTTTACATCCCACACTGGGACTTTTGAGGAACTCCATTCTGCCACCTCTCCAAAGCACAAAAACTAATGAAACACTAATTGTGATTAAAATCAGGCTGGAAATTACAAACTTTGCTTACATCAAAAGACGTCAGAAAATCTCCATAAAGAATCCACCTTCCTGTTGAATGCTCCATTTTGAAAAGAAAGATATGTCCAATAGTTTCAGTACAGTCTGTTTATGACACAAGCCAATCCAATCACAGTTTGCAACTTGACTTCACTATGCAACTGTGATTTTAACTGGAAACCAGCAAGGCTGTCCGAATAACAAAAGGTCCTCGGGATATTTTCTTTTTTTCCGAAAGCTTCAGAAAACGTTTTTTTTTTTTTTTGAAGCAGTCCTCCAGTTCTTATTGCATCTTCGACAATGCAGCGTAGCAGCAGTAACTCTTTGCACTCATGTCTCTGTTTTCTTGTTGTGTTGGGTGATGCACAGCCTCAGTTTTACTCCAAACCTCACCCCTCGGGCTTTGGCGAGTTTAGGTGACAGCACTGCTTGTGACTGTGGGAGCAGTGGTGGTCCTGCTCTGGGCTTTCCTCCGCTTTCCCCCTCCACCTCCTCCTTTGCTCTCTCGTCCTCTCCCGCGTCCATTTTCCCTCCTGTTTGTATCATCCTGTTTGTCACTCTTATTCTTTCTCTCTGAAATGACATTGTACAGACAACATGATTATTAGTGTTTGCTTTTCAAAATGGAGTCTTGTGAGGCATTTTTCGCTCTATTGTCTTGTCAAGATAAAAATGTGAATTGTTGAGGAAGGCATAAAACTGATAATGGATGTATGAAAATGGCCCGGTGATATAAAGTCTATAAGAAGACCAAAATCGTTTAAGATCTTTTTCCACTTTTAATGTGACACAAATCAAACAAAGAAACAAAGAAACAAACAACAAATATAGCTAAAACCAGGCAACAACAGTCTGGTCGCTGACATACAAACTCTTAAATTGATTCCTTGATAAAACCACCTTTTTATTCAGTTTAAACTATTTGGTCAACATCCTACATCTTGTCTTAGCAACAATAATTTTGTTCACCCATGATTATAACCAATGAAGGAATTTGGCATTAGTTACAGTGCTGACAGCATAGAGACATTAGGTCCATCCTTCAGAAGACCCGGTCTACATGGGAAAGAGAAGACCAAACAGATTGGCAGGTGAATTGGGATGGTCTAGTCTTCACCAGCTGTCCCCACCCTTACCATAGCCTTTCTGGTGTTGCCTACAAAACGAGACTGCACGAAGAAGCTGTGAAGCCAAGCAAACGGAACCCGAAGGTTAAAGGTGCATTGTGCACGTTGTGTGCAGGATGTGTGGGGTTTGCAGAGATACTGGCAGACCTTTTCCTGACCTTAAGCGTGTACAAATCCTGAAGGGTAGGAAGGTCAGCCCTGATGATCTTTTCTGCAGAACTAATTGTTTGTTGCAGTTTGGACTTGTCCTGTTTTGTGGATAAGCCAAATCACACAATGATGGACAAACATGGACTGAATGATGGTGGTGAAGATGATCAGTTGCTCCCGTGGACTCGTTGAGTTGCCGCAGGAAGTATTGTCTCTGCTGGGCCTTCCGAACAGCGTCTGTGTGGAAACCAGCTCAGGTCCCGAGAGAGGGTGGTCCCTAGAAACTGGAAGTAATCCATAGCAGACAGTGAGGGGAGGCAGGGTGGGGGAAGTTCCATCTCCAAAGTCTTGAGTGGATAAAGCTTGAGGTGGTTCTAAAACACCAGTGGACCAGCCGATCCACTTCCTGTCTATACGCGGACCATCATTGTCCTGGATCAGAACAATGACAGTGGTGTCATCTGCAAACTTCAGGAGTTCCGGAAACTCATCCAGTGAGGTGCAGTTAGTTGTGTACCAAGAGAAGTGGAGTGGGAAAAGAACATACCCCTGGAGGGGCACCGGTGCTGAGGGTTCTTGAGTGGGACAAAACGTCCCCCAGCCTCACCTGCTGTCACCGGTCAGTCAGAAAATTGGTGATCCACAGACAGGTGGAGGCTGGCACTGTGAGTTGGGTGAGTTTCCATTGGAGGATGATTGGGTTGATGGTGTTGATGGTCGAGCTTAAGTCCACAAACAGGATACTGGTGCACTTTTTTTTTTCTCGATCCACTCTATATATGTGGACGCACTGTATATACTTCATGCACCTTTTCCTCCTTTTGGCACCTTCTTTTGATAATTGAGCCGATGTGACACGTGAATTTCTCCACTGTGAGATCAATAAAGTCTATCTTATCTTATCTTATCTTATCTTATCTTATCTTATCCCTGGGTAATCGAGGGGGGGCAGAATGAAGTGTAGTCCCAAATTTACTGCGTCATCTGCCGACCTGTTTGCCCAAAAAGCAAATTGCAGAGGGCCTGTGATTTCCTTCAGAGGCTTCAACATTAGGTCTGTACTCATTTAACCCCTTGACGCTGTGTTTCATGGGGATTGGGATAATGGTGGAGCGTTTAAAGCAGGAGGAAGCATCACACAGCTCCAGAGACTTGTTGAGGATCTGAGTGAAGATTGAGGGGGGCTGGCCAGTTCTGGTTTTCAGGCTAAAGCGGGAAATACCATCAGGTCTTGGGGCTTCCCTGGCCATCTGACTCTGAAAGACCCTACTTAAATCTTCCTCAGTGATCTTTAGTGCAGGTAGGGGGTCAAAAGTTAGAGGGGATGGAGTTGTAAGTTGTTGGGTGGTGCAGGAAGTCCTTTTGAGTGGGAGTGAGGTGTGAATGGCTCTTTTATAAACCTACATAAGAAGCTGTTGTGGTTGTCAGCCAGTCAGGGAGTCATCACAGCATGGGGGCATGGGTCCTTGAATCTTAAGTTTTTCAGGGACCTCCAAACTGCCGCAGGGTCATAAGATGAAAAGCTGCTTTTTTTTTTTTTTTCTCAGTGTCCTGTCTAGCAATGTGGCAACAAGAATTGATATCTTAATGCCAAATAGAGCTCGACAGATTTTACTTTCACAAGTGGAGCAAACAGCTTTTGCCATAGTGCTCCGCTTGATTTGTGCATGTAAATAGCTTTATTGTGATTCCTGCAGGGAGAATTTCAAATTATATGGACACTACAATGGGAAAGTAGGAGAGTAAAAGAAAAACAAGAGAAAAAAAAGAAAGAAGAGGTGAAAGAAAGAAGAGATAAAAGGAAGAGAATGATAAAACGTCCTCTGTCTGCTCCATCACCTGGAAAGAGACTCAAAAAGAACAGCACAACCAACAGACATAAAGCAACAGATACAATCGTGTAACCCTTGATACCATTGCTAAATCATATGTATTATTATTTAAGCTGACATGTGTAATGTGATACCTAAAAAAGAAAGTAAAAGAAAATAAATAAATAAATTATAGCCTTTCTGTATATAAGTGAACATTTAATAACTGGGACCCAGCACCTGTGGGAGTTTGTGAAAGTTTACAAAGTTTCACTAGTTTAGGTGAAAATTATCCAGAAGGAAATAGTTCGATAGTGTTTGTGGAGAACCGAAGACCCACGTTCCCCGAGCACAAAGGCAGGAGTCAGGGGACCCGTAACCCCGGACTCCCAAAGGGGCCCCCAAAGCAATGCGCCCGAGAGGGCCCTCACAGGAAATCCGCAGATTATTTCTGGCCTTTGAAAAGAGGGGCCAGTTGATATATTTTGGAAGGTCTTGGTCTGCACACACATCCTTACAAAAACTGATGTATGATGTCACTGTGTCAGAAAGTGTATTCAGGTCAGCGAATTAAGTTTTAAACACACTCCAATCTGTGCAGTCAAAGAATGCTTGTAACATCTGCTTTGACTCATAAATTAGCTTCCTAACAGTCTTAACCACAGGCTTAGAAGTTTTCAGTTTTTGCCTATAAATTGGGATGAGATGAAGCAGACAGCGACCCGAAGGTCCCTAAGCAGTCCTGCATAAGGCGCGGTATGCATCTTTTAAAGCTGTGTAACAGTGATCCAGGGTGATTTTACCCCTGGTATTTTATCCCAGGCATTTTGCCTCCTGTTAGTATTTTGGAAGTTTATCTGACAGGTTGGCCATCTTAAAATCCCCAAGAAAAAATAAGAGAAGTTTTTTTTCCATTCATGTCCATTATCAGCTCAGTAAACCGTTTTTTTAGCTTGTGGAGTACAGGGTTGCCCTGTGATGTAAACAATGGCGAGAATAAATTGAGAGAAATCTGTCTATGAATAATGGGGTTTGCAGTAAAAAATGACTCCAGGTGATGACTACATGTCTTCTGTAACACGATAACTTCCGAGCAACTACCTTTTGTTTATGTAAAAGCCAATTTCAATTACTCTTTTACAGCACAAAGAGCTGCCACCCCTCCAACTAAGAGGAAGCAGTCATTATGTCTTATCAAAAGTCATTAAAATCTTTCAGATTGTGAGCACATCTCCTGTCCACAGCAGCCTTAATAGGATGTAATGTTAATTTCTTCTGTCATTGGCTTAAATATTTGGCACATAAAACTTTATATTGTTAGATCTTTTAAATCCTTAGCAAACTATAATTTTAGTTAGAAGATACCAGAAAAGCTCACAAGGACAGCTGACCTTTATTAAAGGTAATTTAGATGCAATGGGATGGATAACGTGTGTGCCACAGAAGACTGAGTGGTGGAGTTGAATCAAATGGTGGGTTAACAAAGTGTTAGTTTAAGGGTGGTCACCCTTATACAACCAGGTCATTGCAGAATTTGTATTTTTTACATTTTTTATTCTAACATACCTTTCTATTTTTCATTGAAGTAATACAGAAAATATTGCAAATTAAAGGTGAACAAAGTTCAGAAATGGTTTCTCTTGGTCTCTTTTTATTTTAAAACCTGACAATTCAAAGGGTTTCTGGAAATATTCAGACTTTTTCTATTCAAAATAAGGAATATCTATGAACATATTGTATATTGAGCAAGCTAAGCTAAATTAAGTTTCATAAATGAAACGGCTTTATAATCCCTAAAACCAGTCTGAAAGACAAATTAGGTTTTTTTGTATGGATAGATCTCCATCACAAATTTAAATTAGTATTAAGATTTACTTTGGAGCAATTAAGGACAATTCCAATTCAGCCAAATCCTAGCAAAAATTATTGGTAATCAACATAATCAGCAATTAAACCTATTATTAACCATTACTTAATGTCTGATTTCTTTTTACATATTATATAAATGAGAGAGAGAGAGAGAGGGAGAGATTTAATACTGAAAACAAAATGAAATCTCATGATCAAGGCGGTTTCACTTTTGAAGTTGCAGAAAAAAAAACGCAGGGACAAATTCAAGGGTACTTTACCAGTTTTGAATTTATTCCAAAATATGGATAATTCCAACACTGATTACATATATTGTCATTCAAAGGAAACGTCTAGTGCATAACACCTGTGGAAGTCATGCAAGCATTAACTTTTTGGGGATTTTAGGACATTAGCAGCACTGAATAAGATCCCTACACCAAACAGTAAACTGTTTTTAATAGGTTGAATATCAACACGGCCAATGTTTTGAATGATTGGGTTTAGCTCATATGAGGGAACGTTTGAGACCACAATTTGTAGTTTATTTCAGGAGAAGGGGTTGAATATTCTCACGTTAGGCATGTAGCAAGCAAAGTATCTGGGCATGGTGATACCTTGGGGAATTTCAGAAAAGTTTTCTATGTTTCAATTGTTTTTAGACAAAAAACTTCTCATGCTTGTATCAGGAACCGCGCAAAATTGCAACAGTACCATTTAGCAAACGCCTCCAGCAATACTGGGATAACTTTTAGAATGGCATTTGCTACTGTAGTTCCGATTATTAATACAAACGTCTTCAGAAACACAATGTTGAAAAATGTAGTACACACTTACTGCAATAGTTATCTGTCTGAATGGTGAATCTCAATCTAAGAAAACCTGAAAATATTTGAGTGTTTTGAAACGTTTCCTGTTCTGTTCCTGTAAATCTGTACATCCTCCGTCAGCGGCCTCTCACGTCCTGCATAGTTTTGTAGATTAATACACTTGAATATTTGGGGGGGGGGGGTGTAGCCATTGGTTCAAACTGCTGTATTGTTTCTAGCCAGGGACTTGCATAAATGTAAGTAAAATAAAGTTTTGTTATCAGATTAACAGTTTATTTGCAGCAACGAACATCTCCACACTCGAGCACCGCGACTGTGCAACCTCACTCCTGCGGGAGCAAAGCCAACTTCGATTGCTGTATACCTGCCGACAGTAACAGAAAATCAAAACTATCATCTTTTTAACATCAACAAGCTAGAACATTTATAGCAACGGATCAACATCACTAGTGAACTCAAAGCCCAGCTGTCCTGAAGCACATGGGAGCGATCTGGCAGAGGTCTCTTAGTCTGTTTAATTTAAATTTCAACAGCTACTCACTCCACTGTCCCACTTGACACGCTCTCAAAGCGTCCACGTCCTCATCTCTGCTTTAGCTCTTGTACACACCCGTCATACATTTTAAGGGCATAATCGCAGCCTAAATACAAAAACTTTCCAGACTGCGGGTA
Source organism: Fundulus diaphanus (assembly GCA_037039145.1). Taxonomy (NCBI): domain Eukaryota; kingdom Metazoa; phylum Chordata; class Actinopteri; order Cyprinodontiformes; family Fundulidae; genus Fundulus; species Fundulus diaphanus. The sequence goes on from CM073130.1 coordinate 43,217,653, forward strand.
ATTTTCATACATCATCAGTTCAGAAATGGGATAAGCTAACACATTTTAGGGCCTGCAAGAGCACTGTGGAGAGTGAAGTAGCAATTCTCTGCTTTACAAATCACTTAAAACTCAATTTTAGCTTTAATGACATGAGCATTGTCAAGGGCCCAGTGATGGCCAGTGACAACCTGAAGAGTGGAAACAAAGACAAAAACAGACAGTAATGTCTAACAGCCACTGAAGCACATTTGATTGTTTCAAAGATGTGCCGTTACAATGAAGAGCGGATGATTTAAAATGGGTGCAGTCTCTTCTGAACCTCAATAGTGAATAGGGACCATGGGTAAGCTCAGTCTACAGTACTGTCACCGTATTGATTTCTCATGGAAATGGTCTAAACTGAAAGATAAAAGTTCAATTATAGATCTGTAATGCTTAAACACCACAGAATATACAGACAACTCTTAAAAATATGAATATCATGAAAAAGGTCCAATATTTTTTGTTACTCATTTCAAAAAGTGAAACTCGTTTATTATAAAGGTTGATCGCAAATATAGTGAAATATTTAAAACCTATATTTCTCAAAACCCAAACTTCTGGTTCTCAGAAAATTAGAATTACATTAAGATCAATAATAAAGGCTATTCTAATCTAAACAGAAACGGCAGGCTTCTTTAATATCATTAACATTGCATCGTTAACCTTTTTTCGGGTTGTAGCTTTTATGTTCATTTAAACAAGCACTTAAATCTAAGCATGAACACTTGAAATTAAACACGATGAGCAAGAGCAGAGCAGTTCAAGAGTCCTCAAAAATATTTCAAAAACATGAAAAGACCGTGTAAGGACTTAATTACTCCTCTAACAAATCACTGATGGAGCCAAGAGACGGGGACTCCATCAGTTTGTGACAGGCCTGATTGCACCTCCTTCCCATCCAAGCTAAACAGTTTTGCTTGACAAATGCAATAACACATGCAGCAAATCCTCTCGCGTGAGACTTTTTTTTGTGAAACGGCAGGAAACAGGGGAAGAGGGGAAAAAAATCACACCCAAATCAACGCAAAGCGTGAGATCTGCAGACCACTAAATAACTAATGTTATACAAGAGCTGCCCCCTGTGTTTTATATAGCCCGCCTGCCAGCCAGCTCCCGCAGATGAATTCACAGCTGCACTCTCTTACCCACATGAATTTGTTCACTGGAGTCACAGTGCCATCACCCATGAATTATCCTGCCGACTGTCCCAGTCCATTTTAGCAGAAGTTTAGCAAATTATAAACTGAGAAAAATAGATCCTTAGCAGTCAATTATGCAATCCACAAAGCTTCTATAACTCAATGTTTGTCACGTGAAAAAAAACTGTTTTTAAGCTACCTTTGCACACAGTTTAGAAAGAGTAGTTTATAGTTTTTCATCTCTAATGAACTCTCAAACTCAAAGCTGAAGGTTTTTTTTCCAAGAAGGAGTAGTAAGTGTGAAAATGAATCTCATTTCTAATATCGAGATAAAAGCCAGCAAAGAGCCAGCTTCTTGATGAACAACTACAATATTTCCTCCAAGCAGATCTGTACGGGACGCTGTCAGATCATGTTCTGTTGTTTAGATCCAGAACCCGACAGGAACTTTCCAAGTTTAGAGAATGGTAACATAATATGCAAGCCCTCCCCATGTTTACTCACATACAGTATATTGGGGCAGGCCATCTGTTACATGTTGAAACATCTGTACTGCTGCCAGCGCTGAGCAAATGTTGTTTGCCAACGTTGCTGCTGTGGCCGAAATCCCCTAAGCGTGCCACCGTCCAATAAAGACTTTAAATACTCCTCATTTAAAGTTCTCCTTGCCCTTGTAAATAACTTCACTATTCTTGCCCTTGTAAAAATTGCTGCATTGTGTACAGTGATTAAAAACTGAAATATGGGGGCATTTAGAGAGAAAGTGGCTTGCTAATAACTCCAAATTAGCGTTAATCCAATTGCAATTAAAGACATCTAATCCAATTAACTTAAACGACTATTTTCAACAGCTACTAAAACGTAGCAAACAAGTATTTGACCCTTACAGATTTTTTTTTTTTTGTTGTTTTACTTTTATGTCACACTTTTTTTTTTTTTAGATCACACAAATGTTCAGACAGACAGCCCGAGTAAACACAAAAGACTGTTTTCAAAAGAGCTAATTTATTAAGGGGAGGACACACATAAAAAACAACTTGACCCTATGTGACAAATGACTTTCCCCCTTTGTTAAATCATAACTTAAATGTGAATACCGGTAATTAAATTAGCCAGACTTCACTTGAAGTATAACGCATCCCAAAAACAACTTTTTTGCGGTTAAACTATATAAACCGGGCCAAAGGGTGCTACTTAAATGTTACTGTGCAATTTTTATATTTTTATGTGGTTTTTAATTCTGCAACATTATTTTTAAGAAATTGTCTTACTGCTGCACTCTTAGGATTGAATTGTGGCTATTGCAGTTTAATAGTCCTACTGGTTGCAACGGTACATGCAGTCGTCACTGGTACATGGTTTCATCACCATAGCCCAGTGTTCGGATATAAACGCATCTCAGTTATACAGAGACCCCCGTGGTGGGTCAGACTTGGGAGTTGGAATAGTGAGTATTAGGAGCATTGATCGATTATTGATTTGCACATTAGCCCATGTGAGCAATGATGCTACTTGCACCACTTTATCCCTCAGAACTGGACCCATCGTCTCTTCCACTGCCTCAGCAGCGCCAGCTTTGGGCATCGCTGAGTCAGCGGCTCAAACTGTTAATGCTCTACGTCAAGACTGATCAGTAAAGAAAGCGCCAGTGTCGCCCTGGTTACTCCTTTTTTCAACATGTCACTTTCTCTCGTCAGGACCGCAGTTATTACAAAAGTTTGAGACAAAAGTTTGTTATCACAAACGCTTGTCTCAATTCTTGATATCAGGGGTTGATTTGAATAGTTCTGATTTCCCCTTAAAAGAATGAAGACTTTTGAAAACTGCATTTTGATTTTACTCAGCTTATCTTTGGGTGATGCTTATTTATTTATTTGGCTTATCCAAAACATTGAATTTAAAAAAAGCAAAAACACAACAAATATTTCCTCTTTATGGCATTGTATTTTTTTACTTTTGTATTTTCTATTACTCTGTATTAATTTCAATTCAATTCAATTCAATTTTATTTATATAGCGCCAATTCATGAAACATGTCATCTCAAGGCACTTTACAAAGTTAAATTAAAAAAAAATTCTTTGCCCCAATCACAAATAGCATTTTTTTCTTTAATTCTCATTCAACTTATGGTGGATTCTTTCTACCAGAGTCGTTGTTTAATGGCCTCAGGCAGTGAACAAGGCAAAGAGCGACTAATGAAATGTTGTGAAAGGAGATAATGGCCACTAAGCGGTGAAAATGACTGTTAACCTGCTGGAGAGCAAGCGGCTGTGTGCGGCTATGAAAAAAACTCCCGCTTCAGTGGTCTTCAGAAACAAACAGCTCTTTCTCTGTTTTTTCAGATCCCTGTCCAGCTCAGCTATGCGTAATGTCCACCCTTCATCTGTTTGACTGGGTGATTGAGTTTATTGTTTATGTGTGCTAATCTCGGGAGATTCTTTAACCTTCTAAGTCCTTCGCCAAACCAAGCCCGACCAACATGCTGCGGGTCAAAGCCGCACCGGTGAGCATGCCGATGAGAAGTGAGTAATGAGTGACTGAATGCCTTTCATTTGCTTGTATGTCCGAGGGAAGCAAAAAAAAAAAAAAAAACTCCCTGCATTTTATTTGGCAGTCTCATTTGTGAATCAGCTTTTTTTGGATGTGTGTTTTACCTCTTGCACAAGGCGTCTTGGTCACAACACACTTCCTCCTTTCTGTCTTTGGAGCACAGGTCTGTGGGGGCACATAAGTGGGGGAGGTGTCCACACTGGGAATCTGGGGAAGGGGTAAACGAACCCGGGTTTGCGAGCCCTTCTTAAATCCACATGTCTTGTTCTTCTTCATGCAGGAACTCCACTGGCCCCACTCTCCCAATTCACACTCTGAAGCATGATGACCTGGGACAAAAAAAAATATATATATATATATATAAATATATATACATATTTATATCCAAACAGCTTATGGGTTGAGTGAATGGCCCACAGCTTCAGCATCTCTCACATTTGTGCCATATTTTCTGTGTGCTTTTCACACTTCAGTAGGTTTGACTCAGGATAATGAGCTTAGAGAGTCTGCACATCTGAAAACAATTTGTGATTTGTGGATGGATTTATAGCAGGGGAGCCACAGGTTTAGGTAGTTGCTAAGAAACAGAAAACGTGTTGCCTTTTAAGCAGACTCTGCATGCGACAAACACGGCTGAGAGCAGATCCAGTTTAACTGGGCAATGTGGTTCCAGATAAAAGTATTCATACCTTTGGAGCGTTTTGAAACTTTGCCAGGTCACAACCACGGACTTCAAAGTCTTTTGTTGGGCTTTGGTGTGACAGAGCAACACAAAGTAAAGTATTACTTTGAAGTTGAAGGAAAAATAATTACATTGTGTAATGAAAATTTGACAAGTGCAGTGAAACGGATCGTCTTTACCAAACACAAGTTCAACATCCATTTCCACTGTTGTATGGATGTCACCCAGCTCTAACTTCCAAGTATGCCAGGTTTCACAATCCCAACATCGTCCCCTTACCTCCTTCCTATCCCAAGTAAAATATTGGTTCACCTGCAACTTCCTTAAACTGAACAGGGATAAAACTGGGATCCTCCTTGTAGGAACCAAATCCAAAGCTGGCAGTTTGTTCCTTTCACTTGATGGTCTGTAGTCTCCCCCTCACCTCAGGTTAAGAGTCTGGGTGTCGATCTCAATAGCACTCAATCCTTTACCTCTCACATTAGATACATCACCCGTTCTGCCTATTTTCATCTGTGCAACAATAATCGCCTCCGTCCCTCCCTTTCACCCTCACTGTGCATCAATTCTTCTCCACAGTCTTGTCACCTCCTGCATTGATTATAACACTCTTCTCTTTGGCCTTCCTCAGAAATCCCTCCATAAGCTACAAGTGGTTCAGAATTCAGCAGCTAGCATTGTAACCAAAACCCCTTCATTTCATCACATCACCTCAGTCCTACAGCAGTTCCACTGGTTCCCGGTTAGATTCAGAATAGAATTCAAAATCCTTCTGTACACATTCGAGGCCATCCACAACCTTGCTTCCCCTACCTTTCTGATCTCCCTGACATTGCTACCCTTAGACCCTCCTCTTCCATTCACTGTACTGTTCCTCCTGCCCGCCTCAGCTCTATGGGGAGCAGAACTTTCTCCCGCTCTGCTCCCAAACTCCGGGATTCTCTCCCTGGAGACATCTGCAATACCGACACCCTTGACCAGTTGAAGTATAAACTCAAAACCCATCTGTTCAGAAGTGCATACTCTCTTTGATATCTGGTCTGTTGTTTTTATCTTGCTTTATTGTGCTATGCTGCTTGATCTATGCAGTGTCCTTGAGTGACCTGAGAGGCGTTTTCAAATTAAAGATATTATTTTTCCTAGCACTTAGTTGTTTTATCATGTAGCACTTTGGGATTTGCGTAAATATAAAGTGCATTACAAATGAAATGTATTATTATTATTATTACATTGTAAAAAAATGTAAATGAAAAATATAATATGATTTGTCCTTTTATGGAATACGATCCCATGTAAAAAGCTAAAGACTATGGCCCAGCTGTAAACCAACCAACACATGGCCCTGAGAGAGTTCAGAGATGCAGTCAAGAGGCCTAATTCAACAAGCTGCAGAGGTCCACAGCTAAGGTGTGAGAATCTGATGACAAGACAACTATTAGTCATGGGCTCCAAAAATCTGGCTTGAATGCAAAAGAGGCAAGAAGAAAGCCAATGTTAAAAGAAAGAAAGCCGCAATTGAAGTTTACACCAAACACAAGCATGGTGATGGCAGCATCATGCAATGGGGATGCTTTTCTTCAGCAGCGACAGAGAAGCTGCTCTGAGTTTTTGGGAAGTTCCCCTTCTTGGAGGACAATAACCTCAAACCTGCAGCTAAAACTACAACAGAGTGATTTATTTAAATCATATTCCTATAATAGGATGATGCAGTTACAGTTCAGAGTAAAAATCTAAGTGAAAATCTGTGGCAAGAATTAAAACTTGGTGTTCACAAACACCTTTCATTCAGTTTGATCCATCCATCCATCCATCCATCCATCTATCTTCTTCCGCTTATCCAAGGTCGGGTTGTGGGGGTAGCAGCTTCAGTAGGGAGGCCCAGACGTCCCTCTCTCCAGCCACTTGGGCCAGCTCCTCCAGGGGAATCCCAAGGCGTTCACAGGCCAGCCGAGAAACATAGTCCCTCCAGCGTGTCCTGGGTCTCCCTCTGGGTCTCCTCCTGGTGAGACGTGCCTGGAACACCTCACCAGGGAGGCGTCCAGGAGGCATCCTGACCAGATGCCCGAGCCACCTCAACAGGCTCCCCTCGACGTGGAGGAGCAGCGGCTCTACTCTGAGTCCTCCCCGGATGACTGAGCTCCTCACCCTATCTCTAAGGGAGAGCCCAGACACACTACGGAGAAAACTCATTTCGGCCGCTTGTATCTTTCGGTCATGACCCAAAGCTCATGACCATAGATGAGGGTAGGAACGTAGATCGACCGGTAAATCGAGAGCTTGGCCTTTTGGCTCAGCTCTCTCTTCACCACAACGGACCGGTACAGCGCCCGCTTCACAGCAGACGCCGCACCAATCCGCCTGTCGATCTCCCGCTCCATCTTCCCCTCATTCGTGAACAAGACCCCAAGATACTTAAACATCTCCTCTAGGGGCAGCACATCCTCCCCAACCCAGAGAAGGCACTCTACCCTTTTCCGGCTCAAGACCATGGTCTCGAATTTGGAGGCACTGATCCTCATCCCAGCCGCTTCACACTCGGGATCCTGCTGAGGGTATAGAGCTGATCCAGTGTTCCACGACCAGGACGAAAACCACACTGCTCTTCCTGAATCCAAGGTTCGACTATCCAACGGACCCTCCTTCCCAGAACCCCGGAATAGTCCCTACCAGGGAGGCTTAAGAGTGTGATTCCTCTATAGTTGGAACACACCCTACGGTCCCCCTTTTGAAATAGGGGGACCACCACCCCAGTCTGCCAGTCCAGGGGAACTGCCCCCGATGTCCACGCAATGTTGCAATGAGTCGTGTTCACCACAACTCTGCAACATTGTGTGGACACCCCACAACATCCAGAGCCTTAAGGTACTCGGGGCGAATTCCCCGGGGCCTTGCCACCAAGGAACATTTTCAGCCACCTTGGTGACCTCAGCACCAGAGATGAGAGAACCTGACCCGGAGTCCACATGTTCAATTTCATTGAACTTGAAAAGAAGAAGGGACAAAAGCTTAATCTCGAGTTGTACAAAGTTAGACGAGAGAAAACCTAAAAGGTCTTGCAGGGGCAACTGCATCAAAATTAAGTTCTACAGAGTATTTGAGCTGGTAGATTGAATAGAAATGCATGGCACAAGTTTCAGATTTTTCTTTGCTAAAAATTTTTTTTTAAAAATTAGGCACTACTTTGTGTTGGTCGATCACATTAAAATCCAATTAAAATACTTTGAAGTTTATGGTTGCAAATGTGAAAAGGTTCACAAGGTATGACTGCTATTATTTTAGGAGAGCCTTTGATTGAGCTGATTGTTTTTGTTTATTTTGTCTTTTTATGTTCATGCTCTCCATTTTTAGCACTTACCAGTTTTATCATGTAACACAATTTCCTCTTCTTATCTTCCATTAAAGTAAGAAGTGACAAGGACAGTTTATTCAAAGGGGATTTTTTTTCCTAGTAATGCTATTTTTGAATTATAAGGTAGAAAATAAAAGTTTACTCACCGTCACAATCCATGGTGTTATTGGCACTGTGCTTGCCTGGAGGGCAGCTGACATAACATCGGCCACTGTGTGAATACAAGCCCTCCTTACATTTGGTGCAAAAGTTCCGGCTGAAACATGCCTCACAATTCTCTATTTTACACTCTGAAACACAAAGACAAAGGGAGAGAATTACAAAAACAAATGGCAGATATGAAGATCCTTATCGGAATATCCTGTCTGAACATTTGAAGCTCTCGAGAAAAAGCACAGAAGAGCTTGCTTTGTATTTTCTCTAAGAGATTTATTAGTAATTGGAAAATGCACTGGATTTTTTTTCATAATAGCTATAGTTGCATTTTAAAAACACACCCAACACAAAGCTATTTTAAGGCAAGTTTAAATCAAAACTTCCAGTGTCTGTTATAGCAGATTTCACAACAGGCTGTTTCTCAATATCTTAATCTCAAAAGTACTGACTTAGGGGTGACCACGGGTATCTCAAATTTGACCTTTCACACACTTTTTGCTCTTTTTTTCAAACTACACTGAATATGCTCATGCTATACTCTTACAGTTAGCCAAAACAACCTCTTATCCAGCCTTTAAAAGATGCTTTTACAACCCGAGGTGTTATGCTAAAAGAAGTATTGTCCAAACGACTGTAAATATGTGTAAATGTGTCTTTTACAGTGTTGTGAAAACGTAGTTGTCACCTAGATTTCTTCTGTTCTTATACATAAATGCTAAATGATCATCGTATTGTTTTTTGTCAAACAAAATATTTAAATATTAAATTATACTTTCATATACTTATGCAACCCAGCCTGACCCACTGTGAAATTGTAATCCCCCAACTTGTTAAATGATGAATTAACTGTGAGCTATTACATTTTTTTATTTACATTTTTTATTTCATTTTTATTGGCCAAATTCAGGGTTAGGGTGACTAAGCCTACTGCCTGACATGTAGAATCTAGAAATCACTTAAATAGAACCTGTCTGACAACATGAAGTAGACTAAAAGATCCCAAAACATAACACAGAGTGTATGATTACATAATAAGGCAAGGTAAGGTAAATTTATTTGTATAGCACATTTCAGTACAAAGACAATGCAAAGTGCTTTACATGATTAAAATAAAGGAAAATAAAACAGAATAAAAGCAAGTAGGAATAAAACGTAGAAACAAAATAAAACATGGAAAAATATAAACTAAAAGCTAATATTAAAAACAGTTGGACAACAAACTTAAACTAATGATGTTTCAGTAAAACAGTTTAGAACAAGAATAGTCGAAGGCAATCCTAAACAAATGTGTTTTAATCTTGATTTAAAAGAACTCAGGCTTTCAGCACTTTTACAGTTTTCTGGAAGTTTGTCCCAGATAAGTGGAGCATAGGAACTAAATGCTGCTTCTCCGTGTTTGGTTCTGGTTCTAGGTATGCAGAGTAGGCTGTAGCCAGAAGACCTTAGTGGTCTGGAGGGTTGATACACTGATAACAACTCTGTGATGTATTTAGGTGCTAAGGTGCTATTCAGGGATTTATAGACTATTTTTATATTAGAGTCTATTCTCTGAGATACAGGGAGCCAGTGTAAGGACTTTAGAAATGGGGTTATGTGTTCTACTTTCTTAGTCTTAGTGAGGACGCGGGCAGCAGCGTTCTGGATCAGCTGCAGCTGTCTGATCCACTTTTTGGGCAGACCTTTGAAAACACAGTTGCAGTAATCAATTTAACTAAAAATAAACGCATGGATTAGTTTTGGAATAAAACCAACTATGTAAAATTACTTCCATGGGGGAAGTAACACCAGGCAAAAACCAATCCAAATAGAAGACATACGCCTGTCTCACATTTGCTTAAAACATTTGTGACTGACAAGACAAAAGCAGAAACTTTTGAAAGGTGTCCTATTACATCTGGGATGCAACTAACAGCATTTCAAACCAAACAATTGAGATGTGGTGGCTTGATCTTAAACAGAAAATTGATTATTTCTCATGTTACTTTTTGTGTGATGAAATTAGTTTGATGACCTAAAAACATTTAAATGTGACAAAAGGACATAATCTGAAAAAAGCCATAAGGGGGCAAATCATTTTTCCCATCATTGTAGTAACACATAATCCTTGATTGTGTTATTCCTTTAATTGATAAATAGATCTTGTTTTTGAAAGATAACAATCTCCTCATTGCTTCTTTAAACTATCGGATAAATCAGCTCCTTAAGTAGGAAAGAAAACCTGCTTCATGTAAATTTTTTTTCAAAACATGAATCAGTTAATTTTGTTCACAAGACTAGTTGATTTCTGATACTTTAGAACAGCTTCACATAACATATTAATGGTACACTGAAATCATGATAAATAAGTAAATACAGTATCTCAAATACTCTAAATACTAAATCATATAGTAGGAAGGTCTTCCTAAAGTTTCATCACAAAGAAAATCTATTTGCAGAAATATTTACGTCTCGCAAAAGCAGCAATAGAAATGGGATCAAATGTAATTTTCTAATACAGGCTGAACTTTCTGAAGCTGGTCTGATGCCAAGACCAGAAATTATTTAACAGTGAATCCCTCATCCTTAATGCTCTTCCCTTTTGCTTCCAATTACTATTTTTAAGCCTTGACAGCTAAATTTGCCATAAACGATGTTTGTAGCGTGATAATTTAAGACAAATGTCGCTAACCATACATTTAAGGATGACATATAAAAAGCCAGATGATTGGATAATAGTCCCAGTTTACCACTAAGTGCCTCCGAAAAGCATGTGAAGGGCAAATTCAGCCATTTGAGCAACAAAATTGAAAGGAAACAACAAAACGAACATAGTTTATGCAGTTCTATCTGCAAAGTGACATGCAAAGTACAGTCTGTTATACGAATATGGAAGCAAAAATGACGTAAATAAAAATATCCTGAAGTAATATTGAACTAATTCTTTGATTCTTTATCATGTGGAGCTAGAGAACCAATTTAATTTTAGTTTCACTCATAATCCAAACAGCCACTGTATATGACATTACAATTGAAAAACTGCATTGCTATAGTGAGAACATAACAAACACCCTGCCCTGACATAAACCCTGCAAACCAGGGCCAGCTGAAAAACAGACAAACACTGAAAAACAAACTCTAAAAATGTTTTCATTGGGATTTTTAGTCCGTTGATTATTTTTACCCACACGTAAAGGAAAACACACATCAGACCAAGCTCTTGGCACTCTTCACCAAGAAAGCACTGGGGCCAATGCCATGAGAGGGGGAAAAAAAGGAAGTTTATTAAGTAGTGAGAGTGCAGCTGCCCTTTTAACCACCTTGTAAATGAGCCAAACCTGCTCAAAACCACAAAGAGGACCATTTAAATCCTTATATTCCAGCAGTTTAGCAATTTTATAGCAGGAATTTGTAATTTTGCCAGCATTTCCAACTAGATAAGCAACAATAGAGATGCGTTTTCGAAATCAAATCCATCGTCACAGAATATCTTACTCATTCACAAATATTTGTCACTACAAGGCAAGTTTATTTGAATTGCACATTTCAGTAACAAGACAGTTTACATTGCTGTACATGATGAAAGCATGAAAGAAAACATAAAATGTATATTGCAATGGCATAGTAAATTAAAGACAAGTTGGACTACAGGCAGAATTCAATGATGTTATCAGTTAGTAGTTTAAATAGAACAATCAAAGACAACTAAATCAAGGTTAAAACCCCCATCTGTTTAAAGAAACTCAGGGTTTCAGCATTTTTACTATGGTATCTACTATTGCTCTCAACACCATCCCCAGTGGGGCTTTAAAAAATCTTCTGTAGATGCTTAGCCTTATTTTATGGGATTATATCTCATAACAATAATTTGATTAATAGTAAATGGTGATTTAAGCTAATTACTTGATTTCTTCTCCTGGTAAAGATGTGTGAAAGCCTTGATATAAATGCCTACTTTATTACAGTAGCATAATATTACACTGACTAATTTTTAATTCACCTAAATACTTTTACACAGTAGGGAAAATGACTGTCTAACAAAATTAGTGGTGCCACAACTCCTGGCGCAACTAGGAGCTCTATAAAGTTGATGCAAGTTTGGTATGTTTAAAACTTTTTTCTATTTACTTTCTGTGTAAAGGAACTTTTAATAATCCACAACTTATTTTTTCCCCTAAGTTACAAATAGGACTGCAGACAAAGACCATTAAATCTTTGTCTTTTCAAAATAGAAAAGACAGGTGAACACACCATTAAAGTCAGTGTTGATCTTCATCGGTCATAAAATTGCTGCTAGAAAAAAGTTTTTCACTAAAACCATATCTACTGTCTGAGCAATATTCAAAAAGACTGAAACAACTGGAACTTTGACCAACAAGGCTGGATGAGGACCCAAGTTTGCCACCAAGCACGACAATGAAGATGGTAAAGGACGTGGAAGAAAAACGTTAGGAAAGTGCCACAAAGTCTTGGGGTCTCTAAGTCTATAAAACAACCTTTATAAGCTATCCACATCCCAAATGCTTGTTTAGGAGGCATGCCAGAGGAAAACCCTATTTTTCCAACATGTCACACAGAAATGTGTGGAGTTGGGTAAACTTTAACTTGAGCCATATCATTTGGTAAGATAAGGCTAAGGTGAAGGGTTTCTGCAAGATACACTGCTGCTGGATTTAGTGTAGGGAAAAAAGATGAACAGGTAAAAAGGAAAAAAATACTTCATGCAGGCAGATAATCTCTAACTCTGTGGGCCTCTTTCTCAAATAAAACCTGGATAAGGGTTAAAATTTATCTTGCCATGCTGCACAGTAAAGATGATAGAAAGACAGAAAAAAGCCTCTGTAAGAAAATTGTGATTCATAGTGACATCTTATAGTTGTAATTAATTTATTTGTATATATCTTTACCAGATTCGCTAACAATAGAGGAGGGCACTATTTAAAAATGTGGAAGCCTACAAAGTAAGTATTTACCCTCCATGTCTGCCTCAACCTTTTAATATGAATGACTATAATCTATGTTAAAACATCTGCAGATGCAGCAAGAGTGACAATTTAAACAAAGCTAGCACAGAATTCCTGTATAAACCACTAAATACCCACATAAGCAGGATATGAGCAGTCAAAAGTAAGCACATGTCTTCCACAGCTTTAATTTGGAAATTGTTGAGAAATGAGTTTGCTGAAACCTGCATGACTTTGCCAGATTGTATATGAATGTCAACAATTTTACCGTGCCCACTCATATCCTGTTTAGGTTCATCTGACTCTTTTTGGGTAATTTGTTTTTCAGGTTTCTGAGTGTGTAAAGTAAAACTCACGTGTGCATCGGTTGTTTCCTTCTGGGTTCCTCATGCCGAAGTATCCCACAGGACAGGAGGAGAGGCATACTCCTTTCTGACGGATGTCATTGCGCTCCAGGAAGATGAAGAGCTTTGGGTTGCATTTAATGCAGCCATTGTACTCAGAGCATCGGTCACAGCCTTTGTCACAGGATGGTGGTCCCTCAGTGCTAACTGTGGAAAAATGGAAGATAAACAAAGATGAAGGAAGAGGCTTAATGATAATAACAGATAATAACAGTGTGCACCACATAAAAAGTTTTAAGAGGGACTAAAAAGATGGTATGTATCCGCATTAGGTTTTCTAAGATCAGGGAGCTTCTGATCACAGTCACAATAGGGGCACTCAAACAGTCCAGGGCTAAAGGTACTATCTGGTTGTGCATTCAACAGATTTCAAATAAAAGAAGCAAACTTAAAAAGGTATCTGCTTATTCTGCTTTGTGTTCATTTAGGTCAAAGACGTCACAAGAAGCACAATAATTCAGTTGATCAGGTGCCCGTTGGTGAACATTATGGTTCAACACAGAGTCTGCAGCATTTGAGTTGCAAGGACTACATCCTTTGAGCCAAACTCTGGTGACCCCAAAACCATGATGATAATGAAGCCGAACTAAACTGAGAGTTTAAACTGGTATGAAGCGGTTTGAATTCCTGTTTTTTCAGCTCGGGCCAAAATGGACACTGAAGATTATTGATGAAATCTAGCCACACCGGTTTGCCCTGGTCCTCTTCACGATGTGTTTCATTGTTAACAAATTTTACCTCAATTGCTTGCAGTGTTCCCACATGCGACATTTTGCTGCAGCTGTACGGAACGCAAATAACAACCTTTAAAGGAATATATTGAGAAAAAAAACAGAAAACACGGGAAAAGAAATGAGTACTGCAAAGAGACATATTCAAAACAACACTGATTGGTTGCCTTCAGCCATCTGTGATTTCACAAGAGCTGTGTGTGCCTAGAAGCTGTTTTTTAGGCAAGGTTAGTTAACTAAGGATTCAAAGCTAGTTGGTAATCCTGTTCAGAAACACTTTTTGCTATACTGGGTAAAATGCTCCTTCCAGCCTGAAAGTAAATACATTACGTATTCAGAAAAAGGACGTTTAAAAAAAAACTATCTCTGTGAGAGCTGCAGGCCAGTAAAAACTCTAATCAATCCCTGCCGTTCGGTCCGAAAGGCAGGGATTTGTCAGTTTTGTTCCTGCCCCCCCTGCTCTGTCCCTCGAGTTCTGGGGTTATCACCTTATCTATTGGTTATCCCACATCATTCACATCACGCGCTCAGGTAAAGCCAATGTGCATGCTCGTTCCTTGCTAGTTGCCTCTTGCTGGCTGCACATGCGCACTTCTACTGTTTATGTATCCAGTTAGCTTCAGTTAGCCTAGCGGTTAGCCGTTCATTGCAGCTCCGCTGCTCTCACTGTACAATTTGAACATGACTGAGAGTCGCATGAAGCGAACTGCGTTCATGTTTATGAGAAACAGAGGAAGGCCTCAGTAGAAGGAAATAAAACCAGAGTGGATTTGGGAGATTTTTTCACGCGACCCCCTTGAGGAGAGGAACATAGCAGGTAAAACGGTCTTGCACATGAGTAGCTATTCAAAAAGGGACTTGGGGAAACTTCCAGAAAAATCGCAGACTCTACCTTTAAAGACAAATAGCAAAACTAATGGAAAACTGATCCACAAACTACATCTAAAGTAAATTTGACTGATTGCAAGAAAGTCTGGACTGTAGCTTTAAAGAGAGGTGCAGAAACTAAATGAACTCTAGCTAAACATCTTTGTCTAAACGGTTAGTCAGTGTTTATTTCAAGACTGGACTAATGGAGTTCCAAAAAGATTTTCCTTTGGAAAAAACTAAATTGTGACTGGCAGTCAACTACGAGGCATCCGGAATCTGGGAACTAACACGTGGCTCAGTCAGAAATGGTTTTGATAAGAAATAAATACAGCAAACAGAGAAGTGCAGGTCTAATATAGGCCTATAACTAACACGTAAATACCCCCTTATAAATGATGCGGCACGCTTCCTTTTCTTCAACTGAGGCCTGGATATTAATCAAATCCTCAACAAAACCAAAGACAATGTACACAGAAGAAGTAATCTAAATCATTTCTAGGAAATGTGTGTTTTAGTGCACATCCTTACTTGCAGTGTTCATGGGGGGAACACAACAGTCATCTGAGTTGATTTACCGTGGTGTTATCTATCAGCTCAACATGCACTCGTACAGCAATCAATCTGCTGCGCTGCCTCCCAGAGATAAAGATAGAAGGCCAAACCCGTTAAAAGGTTTCTTCCAGGAACGGATTTCTACATGTCTGACATATGGTGAGCAGCAGTAATTAGGGTCAAGTCTAGTTACTTTCTGTTGCAAACTGTGTCTGGACGGAGAAATCCCTTACCATACAGCTGAAACCAGATATTTACATACACTGTGTAAAATTAAATTAAATTTTTTCTCAATTTCTGACATTAAATAATAGTCATGTAATGGCTTTGCAAGCTTCTGACACATACACACACATACATCAGCCAAGATATCAAGGAAAATGACAGTTCATTCTTGGCGTATAATTTACAGATGTCTGAAGTCGCAAAATTGATCTGATCAAAAAACTATATGCAAGGATAAACATCAACATTTGTGGACTTCACAAAAAGATGCATTGTGAAAATATTAGCAACACCTCAAGACCATGGGGAGGAAGTTAAAGGAAGGTGTAAATGGGTCTTCCAAATGAAGAATGACCCAAAGAATAACACCAAATCAGTTACACACTGACTTAAGGACAACAAAGTCATTGTTTTAGTGTTGTCATACAGGACAAGTTGAATATCAGAGCAAGGTGCCCTACAAATTCTGTCAGGAGGAATGGGCCAAGATTTTGGCAAACTATTACGAGAACGTTGTTGAAGGAACCAGAAAATGCTCCACTCATGTCATGCAATTTAAAAGGTACCTTCTACATTTGAAGTAGGTTAAAATGAATTCTCTTTTTAAAAACGTTTACTCCAATGAAATGTTAGATAGTGAGGGCAAAAGGTTATATAACCTTTTATGGGGAAAATAATATTACTATACTCTTTCCATATTAGTTTCATTCTTGATTCAACTGAGGCAAAAACTTAAAAAAACGCAAGATGATCTCTCCCCTGCTGTGTTCATATCAGAGGGTAAGGTTGACAGAAATTGAATCTGATCACTTTGAAGACATATCTTTAAATCAGACATGTAAAATTACAAACATCCCCCCTATTTTGGATGGGAAACCATCAGCTGGCTGTAACACTCTAGAGGGGACCTCCCGAGTATTATTAGTTGCTCCATATCTTCTGTTTTCATCACGGTGCCACAAGATTAACTCCGACTCTCCCACCTCCTGGTTTGCGTGCTTATATTAGCACCACATCTGTTACTGGGGCCAGTCTTGGTATTATATGTATTCTGGCTTTGAGGAGAAGGGGCGAGCTTGGCATCCGCTAAAAGCTCCTTGTGTGTAAAGGAAGAATTATTTCAAAGCTGACAGAAACACCAGCGCAGAGAGATATGCTGCAAGTCGATCCGGGCGCCCCGTCTTTGTAGTTGCGTGAGGTCAGAAAAATGCTTACGATAATATTGGCTGCCTGATCCAAGGGAGAGCTTAGCGCTGTCAGGTACTCACTCTATGTGCCCACACAGCCAGACACAAAATGAGCAATGGCTTTGAGGGGGAATCCATCAAAAAAAAACTTCTTTAAACAACTCTAATACCCATAAAAGTTTTACATAAACTGAAAGAGGCATAATCTTAAAAGAGCAAGAAAGATGAGCCATTCCGGGGGAAACTCTGAACCTAACATAACCCACCTTGGAAAAACAAATAAGAGTGAAGGGAAAATAAACAAAATGTTATCTTTATTTTGCTCGTTAAATGTTTATAAGAGGTCCACCGCAGTGAGTCAGACCACAGAAATTAAAAGCAGCACTGGTGCAGTGGAAGAAGATGGAAACACACAACAAACCAAAAAGTGACAACTCACCCCGTCTCTGCCGTCTCGCCTTGGAAAGCTTGAGAACATCGCTGTGACCCATGGAGCTGAGAATGATCATTGCCAGCACCACCAGTCCCAGCTGCATAGTCCCTGCTGCCTTCCAGGCTGTGCAAGGCCCCCCCTTGCTACCAGATGGATCAGGTAAGGGGGGGGTTCCCCCTTCCTCTGTGGGGCAGGTGGATCCCTCTGCTGCAGGGACTGATGGACCCTCTTCTCAACACGCAGATCCGCTCTCCTTCCTCTCCTGTCTGTCTGTCCCTCCCCTCTTCTCGCTCTGTATCTTTCACTCTACTGGCTGATATATCCACAAGTCTGAGATGTAGAGTGTGACGCTGCGATTACACGTCCCGGCGAGTCTGAGGCACAACAAGTCATCGTGTCAGAGGTGGCGTAAACAGATGGAGGCAGCGAGAAGGGTTAGAGCAGAGGACGAAGAGGAGGCGTGTTGGGAGTGCTTGCGGGTCAACCCATGAAGTTTACGAGGAGCTTGAAAACAAGCTTGGAGCCTCCTGTTTGAGCCAGATTCTCTGTCGTTTGAGTATGTGCTGCTTTAGGGATGGAGGCAAATAATGGCGTGCGAGCTGACGAAAGACGGGTGCGTGGTCGCACATTTGTTTGAACCAGTGCCTAATGAGAAGAAAAAGAACAAGGGCAGAAAAACCCAAGTTTAGGATGGATTTCATGTGGAAAATGCAAACACAACAAATCACAGAAAGAATCAACACACGCATTGACATTTTGGAAAATTCGTTTTTTGTGTTTTGTCTGGCTTTTTGATAGGTTCGACAGAGAGTAATGGATCACAGTTGAAGGTTGAGAGAAAATTATACATGAATTTGTTTTATTTATTTATTAAAAATAATACAAAAAAACTGCCACAGTTTTGCAGAAAGCAATGGGGGGACACAATAAACATGTAGAAGAAGGTGTTTTGGTTAGATGAGACAAAATATAACTTTTTAGCCAACACTAAAAATGCCTTATGTGGTGGAAAACTAAGGCCTGACCATACACCTTTGTACAAGTGAAACGTGGTGCCATCTTTACACTGTGGGGAGGCTTTTTCTCAGCTCGGACAGGGAAGCTGTGCAGACCTGATGGAAAAATGGTTGGCGCTAAATAGAGAGCAATACTAGAAGAAAACCTGTCAGAGACTGCAAAGGGCTTTAGTCTGGGGGTGAGATTCGCCGTCCAAACACATGTAGCCAAAGCTACAATCGAACCGTTTAGATCAAAGCATATCCATGTGGTAAAATGGCCCACTGAAAGTCCAGACCTAAAGTTTTGGCAAGAACTGAAAATTGATGTTCAGAAATCTGTCTGAGTTTTAACTATTTTGAGAAAAAAAAGTATAGATGATACATTTAGGGGGCTGAAAACAAATGCCTGCCACAAGTTTATTTTTTCTTTATTGTAAAATCTTTAAAAACATGTACCCTTTTCATTCCACTTCACAAGTAAGCACTGTTATGTTTCAGTCTGTCACATCCTATCCCAATTAAATACATTGACGTTTGTGGTTATGGCATGGCAAAATGTGAAAAATGTTCAAGGATTATAATTACTTTTGTCAATTACTTAAAATACAGATCAAAACGCCTACTACCACACAATGTTGCTAGCAAGAACAGCTAAGCTTCACTCATTCGCACTTTAAAGAACAACAACAACAAAAGGGTCTCATTAAAATGACAAACTGAATTATTTTCAGAAATTTATTGACTATTGGACAGGTCTAACTCTTGGCTGAAATCTCAAAGAGAAACATTCAAGAAGTTACTACAGCCGGCCAGAAAAGATCCCCCAGCTTCACCCCTAATAAAATAGAAAAATGCTTTAAAACCCATTAGGGTTTTTATTTTTTTTGCAGGGCTAAATGAGGCAACAGATACAGTGCTTTCCAAAGGTATTCATACCTTGAGAACGTTTTCACATTTTTCTCACAGTATAACAAACTTCATTATATTGTAAGTGGATTTTATGTGCCCCGCGACCCCATGAGAGATTAAGCGGGTCAGAAAATGGATGGATGGATGGATTTTATGTGATACACACATAGAGTAGCGCAAATTGTGAAGTGGAAAGGAAACGCTACATGTGTTTTTTTTTAAATGGAAATCTAAAGTGTGGGTGGATTTGTATTTACACTGACACCCCTAAATAACATTCAGTGACATTGGTTGCCTTCAGGACTCGCTTAATTAGTAAACAGAGTCCACTGCTGTGTAATTTAATCTCAGTATAAATTAAGCATGAATGAATATCCATCTGTGCTGTGAAGGCTTGAGAGGTTTGTCAGATAACATTAGGGAAAAAAACAGCCTGATGAAGATCAAGGAACCCAACAAACAGGTCAGAGATGACGCTGTAGGGATATTTAACTCAGAAGAGCATACAGAGACTGTAAAACATTATGTGGCACTTTTCAGTCCATCATCTAATAATGAAGAGAGTACAACACACCTGCAACAACAAAATATGACCATCCATCTAAACTTGGGCTGGGTAAGGACAGCATGAATCAGGAATCTGAGGGACTACAGATGAAAACTGGCCTTCATGGATAATTCTGGCAAGTTCTGTAATGCACACTGCCCATTTTGAAATAAACATCATCATGATCAAAGAAGCGGTCAAGAGGCTTATGGTGACTCTGGATGAGCTGCAGAGATCCTTAGCTCAGATGTGAGAACCTTTTCAGAGGACAACTATTAGTTGTGCAATCTATAAATCCGTTTTTTAGTCCCCTTTAGAGTGGCCCAAAAGCCATGTAGGAGGCACAGGAAATGTAGAAGAAGGTGTTCTGTCAGATGTGACCAAAACTGAACTTCTTGACTTACCAGCCAAAACCCATAATAAAGCAGCGTCTAATAATACAACATAATGTTCAAAGTACAAATCTAAATCTGATGCATGAATTTGTGGCAAGACTAGAACAGTATTGTCCACAGACAAAGTCCATCCACTAAACTTAAGTTTGAAAGTAGAATCTGCAAAAGAAAATCAATCTCTAGGTGTGCAAAAAGCTGGCAGAAATAGCCAGCAAATTTTGCAGCAGAGTGGCTCTACAAATTATTTAACACAAATGCAAGCCACACTTTTGGATTTTTATTTGTAAACATTTTTGAAAATCATGTATCTTTTTCTATTCTTATGAATATCAACTAATGTGTGGTTTATCACATAATAGCCCATGAAAAGGCATCAAAGTTTTAAATTGAAGTGTTGAAGTTTGATACTTTTGCAAAGTATTGTGTGTGTGTGTCTGTATCTTCATATTTTATGATACACCTGCATGAACTAAATGTCAGAATGACAGCAAATGAGCCAATATTTGGGTTCAGTTGTAAAAAATATCAATATTTCGCCTAATTTTGCAAACTAAACAGGGTTTATATGATTTTTATTCTGACACAGTTAACTATTGAAACTAAATCCTAAACAGATGTAACAAAGATGTGTAATATGACCCAAACTGCATTCATGGTGGTGTGATGATTACTCATAACCTCTGAGATGACGTTTAAATGAAACAATCCATCATGCAACATGGAAGCAGGATCCCACAAACGCTTTGAGTTCATGACACTTCAAGCTGCACTTGGCCGCGGATCAATAACCCGAGCGTGTTTATCTTGAGGAAATTCACTGTCGTCTCATGGAGACGCAACACCAACCTCAGAAACTCGAAAAGCTTTCGTCATATTTGGTGCTGAGATCTTTTTTTAAGATAGCGTCATGCGGCGCCTGTATTTATGGCTCCTGTGTGAAGAAGACACAGAGAACATGTTCGTATCTGAACAATGGGCGGTCCTCCCTCGCAGCTCAATAAAGAAAAATAGGACCATATTTGGCCGCTGAGCTGCATGTGGCTCTGAATCACACGGAGGACAATACCATTTGGTGCGTCTAAACATTCCAGCAGGCAACATTAAATTCTGAGCTGAAGTATAAATCAAAGGGGACAAAATATTTTCAGATTTCCACACAATTCTTCAAGCTACTTAGGCCAAAATATAACGAGAATAACCAAAGAAATTATGTTCAACACAAAAAAAAAATCTATTATATTTCTTAAGAAAAGCACATCTTAAAGTTTTGTTAATACAACTTAATATTTTAATTGAAATATATACGTATCTCTATAGATATAGATATGAGTAATTCTTTTTAACTTTGTTTTCTTGACATGATAAGGCTCAAAAATCACACAAACACTTCATTTTCAAGTGTGCATATTTCCAATAAACAGCTGTAGTTTTTTTCAGCACCACTTTGATTCTGGAGCAAATTCTGATTCTAATAACAGGAAACACAGAACCTTTGGATGAGTCAGAGTCAAACTTTCCTGGACTCACTCACTCAAAATACGTACGAGCCAGAATTTCTTTCACAATACCAAACTTCTACACTTCCGATATCCGTCGAAAGGCTCACTGCAACTCCTCTCTAAATTACTCCTAAGTGTTGCAATCAGAAGTATATATCTTGTCATATGCAATAAAATAATGTTTCTTTTAATGTCTTGCCACAAACAATTGTTTCCCAATGCAAAAGTGCTTTTCCTTAAGTCTTTAAAAGTTTTCTCTATCTTTGCTCCATCCTCCATTAAACTTACCTCTCTCAACAGAGCCCAGCCAGCTCATTAAATAATCAGGAGCTGAAATTGCCTCCTTTGTAAACCCTAGGTTTGATGTATCAATTATTCAGATGCCGTAAAGGAGCTGCCACTCTGGGAATTTATTGAACCAGGAGAAGGTGCCACAACTCTGAGCGCAGAGTTGCAAATGTCTGTGGATGAACTTTACGCCTGTAACTGAACCTATACTGGCCCATCAGAGAGCTGAACAAAGCATTTTCTGTCCACATGCACATCCATGTGTCAGGTTACTTCTGCAAGACAACATTATAGAAAAATAATCATTGAAACAAAAGCAAAAAAAATAAAAATACAAAAATTTGAGACACTGTAACAAAAGGAGGGAAAAATATTTGAATAAACAAAATTTAAAAAGTTACGCAAAGATAAAATGTGTTTTGAGATGTTTAAAGTAGGAGTTTTTTCAAGAACAATTTCACTAAATTGATACAAAAAACATTTGCTCTTTCTAATTGAGTCACACATAATATTTAAGCTCTTTTCCTGATTCTTTTTTTTTTTTTTTTTTGTAATCTAAATCATTAAATCGAGTCCAGATCATTTGCTCGGTGTGGACAAACATTTGGTTGCACCAGGAGCCTCTGCAGAAGCTGTAATTGCGCTTGTCATGAAAGTTTCAATTAGGAGCAACTAACAACTAACATAACTTCTCAGTCCAGGCAGTCAAGTGAATCCCTTCCATTTTTCTTGAGTCAAACTACTACATAACTTCTGAGGCGGGCAGAGCTGCAGCAGTATTTGGGCTGATCCTGCACAGCTCAGATCATCCCAGGTCAGCTTTCCCCTCCAGGGGCTTGATCAACATCCGATATTACAGCAGACTGCATTACACGGTTCTTTGGGTATAGACTGAAAAAAATAAATGAAACACACATTTCCACCTGTTCCAACTGAAGCATCTCTGCTGAACACACTGTGCTGAGAGTTAGCAAAAACTCTGGAATTTCGGTCCCTTTATACTTTAACACGGTCGTTTCCTTGTAGACGTACACATCGAGTATGAATGAATAAAACTGTACAATCTAAATTTTTATTTTTGCACTTTCAAGGTAAACCAAGTTATATTTGTCATTTAATGACTTCATATAGTTGTGGCAAAATCTATGCTCAGCTGTCCTGTAGAGGTTAAACCAAACTATAACAGATATATTTATATTGTGCCATTGAAGGAACATCAATCATATTAATCAAGAAGGCGTGTAGGAACTCAAATTACTATTAAATAAATATATACATTTCCGGTTAAACGCACAACGACAATAACGCGACAATAAGAATGAATAATAATGCATAACAATAATAGAAAAAAACAGGGATATTTAGTTTTCAACTATAGTGTTAAATTTATCCCACAATTTAAAAAGAAGCGATAGACTCACCTGCTTATATAGTCTCTGACCGGAGCTTTTCCCTCTTCTCAGATAAAATCCTTCACGTCTTTGGTCAAAGACATCCTTTTCTTACCCCAAACTCACTCGCACCTTGTCTCCTCTTACCCTTTAAACAATTATATTGCAACTGAAAGCACACGATAATAATAAAAATGTCAAATATATTTAGCTATTTTAAAATTGCACGGGGGGTGGGGAACCTGTAGGTATGAGCGTCCGCAGAAAACGTTCAGACTGACTTTTTTTTTTTTCTCCCTTTCTCTCAGCCGCGGCGCGCTGCTTTGCTGGGGCTCTCCTGCGAGGTGCGCCTTTTAAACGCGCTCTGGGCTCCGACTGCTTCCAACTCCAGCGAGTGGTTCCAACTCTGTTGTAGGCTACTAACATAAACTGCAGAGTCAGATAACAGAGGGCATTGCGGGGCCCGCCCCTTGCATTCTCACCATGAGAGGATGAGAAACCTCCCGTGGACCTGTGCCTATAGACATGCTGTCAAAGAGCAAATAAACATCTGCTCCCTCGTTTAATGTCATCTCGGAGTCTGTTTTTTTTGTGTGGGAACTCTGAGAGAAACCTACTATAAACCATAATAACGTAAACCGAAACCATATGACGCAGTTACAACATAGCTGAAAACTAAAGAATGGGCGGATCAGTTTCTTAAGTTTTGCAAGGAAGTGTTTAATCCTTCATTTATTTATTTAACAGTGGCAGTACACATTAATGAACATTTCTGTAAATGTGTAAGCATTAGCTACAAAGCTACTTGTCCACAGTTGTCTCTCGACCAGATGTATAAGGCCAATTAATACTAAACGTTCAAGCATTTAGTAAAAGATAAAAGCCGACAACAATCTCAAAGTTCGTTCTGTGTGTGTATACTATAAAAACAAGTATTTGATTCAGGTACACCGTTCAAATAAAATATAAATAAATATGATCTGCCTTATTGTCTATCAGCTTCATTTTAGAAAACTGGATACTTGAAAACTTTTATCATTATTCTGCTCGGTCTATATTTTTTCTAGCTACCACCAACTTCAACTGAAAACAACTAATTTAAAGTAGCCAATTCTTGACACATGTCATCCAATGGCACTGATGCGACTGAGTCGGGATAACGATGGCAGAAAGGAGGAGCAGAAAAAGCAAACAACAAAGGAGCACTGGTCTTGGAGTATTTTAATGCGAGTATTTTAAAAACAAAAACACAGAGATAATGTTCAACATAGCTCTGTCAAATGGTTTTGTCTAGAAAAGAAACAACATAAGCACTGTGGTGGAAGCACTGGGCTAGAAGTCCTTTATATAGGGGGAAAAAAACACAGAGAATACGCATAGTTAATCCTATCAATAACTCTGTTAACGACTGCATCCAGGAAAGAAACACAATGGAAACAGAATAACTGAGTGAGAAGTACTTTCTATGGGAGAAAATAGAACATAGTTAATGGCATCAATAACTCCTACAGTGAATATGACCAGGGGAGAGATATAATTAAACACAGAACAGGACTAAGCCAGAAGTACTTTCTGTGGGGAAGAAAAAAACAGAATGGCCGAGGTAATGGCATCAAAAGCTGCGCCACTGACTTCATCTGGGAAAGAAACAAACACACAGGCATTGAGAATTTATGGCAAAGGGAAACACTCAGTACTGATAGTTGAAAGACATCAGTAACTCTGTCAATGACTGTTTAGAAAAAAAGAGACAGCTTAACACAAAAAACACTGAGCCACATGAAAAGTATCCAGTACATGTTGTTAAGGACGTCGATCACTCCATTAATGACTCTGTCAAAGTAAAAAAAAAAAAAAAAAAAAAACACAGCTAAACAAAGAATTACTGAGCCAGGTGTATCTTATATGGAAAAGAAGAATAGATCTTGTTAAACATTTTTACAGTCTTAAAATTGAGATTAAAAAGTAAAAAAAAAAAAAACAGCTTTTTATCCATGTGTGCAAAAAAGCACATCATGTTATCATGGTCAAATAAACTTCAGCATTACCACCAAGCCGGATTGTCAATTTGCACAGAAAAAACAGATGTAAGAAAGCAGAACAGTCTCTGCTTCCTTGTTCTCCCACAGTGGCCTATAAGAAAGAATTCATGGAGATTTACAGCAGCATTGTTCGATTTTTGGGAGGGAGACATTTATCAACTGAGTTTCAACAGGATAGACTACTGGATAAACACACCAAGTTATTCTGCTGAAGGATTTACCATGAGAATGAAGCTAGAGAGCTGAGTCTCTGTTTTTTCACCTAGTTACAAAATGACAGTGAGAGCCAGTATCTTGAAAGCAGACATAACCCCATCTTTATGACGTCTAGTGATGCAGGCGGATTCCTATGATGTAAGGAGGAGATAGGAATGATGGGTTGGATTTAAACAAATTAAATTTTTTTACACTTCTCTAGTAAATACATTCCGGTCTAGGTGTCGAATATTTGTGCAATTTGCTGTATCCAAATCCTCTGGGGAATCAGCAAGGGCAAAACATTATTTGAACTGTCTTTCATTTGAATGTGATTGACAATAAACACTCCTTAATAATCCAGTTATATATGCAGTAGGCCTTTTTAAATCATTCAAACTTTTCATTATGTCATGAGCACCTCACTGACTGCCAAGAGACGGTCCAGGGGAGCCTTAAAACAGCCAGACAGTCATTTTGCATCAGTTGTAAAATGCTTATGCGTGCAAATATTGCAAAATGAACTTTATTAAGGTCATAATTCTTTTCATGGTCTATAAGCCAAGGGTAGTTACGGACCATGTACTTTCTGGGTAGACTGCAGAGCAGCCAGTTTCAAGAGAGTCAAGGGTTTAAATGATGACTAATGACAGGTTTATGACTGCCCAGAACAGGGAGAACATCGGAAAATATTATAAAGAGGGTGGTTACATCAATCAAACATTAACAAACACAATTTTATTGTCCCAAAATTGAGAACCAGAGAAAGATTATTTTTAAAACCAATTACATGCATGGAACTGAGTAGTTCAAAAATACACATTAGACAATATTAAAAAGCAATTTGGATGTGGATTTAATTTCCTTGCAGGATGCAAATCTCACATGGGACTGTTTATAGTTCAACCAGCAAATCATTTGGTCGTCCAACAGTCTTTACTTTTTGGTGACTTTGAAGGAGTTGCAGGATGTGTCCAGAATAAAACGTATAAGTTCCCTGCTATTGTTTGTCCTTCTGTGTTGTCCTATAGCCTCCTAGGCTGCAAAACAACCCATTCCACTAGCGTGCCTGACAGTAGACACCAGGTGTTAGCACTGATATGCTGTCGCATTTTTACCAAACACGGTCGCAAGCATTATGGCCATAACCCCCTACTTTGGTCTCATCTGTCCAAAAGACATTGCACCACAAAACATGTGGTTCGTTTAGAGCAGTAGTGGCTTGTTAATAGGGGGGCGTTCGAGTGGCACCCCTTTAAAATAGCATGAAACACATTTTTTATTTTTATTTTTGACAAAGTAAACATAAATTTTATGTTTACTTTTCGACAAAGTAAACATAAATTATGGAATTAAAAAGTAATCATCACATCTGTTCTCTCACAAAAGGTGCCTGAATTTAGATTTTTCAGCATTCCCATTCATTTTTGGTTGTTATTGTTATTATTTTATTTTGTGCGTACGACATATTTTTAACGGCATGGTATGGCACACCAAACAGATCAGTGACTTTATGACCATGTGACTTTATGCCGGGAGGACAGAGGAGTTGCTGGACTACACTGCCTTGTTTCTAACATAACGGCAAAAAAAACAACAACTTTTAAATTGAATAACTTACCTGTCCAGCAGAAAGTCTGCAAACTCCGCATCTGTTTTGAAGCTGCACTGTTTCACGAATCGTCTCCACCTGGTAAAAGCTACACCGATGTAGACCCTCGTTTTTTCCAAGTTATCACTTCTTTTTCTTTTCTTGGTTACTTTCTCTTCCTTCTCGCTGGGCAAAGAGTATGGATGGTCCTCCATTTCAACAGAAAATGCCAGGTAGAATGATCTACAATCGTCATTGCTTGTTTTTCGATTTATTTCAGCATTGGACAGTTTGACCCAAAGTTGCATTTTGCAACAATTGTTTCTTTAAATTCATAGCTGATGTCTTTTTGCCTTGGCATTAAATTGACAGACATATGTATGCTATAGATCAACAAAATGCCAACCCTCTTGCTTTCATAGAGATGGCCTGTTGATTATCAGATAGTAAAGCAGTTTTAATTAGCTGCACTTTGTTGCTACTTTCCATATTAAACCAATTTTTTAAATTTAAATAATATTAAACAATGAAAGTGTTTGGGTGTTCAAACACTTAGAATTAAAATACGTTAGAATTACATACGTTTAGGACCTAAAAAGGGCAGACCCCTTTTATTATATTCTTGTACTTATATATCCACAAATTCTACTTATATCCACAAATCTATCAAGGTTAGACTTTTCTTTTTTACCATTAATTTACTATTTAAAATCAAAGACAAACTTTTCATCACAAGTTCACTCTATTATAGCTTGAACCTTGACTTCAAACAGCTAAAACTCACTGTTATCAGTTGACTTAAATAAGGGACATATTATGCTTTTCAGTTCTTCCTTTTCGGATTGGAATTATTCAGTTGTGGTCTATATAAAGTGGAACTGTAATGCTGTGGTTTCAATACCTTGTTAATTTAACCCCACGTTCCCTCTGTTGCCCCTTTTATGAGGTATGTCTGAGAGCACCTCCTTTTGGTGCTGTCTCTTTAAATCTAATGGAGGCACTTCACACCCCGCCTCCCTGCAGGTCACAGAGCGTTCCACTTCACCCTGTTTGGCCATTTTTGTATTATGCTGGGGAACGGTGTAATGAACAATCAAACACTTTGACTGATCCACTTGTGACTACAGCACTCTTCATCTTGGACTACAAAATCGGTAAGCTAGAAGTTCATGACGTTTTAGCAGTTCTGCATCAAATACTGTGACATAATTGTTCAAAAATGTAATAGAAAACATAGGAAACTCAAGGGCTTAAAATATATCACCCAAAAACAATACAAACATTTAGAGACATTTAATGTCTCTCTTTGAGAGTATAGTTTGTCAACAGTTAAATTAAGTATTATGCATTCAATACCTATTTTTATTTATTTAAAGTAAAGCCCTTCAGGAGAACCTTTCATACTCTGAGGTTTCAGTACGATCAACACGCAGAATAGAAATCTGAATTAGAATCCGCCTTATTTGCCAGGTATGTGTACATACGAGGAATATGACTCTGGACTTTGCAATGCGCACAATGTATTTGCTTATTAAATAATGCAATAATACCATAACACACTAATGCAGAAATAAAAATAAAAATAAAACAGTCTGCAGAAAACACATAGACACACTATAAACTAGCGGGCAAGTTGAGACAATAATGCAATGGTGCAATAGGCAGAGCTCCAAGGATGCAAGAGTAAATATTTTTTCCATTTTTGTTATAATGTAAATGTTGAAGATAGGAGGGATGTACAGGTGCACATACACATAAAAAACATACATGCCCACAGTGTGATGAGTGCAGAGAGTGGGAATGCTGGAATAAATTAGCATTATGTACAGTGTTTTGTACGTAAGGTTGGTGGATATCGTATACAGTATATACTATATAATATGAACAGTAAACAGCACTTTCTTTTTTCCCTTCAGAGTCAGCTGTTCAGTGGAATGATAGCTTGTTGGAAGAAACTGTTCCTGAGTCTGTTGGTTTTGGTGTACAGTGTTCCGTAGTGCCTTACAGAGAGGAGAAGTTGAAACATGTTGTGGCCGGGATGAGTTAGAGCTGCAGTGGTGTTTCTTGCCAGTTTCGTGACTGTGGAAATATACAGGTCCTGAACGTAGACCTGGTTGGCACCGATTGTCATGATTTAGGTTTTTGTTTGCTTTGTTCTGGACTAATTAGTTTCCACTCTCCTCAGCAAACAGACCCTGTCACCTCCCTGTCCACACTGCAGTCTCCAGTGAGCCCAGTTATCTGTCCAGACCATTTCCACCTGTTGTCACTAATTAGTTCCAACTCTGCTCACCTGTTCACCTGCCTTCATATACCTGCCTCACTGACCCACTCGCTGCCAGATCGTCACTTCATTTCATCTCACATCTTGTCACTCGTGCCCTGCCACCATGGTATTTTCAGTTTGTCTATGTGCTCCACCTGCTTCGGCTCAAGACTGGTAACACCTGCATCTCCTGGTCTGTTTTTTTTGTCTTTTCAATAAACCCCTTTTTTTACAGAACTCTGTGTCCGGCTGAATTTCGGGTTCGCCAGCCGTAACCTTTTCTGCAGTCCTGACTGTTGTGGAGTGGAGTCCACAATCATCTCCACAGGTTTGGTCATTGCATATGTCCCTGTAGCGTTGCGGTGTTGGTGGAATTGGTAGTCACAGTGGTCCTGTGATGTCCTTCAGATGGGCCAACACCAGTCTTTCAAAACACTTCATCGCCACGTTGGGAACATGGCAATCGAGGCAGGTGACAATTTGAGGATCGGATCTCGTCAGCCAGTTGTTGGGTACCAGCAGAGTTGGAGGATGGTCTCATGATTTCGGCACTGTTGCCTGGTCTAATTTCTCATATCACACACCTGCTTAGCTCCGCCCATTCCTCATCACCACTGATCTGTTCCACCTGCTCCCACTAATATAAGACTAGCTTTGAGACCAGACAGCAGTGCCAGTTTATTTCGAGCCATTTGTGTGAGACTTATACCAGCGTTCATTGTTCTGATTCCTGCCTGCCTGCCTGTCCTCGTTCAGCCTGTCTGTTGCTCATGTACCAAACCTTGAACTGTGTCCCGACCTCGTCCTGGATCTCCCTCTGGCACCTCATCTGACTTCTGATCACCTGGCTCTGACCTCGGATCTCGTCCCCGACATCAGCTTCTGTTTCGTCCTCCTGATCTTCCTGCTGACGTTTGTCTTCACGGTTCTGACCTCCTGCCTGTCCCCCGACCTCCATTACATCTGCTTCTGGGACTTGCCGCACCGGGTTAACAACCCGCCCGCTGGGATCTACCTCTGCTACCGGACCTGAGCTGGACATTAAGACCAGGTTAGTGACCTACACGTTTGCGTGCAAGCACTTTCAGAGAAACGAGGTCACTAACCTGTTGTCTCCTCCTGCAGAGGCTCCCGCTGTAGACGCTGACGCCTCCCGCTCTGTTGCCGATCTTAATAAACTGTTAAACCTAAACTGTTTTTCTGCCTCGAATACTGGGTCCACCTGTTCTGAACTAAACACTTTTGTAGTTAATAAGTGCCCACAGACCTCTCCACATTATTGCAGGGTTGCTGGCTGAAACTAATGAGAACCAAAGGGCTGAGGTACGGAGAGTAATTAACAGACACTGAAGGTAAACGCAGGGGATGAATCAAGCAGGAGATGTACATAGAATTAACTATAATGTGAGCAACAAAGAAATATAAAGGGGAACAAACAAAAAGATTAAGTAACCCAAAAACTCAAACATCTAAGAACAGTAAGCATAATGAAATAACTAAAAAAGCATGACCTGGGAAAACAGCAAGGAAATAGTCAAAATATAGACAAAAGGCAATCAAACTCCAAACACCTGGAAATCATGACAAACAAAAAATAATTGTTTGCATTTGAAAGTGAAAACTAGGGTATCTTAAGTTCATGTTTTCCATGAAGGAAAGGGGTAGGAGAAGTTGATGTGGGTCTACCCGGCTGGGAAGGCTCTGGTCACGGACTGTGGGAAGTGAGAAAGGCGAGTTGAGCACCAACAACAGACAGGCTGGCTAGATGGTGCGGCAGAGGCTGACTTACGGGATGAGTGAGTCTGGCTGTGGTTGCTGATGGGTGCGGTTCTGTTCTGGTGGTAGATTCACAATGGAGGGTGGACAGGCCAGGTGGTGACTAGAGGACGCCAGCGGGAACAGAGGAGCAACGGTCAAATGGAGTGTCTGGAAGGCTCGAGGGATTCGGAACTACCAGAGGACTGGGAGTAGATGACCAAGGAGAATATTGATAGGCTCGGACAGGAACAAGTTTAGATCGCTCAGGCGAGCTAATGCTATGACACCTTCCATCCGTTTCCAGCCACCTTAAGTACTCATCCTGATTGACGTAGACGGAAAACACCTGCAGTTGGCATCCGTCCATCACGGGCATGTGTGCGTTTATGTGCAGCAGCATGCCTGACAGGGTGGACTAAAACCCCATTTTTGTTTTTCCTTACAATAATTTGACAACATATCACAAATTTATACAGTACGTCTTTGACTAGACTACATATAAATATATTTTGAAACATTTTTAACTAACTTATCAATATTTATTTATCTTGGAATATTGAATTCAAATTTGTTTTTTTAATTCAATTTAATTCAATTATGGATAATTCTGCACTAAAAACATGCTTCTTTTCTTCCTGATAAACTGAGATGTTCTTGACGTTTCCGTGAGTCCCTGAATACTTCAACCACTACAAAGTGGAAACATTTGTTGCATTATCCCAGTTATCTTGGCAGAGTTGTTGCGTGGGATGCCCTTCCGGATGCAACCAGGATTCAAACCTGGGTACCCCACATCAACGACGCCGACTTTGCTATACCAAAGAAGGACAGTGTACATTAACTATTGAGCATGAAACTGTAGATACATTTAACATTACACAGCCAGTAAACACCAACACTGTAGCTTGTGCATGAAGTGTTTGTGAGTGTACAATTTGTTGTTCAGTGAACATTAATGCCATTTCACACATAACAATTGTATTTTACTTATAAAGTGATGTGACAATGACTGAGATAAATCTAACTAAATTACCCACAAGTTACTAAGCAAGCAGATGCTTCCCAGTGTTGTAGTGGGGCATTGCCACTTAGATGTTTCCTTACACTCATCATGGGCATGGATATCATATTTTAGTGATCTACTTTTAGGGAATTCTTTGAACATTTATTTTTCCAAGTGTGCTAATAATACAATATGCTGCTTATTTAGTTTGGGATATACAAATTTCAATTTATTAGGAATTTTCTCTAATCCACACAGAATCAGAAATATACATACAAGCTTGTGTACACAAAAAAATCCAAATATTTAAATAAATTTCCTTTAGCAAGCTTAATAAAAACAGGGTCTTGTAGACATCATAAGGATCCTCTTGGAATATCTCACTACTTTCCTTATCAGAGATGGTACAGCTTATATAAACTAGTTGGTTTCTTGCCATAGAGCAGGCTTTTAAGCATTGTCCATTGATTTTCAATAGGATTTAGGATTAATGTTAGCCTGCTTTATCTATTCAATAGACATGCTTTTACATGTATTTGGCATCACTGTGCCATTAGAACAATCAGTTTTGTTTTAACAATCTAGCTGTAGATTTGAAATTAACATGAACAATTTGGATGTTGTTCTACATCTTCAATATTCCATACACTATGCTTCGCATCAGTATCACTAGGCAGTGAATGCTGATGCTACCACCGCCATGCTTGACAGTTGGCCTAGTGTTCTTCGGTCTAAAAGCCAGACCTTGACTCTTCTATAGATTCTTCCTTTAATTAATCTAAAAGCTCAATGTTCTTGCATGTGATGGTTGTATGTTTCTTATCACAATTCTTTGCGGTGCAAATGCCAAAATACAAAATATAGCCAGCGTTTTAAAGAAAGACTGATAACCTAAGTCCTGACATAAATTCACATTTTTGTCAATCGAGCTTAAAAGAATTGAGAAATTGCATGACCATTCTTTAATACGCCAAATGTGCAAAACCCTTTTTATGTTTTGTATCAATGATTTAGACATAGGCACCAGCACCCCTCGCGACCCCAATAGGGATAAGCGTGTTAGAAAACGGATGGATGGATATCAATGATTTACACAACCCTTTTCTACAGAAAATATAACCTATTTGTTTAATAAAAATGTTGCATGCTTGTATTTTGTGGAGCATGTAAAGAAAATCTCAATACAATTTTTTTATAATTTAGATCTTTTGTCACTTGTATTTTTTGGCCCTCAAGTACTTTTGACTTGACAGTTTAGGCCCACGGAACGAAAGGTTTGGACACCCGTGTGTTAACACATCTACATGACAATGTTTTAATTATGGTTTCTGTGCACACAACACAAGTAGAAGCGTTAAATAATTAATAATAATTAAAAGTGGGTTTAGCTGCTTTTCCACATATAAATTTCCTGCTATGCATATATCCTACCTTGTCAATTGCAACCTTAGTCTCATCTGACTAAAGCAAAAAAAATTCTAATTACTGCTCATTAAACATTTATTTCTGTGTATGTTTTAATATATTTGTCTATTTTATTCTTCCTTTCTATATTTTTAAAACTGTTGAACTTTTGTTAAAATGTGGAAAAAAAAGAGTTGTTACCTCATCGATCAGTTAGTGGGTTACAACAGAAAATTACACTTTATTGCTCTCGCAGCCTACGTGATTGTTTGAACACCATTTGCCTAATATGAGGATGATCACGTCTGTGTAAACTCAATTCATATGAACGGCCTGCCGGTCCAGGTCCATCGGCCAGCCTCATTCATTACACGGACAGCTTTGCAACAAAGGACACGGCTCCATTCACTTAGAGCAGCAGCAGAGCCAAGCACAGGATGCACAGAGGCTGGTGCGTTATTTGGCGCGCAGAGAGCAGGCAGAAGCGGGATAAAATAGACTGAAGCTAGTGGTAAAACCTGAATGCTGACTCAGAATTACCAAGTTCTAAGTTACAGCTAATTTATTATTAATCCAGCAAGACGTGAGGTGTTGAAAGATGTTGAAAGACTAATATTCAAACAATCAAGTAGGCTACGATATCATGGAAGAGCAATAAAGTGTGATTTTCTCTTGTAACCTACTAACTGAATGAATAACTAATATCTTCTTTCATTTTTAGTTCAACAAAAGTGAAAATTCGACTAGATGGTTGGAAATGAGTGGGTTGAAGAAATAAATGGGATAAAAATATAGAAAGGAAGAATAAGACAGACAAAAATATTAAAACATACACATAAATAAATGGGCTGATTATTGAAAGACAAATAAATAAATAAGCTAATTAAAAGAGATATTTACATTTATGTCTCATTGTATAATTTAATTACTTCTTACATTTGTTTATCGCTTCGAAGCGATTCTGGTCCACTATCCGTCGTCTCAGGAGGGGGAAGCAGTGCGGTACCAACACTGTTTATAGTGGGGGTGGTGTGCTGCTGACCTCGACTCGGGACGTCGTGCATCGGTGGGCAGAATACTTCGAAGACCTCCTTAATCCCACCAACACGTCTTCCATTGCGGAAGCAGAGCCTGAGGACTCTGGGTCGGGTTCTCCCATCTCTGGTGCTGAGGTTGCTAAAAAGCTCCTCAGTGGCAAGGCTCCGGGGGTGGATGAGATTCACCCTGAGTACCTTAAAGGCCCGTTTACACTACACTTTTTTATCCGAGCCGAGACCAGTCCGAGCTCGGTAACCGAGATAACTCTTGAGTGTAAACGGTCAGCAGACTGAACCGGACCGCGCTAAACATAACCGGACCGCGCTAACTGCAGACCAGCTCTTGAGTAGGTCTCGGCCTGGTTTTATTTCTGGCCCAGTTTTTTGATAAAGAGCGCATGAGCAGACCGCGTCATCTCGTTACAGTCAGCTGACTGTCCGCGGGTTTTCCGGCAGTCTGGCTGCACGTCCCGATTCACACTCCATTCAGACAAATTTCAGACATTCATAATAATACTAGCTTCCTTACCATGCCACACGGTTTCCAGAGATGAATCTGCTTAGCAGCGCAATGAACCTCAGTGTCTGTCGTTGTTTCCTGCATCTGTAAATCCTTATTAGACGTTCGTTTGTCTCATCCACTTCCCAAAAAAGCCAACTTTCTGAAGTAAATTCACCAATGGTTGCCTTCTTCCCCTGACTCTCCGCAAACACCGAAATATCACAATATTAAGCATAACTTCCTGAATGTTACGGGTGCCACGCTGTTTTGTTTTGCTGCTACCGCCTTCAATCCCAGAGAGCGGTAGTACCGCAGATCGCCACTAGGGGGCGAGGAGCAACCAAGGAACCGAGATAAGCTTTGTGTGTAAACGGGTCGGCTTGTCTTGGATAACTGATCCAAGCTCGGACTGGTCTCGGCATGGCTCAGTTTTTAGGTGTAGTGTAAACGGGGCTTAAGGCTCTGGATGTTGTGGGGCTGTGTTGGTTAACGCGGCTCTGCAGCATTGCGTGGACATCGGGGGCAGTTCCCCTGGATTGGCAGGCTGGGGTGGTGGTCCAGAGGAATCACACTCTTAAGCCTCCCTGGTAAGGTCTATTCAGGGGTTCTGGAAAGGAGGGTCCGTCAGATAGTTGAATCTCTGATTCAGGAAGAGCATTGTGGTTTTCGTCCTGGCCGTGGAACACTGGATCAGCTCTACACCCTCAGCAGGATCCTGGAGGGGGCATGGGAGTTTGCCCAACCAGTCTACATGTGCTTTGTGGATCTGGATAAGGCATTCAACCGTGTCCCCCGAGGGATCCTGTGGGGGGTACTCCGGGAGTATAGAGTACCGGGCCCTTTAATAAGGGCTGTCAGGTCTCTGTACGACCGGTGTCAGAGTCTGGTCCGCATTTCCGACAGTAAGTCGGACTCGTTTCCAGTGAGAGTTGGACTCCGCCAAGGTTGCCCTTTGTCACCGATTCTGTTCATAACTTTTATGGACAGAATTTCTAGGCGCAGCCAAGGTGTTGAGGGGATCCGTTTTGGTGGCCTTAGGATTGCGTCTCTGCTATTCGCGGATGACGTGGTCCTATTGGCTTCATCAGGGCGTGATCTACAGCTCTCACTGGAGCGGTTCGCAGCCGAGTGCGAAGCGGCCGGGATGAAAATCAGTGCCTCCAAATCCGAGACCATGGTCTTGAACCGGAAAAGGGTAGAGTGCCTTCTCCGGGTTGGGGAGGATATGCTGCCCCTAGTGGAGGAGTTCAAGTATCTTGGGGTCTTGTTCACAAATGAGGGGAAGATGGAGCGGGAGATCGACAGGCGGATTGGTGCGGCGTCTGCTGTGAAGCGGGCGCTGTACCACTCCGTTGTGGTGAAGAGAGAGCTGAGCCAAAAGGCGAAGCTCTCGATTTACCGGTCGATCTACGTTCCTACCCTCATCTATGGTCACGAACTTTGGGTCATGACCGAAAGAACGAGATCCCGGATACAAGCGGCCGAAATGAGTTTTCTCCGTAGTGTGTCTGGGGTCTCTCTTAGAGATAGGGTGAGGAGCTCAGTCATCCGGGGAGGACTCAGAGTAGAGCCGCTGCTCCTCCACGTCGAGAGGAGCCAGTTCAGGTGGCTCGGGCATCTGGTCAGGATGCCTCCTGGACGCCTCCCTGGTGAGGTGTTCCGGGCACGTCCCACCGGGAGGAGGCCCAGGGGAAGACCCAGGACACGCTGGAGGGACTATGTCTCTCGGCTGGCTTGGGAACGCCTTGGGATTCCCCCTGGCCCAAGTGGACGGGGAGAGGGATGTCTGGGCTTCCCTACTGAAGCTGCTACCCCCGCGACCCGACCCCGGATAAGCGGAAGAAAACGGACGGACATTTGTTTATTTGCTGTATTTTTGGTTATTAATTTATTCAACATGTATTTATTTCTATTTTTATTTTTGATTATGTCAGAGTTGGTCCTCCATAAACCGGCAATTTTGCTATTCAAAAAGCTGCATGTACTTTAAAGGCTTTTGCTCATCTTCTCCTCCGTATGTAATTAATGGATGCTTTCTATTTATTCTTCATCAAATGTAGGTAGATTTTGTCCCAGCAAACTGCAGACACCATTTGTGTTGAGAGATGTAAAGATAAATATTATGCCTTCAAATATCAGCTTTAATGTGCATTCTCATTTAGGACACATCAGAAATCCATTACCTTGTGTGGAAGGACACAAATCTTGGTTTACAGCTGCTCATAACACTGAAACAGCTTTGCTTCGAGTGTATAATGATCTTCTTTTAACAGTTGATTCAGGCAATGTCGCAATTTTATTACTTCTAGATCTGAGCGCTGCATTTGATACTGTAGATCATCAGATTCTCTTATATAGATTAAAACATTGTGTTGGCCTGAGAGGCCCAGTATTTGAATGGTTTAAATCTTATTTAGAAAACGGAACTTTCTCAGTTCATCTTGACCAATGCTGTTCTGGATCCAAACCTTTAAAGTATGATGTTCCCCAAGGCTCAATTTTAGGTCCCATTTTCTTTATTTTATATTTATTGCCTCTTGGTCAGATTTTCCATAAATTTAACGTTTTTTTCATTGCTTTGCGGATGACGTCCAGATTTATATGCCCCTTAAACTACAAAATGGTAAAAATTAATCTCTGCAGCTTTTGATAGATTGTTTAGCTGAAGTTAAATCTTGGATGGAACAAAACTTTCTTCACCTCAATCAAAGTGAAACTCAAGTTATATTATTTGGCCAAAGTCTTCACACTACAAATCCAGATCTGATTCTTGGTTCTTTAGCTTGGTTTTGTCAGACCTCTGCTAGGAATCTTGGTTTTACTTTTGATAGCTGTTTAAAGCTAGATAAACAAGTTAGCTCTGTCGTTAAATCAAGTTTTTATCACCTGCGGATTTTAGCAAAAGTTAAATCTTTGAACTTATCCATGCCTTCATTACATCTTGCTTGGATTATTGCAATTCATTATATAGAGGCATGAATAAATCACAGATGCAGCGACTTCAAATGATCCAGAACACAGCAGCACGGCTTCTTACAGGAACCAGGAAGCATGACCATATAAGGCCTATACTGGCCTCTTTACAATGGCTGCCTGTCTTTTATCGAATAGATTTTAAGATTCTCTTATTAACTTATAAAGTTTTAAATGGGTTAGCTCCCCCTTATCTTCGGGACCTTTTAAAATTTCAGTCTGTGTCCAGAACCCTACGATCAAATAATCAGCTGCTACTGACAGTTCCTCGAGTCGGACCCGACTTAAGAGGAAAGGAGATCGGGCTTTTTCTGTTGTTGCTCCTATTCTATGGAACAATATACCTTTCCAAATTAGATCTGCCCACAGCCTGGATCATTTTAAATCATTTCTCAAAACTCATTTTTATTCTTTGGCATTTATTTGAAGTAGTGTTTTGATACTCTGTTTTTATCAATTTGTGTTATTGTTGTTCTTGTACAGCACTTTAGTGTAGTTTTACACCTGTTTTTAAAGTGCTATATAAATAAATTTTACATTGACATTGACAAATGTAATATGAAGAAGATTTGCATACAAGG
Organism: Fundulus diaphanus; assembly: GCA_037039145.1. Taxonomy (NCBI): domain Eukaryota; kingdom Metazoa; phylum Chordata; class Actinopteri; order Cyprinodontiformes; family Fundulidae; genus Fundulus; species Fundulus diaphanus. Next base: position 43,256,275 of record CM073130.1, read on the forward strand.
TCATTAAGTTAAACTTTTTATTTCACTTATCTGTAGATATTCAGTTGAGCTTTCTTGTCAGGCCCTCTGTAAAGATCAGAAATACCCAGAAATAGAATTTCATGTGGATGGTTTTGAGAGAACAGAGAGAAAAAAACATGCAGCTGATCCCAACAATTATTCTATCTGCATTCTAATATTTATCCAAGTTTGTTTTAGCGTTTATGTGAAAGATGAAATTAATGAATGTCCTCTGACTATTTTTGGATTTAGATTTCTGGAGACTTAATTTTTCCTTTAGAGACAAAGTGTTTACATAATTCATCTTAAAAATTATTACTGTCTCTGTCATATTTCCACACCATGTAAATATCTGTATTTAACATTTCTCAAGTGTACTTTTTACGTGCCTTTACAGCTTATGCATAAAAATTGCTTCAGATTTCCATCCTCAGTTTTACATCTGAAACAAAGGTATATTTACTGCATAAAGGGACGTTTTCATTTTTGGACCTGCAATACATTTATAGCCATCTGAGTAGACATAAACATTGTGCACACAGCTATTTATCAAGTAAATTTCTTTAACATCAACATTATGATTGAGAATACCTAAATAAAAGCCATTCAGTCTAGTTGACAGAAGATAGATGTATACCTCAGATGTTACGGGAAGCTTTTTTTTCTTTGAAACTCTTCCAACTGCTTGAAAATAAAGATTGATCATACTTGAAACAATGTGCCAGGAGAGTTAGCTGCTGCCAACATGTGTTTGCCATATTGGTCCTCAAATGAGCAACCCTAAAACGAAGAGAGAATAACCTTACGTCTGAGCATGAAAGCCATGCGGCTGCTCTGAAAGGATGTCGACAGTTTTCAGAAAATTTAAGTTATCAACTATAGTAATCTTCAATTGGGTAGATTTACCTCAGTCTCTAAGTTAAATCCAAAATAATAACCTAAGATGAAGAAACACAACCAGACACTGAAGAGGTATGGTTGGGAAGAAGATTACAGAAGGTCATTGGGTTTTAAAACAATAATCCAGTCAATGAACATCTAAAGAGCACTGTTTCATCCATCACTCAAAGATGTAAAGTGTATGGCATAACTGCAAATTGCTTAAGGAAGTTGATCGGAGTATTTGGAAGAATGGATGAAGCTAAATACCAGACAATCCTGGAACATTGCAAACTGCCAAAGACTGCGGCAGACGTTTACCTTTCAGCGGGACAAAGAGCGAAAACATTCGCCAGAGCACCTAGTGGAATGTTTTAGATCAAAGTATATTAATGTGTCAGAATGTCCTAGTCATAGTCCAGACCTGAATATAATAGGTGCTCTCCATCCAATCTGAATAAACTTGACTTATTTGGCAAAGAACAACTGGCAAAAATTTTAGTTTCAACCTGCGCAAAGCTAGTAGTGTCATACCTCAAAGCGGAATGTGCTTGCACTTTAACTCAGAGAGGTAAATAAATTGTATTTACTCACCAAAAAGTTTAAAATATTCACTAGTGACGTGACAAGAAACAATATTAATTACGGTGGAGATAAGTTGTATTTTAGGCGCATTAGCTAATGTTAATGCTCATCTCTTGTCATTAACATTTCAGCCATGAAAATCAATGAACCAGGTAGTAAACCACGAATGTATGAGACACATGACTTATCTGCAACAGATGTCTGAAGGCTCCAGATGTGAAATAAGACATTTTCAGGACCTGCTAGAGATCACGTTGATGTTTTTCTATGGTCATATATGGCCAGTAAGCTAATTGGCCACCTATCTATCAAAAATAAAATACACAGTATCATTCAAATTATGGACTTGAAATGACACAATTAGGATTGTGCACAGCATCAACCATACTGCGTGCAAGCTTCTACAAGCAAAAGAAAACTCAAGTGCTACATTGGGAAAAAAAGCCTTTTTTGCATGCCATATTAGAACAACATGACACAATAAATCCTCTCAGCTCTCAACTTGTTTATCGGACTGCTCTTCTGTTGCAATTTTAACTTTGCTGTATGCTTATGTTTTTGTCGTCCCCAGGGCCCATTTTGAATGAAACCCTGAGATATTTTTTTAATACCATCAGAGATGCCTCTAATAAAGTTAATGAAAACATTTCATAAGAGCTGCAGCAAGAAATTGGCTGACTTTCAGCTTGATCTGCTCTGACCAATGACTAGTCAGACAACTAAAAAATCCATTATTTTTCCAGTCAGTTAACACAACACAGCAATCCTTCAATGTGGATGCTGTTAAAGCATCCACATAAAGAGAATAATGAGCACTCAAAGTCAGCTATTTTCAGTGATAGAGATTTGTTTAAAGTAAAGTCAAAGGAAAGACAGAGATCTAAGAAGCTATTTAAAAGGAAACGGACAGAAAGAGATTTTTCAACAGATAACAAAAAGGCTGAATAGAGAACAAAGTCACTCAGTTTTGTCCTGAGCTCTCAGCATATTTTTCTCATATAAGATGGTGGATATAGAAATGTTTGCAGCCATTTAATAATCTAAGACTAAAGAAACTGTATTTTTGTCTGAATACACATGGATGTTACCTCTGCTTCATTCTAGTCCTCAAGGGTCAGTGCCCTGGAACCTTTATATGTGTCCCTGTTCAACAACACCTGAATAAAATTGCTTAATTACCTCCTTAGAATGCAGCCAAATTCTCCAGAGTCCTGCTAAAAACCAGATTATTTGACTCAGGTGTGTTGAAGCAGACATATATAAAAGCTCTCGAGGACTGGCGTTGACGATCCCTATAGTACACAGTCAATATAACAAGACTATACACCCCTTGGAAAATGCTATATTTTCATAATGTGAGATAAGAAAACAAGACCAAGTTAACTCAAAAACTTTTCCCACCATTAATGGGATTCACAACACAAGTGAGAGGCAACCTACTGCAGTCGCAGGGCGGTGCCATTTTTACAATCAGCAGTTTATCCCCTCCCCCAAGGGCTAACCAACCCTGACCTTTACATTGGTGGAATAGAAACCTAAACCTGAGGTCTTTGTATTTAATACGACTTCAATAACTTCCAGTTGAGGCCAACTCTCGGTTGGGATTGACTTCCGGTTGGAACTGACTTCCAGCAATTGGGAGTGACTTCCAGCAATTTATGGAGCAACTTGCAGCATTGATTGTTAAAATGGTTGCACCATGCTGCTGCGGTATGGTATTCTTGACACAAATGGCAGAAAATGAAGACCATTTAGGGTGAAAATTAAAACTTAAACTATACGGTTGCATACCTGTACACAACCTCATAACTGGAGATGTGGTTGTTAAGAATTAACTACCAGTGAGATTTAAGTCAGTTCACATCTGACACGATTGAAATAGTCTCTCATTAACCTCAAAGGGTTTCCCTTGCGTTTTCTAACACACATCTCACAGCAAAAACCACGGTCCACAAAAAGCTTCTGAAGCATTACAGAAAGGTATCCATGAGGAATTCATCAGAAAAAATGGTACACAAGAATTTTCAAAGCATTAGATATACCAAAGAACACAAAGAAGACAGCCGTTATCAAGTGGAGAAAATATGGTGCAACAGTGAAATTTCTAGGAACTGCATGTCCATCTAACTACAGAAAAGATGAGAAGGAGTTGTAACAGGAGGCTTTCAAGAAGCAAGTGAGGAGCTGCAGGAGCTGACCAGTATTAACTGTGAAATTCATGTGAAATCCCATTTTCTTTATTTGTCTGGCTTACAGAATAGGGTGGAAAGACGAAATACTTCTTTTTGAATTGGAGATTTAAATTTATAATTAACACTTCACATCACATAACGAGCAACATATACCCAACCCACAGTGAAGCATGGTAGTTGCACCATCATGCTTTGGAACTATTTTCTTGAGCAAGAACTTAGGCCTTTGTAAATGTGGAGGGAATTATGAACAGCTACAAAAAAACTGTGAAATTTCTCAAAAAGCTTTCAGGCTTCTTCTAAAAAATGAAGATGAAGAGGAACTGCATATTTCATAAGAGGAAGATAAAAGTTTTTGAATGGGGCAATCCAAAGCCTAGACCTGAATCTGAAAATATATGGGGGTGAAAAACATGGGCCATGCGCAGGAGATTGCCTTAACAATCTGAAAGATTTGGAGCATTTTTGCAAAGAGTGGATAAATATCTGGTTAACATGTCCCATGCTGATGAACTCCAACCCAAAAAGAATAAATCCTGTAATAGACTCAACTTATGTTCATGTGAGGCTGCACTTATGTATTTCCAACTGAGTTGGACAGTATCTAGGTCATATTAAAGGGTGGTAAAAGTTCTTACATTTGTTATCTAGTTGTCATTTCTATACATAACACAAATCGTTTATTCTAATACAGGTGTCTAGACTGTTTATATCCCCTGTAAGTAATGAATGGCCTTGCATTTCCCCAATATATTAAAGTGCTAAAAGAGAAATAAGAACCAGCTGAAACTGGGATCAGTTTAAACTTTAAAAAAAAAAAATAACTGGGATTGGCAATCAGTCTCAGAATTCTGACCAGCGACTATTAAACTATTTTTGCATCAAACATCCCCTTTGGTTGTCAAAACAAAACCATTAGAAAGACAAAAGCCTCACACGTGAGTTAAAAAGGAACTCCTACATCAGGGACAAAATGGTGTGAAAGCCACTTTCACCTCTTTATCGAACGTCATATCCCCAGATACTAAACTAATGTCATTGATCAGCCTTTATAACATGTCTGAAGAGGCTGCTCCTTAACAAATGGTGCCTTGGATGTATTCCACCTTCTGACATCCCAGATCCAGCCAAGTATACACACCACTGACCACAACGATGACAAAAAAAACCTTATATAACATTTTATAAATATCAAGAACTGTAATGGATCAAGTAGAGAACCTGATAGTCCAGCCAAAACACAGGAGTAATTTTAAAAGATTTATTTAAGCCAAAGGTGTTGAATGGCAGGAAACAGGCTGGAGCACACCCAGGAACCACTGAAAGAGAGAAGATCAGTTTAGTGGCTCTGGGAAATACAGAAAGATAGACGCTAATCTTTTCTGTATCCAGGAGGTGGCACTGGATACGATATGTGAGTTCAGAGGTTTCACTTGCTTGGTGCTTGACAGGAAAAGCAAAGACCTGAGACAGCTAGTGAATAGTGTTGCAGTGTGTTGGTAGTCCAGAGAACAGTCCAGGGTCATACAGGGAGAAACTGAGACACCTGGAGGTACCAGAGGGTTAGGCAGGATGGCTAGCTAAGTCAGAGAATGGTCTGGGGTTCATTTCTCAGGAATAACACAAAGGCAGAGGTATCAGAGAGTTGGGCTGAGAGGCTTTGTCAGAGTACTTGCAGAAGGTTTGGTGTCCAGAATCAGAAAGCAAACTGGAGAGTCCGACAAGGTCAAGGCAAACAGGCAGCAATCCACAGAACACTGTGGGTCAATCGCAGGAAGGCAGTCAAGGAACACTGGATGGTCTACTCACACGGAAGGCTTTCAGGAATCTGGCAATCACAAGCAGGGAGACTCAGGTATTTATAGAGCTAAGCACAGGTGCTCAACTCTCACCAATTAATGGCCACAGGTGTAACTGATCAGATGTAACGAGACAGGCAAAGCGAAACAAACAGTCCGCAGCATTACAAGAATATAGATAGATTAATCGGATCAGTGTTGGATTTGAGCCAGGAGGAACATAAATGTAAGACTGTTGGCTGAAAGTGTAACAGGTAAGAAACTGGAGACCCAGTAATTCCGTCTGAAAACAAGAGTGCTTTAAGAGATTTATTGAGTTAAAGATGTAGCTGGGAAGGAAACAGACTGGAGCACACGCAGGAACCGCTGAAAGGGAGAGAGAATGGTTAGGGGCTGAACCACACACAGGGAGGATGTGTAAACACTGAAAATAAGCCACTAACCTTCTCGGGAACCAGAATGAGGCAGTAGTCCAGACAAGTAGATCCAAGAGTTCCAGATGTATATGCAGCTTTAACTGGTGATGAAGCAGTTTGAAGCTGACAGGTTTTGGGGCTGAGGCAAGAATGGAATCAGTAATCCGGGCTTGGGTCATGCACAATAGGCAAGAGAAAGGCAGAGATTTGGTCATTAGACAGTTCAGGTTTTCGGGGTGTCCAGAAATCCGAGGCCAATAGGAGAGTCCGACAGAGGCAAGACAACATGCAGGAATCCACAGCACAGAACTGGTCAATATAAGGTAGGCAATCAAAGAACTCTGGATGGTATACTCACACTGACTGTAGGTGAGTTTGCTCTAAGGTTGAAGGACTGTAAGGCACTGTTCAGGTTTTTTCACTACTCTCAACCTGGAGTGTCGGCCAGAACAGTACTTAGGCCAGGATTTCAGTCAGGACTAGATGTTAGGAGGAGGTGCAGCAGGTGGAGAATGAAGAGACGAGGCAGGTTTCCTTTTAACTGGTGGTGTATTCCAAACTCTATTCCAGATTCCAATTGAGCATAAATGAACATAAGGTGCTGCGGTATTTCCAGGTAGGTGCATTTGTGGTAGGCTTGAGGGTTTGTGTGTGAATGAGTGTGTGTGGCTTCCTAAAAACAAGATAAGGAACAAATAAGCTCAACCTTTAAATCACTATTAATCAGCAAACTACGAAAAGTTAGCTAACAACCATGTCTCTGCGCTCTCAAGTAGATGTGTAGGTTCGGCACAATGCTCTACAATACACACACACAGCAGATAACTCAGGCTTATCAACAGGTGAAATAATAGCAAACAATCACTCATTTAACTGCAATAAACACTTGAATATTACACTTACTCATCAATGACGCACACTTCTTTGGAGAGCACACATATTTCCCAGTCTCTTTCCCGTGTTAACACAGTGGCTCAACTGCCGAACTTTCCCACCAGGCAGCAGCAACGTTAGCTTCGGCAATGTGATGATGTCATCACTGCCCTAACTACGGCATGCCATAAGGGCAAATATAACGCTGAGACATCAAAATTTAAACTATTTAAGGGTCTTTTGAACACTGACAGAGACTGGCTGTGAGAGGTAGAAATATATAGACAGATCCACTCCTTTCCAGTGTGTGACAGTAACGCACCTTTAAGTTGTTTGCCAACCAGCATGAAAAACCATAAAAGAAGAAGAACTCCTCAGAGTTAATTAGCTAAGTGCAGGTGGTGCTGCCTAAACAATTAGTGGAACTGAGCACAGGAGCGCAACACAGCCAGTGAAAATAAACAAAAATGCACATGGTTGCAGAAACATTATGGAAAGCCACAAGAAATAGGAGAAATATAAAATCAAACTGTCTCTGATAGCTATAAGAAATGTGAGACTGTAGCAGACCCACTCCCCAAGGAACTGCCCTCACAGACATCCACTGCTATAAAGCCTTCCTCTCCCCTCCCATTTCACTCTTTTTCCACTGACTAGTTTAGCAAGGAGGGTCTACACAGGAGAGACGAAGCAACTGTCGGTAAGAATGGAGTTTGGAGACCCGGCAACAGATACATAGACTAGAACCAAGCTTAGTACAGTCTGCTTTCTGTGAAATCAACATTGAAATCAAAGCAGCCAGCCACGGAAACCAGCTGTTTGGGATCTTTCTAAGCTGTTGCCAAAAAGCTGAAGCATGAAGCAGTTCTGTTGGATGGAGGAATCCAAGCTACGCATCTGCAAGCCAGGCAGAGGTCCTCCCAGAAAGCCTTAGCAACGGAATGCTGCAGCCTCCACAGCACTGAGCACAGGCCGAGTGCAGTCCACTGGAGACCGGGGAAAGCTCACCCAGGCCTGGATGCTAAATGAGAGCTTTCACCCTGAGCGGGAGTACTAGCTTTCACCCTTGAGTATTTCACTGCAACTGGATGCCCCAAAGTCAACAGAACGGAAGGCCAAAGGTTTTGCAGAGATGAGCAGGGAAAGTTAGTATGTTAAAAAGCAATTCAAAATAGTTTATTTCTAATGTTTTTTCATTGTGTTTTTAATTTTTAATTAAGGTTAAGACCTGGAGCTAACAGGCTAAGCTACCTGCTAGCAATCTTTGAAACAAAGCTATTCTGCTCTATTTTGGGTTGTGTTTTCACATTATGACAAACTTTATTTCCGTGAGGGTTTATATACTTATGGGACATTAATGCTTGTGTTTTCTGATTCACTCATTACACCAAATGTAGCTAAAGGTTTTGTTTAATAAGTTCAGAATGTCCACTAGCTTTAGCCACTGCTATTGACCTCCCTAACAACCCTAGTTAAATGTAACTACAGTTTGCTTGAACATAATGCTTGTTTTCGTTTCACTACACTATCGTCCAAAAGTGCTATGAGTGTTAGTACAGCATTAATATAGAACATTAATGTCAACATAATGGTATTTTGTGTAACCTAAGAGAAAGTTATCAAGCTACAGGCCATGTGATCAGATACGCTCCCAACATTGTTTCCGGTCGATCATCCGCTTACAGCGCCCTCTACATTCTTAAGTTATCAATTCAAATCTTAATTATTTCTGGAGAAATAAATACATTAAATCAGGCCAGCTGACAGCTTTGCTAGGGCCCGGGACAACACAGTCTTTTTGGGCCCCCCCTCTACACCTGCCGCCACCACACACACACACACACACACACACACACACACACACACACACACACACACACACACACACACACACACATACACACATACAGACACACACCGAAAAAAAGTCAACTTAACTGTATACTTCATGCCCTGGAAATTCTATTGGATATTTTCAACCCATCTATTGAATTTAGTGCACTAGTTGATCTTTTTTTCATAAGAGAACAGCAAGCACGGCAGCCAAAATATGGCCTTTTTTGACCTGCTGTATATTAGCCAGTCCCTAACAATTTTTTTCCCTTCCATTGCAGGAAGTAGAATATGTTAGATATTTTGGGAATTCTCTGCCCTCTGAACCTCTGAGAAAGGCTTACTTTTGCCATTAAACGCACAACATTCATTCGATCAGAATCAGTCAGTTTTGTTGGCTATAACACGGGATCATTGAAATTAACGGTGTGATCCATCTCTGAGTGACTATGCTCAGACTATCCAATCGGGCAGTAAGCCTCTCCACCTGCACTGTCTCTGTTATTGCTAGGGATGGCTCTTTCTGTGTTCTCCTCAAACACACGCTGGGTCCCCCCCAGCTCCCCGCTAGAGGTGTGCGACACCGGGAATTTTTAATCGATCCGATCCAAAGTAAATACAGGGTGAGTAACGGCGATATCGATACGATACCGATACTTTTGACATTTAAGCTTGATGTATCATGAAACTGTTGACCTTTCGGGTTTAAAGGATAAATAAAGGATTAGCTAATGTTACCTTATCTTAAATAACATTTTTTAATAGGATATATGGACTGGGTTCTTTCAAGGTCTTAATTACATTTTCTGTGTGGGCTCCAGTAGCATATGATAGATAATATCTACTTTGAAAGTTAACATGAACTGCTGCTGAAGATGACCACTCTTATCTACCTGGATGTTCTCTGGAGGACTGAAACGCCTCAGTCAGTGACGTCAGTCTATGGGTCTGGTCTGTCGGGGCAATGAGAGAAGTTTCGTCTCCTCTCTCCGTTTCTGTCGCTCGACGTTTTCTTGCTCATGGTTTTTCCGTGCTTATATACATTTATTGTGTTTCCACTGAATTTAACCGGCTTTTTACAAAACATACAGCTTGATTTCATTTACAACCCTGAAGACAGAGGTGAAAAAGAACTGTGTGACACATTTCAATTCAATTCAATTCAATTTTATTTATATAGCGCCAATTCATGAAACATGTCATCTCAAGGCACTTTACAAAGTTAAGTTCAATCATATTATACATATTGGGTCAGATTATACAGATTGGTCAAAAATGTTCCTATATAAGAAAACCAGTTGATTGCATCAAAGTCCCGACAAGCAGCATTCACTCCTGGAGAAGCGTAGAGCTACAGGGAGAGTCGTCTGCATTGTACATGGCTTTGCTGCAATCCCTCATACTGAGCAAGCATGAAGCGACAGTGGAAAGAAAAAACACCCGTTAGCGGGAAGGAAAAACCTCTAGCAGAACCGGGCTCAGTATGAACGGTCATCTGCCTCGACCGACTGGGGGTTACAGAAGACAGAGCAGAGACACAACAAGACAGACAAAAAGCACAGAAGCACACATTGATCTAGTAATCTGTTCTACATTAGATGGTAATAGTCGGTGATCTGTCCTCCCTGGATGATTTCACAGTCAACAGAACGTCAGACCAGGTGTACCTACTATGAAGAAAAAACAGAGAGAACAAAAAGTTAAAAGCTGAAAATGACAACAGTCATTTCAATGTAATGCAATGCAAATCTGGAGAACAGTAGAAATCAGTAGAGTGAGAAAAATAGGCCCTGATGTCCTCCAATAGCCTAAGCCTATAGCAGCAAAACTATAAAGGTAGCTCAGAGTAACATGAGCCACTCTAGTTATAAGCTTTGTCAAAAAGGAAGGTTTTAATACAACACCCCCTCCCCCCCGGTGGGTGAAGTTGATGCTGACTTCCTCAATGGACTAAATAACTTCTTTGGGAGGTTTGAGGCACTAAACAGCACTCCAGCAGTGAAAGCTGTTCCCCATCAGGAAGAGGAGGTCCTCTGCCTTGACACCGCCGACGTGTGGAAGACTCTGAGGAGAGTCAACCCGCGGAAGGCCCCAGGCCCCGACAACATACCTGGGCAGGTGCTCAAGGAGTGTGCAGGTCAGCTGGCTGGTGTCCTCACAGACATTTTTAACACCTCGCTGGACCAAGCCATAGTGCCAGCATGCTTCAAGTCTGCCTCCATCATTCCGGTGCCAAAGAAACCTCAAGTCACCTGCTTCAACGACTACCGGCCTGTTGCACTGACTCCCATCATGATGAAGTGCTTTGAAAGGCTGGTAAAGGAACACATCGTCTCCAGTCTCCCCCCAACACTCGACCCGTTCCAGTTTGCCTACCGACGGAACCGCTCCACTGAGGACGCCATCTCCTCTTCTCTTCACCTGAGCCTGGCACACCTGGAGGAGAAGAACACGCACGTGCGGATGCTGTTCCTGGACTTCAGTTCAGCGTTCAACACCATCATCCCACAACATCTGGTGGCAAAACTGGAGCATCTGGGCTTCAACACACCCCTACGAAACTGGCTGCTAGACTTCCTCACCAACAGACCTCAGTCAGTCCGGGTCGGACAGAACACCTCTGATGTCATCACCCTCAGCACGGGCTCCCCTCAGGGCTGCGCCCTGAGCCCCCTGCTGTTCACCCTGATGACACACGACTGCGTCCCCAGGTTCACCACCAATCACATCGTGAAGTTTGCAGACGACACAACGGTGGTGGGCCTGATCAGAGACGACAACGACCAGGACTACAGAGAGGAGGTGGAGCAGCTGGTGGGCTGGTGCAGAGACAACAGCCTGATCCTGAACGTGGAGAAGACGAAGGAGATCATCGTCGACTTCAGGAAAAACCGGCCTCACCATGCTCCACTGCTCATCAACAACTCAGCGGTGGAGGTGGTCAGCAGCACCAAGTTCCTGGGGGTGCACATCACGGACAACCTCACCTGGACTGTGAACACCGCGTCGCTGGTGAAGAGGGCACAGAAACGACTGTACTTTCTGCGGAGGATGAGGAGAGCCCGCCTGTCCCCGCCCATCCTCACGACCTTCTATAGAAGCACCATAGAGAGTATTCTGACCAGCTGTCTCTCTGTGTGGTGTGGAGGCTGCAGTGCCTCCGACTGGAAGAACGTGAGGAGAGTGGTGAGGACAGCAGAAGGGATCATCGGGGCTCCTCTTCCCTCCATAAAAGACATTTCATCGCAGCGCTGTGTGTCTCGAGCCCGTAACATCATCAGGGACCCCTCACACCCCCACCACAGACTATTCTCCCTGCTGCCCTCTGGAAAGAGGTTTCGCAGCATCCGCTGCAGGTCCACTAGGTTCTGCAAAAGCTTTTTCCCTGCTGCCATCAGACTGTTGAACTGCTGAACTGCTAAAGTATAAAAACGGACTGTGTACCACATTCGATTCGCTGATTTGCACATCTGCACATTTGCACATTGTATCGTATCCTGCAAAATTGCTGCTGCACCTTACCGGGAAACGTACTGCAAAACTGTGTACAATGCAACTGTCTACTTTTAAATCATTGCTGCACCTTACTGCGTATTTGTTTACATTTGTTTTACACTGTTTACATTTCAACTGCCTACTGCTCACTGCTGCACTTTATCCGGAAGTCAATTGAAACTTATCCTGTAAGTGACTGCGATTTATCACTGCACTTTATCCTGTACTGTAATTCACCGCAAGGTATCCTGTAGAGTTACTGCAATCTTTCTGAGCTGTGTGAAAGCGAAATTTCGTTCTGTATCCACTCTGTGTATACAAAATGACAATAAAGAAAGTCTAAGTCTAAGTCTAAGTCTCTTTAAGATTAGTCTTAAAAGTAGACAGGGTGTCTGCTTCACGGACCAAAACTGGGAGTTGGTTCCACAGGAGAGGAGCCTGATAGCTAAAGGATCTGCCTCCCATTCTACTTTTAGAGACTCTAGGAACCACCAGCAGACCTGCAGTCTGAGAGCGAAGTGCTCTGTTAGGAACATACGGGGTAATCAGAGCTCTGATATATGATGGAGCTTGATTATTAAGGGCTTTATACGTTAGAAGAAGAATTTTAAATTCTATTCTTGATTTAACAGGAAGCCAATGAAGGGAAGCTAAAATTGGAGAAATATGATCCCACTTGTTGATTTTCATCAGAACTCTTGCTGCAGCATTTTGGATCAGCTGAAGGCTTTGAACTGCATTTTGTGGACTTCCTGATAGTAAAGAATTACAATAGTCCAGCCTTGAAGTAACAAATGCATGGACAAGTTTTTCAGCATCGCTCCTGGACAGAATGTTTCTAATTTTGGCGATATTCCGGAGGTGAAAAAAGGAAACTCTGGAAACCTGTTTAATATGGGATTTAAATGACATGTCTTGGTCAAAAATAACACCAAGATTTTTTACTTTATTACCAGAGGCCAACCATTTAAACAACCAATGTCATAATTTGGGTTTTGTTTTTGTTTTGGACTGTTCTTGGACTGATTGTTCTCACTCCACTCATGTGAGCCACCACTCATTACCATAATCAGCTGCACCTGCTTCTGCCACTAATTATCAAGCCATTGCACCTGGGACTCTGCCTTTTAATACTTGCTTCACTCACCACTCCCTGCCAGAATGTCTCATCTTGTCTTGCTGCCTGCATGTCTTTTCCCCCAGTGTTTTCTTATTGCTCTGCCTACTGATCCTTTGGACCTGTTCTTGCCCCACCCTCACAAGTTGGTTTACTAGTGCTTGTGTGCACCGCCTGATTCAGGTTGTTCCTGAGGATTCTGTGTCTCGTTCTGCCCACACTGGGGACACATCGCCTGCATCATATGGTAAAGTCAGTCTCTGCCTTAATCTTCTGGTCAAGCCTGTATCTGCCTCCTTCACCTTGTCCTCTCCACGTCCCTGCCATATTCACCCAGTCCTGCCTAACTCTGTGGACTCCAGCTATTCCAACCAATTTTAAAATTTTTGCTATTTGTTTTTAAACCGCTCTTGCCCCTCTATACCTGTCTGCGCTCTTGTGTGTTTGGAACCCAACTAGGGTCTTAAGGTCAACAGCTATTTTTAGAAGTATCTAGAGCTAGGTACACGAATTTGGATGATCAGGCCTTCTCAGTCGCTGGGCCCAGGCTCTGGGACAAATTGCCTCCGGACATTTGTACCACTACTGACTTTTGTGTTTTTAAGGCCAGGCTTAAAGGTGCTATGACATTATTGTATAAACCATTTCTTGACAAGAGACAGGCCATGACAGTAACATAAAAAGAATAGGGGAGTGATGCCTATTACTTCAAAACCAATGTTAATATGTGGATTTTTTTTAGATTGTCTTATGACTATAACTGGAAACTGTATCAGTGTCTGATTTCTATGTCCTCACCAAAAAAAGAAAGACAAACAAAGATTTATTCTGATATGGCTAAGATTAGTGCAAATGTTGAGTTTTTGCTAAAAATGAACATTTTCTGAACAAGTATTTCCTTAACCGTTATTTATTTATTTTCCTTAATAATTTAAATAAAGCAAGATATGCTGCCTGTGCAAACATTTTGACTGCACATCCAAAAGCAAAGCAGACGTATTTCAAGGTGAGTGTGCTCATGAAGCTCAACCCCATAAATCTGTACTGGTGGTCTGGCTCGTGCACACGAAGATGGCTTACGTTTGCCAGACAAACATAAAACACTAGTTTGCCAAGATATCGAACACAGCTGCTGAAGGAACAGCTAATCAGCTTGGATCATTTACTCCACTACTCATAAAAAGAAACATTTGAAAAGTCAACCTAACCTCTGGCAGTTAAAGAGAATTTTATGTAATGTCACTAAATCTTGTTTTCATTTGTTTGTCTTCAAATAATAATAGCTTCAGACGTCCTTGGAATAAATCACACTTACAAGGTCTTTTGAAGATTAATTTATTTATTGATCATGCTGTTTAAACTTAATTGTTTCCAACTCATTATGAGAAAATACCATAATCAAATAATTTGAAAGGATTTATTGGTGCCACAGTGAATTAATGAAAGAGGGTTAGTCTGATGGACAGCTTGTTTCGATAACTGGTAAATCGAATGCATATAGTACTTTTCAAATTATATTGACCACTCAAAGCACTTTGACACTAGAGGCACTTTCAGAAACCCACACATTCAAACATACGCTGATTGGTAGGCAACCTTAGGTTAGATGCTGTGCCCAGGGGAACCCCATAAGGAGCAAGCTGTTGTCAAACCTGACATTTTTACCAAAAACGAACCCACAATGGCAAGATGACTTCTTTACCCACTAAGCCACAGTTGCTCTCACTCTAAATGAGTTTGAGTGTGTCAACTCATGAAGGAGCATTTTAAATGGAATTGCATGCATGGGTTTGGGCCAGATTTATAATACATTTTATAACCAATTTATCATATCTATAAAACAAGTACACACATGAAATATGCGCCTGAGTTTTACCAGCACCAACAGATGTCCAAGCAATAACTTTGACTGGGTTTACAAAAGGATCAAACATGTTGGTGAAGATTCTCAGTCATCCAGGTGATAAAAAAGGGTTAAAAATAAAACAGCTGAATAGAAGTCCAGTTTTTTTATTTTTTAACCTTTTTTGGAAGGATTAAACATCTGTTTTGTCAACAAAAAAGCTGTTTTTATTAAAAATTAACAAGGCTGGTTTCAGGAAGAACATGATCTCAGAGGTGTGTGTGTGTGTGTATGTGTATGTGTGTGTGTGTGTGTATGTGTATGTGTATGTGTGTGTGTGTGTGTGTGTGTGTGTGTGTGTGTGTGTGTGTGTGTGTGTGTGTGTGTGTGTGTGTGTGTGTGCTCGCAAACACGATGCAGTTACACTGGTTTTGTCAGGAGGAATGGGCCAAAATACCAGAAAACTATTGGGAGTAGCTAGGAATGGAAACTAAAACACTTCTGAAATGAAAATGAAGGGCTAAAAAAAGTCTGTGAAAAAAATATCTTTCTCTTTATTCTGGCATGTATTAATGACAAGTAATTTGATAATCCCAACATTTTTAAACAGATAATCTCAGACTTCATGAGAAAAAAAGATGAGTTATATAGCATTTCGCCCAGAACCACCCGGAGCTAAACCCGCTCAAGACGTTGGAGATGATGGTGGACTTCAGGAGACTCCAAGCCCCCCACCAATCCCCCCTCCACACACACACAGACACACACTACCCCCCTCCCCCCTCACTATCCTCAGCAACACTGTGGAAATTGTGGCTCACCCTCTCTCCTGAGATGGTCCCCATACAATGACACCATCCATAAGAAGGTTGAGTGGAGACTCTACTTCCTGCGGCAACTCAAGAAGTGTAACCTTCCTCAGGAGCAACTGATCACGCTTCTACGCTGCCATCATTCAGTCTGATTTTTGATTCAGATTTAAGGAGAAAATTATTTGGACTGATGGGCATACATTCCACCCATCATTCAGGAAAGAAAGGTTCAGATACTTGAATAAATTTCTAACATCAGAACAACTGAACTTGAGGAACACTAACTGAACCAAAACATCTGTTTTAACATATTCATTGGTAAAGCTAGGTAATAAATACAGTATGTGCAGTGGAATTTGTGGTTTAGTAATGTACAAATAGAAAACATGTTTTATGGACAAAATATAATGGAGATGTATTGGACAGAATGTTTTTTTTGTTCCTGATATCGAACCAACTTAGGCATCTACCAATCTCGAGTACCAGTTCTTTACAATCCATGCCATGTATACTTGAAAATTCAGCACCCTTAAATGGCTGTAAAATAACACACTGCATTCTATGGTCTACATTACTGTTCAGCACTGGGGTTGTATAACACCTAACTCACTGACCTGTGGCGATGTTTTCATGCAGATCAGTTTGCTGACACGTCAGACTAGCATGAGGATTTGGCTTATCACATCTTTCATCGCAGGTCCAGGTAATCATTTGTGGACAGAACTCCAAAACAAGTGCTTCTGTTTTTTACGCTTTCTGGTTTGCTTTGAAGATCAAGGAAAATGTAATTACCAGTGTTTCAGCTGTACTCTCCACACCTCTTTCTGTCATGGTTTGGGTTTTGTTTGTGCTTTGGACTGTTTATTTTTCCACTCCATATTTTTCCACACCTCCCAGCGACCATTCAGCACCATGATCAGATCCATCTGCCACCACTAATTACCTCCAAGTCATTCCACCTGTTTCTCTGCCTTTAAATACCTGCCTTACTCACCATTCCCTGCCAGAACGTCTCGTCTTGTCTCGCTGCATGCATGCTGGTTCCCAGTGTCGTCTCGTTGTTATCCCAATGTGATCCTTGGAACCTGGCCTCACCCTGCCCCACTAGTTTTGTTTAACTAGTGCTTGTGTGCGCTGCCTGTTAAAAGTTCTCCTTTGTAGTGATGGTGAGATGAAGCTTCATGAGACATTGAACCACTTGAGCCAATTGGTTCAGGAAAGGGTTCAGTTCACGAGGCTTCATTTGCACATGAAACCACCTACTGGCCAAATGCTTTATCACAGTCAGCAATATAATGAAGCTTGCCTCTATTTGTATCCTTTGGGGCCCTTGGGAATTATCATTAATAAATAATACCCATTAATGTTTCTTATGATTATCACATCTGTATATTAAAATATTTTTTATTTGAAAAAAATTTCCCACATTTGCCTGATGAGGAGGTCTCCAACTTCTAACGCAGCTGCTGGTGCTGACTTTGCCATTTCCTGCTGATTTTATGAGGGGAACCACTTTGGATGCAGAAACATTTTCCTCTACAGACAGCTGAGCAGCGGCATCATAAAATGGAGAGAGCAAAGAAAGGCACCCTGCAACAATATTGAACTCTGGTGTTAATAAAGGGATGTCAGTTTGTGGGCCAGCTGCACCTCACCTATAAATAAAGAAGCAGTGAAAATACAGTTCTTGATAAGCAAATCTAATGAATCTTAAGAATGTTAGATTTACCTTACCTTATATGGATAAATCAAGTCAAATATTCCCAGATAGGTGAAATCCTTCTCTTCCTAGCTGGCTCCATCCTCTATCATCTCATCACTCTCTTCAATCTCTGAGCTCCTCCTCTCACCAAAACTTTACAAACTGTCTCCAAACTATGAAAGCTCTATCCAAACTCTACTATCCAAGCAAAATTCTATCCAAAACCTGAACTGACTGCAACCCCCACAATTTGACTGAATACTGTGGTGCTTACTGTATTTTTGGACTATAAGGCACACTTGCAATGGATGCGAAGCAACAGTCGTTGGAGTTGAAAAAGCTGAACTTTTGTATCTTGCTGCACTGCGACAACCAATCAGGAGCTTGCTGTGGCTGGGACGTGGGGTGAAGGACTGTGGCGGAGACTAAGCTGTTTTCATTCAACATGGAAGAAAAATTGATAATGGTCTGCAGTCGGCCTGAGTTGTATGACTCAACCAATTATTACTACCGAGACAAGTCCAGAAAGGACTAAGCTTGCTAAAAAGTGAGTGAGGAGGCTGGAGTGGTAGGTTAGTGACAGCATCACTAGATAGTGCCATTGTACTGCTCTATTTCTGGCTTGTCACCCGCCATACAACTGCTGTCGCTTCCTGTGCGAACGGCCGGCAATAATGTCAGGTGAACGACAGCAAGCAAAAGTGGCGACATTGTGGCGCCAATGTGAACGCAACTTAAAACTTGAATCATTGTCTTGCTGCCTTTGCCTGAAGGTAACATGTTCTCACCTACTGGCATAGTTAGCTTACCTGAGTACTGATCTGAGTCTCCACTGAAGATATATTCAGTCCCTCATGTCATCAAGAAATCCATCAACTATACCTGCCTGCATTACCTGCATTAGTCACTTCATAACTCACCTACCGGTCTGCCCTTCAACACCCATCTCTGAGAATAACTCACAGTCACAGAAACCTCTTGACCTTTCTTCACCAAATCTGTCCCCCAGCTCAGGGTCCTCAGCTCCTCTCATGCAATCCAGGGAACCTCGTTGTGGTTCCCCTAAATCCATCCTTGGATTATTGTCCCCTCCAGTGGCCCAAACAAAGCAGTTCTACATTTTATTGTTCTGCAGTAAATCTTATTTTAATGTATTCGATCAATTCACCGTGCTTCTCTGCATTTGGGTCAAAAACAACTTGCAAATCATGACAATAATACAGTTTTGCAAGCTGTACACATGGGAATAATATGTGACTTTTAAAACAGGCTATGCAGATCGTGGTAGCAACTCTAGTTGAAGGTGCAGCAGGCATAATAACACGTACTGTACCAAAACAACAGGCTTTGGGAGTTGAATTTTGTCGAACATTTAGAAAATACATTATGGCATCTGGAAAGATGTAATATCGCAAAAAAAAAATTAATAATGTTCAGGTAACTCAGTACTTGCTATTTACACTTTGGCGGTCATTTACAAACTCCAACAAGAAATGTTATATTTAAAAACTTGAGCCATCATATCTTACTATATTGAATTTTGTGTGTGACTCTGAAAGAAATGATGTAAAACTGCCTTGATGAGGACTCCAAAACAATAACCAATGAGTATCTCAAACATGGAAAACCTACAAAATATATTCAACAAAAAAAGTACATGTTCGATTTAAACTGTGAGCTAAAAGCTGATTTAAAACAGACAAGTTGTCTCTGACCACTATTGTTTATGTTTCACTCAAGCGCAGTTCTCCTCCCACAGATGTTCTGGAACTGTCCAAAGTGTTAATCACAAGTACCGTCCTCCAAAGTGGGAAGGAGCTGGCGTCACTTCAGCAAAAAACTCCTTGAGAAGCTGTACATGTTTTTCTTATTCATGGGCTAATGAGTTCATTAACACGTGAGCGGAGAAGGGGTTTCCTAAAAAACTTTTCAGATTGTAATCTAACCAGAACTGGGTGATTAAAGTGCAAACTGACAGTTTTCAGACCATTTTTTTTTTTTTTTTTACCGTTCATTACCTTCCTGCATGTGTTTTAGCTCACCATGTGTTTTCTGGTTCCCTAACGCATTCCATGTAATCTCAAAAGTTGGAATGTCTAAATGTATTGTGTAGCACCTCGCTAAGGGGAAATTCTATTAAAGATGGTGGAACATAAAAAAAAGATTTTAATTTATTTTTACATTTAATAACTGCAGTAGATTTCTTTCTTTGTTTTTGACTCTTATGCCGAAGATGCGTATCCATAGCAACAATGTGGTTTTCTAAGACAAGAGCACCTGATTAACATCTCAAAGCTCAAACAATACCTTAACTACAGCCTCAAATCCCGGATGAGTTGAAAAGGAGGCACCAGAGCAAAGAAGAGATAAGTTTGATAAGTCTTAAATTACAATATTTTTGACGATTACTTATTATAGTGTTTGGTTATTGAAAAGCATGCCTTTCAAGCCTTGTTCTCTCTGTTTTTGCTTGTAATTAATTTATTTATTCAATTTGATTGTTATCCTGTTTGTTTAGACGTGTGTTGATTGTGTTTACAAAAATAAATATACAAAATGTCTGAGTGTCAACCCAAGTTGTATGTCTAGCTCTCTGATTCTTCCTTTGTGGTTTTCTATCTATACTAACCCTGGACTCTTTAAATTCTCCTTAAGTTATCTCCCGAGTTCTTCCCTGGCTCTGTCCCTTAGTGACACTTCCTGGATTCCCAGTTCAAACCTCCTCGTGCCACAACCTCTCTGACAGCTCCTTCCTAGACTAGCATAAACTAGCTCCTCATTCCTGCGGAAACTTCAGGCTACCTTGTCCTCTCCCGGAGCTCTGGGGATCAACTCCTACTACTCTTCTCACAAGATTCACCATTTATTCCCTCCATCTCTTGCCTTTTCCTCACAGTGACCCACCATTCAGTATAACTGGACTCCCCTTGGACCATCTATGTACAGCTCCCTACTTATTTCAATAAACATGTAAAGCCTTTACCACTATCTCCTGAGAGATCTCTTGCATGTGGGCCAGAGGCTTGCCACAAACCATGACACTTACACAGGGGACAGTTTGTGTCTGCATGTGCGTGACATAATGACAGTTGTATTTTTTCACAATTATGACATAGAAGAAAGTGCAAGGTTCCATTGACCTGGGATAACTAGTGGGTTTGGGACGAGGGACACTTTGTAAAGCTTTCTTCAATATGATCGAGGGACTAAAAACCCATTCTGTCAATTTTACTTCCATAAGAAAAAAATCTTGGATGTAGTTTTTAAAAGTCTGTAATCCTTGGGGGTCTCATTAGAAGGCCCAGCAGCATGTCTGACTGTTTTCAGCACAAAGTCACTTGATTGTCTTGCATTTTTTTTTTTTCTTTCTTTTTTTTCTTTTTTTTTTGCACAAAATTGCAGTCAGCTCTGAAACCTCTCAAAAGCAACCAGAAGCCTCTGGTCTGGTGCTCAGCATGGTTCTGTGAGGAATGTCTGGGAACAGCACTTATTAGCATTCAAGGGAACATTTAGAAAATACATTATGGCATCTGGAAAGATGTAATATCGCAAAAAATATATATATAATAATGTTAAGGTAACTCAGTACTTGCTATTTGAAAGCTTTCTAACAGTCTATTTAGACTTTGGCGGTCATTTACAAACTCCAACAAGAAATGTTATATATAAAAACATGAGCCCTCATATCTTACTATATAACTGAATAGCAGCAGACATTTATTTCTTAGTTTTAATTCATGGATTAAGCTTATAACAATCATATACTGAGCTCTCATTTATCAAATTTTGTCACCTTGCTTGAACAAACATGATATTGATCTTAAACATGTAACTACCAAGAAGTAACATTTAGGGTGTGCATGGTGAGTTTTGCATTTGCAGCTGTTAATATAGTATGCAAAAAAATGACATTAAATATAATCAGGAGGGCAAAATCTTCATGTATTGTTGGGCTTGATTTGATTAGTTCTTTTAAACTAGTTATTGCCTCTATTTACCTTTATAAATGTTAGGGTACAACAAAATGATGGAGGAAAACTGGCAGATTTTTGGCTAATCTGTCTTGATCTGATCTTCTCAAAACGGAATCTGTTTATAGACATATGGAAATCCCACAAAATGAAAAACTGAGGAGCATCTCAAAGGAAAATCCCTCGTGTCTATGCTTCTAAGCTCATTCAGGTTTTGGCAGGAAAAACTGGGTTCTAACTGCAGAAACACAAACTTTAAATAATCTCTCAACATGAGGCGCTTGAATCTAGGATTATTTCTTCCGTAACAGCAGTCATGGTGATCATCCAAATGTTGACTTCTCCACATGTGCTCAAGAAAGACGGACCAAATAAGTGAAGGTTGCTAACTTACCGTGATAAAATGCCTTGAAAAAGCATGAATACCTCATAATGTGCAACACCTCCTAATGTGCCTTTTGTCACGTAACGCCACATCAGTGTATTTCTATTGTGATTTTTTTTTTGTGATAGACCAACACAAAGCAGGGCGCAATTGTGATATGGAATGAAAAGGATTCTTGGATTTTGATTTTTTTAACGTATAACCTGACAAGTGTGTTCTGAATTTGTAGTCAGTCCCCTTTACATTTTATAGTGTACTCAATCTGATGGAATCCACTGACTCTGAAGATTAGCATGGTTGTCTCATCACTACAAGGACTCTATGGGGTCATTTTTGTGTGAAGTTTGCATGTTCTGTTCATCTGTGCATTGGTTCTTTCTTGGTACTCTAGTTTTCCCCAAACAGACTAAATTATCATAGGAAAACTGCTTTTAATATTTATTCTGGTTATGAATGTTTGATATAAACATTTGCTTGATGGTGAAAAATGTAAGTGTTACAAAACCACATAAGTTGAAATCTTTAAGATGCAAACACTTTTTTATTGCATCGTTCGTCTTATTTCTGCTGTTCAGACTTGAGGTGTGTATCCCAAGTGTGTATACCCCAAGTTAACATGAACCCAAAAGAAAAAGGACTGAGCTGTAAATTATTCTGCTTAATGCTTTGCTGCTGTTCTTGTTCTGCTCCAAAGCGACCCTGTTTTTACGGTACAGTTGTGAGTAGGGTTTTAAGTTCAGCACAGCTGTGCACTCTCAAAATGAATGTTGTTTGATGTTGCATGAGTCAAGAACTCGTTTCGCATTTCTTAGTTTGAAGGACCCTGCTTTGGTTTAAAATTCACCAAAATTATGAATGACATCCAACAATTTAACCTATCCAAACTTTGTGTAAAGGCAAAACAAAATAAATTCTATTCAAAGTGGATGAAAGCCATAGTTTCTAAAACAAAACTAAATGAAAACCAAAAGGTTTACGGGAAAACAAATTAGCAGATTAAAATAGTTGCATCTTAAACTCCCCATCCCTCCTTGAAGCATGAGAGTATGGGACTGAGGAAAATGGTTCCTATAATCTGCAAGTTTTCTAAGCAATTTCTGCGGGACTGAGGAAACCCTCACTGCTGTTTTGTTATTTAAAGAGGGTATATTATGCTTTTCAGTTCATCCTTTTGACACCGAAATCATGCAGTTGTGGTCTGTTAGACCAGACAGAGTTACCCTATGGGTATTCAATACAAAGCTTGTAGGTCTGGACAGGCTCAGACTCATCGGTCTAAAACTTACTGGACCAATCACAGCGTGGGAGGCGGGAGTTTACGCTGCGTTACTCTTTGCCCATAATGCAGCAGCGCTTTTACGTAACCATAACAGTCAAGATGGTGGCTGTAACGCAGTGATGTTTTAATGATGTACTTTTATTCTGTCCTTGAATGAGCTGGATATATCTTTAAAAACTCAACAACTGGCTCCTCTAAGAGCTAAAACTGAGCTTGTTGTTTGGAGTATGTGTCACATTTGTAGTTATCTGATGTTAGTCCCTGTTAGTCCCACCTTTGAAATCGGGCTCTACCTGTAACGTACAGGAACGGGACCCGTGTCAGTCATTGTGTCCGGGCAGCTTTGGGCATAATTTTTCTTAAGGCTGCATGAGGTAACTTTGTATAAATTTCTTTTTACATATTTGTTAAAACTGTCACTATGTCCTGGCAGTAAAACATGAGACACATAATCTGTAAAAAAAAAAAAAAAAAAAAAAAATCAAGCTCCTCTGGACTTTGCAGGAATACACCAGACAGAAAAAACACAATCAGAGCCTGGAGGAATATCTGGCTCTGATTGTTGGCAGTCCCAATCACTCATGTGTACATGCTGCTCACACACCCTCCCACCGAGTGCTACCGTCATTCAAGCTCAAGATTGGCAGCGGGAAGCTGTTGTGTGGAGAGATGGTGGAGAATCAACTTGCTTTACAGGAAAACTTCCAATTTCTTGAGTGGCACCTGCTCAGCAAACAAAGACATGTAAAAAGTGGACCAGCACAGCAGGCTCCACTGTGTGTGTGTATGTGTGTGTGTGTGTGTGTGTGTGTGTGTGGGGGGGGGGGCAGACTGTCCATGGGAGGGCTGCAGAAGAGGGAGGGACCTGTAAGGTGTCTTTGTTCACATTTTCAGGCTAAGTCCACGGTTTTCTCAAAACTCCCTACCACAGCTTTAGCTGAAGTTCTACACTTGCAATAGAAACTAATTTTGATATGACTTGACTGAGAGACACTTACTGTTTCAACAGAAAATCAACATTTAGCAATATTGAACATGTTTACCTTGTAATTGGCTGAAACTGAACCTGACCCTCACCCTCCTGGCCACTTTTACACTGGATCGTAGCAGCACTATGACATTAAACATTAGCCCAAGTTTTTATGGTCACAGCATGGTCTATCAAGCATTCACCTCTTCATAAAATGTAATAAAGAATGATACCACCTATTTTGATTTAACTGCTTACAGGGCGCTGGTGAAGGTCTGGTAGTGATTGTGTTTTCATAATGTGTGCCCGCCCCCATGCACTTGGATGGCCTGGAAATCAGGGGATTGAAACACACTTTACTCAAGTCTACAATATTTTAATAACCATTTGACTGCAAGACTCCATTCTTCATGTATTGTAAAGTTTTTGGTTCTGAGGCTGCCATGTGTATGGTGTCTTGCCTCTGCTGCTGCAACAAATTTGATCCCATCAAGAATATGAAGTGAAAAACCCACTCTCTTCACCTAAATAAAAATCCCAAAAGGAACGGGGTATGTGTTCCATATCATGAAGGTAAGAACTGTGTGCTGGTTGCAAGAAGATAATGTCATGATAGTTTGCAACACAACTCATTAAAAACAACTCTAAGATTTAGAGCCTCATCAAAAAGCAAAATTTTTGATTGCTGTGTGCTGTGTGTAAACATTTGCCAGTAAATGCACTCAGATCACTGCATCTGGGTAAAATTATGTACAAAATGACATAGCTGCTGATGTGTTGTACACCAAATCCCTTCACTTATCCCATTATCCTGCTCTTAAGCAAATGAAAATAGTAGTAATGTTTCCTCCTCTACACTAACACTGAAACTAATGGTGGAGGAGTAGAAATCTCCCAAATTTATAGAGAACGTATGCTCAAAATAATGAACTCCTTTAGTGCAGATGTGGCACCCATAACATTGCATCGAGGCAGAATGGCCAATATAGAAGCAGGCAAATTTAACTGGGATTGTCTTGCCTCCACAGTGAAATTAGGTTGTTCATTATTCCCAGGATCCAACAATGTTTTATTGGTCTTGGAGGGCCCAAGAGGTTTGGTGCACCTGCTGGGTCGTGCTTGTTCTTGTGGTCCCAGCAGATCTGGGGGGTCCCTAGGTCCTGGGCAGCTAGCAGGACCCTGGACCTTCACTGCTTCACTGGCCGCCTGCACTTCTCATCATTGTAACATCTTTGCTATTCCAGGTGACAAATTAACCCACACACATTCGCGCTCGCAAACCCATACAAAATATTCAAAAGGTTCAAGGTCCTACAAACACAACTTCATATTTTGCAAACCCAACCTATCTACTGTGATGCAACCGTGATTTAATAAAGTCAATCAAGCAATTAGGATACCATCTCTAGATATAATTTTTGTAGAGCAACGCTGTCCTTGCACATGTAACTAGCTTCTTTATGTTGTGTACCTGATATGCTGTGACAAGACAAATGAAAGAAAAGAAAATGTCTTAGAGATCCTGAAAAGGCCAGGGCAGTCTCAAGCTAATGTGATGTGAGCCTCAACAATGAACAGTCACAGATAGAATCCTGATATAATCATCAGGTTTGGGGCCAAACCTAATTACATGAAACTACTTGTGTCCAAATTTTGTTTCATTTTTATCTTTAAAGAGGAAGCACTATTTGCATTACTGTATGGAGGTTTAGGGGTAATAATTATGAATGTACACTAGAACTATTATTTATAATGCCATAAAAAAAAGCAATCAGGATCATTCATGAGACTGACCAGATGTTACACAAATCTAAAAAAAAAACAATAAAACTTGCTTTTTGGTCCATGTCCAAACTGCCCAAATAATGCATCCAGTAATAAATAATCTAACGTTCAAAAATTGTTCTTCAATAGAGATTGAAGATTCCCCTCTATGATTTTAGAGGGGAATCTAAATCAAGTTTTGCGAACAACATTAAAATCATTCTGGATTTCTCTCTTTGGGGTGAGATTGTGGAACATCTTAAGTCCAGAGTTCAGGTGATGTCTGAGCATGATCCATGAAGTTGTATAAAAGTATGATATGTATATATCTTAAAATGTACAAAGAAGAATAAAGGTTCATCTTCTGGGGTATGTTGTCTTGTTTTTGGGTTTCCTTATGAGGGTGTGCGTGTTGGATAGTGGAGCAGTGGAGAAAGGGGCAGGATTAAGTAAGTTTATGCTTCTTCTTGCCCCAATTCAGACATGTTAAATTTAGATTTATTTACTCGATAGTTTGTTTTTTTGGTATAATTGTTTTTAATTTCCTCAAACTATGTTGTGATTCTACATGTTCAAAATAAATGTCATACATTCAGTCACTATAAAAATGGTTGCAACTAAATGAATGTCTTCTCCCTGTAGTCTACTCTGCATACCCATAACCAGACATGGATAAGCAGCATTTAGTTCTCGTGCTCCATTTATCTGGAACAAACTCCCAGAGGACTGTAAAAGTGTTGAAACCCAGAGTTCCTTTAAATCAAGGTTAAAAACATATTTATTTACAGTTGCCTTTAAATGTTGATGTTCTATTTATACTGTTGTAGTTCACTGAAACCTGATTAGATTAAGCTTGTAGTCCAACTAATCTTAACCTGCTGCTATGATTCCACCGCAATACTTTCCTCCCTATTTTCTTTTCTTCTGTCAGTTCATGTACAGCACTTTGACTTGTCTTGTTACTGCAATGCCCTGGAAATACACTTGCCTTGCCTAAATTTTTAAGACAGTGGTCCTTTCTTACCGCTGGAGTTTAGTTGTTAGCTAGAAGTGAAACTTCCTCTTTTAACA
Organism: Fundulus diaphanus; assembly: GCA_037039145.1. Lineage (NCBI taxonomy): Eukaryota > Metazoa > Chordata > Actinopteri > Cyprinodontiformes > Fundulidae > Fundulus > Fundulus diaphanus. The sequence goes on from CM073130.1 coordinate 43,283,261, forward strand.
CTTTGTTGACATTATTGTGAAAGGAAACATACTTGTTTTCTTGTGGAAATTCTCTGAGTCATGAACTGATTACTTATGAACCAGTAAAACAAAGCAAACTGTGATTCAGTCTAATGTGTTTTCCTAATTTAAACCATGACCCCATATTTGAGTTCAGTATTTGAGTAATTTGACATTTCCTGTTTATTTCTCTTGTTTTCTGCACCCAGTGATGATTACACATTGGTAGTTTTAGGTTTCGGGTCATTTGAGCATTCTTAAATTATAAAGTGATTATTTATAGTGGAATACCAGATTTCTGAGCTGCTGGGTCAATCGTCAAAAGTGTTTCTCAAAATCACTCATCCTTTAAAGCAATACAGGTCAGTTTATAAGCCATGAAACTCCTTTCAGCGTCCACATTGGGTTGCCATTTTCTGCATAAAAAATACTGCAGTATTACTCACTTTTAAGGCAGGAAAAAATCCTTTGTGTTCTCTTCCTGGTAATAAAATCCTTTCAGAAGCTCCAAATTAAAAGAAATGTTTTAGAGTCATCATGTTTCTGTGTTTAATCAAAGGGAAATAAAGTTTCTTTCTCAAAATTGAAATCTCAGAATTGAACAAGTTTGACGTCAGTGCTGTACGCTTTACCTGACTTTTTCAGATACTTGACAATTTGTTAGGATTGGAGAGGCCATTGAGAACTCTGTCCAAAATAAACACATTTTTGTGAGTTAAGTCCTTCTCTTGGTTGAGCCAAACACAGATGTCCAGTTGAGCTGATGAATTGCAAACATCTGAAACAACTCTTCTACAGTTTGTTCAATAAATACACATTTCAACAGTTTTACAGCAGAAACGCCCAAATGCAGGCTTTACCTCTATCCATGTACCTGTAATGAACTATAGACAGCAAAGTTATGGTATGAAGGTTTGACTGACTAATCGTAAATTCTTCTGTCAGTGGGAATTTAGCTTTATTTTATTTGTTTAGAAAAAAAACTTTTCATTCACCTGCTTTTAAAATTCCTTACTTTGGTCACCTTGGGTGTGTGAAGTGCTCTAGAAATAAAGGTTTGTTGTTTTAATGATTGATTAATGACAATGGCATTACTGTGCTTGATTGACCAGAAAACTGGCGTGATCTTCATAATTAACCCTATAAGTAGTTTAAGCACCATTCCAAAGATGAATGGTGACAGGAGATGAGTTGAAGGCTGTTATCAAAGCAACATGGCCGTCCTTATCACCTCAGCGAGCGGATACTCTGTCACGTAACATTATTGCAGTAATTCATGCAGGGGCGCTGACCAAGTTGAGTAAATTTAGCTACCCTACAGCACTTCAACATACTTTTCAGTGGGCCATCATTCCTGTATCAGAGGAACATTGTATTGCATTTTTAGTACAGAAAGAATTTTAGGTTTCCATTAGCTTTAACAATCAAATTAGAGAAAAACACATGACATATGTATGTTATGAATCTATATGATAAGTATGTTTCACTTTTTGAATTGAATTCTGGAAATAAATAACTGTATCCATCATTTTCTAATTTATGGAATTGTACTTGTATTTCTAACTTCATAGAATTTCACAGTGATCCAGAAAAAAACAATATATATACAATCCAATTTAATAGTCTAGGATAAACGTTTCAGTGAGGTTTGTTTTTCATATGGTGGGATATAATTTTTTTATTGTTCTGATGCAATATTCTAATCTTAAATGTCAAGTTTTCATTAGCTGTATGTGGAATGCTACATAAACTCGTGCACTTCCTCCAGAAAATAATTAAAATTACTTTAAGCTGTAGGAACAGTATAGTTGAAATTGTGAGTTATTGGACGTATCAAACACGCATTTCAATAATTTACATATGGTGACAATTTCTAAAGGCAAATTTTAGAATTCACAACTTGTCTATTTTGACAAAAATACCAAAACTGGATAGTTTTTTCGAGGACATCATTGTTTTTAACCGAAAAACATATTACCAGTGTGTGTTTAAAAGAAAAAAATAAATAAACCATGCATCTATGTGAAGATAATCTCTAAAACATTATTGGAAGTAATTTTATTTTATTCTTTAATTGTTTTCAATTTTGGGGGGTAAATTAAAAATGAGAGCAGCATGCAAGAAATGTAAATGTTTCAGCCATTCAATAATTTTCCTCCAAAAGCAAAGACTTTAAACCCTGTATGAACTCCTGGCATTCAGAAACTCTTCACATAAGCAGTGCAGACACATGAACCCCAAACAGCCTTTTAACAAACACGCCAAATGTGTCATGACAACTGACCTTGGAAAAAAAAATGACTTTGATTGGATTTGTATGATATTTTGTAAGAGAAGGGAAAGAAAATGAAAGCAGAGAAAATAATCTGATGATATTTATGTGTCCCAAAAGAGTTTAAAAGTCAGTTAAACTGCCTACAAATTGCTTACAGCCCAACGGTTGAATGCAAACGCTTCAGTAGAAGACAGGCCCAGTGGATGATCAAAAAACTGATAACTAGGAAAACAAATTAAGCATGGCAGGTAACCTTTGCTGAAGAACCAAAAACAATCACGATGTGCAACAGAACACATGGAAAGAATGAAAATGCTGTTAAATAAATTCTTTCATGTTTTCAACTAAAGTTTGGAAGACATTTGGATGAGAGATAGCATCACTGTGATCCCAATTTCACTTACACAACTTCAGAAGAACAGCACAGAGAACAGACAGTCTGATCGCATTCCTCATTCGCCGCTTTTGACCTCTGTTAACAAACAACATAATCTCTTTGGCAGGATTCTTCTGGGTGACAGGTAGAAAGTACAACTCACCCAGTGCTTCTGTATTAAGCTCTCTCTCTTTGCTGGACAGAGCTAATGCTACAACGGTTAACTTTATATTTATACTCTTGCTGTTTTTCTTTGCAATACAAAGGACCCCTGGCTCAGAGCCACTGTGCTTAGCTGTCCCCTCTTTGTTTATCGTTCCCGTTGAAAGTACTCCTGGCTCAGTGCTTCTGCTTTTTGTTCTGCCTCTGCCTAATTCTCTTGTATCAGAAGAGAATTATTTCTCTCCAATGTCACCACTTTGCATAGGATGAGTGACTGGTACAGTGAAGAATAATGAGCCCATTGCACAGGTGGCGTTGGATTTATTGCTCAGTAATAATGAGAATAAAGGGAGCTTCATGGAATATGTTTCATTTATTGACCATCCGCAACCAAGCCTTACATTGTCAAGTGTAACGCACCGTGTAAGATACATTGGTTCATGACCTGCTGGAACATTTTTGGGACGTATTCAAACGGAGGATGTGAAGGAGGCTTTATTTACCTTGTATCTGGCCTCACATACGCACTTCTGGAAGACAAGATTTTGAAAACATTGTGGACAGCCTTCCCAAAAGAGCTTGATTTGTTATAGTGGCAAAGGGTGGGCCAAGACATTATGGATTAAGAATGAAATGTCACTGATGGTTACATTTATGTGAACTCAGATGAGTAAATAGTTTTGGCAGAACATGTGTCTACAACTGAATACTGACAGTATATCACCACAATGCAGCTGATGCACGCCTATTAACGTGTGATGCCACTGCATTCCCAACCTGCTTTCAGTTTTACATAGACAAGCTTTTACCAATTGTCCCTATATGGTCAACAGAATCTGAGTGTACCGTATTTTAAATCGGGAATGTATTGGACTGTATGTAACTGGATCTGAATCAGTATAACCTAATTGTATTTAATTGACCTGAACTGATCTGAATTAAATTTAGGGCCAGTTAGATCCAGAATGACTAGATAAGTACTGGACCTGTTTAGGCGTAGTTCCACTGGCCCACTCGTTTTAAAATTTAACGCTTTGTCTTAGATATTTAGCCTCAGCCATGGCGGGAGCAAGGAGAACACATTAATAGCTTAAAATATTTATATATAACTGCGGTGAAATTATTTTTATCGGTTTGGTTTCATGCTTACGCCCAGGCTATGGGCTGGTCTGCCAGCAGAGGGAGCATGGGGCTTGACCATGCTCAAGTTTTTTTCAGTGGGGCACCTCTGCAAAAGCACCCCACTGCACCCCCATGGTGCTCTAAGACTTTATACAGAAAGACGGGCCTGCAGCCAGGGAAAGGCAGACAGCCGCTGCCTTACACCGCAAGATGTGGATGGATGGACACTTAAGAGACAAGACTTAACAGCTTTGAGTGTAGAATGAGAGAAAGCCTCGATAAATCTATGGATCAGATACAGTGCGACTGGGAATAGAAAGCTGAAGTGTCCCTTTTCTTTTTGTTTCCTTCAGGCGTTGTTCATGGTTTGAAAATAATATTTCCATTTGACCCACTCTGTTTGTAATGGTTCTTAATGTGAAACGTCGCTGATCTTCAGTTTGTCTGGGCTTCAAAAAATAAATGCAAATTTAGGTATCTCGGAAATAATTGATAATCCATTCAGAAAAGTTATTATATGTGCAAAGCATAGATTGAAAAAATTACTGCAACACTATTTTTCCCTTAGCAGTTTTGCTATGTACAGCAACACATGATTTATAGGAAAAATCTTCAAGACAATAAAACCAACACTTTTGACAAGCCCAAACTATTTATTTCCCAACGGCATTCGAACTGCGATTTTAGCGTCAGTGGCCAGAAACACTGACAGCAGCAAAACAAATGCTGCAATCCAGGAAACACAAAGCTAATTTAAAACTGATTATGTCCTTCAGTTGATGACAGCGTCCTCCAACTCACACAAATTAAAACATAAATATTTTATATAAATCAAGAAACATCAAACTAACCACTGTTCTTCAAATGCTGCCAAACAACAGTGTTTGCCTGTCATGCTGGAAAAAAATCTGGCAACGCCAAAAAACAATCACTGTCCCTAGAAAAGCAATGTTTATGTCTGTGCGCATTAAAATTGTCATTCTTTTATGGTTCATGTCAACCTCACAAAGGTTTTTAGAAGACAAAGGGATCCGGAAGACCTTTCAGCATTACAGATGATATAGGAATGGGGAAGAAACAATACTCTAAAGACTTGCTGCAATGCTTTTAATTTCAGGGCTGCTATCCACATGGCATCCAGCGACTTCAACGAGAATCTCTTCAACCAGCTGAAGCAAGCAATCTTCAGAGATGGAGATCAGTTTAAGCTGCTCTCCCCGTCGTAGGGCTCCCAGCTGGAGAGAAGCATTCACAGGCCCCCAAAATTGGTGAAACTAATAGCAGAAATACAAAAATCTCCCATATATTAGGGAGTGGCAGCCTAGCGGCTTTAGAGCAGGGCGCTTGTGTCCCCGGTTCGAATCCCAAAGACTGTCCTTCTGAATCCCTGAGCAAGACCCTTGGCCCCACAATGCTCCCTGGGTGGTAGACACAAAGCAGCCCACTGCTCCCTAAAAGTGATGGGTTGAATGCAGAGGTGAGATTTCATTGGGTTGTACAAAGTTGCAGTGACAAGTAAAGAGGATATAATTAATATTATAATGTTATAAATAAAAGAGAGGGTGAAGAAGCATTGTAGTGCAGATATTACATATTATTATTGGATGGCAAGGGAAGAAACTAGGAAAAACACACTGTAGGCTACTAAGAGCACAAAATTCCAAGTATGTCATGATCCAGCTTTAAATATTGAGCGGCTGTCTAAATTCAGTGTGAGTGGTTTAGACAGAACATATTTGGGCTGAGCTCGTCATCAGAAGTTAGAAGCATAACTTTGAAAGATAAAATTTGAGTTCAACATGTTTGTTGGTATTCTTCACTAGTTTTTCAAGATTTCATTTTCCAGTTTATTTGATTTTTATTTTATTAATTTTTTTGCTACTGCATTTAAAACAGATTTTACTGGGTTTTTCGGGGAATATTTTTTGGCATCAAAACCTCATGATTACAATTTTAATGTCTCTATTACCAGACACACATGTTTAGGTATCAAAAGCATCAAAATGTACTGAACATATCCGCAGATTGTAACAGCAACATTCACTAATATACAATATTCACATGCGCAAAGATGTGGGCTGAAGTATAAAGTCATATTAAACCATCTCTTCTACTTTATTATTATACTGTTTATTATTATTTCCCTTTATTTCCCAGCCCTTCTTGTTTGTCAAGAAAAGCATACTTAATTTCATACACAATAATTAATGCAAAGTATCTACTAAAAAGTGGGGAAAAAAACAAAGTGCATTCATCTCAAGACCACAATGAAGGCATTTCTTCTCTAGAGTTAAGATCTATATGATAAGCGTCGGCTCGGCTGTAAACTCCCCACCAGTGTCCTAATCGGTTCGAACACCACGTTGGATTCAACCGTGTCCTCAGGGTCTCAGTATTTGGCTTTCACATATGTTCCTTAAACAAGCCATGAAACATGCTGTACAAATTATTGGCCTTTTTCAAAACACAATGTTTTTATCGAAATACTTCTTGCGGATTTATGAAAATGCAGCAAATTGTAGACGTTTATTTTTGGTGAGCCAAGAATTGTCTACAGAGGTCTTCTTGTTTGAGTGATAGAGCTGAGCAGATACCATCAATGGAGAGACGGATATCAAAGGAAATTATACAGAGAGTTGGAACTTCTGTGAAATCCCAGACTTGGACAAAAAAGAACAAAAACAAACAGTACATGGATCTTAGTTTTCTCTAAATTCATCCCAGCTGTTATTTCAGGGGACTTCTTATTTTGTTTCTAAAGCCAACATTTATCACATCAAGAGGATCTGAAGACCATGAAAGAACTCTTACACTAAACAAATGCAGATCTTTACACAGACTAGTGACTGCATTCTAATACATTTCCATTTTTATTTGGTGCTACAGAGAAAGTTTCACTATTCCACGTACTGTCACAGCCGGAAACTTCAGTTTAAGTTGTTTGGATTTTATCTGACAGACTAACATGAAGTAGTGAAAAAATGAGAAGTGGAAGGACAATGATACCTGGTTTTCAACATCTCTGTGAATGGGGCACAGCTTAAAACCAACCAAAGATAGACATGTGACTAAAAACGGCAATAGAGTAGAAACAAGTGTTGGCCCCTTTGCATTGATGAAGGTGACTTGTGTCAAAGGGTTTCGATTTGACAGTAGGGCACGAAAACTTACTAAAATCATACTTTCATTGCCATTAGAATTATTTGACTGTAAAAACTCATACAAGCAGTGGACTTTCCACAAACGTATACCACCACTGATCAAACCACGTAGGAGTAGAAGCAGTGCAGAAACCAGAGACCATTTTCAAGCTCCTGCAGTGCAGAGGTGTAGATCACACGTTAACTAGTCATTCAATTTAAATATTTTTGCTGCGTCTTAAGTGCTCCGTTGCTTTTTTACTGTCTTCAGCCCTTTCAGCTGATCCCTTCCAGATGTGTGCTGTGTGCGAGCTGAGTGAAGAAACAGCAGTTACCTTTTTCTGCTGGAAAATAAAAGCCAAGTGAATTAGATTTGAGTTCATTGTTTTCCTGATATGCTGTGAGAAGCACAGTTAACTTGTTTTAAAAAAAAAAAAAAAAAAAAAAAAAAAAGCAGGACTTATCCCTGCAGCAACTGACTAACCACAGCCTGTGCTGCCAGCATAATCACTGTCATGAACAATACACACACACAATTTCTTGATGGTTTACAGAATACTTCTGGGCTTACAGCTGCATGCTTGAAAACATTTTCATTTCAGTGGGCTCCTGATCAAATGAATACAGGGGGAGTCAACCTAAAATTTGGGTGAGGCAAACTTGTGACTCATTGTGCCTCAAAATTTGCAATCAAATTTCTTTCACCGTGAAAATCTTTTTTTTTGTGTGTGTGTGTGTGTGTGTGGGGGGGGGGGGGTTAATACATATGACAACAAAACATGTAATGGAGTGGCGGTCTGTCCAGAACGTACTCCTCCTCTACTCCATCAGGGGGATAGGCAACAATCTGGCTTCGAAAACTTCAACAGGATTAGGTGAGTATAAAAAGGAATGAATGGAAGGATGAAAATACCACTATATAGTTAAAGTGCATTGCAGTTTCCTCTTTAAAACATCATCAGTACTCAATGGAGATAATGGATAAATTGTTTTTGTTTACTTTCTGTATACAGATATAAATGAATATGTAGTAACAGTATAAATACAGGATTAGTCCTACGACCTGACTTGAGATTTCCGTTCAAATTGTGCCCTTGTCCAGGGCCTTCAAATTTGGAGTTTCTCCCATGCATGCAGGAGTTCTCTGTGGTTACTCTGTTTGTTTGTTTATTTGATTTTTTTTTCTCCCTTGTTGATCTTAGATTTGCAAAAAAGAGTATTTGCTTCATATGTGTCTGTCTTTCCTGAATTCAAAGAGAATCTCGGCTCAAGTTTGAAACAGCAAACATGTAGAAGGAAGTGCTCTTTTTGGATAAGATCGAACCAGCATTTTTTCGTCCCAGATCCAAAACAATATGTCAGAAGGAAGACTGCACATCATCCATAAATACACAATCCCTATGGCAACTCTTGGTGCTGGAAGTGTTATGTTGAGGGATGCCATTCTTTAACCGGGAATGAGAAACTAGCTATAGTTGACTGAAGAATGGATTGAGCTAAATACTCTGCAATGCTGGAAGAAACATTGTTAGAGGCTGTAAAAGACATGTGTGTGTGTGGGGGAGGGGGGGGGTACTAGATGGTACTATCTCAGCTATATAATGCTGTTATTTTCTTTGTTATTCCGATTAATATGTTTACATTTATGACTTTAGAGGCTGTATTAAGAGTAATGGTCAGGACTTTTTAGAACTTGTATTCTTTATTTAATATAGCTGCCCTTTAATATACATTACAGGTGAATTTCCTTTACTTGCTGTCCGGGGGGAGTTTCTGGTGGAAGGAGAAAATAGTAAACACAGAGACAGAAGCTACATAGTTTTCTTTCCATAGCTGCAGATATATTGGGGCAGTATCAGCCAACCTCAGTTATTGGATAATCAATCATTATTGGATCACTACTGGAAGAAGATTTCATTGTGGAACCTGAATAAATGTTCGTCTGCCATTTTGTTTACATCAGATTACCGTGCAGTAACCCACCGGCAGCACGTCTTCATATAAAAGACAGAAATGGTAAAACGCATATTGCTGACAAGGTTGTCCCCTTTCGGCTACTGAAATCAGAAATAGCGACGCAACACGGCGTCTCCCAGTGGGTGCTCCAACACTTATGTATTTCTAAACTACTAATTCTAAGTTGTGAAAAAACTTTCATTTTTGATGTGAGGTTGTTAGATCTTGCCAGAATATGTATTTATAAAAGCAGTACTTGATTTTTGCTGATTAAACACCAAATTAGTTACACCTTTAACAGATTTCTATGTAGAAAAATTGAAAACCACTTATTCTGCTTTCACTTCACCATGATGCAGTAATTTTGTCAGTCTATCACTTCAAGGCAGTTATTGACCCCCGTTGTGACTTTTCACATTTTTCAATATTAAACAGTTAAAAGATCCTGCCACATTTGCTTTCTTCTGTAGACCATTATCAGTAATTTTACAGAATTTTTATTAAATTTCCAGCTTTGAAGCACTCAGTTTCCCAACAGATGCTCAGCATTCTTATAATGAAGTGTTGTCTTAATTGGTAATACCATAGCTAGAAAGTGAACTGGATGATTGTGGGTAAATGTTTTATTTCCTATCTATTTTTCATGTTAAAGGAGAGATTACATAAATACTGTCCACATAAGTCTTTGGAAAGGGGAGAGAAGGGTCCAGGGAATCTCACATCCATCGACACCAAACTCAATGGTGCACAAAGGATGGAATGTTTTTGAAAGCAGCTGAGGCATGAACAAGACCATAAATAGGCCATCAGGCACAGGATTTCCAAAAGGTTCAGTGCAACAGACACAGTGAGGGGAAAAGCTGATCAAGCTGAGCTGGGAACAAAACTTTGCAAACACTATTCACAATTCTGCTTTTCAAGACCTTGTGTTTTAAGTCAAATCTCTGGCTCCTGACAAACATTTTAAAAGTTAAGCAAGTTCATTTAAAAATAGTGGACTTGGGCGATCTTGCCAAAGCTGTAACAGTTTAACTCCAAAATGTTGTGCCATTACGCACGGTTTTACGTTATTTAATGTTTAATAAATAACTCTTGGTCTGTTAGTTGTCTGGAGAATATCGACCCAAACAGCTGATGTTAGGAAAATAGTTGAAAGGGTGATTCAAGCACTGGCGTTCTCTTAACAGCAAACACATATAGAATAAAGGAGTGACAACTTCTCTTCAAGTTCAAGAATTTATTAACAGAAACAAATGACATCCAGAGAACACCACTATAGAATGCTGTTTATCTGAATTAACACTATATTTCAATCAACAAATCCTCTCTACTAGACTAGTGATACTTGACTAAACTACTAAGCAAAGGGAACTATGTACATAAAAGAAACAAAAGGACATATACAATTATTGAAAACCATCAGAATGATTCAGTGAATCCTGGTTCACTGCAGGTCCAAGTTAGAGAACCAAAGTTCATCTTAAATAATGTAGAATGAGATCAGATTAGCTTGACTAATTTAGAACAACATTTGATGTGTTTCAACCCGTTCACAATGCAAATTCTGAGTTAAACAAAATATGTTTTGAGGAAATAACATTTTAAAGAGTGATTTGCTCAGTAAAAATACCTTTAGGACACTTGATTTTAGTAACACAATTATTTCTACGGGAAGCTAGAGGGCGCTGTAGCGATTGGTCATTAGCTTGAGGAGCAATCCTAAAGTTACACAAAACACTATTAAATCGACATTAATCTTCCCTACTAATGATGTACTAACGCTCATAGCACTATCGAACGATTGCAGAGCGAAACAAATGCATATTATGTTTAAAACGAACGGTAGTTACGTTTACTCGGTGGTAGCACTAATGTTACCCGGCAACCTAATAGTAATAGTAATAATAGTAATATCATCTTTATTGTCATTGAAACATACATTAAAACGAAATTTGTTCTCTGCTTTTATTTAACCCATCCCCTCGGGGAGCAGTGGGCTGCCATGTGTGGCGCCCGGGGAGCAATCTGGGGTTAAGGGTCTTGCTCAGGGACCCAGAGTGCAGGCGCTGGGGATCGAACCGGGTACTTGCATCCTTCTCTGAGTGCAAGCGCGCTGCTCTAACCATTAGGCCAACACTCCCATCTTTTTTTTTTTTAATAATAATAGTAATAGTAATAACAGTAATAATAGTGCTAATGCTTGTGGGCATTCGCTATTTGGTCGCAATGAGTGGACTGGACAACACAAATATTAATGTCCCATCAGTGTACAAAACCCATATGGAAATAAAGTTTGTCATAACCGTAAAACACAGTGAGACACATCAGCATAGTATGGTTTCAAGGAAGCTAGCGGGAACTGTGCCTGTTAGCTTGGTCAAGCTTTAAAACACAGCAAAAAAACAATAAGTAAACCATTTTCAATGGTTAATCCCCCACGACTCTCCCTATAGTTTCTCTGCCAAACCTCTGTCTTTGTCTGGTTATGGTGACGGGGCATCCGGTTCAGTGAATTACTCCAGGGTGAAACTGGTTCTTCGGCCAGGGGTGCAACGTGGCCTTCCCAGCGTGGCTGTGATCTTTCTCTGGAGGCCGCAGTGCACTCAGCTCAATTTGTCAGAGAGAACTGCTACCCGCAGCCTCGCCTCAGCTCTCCTGCAGCAGCTTGAAGGGGCTTTTCTCAGATCCGCTTTTTTCCTGCATAAGTCAGCTCGGTTGACCCTGCAGATGCTTGTGAGTCTCTAGAACTCTCTTTCATATTTTCTGGGGGTTTTTTTTGTCAGTTTGAACTTGAGCTAGCTGCTTTCACCACATCTACATGCAAAAATACATTGCTTTGCTGAGGGGTGATGAGTCGCTATTTGTGTTAAAACACAAGTGAGAAGGTTTTCCGTACAAATTTTTTGATTGCATTTTCCATATGTCTTCTTAAGAAGGCCTTTGTGAGATGGTATTACTATAAAAGGACAAAAACTGATAATAAAAAAGCAAGAGGGACTTCAGTGGCTTAGCACACGTGACTATATAGATAGATAATTACATTCACAATTTAAGGAGTGCCCCCAATATTTTGTGAGAATATTGTAAAACCAACTTCATCAAACAGTGAGGGAATACCGATGTGAGCATACCGATGTGAGTGAACCAGTGTAGCATGATATTAGGTAATGTTATTACTTGGTAATTGCTGCAATAAAGTATTTTAGTTTCAGCTGTATTTATTCTGTGCACTTTACATGGTATGGGTAAGCTGCAGCACACGTGGGGCGGTATTTTCAACATGTTCAAAGCAATCTATTGCAGTCTTATCTGGTTTTCAATCACTGTATGCTGCAGAGTTAAATGTGTAGAAGGCAAATGTGGGAGGATTATTTTCCTGTGCAATTGCGTCTTCCAATAAAATGAAAGGCAGATATGTTATAGTGTGATGGGGGCATAAGATTAGTAATCTATATCTTACTGTTTTCCCGGGGTATAAATATGACATGACGTTAATTGTAGCCACTGAACTAGGGCATGCCTTCAGTGAGCAGGTTGGTAATGTAGAGAAAACAAAGTCCTTTTACAAAATGGGTAAAACGTGCTAATAAATTAAGGCATATGCCTGTTGCACTGCATAAATCAGGAAATAATTACAATAGGTGAACTTGACCATATCTACAGTCAGAGAAACAAGTTTAAAACAACTGGAACTGTTAGAAACAGGCCTTGATGATGACCCATATTTATCTTTCCACCATGCACAGTGAGCAATACAGTAATGTCATGTTCCTTGAATATATATGTTTTGATTCAGTTATGTTTGGTGGTTCTTGTTTCTATTTCGTTTTCCCCCCTGTGATTCCATCTTGTGATTCCACTCATTCAGTTCACCAGTGTCCTTTACTTAGCCTTCATGTCACTCACCTGTTTTCCCCATTATTTAAGCTCCTGATGCGCCTTGGTCTTTTGCTGGTTTCTCTGTTTATCTGCCTGTTGCTGTCTCCTGAATCTGTACATTTTCAGTTTGTTATTAAAAATACCACTCTTCTTTATCGCTCCTGCCGGATTTTGGGTCCTCAAAAACACCTCAACATGACAAGTAAAGAAAGTAGGAATCTCCAGAGCTCAGTATTGCAGAATTTCAACAAATAATAGGTTCTTGGGGTACCTGTGTCCTCATGACAAACATTAGCCGTTATCTACCTGTCAACAGATTCTGTTAGGAGGCATATCAGATAAATGTAGTTTGCTAAATTCTTTTTGGGCTTCAACTGGAACTGTATGTTCTGGTCAGATGGAAACAATATTGAACTTTTAGGCAGTGAATACTCCAGAATGAATGTGGAAAAGCACCTTATGCTCACTGAGGGCCTTCTTTTTCTCCCAAATCATCTTTAAGCCTTGTTAGAATGCATGGTGTCGTGAACTATTGAAAATTTCAGAACATTTTTCCAACTATAATATTCTCCAAACTTGCCAATAAATGTGACACAGATGAATTTGAACATAATATATTTCTTAATTTGTTTTTTATTAAATCTTAAGTATTACCAAATGGGCCATTGCAGAGATTATGCCATGAGACCATCACACAATTCCGAGTATCTTTCTCACAACAGCACAAACACATCACACATTTTCTGATGAGACCAGGGTACTAATTTACAGGTTCTCTCGGCCCCAATGCCAGATTTGCACCCAGTGGTGAATTGTTCTAGTCTCTTTAGGTCAGGTCAAATGGAAAGCATTCAAAAGGAAATACAAGGCACGGAAAGAATTAAGGTCCAAGGTATTCTTGGAAAATCTGGCATTCTTCAGCATATCCTGGTCAGTGTCATGGAAACATATTTCTTTAACATCCTCCCAATACACCAAACCAACAGATGCTCAGTCAGGTAGGTAATGAACATGAAGCTTTAAAGAGCAAAGCCTAATTTGCCCATTTCAGTGGACGCAGGGAGCAGAGTCAAACACAAAGACAAACAAGGAGGTGGAAAAAAGAGTGCCTGAAAGGCATGAGGACTACATGGGAACTAATAATCCCTTCACAATAGTTTATCCATCTGGGTTCCGATCTGCACCACAGAATCTCTCTGATGTCTGGGACATTCCTACAGACTCAGGTTTTGTTCCTCCTGGAGACAGACGCAGGTTGGCTGTTTCTTCTAAGTTCTTTGTCAAAGCCAGTATTTGTTATATAGTTCATGACAGGAGGAAGAAAGTCTAATAGCATTTTTAAAATTTTAAGATCATTTTGAAATTTAAGGGTAACAATTTTATGTTGTTTTAGCAAGATTCTGACCATATCATCTGAATGCCACAGCTGGAGTCAAGACTCTTCAGGCCAGACATTTTCCAATCTGTTAATGTCAAATTTGTTCAATTAAGGAAGCATAAAGACCTATTATGCTTCCTTTAAATATTTAGGATCTATGGGCTATACCAATCATGCTCATTGTATTTGTTCTGCACAAAATCATTCTCAAAAAATGTATTTCACCTCCCTGGTTTTGCCTATTTTGAACTCAATTAAAATGCTCTTCTTATATTTTATGGAAATAAGCTGTAACTGGCTGCCATCTCAAAGTTTGCACTCTGACTTTACGTGAAAATAGCTGCCACCTGATCCTTAGTCAGACCCAGAAGCAGAAGAGGTGTAGCCTCCTGTACAACCAGCAAGGATCAGCCCATTCCAAACAAAATTAATTATTCCACATATACCATAATATTACAGGACAGTTCCCCGTTGGTATTGACAAGCTCACTCTCTGCTCATTTATTTCTTGTTTTTTAAAGGCAGCCGACATGCTAACTCGCTCGGGCTACCGTAATAACACTCTGCTCATAACATGTTTTAATCATTCATAAAACTCTACTCTCAGTGAAATGTCCGGGGACAGAGCTATCTACCCCACACTGGCACTCTCCCCATAAAGGTAATTCTAATCTATCAGCAGCGTTAGCTTGTGCTAAATGACAGATCATGTTGTTGCCGAAAAACAGTGCAAAACACACAATACAAATCATTAAGTACTACTTACATCTCCGTCATTTGCAGATTTCCAACGAACGGTAGAGACAGAACTATCCTTCAGTGGAAGTCTTTTGGTAAATTCTGCCATGTGGCCTACTGTCGGTACTGTCCATTGTTCTGTGAAGTCATCAAAAATATAATTTTTTAAGAAATTTAAATTGCAATGCAGCTCATTTAAAAATGTATAGGTTAAATCAGATCAGAAGTAGTTAACAATGTAGCAGTTTCATTAGCCCAAGGATACTTATTCGAGCAATTCCATATAAAAAACTTCTTGATCAGCCTATCATCTGGCACTTTAATGAGGCAATTCCATAAACAAAGGATCTCTACTCTTTACTTCATAAGACAGGGCACCCATCCTATGTCACCTTCTACTGCCAATTTAGCAGTGTACTTGTGGACACCTAAAAAATATTTAAGTGCTCTATTCCTAAGAGCACTAATCCATTTAGCTTCCACAAAACCCCAAACCCAAGCAGCATACCACAAAATAGGGCCAACCATTGAGTCAAAAGATTTTGCAAAAACAGAAAAGCCAAAGTCAGATAAACTCTTCATTTTACTCTGTATACTGCTTAAGTTATCCCATCTGATTCTGATAGATATTTAATTCCCTCATTAAAGCACAAAAATCCATTGAAAACCAATCCAAGATATTTATAAGAACTTGTAAGCACCAAAGGTGTAAAATATGATCAATACAGGCTTTACTTTTTCTAAAACAGTTTTGCTCATCTGCCAGAATATTGTGGGCTTGCATATATTGATTCCGTCTGTCATTTAGAATACCTGAATATATTTTGTAGACAGTGCTGATCAGGCTAATACTTCTACAGTTTAATGGTTTTCTAGGATAAACCTCTAAAGCTTTTGGAATTGGTCTTATTATTGACTGATACACCTGCAATGGAATAATAGAGTTTGAGAAACAAGCTTGAAAAAGACTGCAAAAAGGGATGTTGCCTTGAGAGCCTCATTAGGGAACCCTCCAATACCCAGTGCTTTATTTACTTTTGCTGCATGTATTACTTTTTGCAACTCCCCTAGTGTGATATCATAATTTAACATACAGTTTTGGTCCAGTGTTATATTCAACAACTCAGTTTCTATTTTTAACCTCCTTTCATAAAATGACTCAAAAGTTGCTTGTCTATAAATAAGATGCCAGTAATGCAGTGTGGAAACTTGATCCTGATGGTCATTTAAACTGATTTCGCCTTTAAAGGCAATCCTTGAATCAAAGGGACACAGGATTCCATAGATAAATCTAGCAACTACTGGGGACAACTATTAATAATGAACTGGCTGACAACAAATATTATTGCCTTTTTCCATTGGAAACTCAAGAGGCTATTAAGAAATAACTTCCAGTAGTGTTCGGTAAAACAAACATAGCTTAAGTGTCCCGGGTGGATGCAATGGAAACAGGAACAAACAAAACGATTAGGTCTGAGCAATCTTACCTTCATAGAGTTTAGGTACACTGACTTTTTCCAAGATTCAAGTGATTATCCATTAAAGTTTAGTACATTTGTAGCTAATCTTTGATTCCCTTTAGTTCCCTTCCAGTTAAGCTACAATCTGTTAACGTTCCTTTTATCTAGACAGGTACAACTGAGATATAAGATATTATCTTCCAAAGAGAAAAGCAGTACTGTGCAGTACTGTAATTCAATGTAGAAAATATTGCATAAAGGATAACATGTGTAATACGATAACATACAATCTTGATGCTTAGTATGACTAACCTTTCTGTTACATGTGTTGGTTTGCATTGAGCTTGTTATTATCCTGATATGTTAGTGTGTCTGTGTTTATGTACGGGCTTCTCCCTTCTGCTGAGGATCTCTGCTGGACGGCATGGCAGAGCAGCAGCAGACAGCTCACCTTTGTGCAATCTCACTCATCTACTGCTGTGTTTAGAAGGAGCCGCAAGACAATCCCTCTTTGCATTATGGTCAATGTTGTTGGTAATCAAGCCCTCTGAGTTCAAGCTTTTTGGGTTCTACTTGAGCCTTGTTTTATCTTGTAATTTACCTCAACTCATCTTACCTCCTCGTTCCCTATGTTCCCAGCTTGATGTGAGTTTACTGGTCCTAGATTATCTGTGCTAACCCCACTCTGACCAGAAACGTCCTCATTCACGTTCGCCCTCCTCAGCTACTTTCCTCCACCTGCCCGCTTGCCAACATTCTGGAGAATCACCTGCCCTTAATTCTTCCCCCACAAAAACACGGATCAAGTCCACTCGGAACCAGCCACTGAATACCACACCAGGATCTTCACCCCACCTCAGTGGGCCAAACAGTGAGTCACTTTATTGCTTTGATTAATCAGCATATTATCTTGTTGAATTACACTTCCACTTCTCACTCTTCTCATCTCCAGATGACACTGAGCCTCCTGAACCCTGAGTCCTGTCCTGTCCCACATTAGGGCAATTTTTGTTAATAAATAAACTATTTACCTTCTGTATTTGTGCAGTCCTTGTGGCTCTGAATGTGGGTTGGGAAATTATCTCAAAATATGACAGAGATGTTTTCAGGCCTCTTGGAACAATCTTTTCTTTTTTTGAAAAAAAAAAAGCATGAAAAATTGGCATTTGCCATTGAGACCCATCTTGTGTTTTACTAGAAATGTCTCTTTTTGTAAACATTTGGGTTTGTGCAGAAGAACGATACTGTGTCTCCCAAGCCACATATCTGGCCCAGAGACAGAAACCCAGGTCCAACATTTTACTTATTTCCAAAACCCTCTGTGATTTGCAGAATTACCCAAACTGTGACATTTTTAAGAGTAAATGGATTTATGTGGATTTACTTCAGCCAATTAGCTCATAAGAATGTGGAAAAACAATTAATCTCTCTCAAACATGAGTAGAAAGTGTCCCATTGTTCCGTTACCTTAAGTATAAACAGAAAACGTTTGCAATGGTAATGAATACCATTTGTATTGAACAGCTCTTAACAAAAACAGTGTAGTCATTGTAAAAATCAAATGAACCCCCCTTTTATTTCTGGGGTTTACATACACCAGGATGTAGTAAAATGATCTGAGGCCTCATTTATAAAACATTGTGTAGAATTAATACTAAAAACGTATGCACGCCAAACAAAAACGAAGATGGCATACGGTAAAAGATTTATGAAATTATGCGCAGACAAACCAGTACAAAATGTCCCTTTATAGATTGCATTTGTACCGAAACGTTTGCATACCAGTTTCTGCCTCGTGTTCTGCCCTCTACACGCCCAGATTCAACAATAAATGGTAATTGCAAAGCACCTCGTGAATGGCAATGTGCACTTAAATGAGTCAGGTGAACCTTGTTATTTTGGGGTTAACAATGGGGAAAAAAAACACAGAGAAAAAGCAAAGAAACTGTGAAAAAAATCACAGAAAGGCGTTTATTGAATGTATGAATCAGCTGTAAAAGCACAAATGTTGTCCACATTAAACAAATTTGTAAAAAAGTGAACTCTATTGCTATTTTAAAAGTCTGATGACTTCCTCATAATTCCTTGTTGGAATTACCCTAGTCTTGGAAGAAACCATGTTGAGATCTTCATTCTGAGGGGGGAGAGAGACCAGGAGGAATGAAACAAAAACACAACAAAACTAAACAAAAAAGGTCCTCGCTTTACATCAAAGTCTTCACTTTAGCAAAAAATGTCCTCGCCCAGCTGCAAGTACAAGAATACACACACACACACAAAACTCTGCCAAAGGCATTTTAGGGTGTATTCACACCAGCCCTGTTTCCTTTAATCGGAATCCGGTTTGTTTGTTCAGAAAGGTCGGTTCGTTTGGAGAGGTGTGAATAAGCAATCGAACTGTTACGCTATGAACTCAGCTCAGCTCGGTTGAACTGAATTCTGGAACGTTTCAAATGCATATGGGAATGCCAAGCAGACCGGGGCCACTCCAAAAGCAGGAAGTGAACCACAGCGTAGGGCAATCTGGGTTAATACAATTGAAACTGAGTAATAAAGCTAATGAAGCAAATCACATATTGTAAATACTTTACGCGACATCTGTGTAAGGGTGACATCAGTTCAATTAAACTGTATGCACCCCCGCTCGTGTGCTGCTGCCTCATACGGTGCCGTCTCACCCGCCTTGTGTAAAATATATTGATCACCGTGGTCCTCTGCTTCATCCTCCACTCATGTGGAGCCCACTGTTGAATTGTGGTTGTCTGGCACACTTGCCAAAGAAAACATTGCAATAACACAGCTAAAATCTGCTGCCATTTCATTTTGTTTGCAGTTTTGCAGAGAAGGAAGTTGTGCTGTGTTGCTGATCAACCTCTTTAACCGTTTTAAGCCGCCATCTTTGTACACTCCAAGTTACTGTAACCAGCCACTGTCATGGAGAGTTAAAGTGTAACTCACCTCCATGTAAAAGCAAAATCACGTTCCCAGACAAAGTTTTAAAAATTCCATGAAAGTGGGCGGGTATACGCAGGAACGGGAGAGGGCTGTGTTCAGGATGGGGGGAACAAGCAAGCTTGATTTTCCATATTGAATCATAGAGAGTGAGCAATTATGCTGGTAGTTACGCCACGGTTCGGTCTTTTGCAGTGAAGGATTTTTGCTACCGAAGCCTGTGCTGCCAAGGCAGTGGAGGACAGGATCGGTCCAATTATATATTATATTTATTTCCCGCTTTGTAATCGAGGCGGGATCACCGCCACCTTTGTACATCATTTGTAATGTGGACACGAAGCATGGTTGATCTTCTCTTTGCTCTGACGAGGGAAGGCAGAGAGGAAAGTTCACAGCAACCACAGTGAAGTTAGTTCTATGTTGGACAGTGAACATTCGCGCTCCGTGGCTTCAGCAGTGTCTGCCTGCTGTTTGACCCGATACAGGGAAGCTGATCTGGAGCAGCCGCTCTTTGTCTGTTGGCTGACTGTTGAAGCTGCGGAGTAGAAATATCCAATATCCAACCTATTACTGCCTCAAGACACTTATGGCAGAACAATTCGTTGCTTTCACATAAAGTCGCCAATAACACATAAAAAGTTGGTAGATTTATTTCTAGTCGCTTTTTTGAAGAAAAAACGTTGCTAGAGGGTTTGAAAAGTGCAACAGTGCTCGATATGGAGGCACAAGATGGAGGGAGCTGTGTTTTTTTTAAGACGGAGTCGCTTTTGTACCCCACAGCGGTAGAGCTACTGACGACACAGTCTCGGAATTACTATACAGCCACCAAAAGCAACGCTAATTCAAAATTGAATAAATAACCGCTGTTTAACCCTAGGAGGGCACCACGGTGCCCGTTTTTAGACACAAAAGCAGGATTATAACAAATATGCCCAAATTTTTCAAAATAATGACCAGGATATGTAGACAGTATTATAAGACAACCCTGTTAACAGTTTATTGGCAAAAATAAATAAAAGTTGATGTGAGGGTGAGTTACCCTTTTAAACAACTTTAAGAATCAATTGTCCAAAACATGGGCTGTTATTCCCTGATGATCAGGCAGTGCCCCAACTTGGTAATTCTGGTTAATATTTCTAACTTTGTTAATAATTGCCCTTGATTAATAGTTATCAACAACCGCTTAAAGCACTTTACACTCCAACTCATATTCATCTGTCTGTACTCTGAAATGTTGACATATACTGTTCATACACTGACACACAGCACCAGCAGGCAACCAACAGTTCAGTGTCTTGCCGAAAGTCTCTTTGACAAATATTAGGGGAAAGGTGGAACCAAACTTGCAAGTTGACTATTCATTTCAATGAGTCACCACCACCTTTAAAAAAATTTTTTGAAGACTTTTTTTTAAAACAACTACTTTACCCAGCATTCAGGGCAGTCTCGAAGGACCTACCGGGATGTTAAGACAACAGAGGCTAATTGTTAAACTGAGGCAGTCCAACCAATTTATCACTAATCTGCTGAGGTTATGGCAGAGTAAAGCCAACGATCAGTGAGGCCAAGCTTTTCAGTGCTGAATTATATCATTTGTCCCTGAACCAAAGCTTCTTCTGCTTACTCAGTTCCTCGTCTACTTATATTCAAAAGCCTAGAAAAATCAGACTGATAGTAAAGGAAGTTCTTCGGTAATGCAGCCACTTTTCTCACGAAGATCAGGGTGGGAACGAGAGACGCAGTGCTTCTACTCCTTTTTCCCAGAGTGGGTCTTACGTTTACAGGCAAGGTCCACTGCCAAGAGAAGTTCCAGGTGGTCTCCAGGCTGCCTTTGATCCCCCACTAACCAGGATCTCTTGAACACATCAGTCAATGTAATCACTTGTGTTTCAGAGTGCTCAGGGGAAATAGTAGTGCTCCATTTCCCTTTCATAGCATGACCTCAACAGTGGCAGGCACAGCCTTGAGGTGACACAGACCTCTGTCCAAATAGGCTTCTCTGTTGTCCCTATCTAATTGACAGGGCAGGAGATAAAACGCGAGAGACAAGCAGTGAGCTACATAAAAAAAAAAAAAAAAAAGTAGCAAGAGGGGTGGCGCTGCCTACTTCCAGTGAACACTATTTCAATTCAAGCGGGGAAAATTTTTGGCAGAAAAGACTTTGGCACACAGCCTACCAGAAACTTGCCAAGCAACGTTTATTTTTAGCTGACCCTCTAGGTTTACATTGTTAGTAACAAACAGCCTTGTTAAGCCAAGGGCCGTGAATGTACCCATTTGTGTCGATTTCACTCTCTGCAGCGAGAGAAACTTTGGTTAATCAATCAATCAGAAAGACTTAGTTGTAGTCCTAGCAGAGGTACTACCTGTACATCTTTGTGAGACACTCTACATATCAACAGTATGTATCAGAACTGAGAATGTAATCACCACGCATGCACAACTGGCACAAGTTGTAATTGCAAGTTTGCAATAATTGCACTCGCTTAAATGTACTTTTGGGCTTTTCAATTGAATTCAAACAACTTTATTAATCCCACAAGGGGCAATTAGTTGAGAGCAACAGTACATAACACAAATCACACACATTATTCACAATATACAAGCAGTCAGTATGTGCACATTTAAAGAACCCTACACAGAATTTAAAAGCTTGATCGCAGAAGCGATGAAAGATTTGGAGTGGAGGTTCGTCTTACACACAGGAAGCGCGTAACGACGCCCAGTAGGCAACAGAGAAAATTCACCTGCCAGAACATGTCACGGAGAGGCCGGGATACTTGCTGCCTTCCGAACTATTTGTTGGTTGCGGTAGACATTAAAAGGTCTCTCTGTTTCAAAGAGATTTTACAATGTTGTTCAGGCTATTCCTATCTTTAGCTGTCAGATTGTGAGACCAACAGAGAAAAGAAAAACTGAAAAGACTTTCAATAAAAGACTGATAAAATCTACACAGGATGATTGCAAAGAAGATAAATTATCTGTTGCCCCCGCTTTACAATTGCAGTGTTGTTTATATCAAACTTAAAATGGTCATCAAAAACCGTGCCCAAGTATTTATATGATGAGACAATTTCCACCTTTTCATTATGTAGGATACTCTCTGAAGCAGTATCTCTATTTCGCCCGAAGTCATTAATCAATTCTTTGGTTTTAGATACATTTAAGTCAAGGAAATGGGCCTGCAGTTTGTTGCAGAAAGAAATCTATTTGCAGACTTGTCTGTGCTTTTCTTATTGTGTAACAACACAGATTCGGGTGTTACATGACATGTTACGAAAATCGGTGGACGTACAACCAACTGAAATCACCTCAACATACCTTGTGCAACAGGAATCAAACTATCTTAATTTTTCTCAGTCACCATCTTTCATGAGTTTGAAAATTACTATAGTAGTTCAGTTAGATTTTAGTGCACAAGAATTGAAATCACAGCTCCCACTGTTCTTTTCTGTGTTATTTTGATTTTCTCGTGCACTTCCCCTTTTAACTGGCAGCCTGTCCAGGGTGTACACCGCTATTTGCCCAATGACTGCCAAACATAGGAACCAGCACAGCCGCCCACCCCACCCCCGACTCCAACCCTACATGGATAAGGGGGTATAGACTATGTATGGATGGATGCACATCACAACTTCTGGGACATGCCCTTTGCAGCACAAGTAGAAAGCAAACTGGGAGAGTAGCGTCGAAGATTTTTGAAGCAAGTTTCTTCCTCTAGACATGAGTTTGACTGAGTAAGACTAACCATGGTAAAACAATTGATATTTACTGCACTTTGTCAAGCACTTTTTTATCGGTGAAAGGTGCTATATAAATAAAGTTTCCTTCCTTACTTACTTACAATGCAGTTACATTTTGACATTAAAGATGGCTCATTGTCAGACCATCCACCTTAGTCTTTTCAGGATTGCTTTAGAGGTAGATTTTGGGTGGAATTTGGATCAGAAGTTACAACAAAATGTACTGTTATGATGGCTAATAGTAAATAGTAGGCTATATTTTCAAGTAGCTGGTTTGCAATTTACCTAAATTCCTTCTGTTTTTATCTTTTTGATAATCACACAAACAGACTTTTCCATGTGAATAATATAATCAATCTTGCTTTGTTGTTTCAACTAGTGTTTTTTTTTAACACACACTCAAAGTGCAATGGGTTTCTTTCTGTAGTCGACGATTAAATTTTCTCTGGGACTAACAAAACAGGGAATCAAGATTATAGTGGCCAAAAAAATGGCAATTAGAGGTGACTTCCGAAAAGCTGGTATGTTTCTTCCATTTCACTTTTTCAAACAAAAAAACTCATGGAGGAAAATCCTTGTACTATGTTATGTTTGAGCTGTAGCCAAGCACCCCAGAAGACCAACTGCCTTGCTGAAAGAGCAGCAGGAATGATTTTAAGTCTGAGATATAACACAGGCAATCATCTTTTGATAAGCAACAACCCATCAGTCCGTGATATCCCAGTCTTTCCATCCCTGTCCACATTCTCAAATTACAACAAAAAATCATGCATTAAAAATATTCAGATACGGTAACTTAACAACATAATGGAAATTTGGCAAAATCTGGGCAAACAGCTGAAGAAGCACTTCTGCAGGAAGAGGGTCACACAGTTCACTCCCATATACAGATGCTATGAATGGTGCAAAAGAAACCTCACAGTAGGTAAGCATTGATAAAAATAAAGGAGAATTATTTTAAAAAGATTAATAAAAATGACTTAGGTAATCAATAAATTGGCTCTCAAATTATTGGATATGGATATTGAATATTTAATGTAGATATATTTTTACATCATATTGCAACAGTGAGGCTGGAAGATCATCCTGGCTACTCATGTGTTGGGCAGCCAGGGTGATCTTCCAGCCTCACTGTTGCTATTCTATTGCTATTGTCTCCTGACAATAGCAATAGAAGCTACTCCCGCACACATGTAGCATTAAATAAATATTTCCCACAGAGGGGAAATGTGTCTCTGCGTTTAATCCATCCCTCAGGGAGCAGTGTGCTGCCAACGCTAACCGGCACACAGGGAGCAACCTGTGGTTAAGGGTCTTGCTCAGGGACCCAGAGTAACAGACTGAGATTCAAACCGCCGACCTTTGCAGCCTCTCCAGGATGCAAGCGCCCACTGAACCACCTTTATCTGCTTACAACAGGGTGTTCTCCCCTGTCAGAAGTAGATAGAGCTATGGTTATATTATTCAGTTAATGCATTTCACTGCATCTGTTGTGCAGAAGATTGTTTGTTTGGATTTAAACATACTCACCTGGAAATCGCAAACTTAACTTCTTAAGACCCGAGAATTTTGGTCCAAAGGCTTTCAGACACCTGAAAAAAGTCTGAAAGAAATGCTCCTCTTTAAATATGTATGTTTGATCAGTTGTAAACCTAATTTAGATCTGTAAGAAGAAAGAAAAATATATGTTTGAAGACAAACTAATCATTTCTAGGTGTCTAAAAGCCTATGTTATATTAAATAGGATAATCAATAAAAAGCATCATGGGTTCTACTTATATACTTCCTGCAATTATTCATATACTGGGATTTTTGCTGTGCAGCAGTGGCATTTTCCCAGTAGTGACACATTGTATTTGGAAAGAGGAAAACAGACAGTTCAGCCCCAGTCTCGGTGAAAGATCAGCTGACAACAACCTATTATACAAAGAGAATAAAACTCTGAAAAACAGAAATGAATGAACTGTTATAAAACACAGGCAGCTGATCTTTATAAGATGCAGGTGCAATGGCATGATAAAAAGAAGTACCTAAATGCAGGGAAAAACAACGTCTGACTATGAGTAACCAGACACTGAGCTTGCTTCTGGGCTGCCACAAAACGGGTTTCGTACGTCACCAAAGGTCTGCAAGTGTTCTTCTTTTTGACCAAAGATTAGAACAAAATTTCTGTGAAGCACCCGATTTTTGGTCCATTAAACACAATGTAATAGCTTGGATTCTTGACCTTTGTGTGCATCTACATGACATGTAAGAATGGAGCTTTTTTTAATCTTTAACACTGTGGGACAATACGCTTGGTGTTCTATTGTCAGACTTACATCTACTGGAAACATTAAGATCTAAACCTGAGTGAACCATGTAATGGTTTACCATTAGAGAAGCTCTTAACATCTTTCTGTTAAAACACCTTCAAACTGTGGTGATTTAGTTCTTTTAGGACTATTTCCCACTAATAGTTTCCATCTGTATAAGAGAGATTCCAATCTTATTGGTGAAAAACGACTAAGCAAGAGTGTTTTAGGTAACCAGAGAACTCAGTTTTTCCAGGAACTACATTAAGTGACTAGCTTCACCTGGGGGCCTGGCAATGAGATTACTTTTTTTGTTTCTTACTCACCACAGGGATTTAGCTGCTTTTTTTATTCAGGGCTTCCAGGGAACATTAATAGATAATACATGTGTTGGTCTCACCTTTAGATTTATGCTAAAAAATAAAAAACTGGCCAGTTAGTCAAGTTCACTGAGGATGCCTGCTCAGAACAGAGTGAGAGATCCATTTTCACCTTATTACAACTTATCTCCACCAAAAATGGTGGTTTACATGCCACAGATTAGCACTCATAAACACTATTCATTAGAGTGTTCCTCATGCGTCTCCCAAAGGTCGCTGCCAACAGATTACCCATGATTAATGTGGTGTGAAACTTGTGGCCATGACAAGCTGTGAACAAAACAAGTGAAAGATTTAGGCTTGGTAAAAATAAACAGAGGATATTACGCATTAGTGAAGCATATTTTTTTGCTGAAAAACAACTAAATTCCTTCACTTCATCTCTGGCTTGGTTTTTTCCGGTACTGTCATCTATCTTTGCTGCCTTGGCTCTCACTTAGAATATTATTCTCCTTCTTTTGCCATGTGGATTTTTTTTTTTTAAACTGGCAAATGCGTATCTCTGGCTAAATGAAGTGTGGATGTTTTGTGATGACAAGAGCCCCCCCCCCAAAAAAAGAGTGATTTGGCTTTAAGAGCCAAAGCTTTGACATTAAATTGTTCATATTTTTAACAAAATCAATTCTCTCTCTGTTTATGTTTTAAACAAAACTTTGTGAAGTTATACAGCTTATACAAATGGTAGGAATGGTTAGTTTGGTAGGAACCATTGTTGTTAGAACAAGTCTGACCACAGAAACTATAATTTTTTTTTTAATTTGGTTTGGTGCAATGCCTTCAAATTTTTACCACAGACCGAAAATAAATTTGCTCAAGAAAGACCCAGACCAGCATGATTCTAGTCAGAACCACAAGTCTTACCCATAACATGACGTTGAGTAAAGCTTGGTTCACACGGTTCAGTTTATGACCGTCAAAGACAAAATCTTTCATCGTGACAGAATTAGAGAAAATCTCCGGTTGTGAACTGGCAGTTTACAATCGTTCAATACGACAGGTGTAACAACTGCTCTGTCACAACCAAAGATAACTCATGACAAACATCAAGAAGTGTGAGAAACTTTCTGGGAAAATGGTAGACTTTGACTGCTACTGCTGAAGACGTCTTTTTAGCTTCCTCGTTTTTCTCCTCCCTTGTCTATTCCTCATCCTGGTCTTGCTCTGTTAGAGTCTGACTCTAACACCATTTTCAACTGATCTCTTTATCGGATCTGTCTTACACAGTTCTGCTGTGGCAATAAATAAATAAATGTACCTGACAATCTTCCATTGTATAATGAGAGATGGGTTACAATCTAGATTTTACCATATCAAGTTCAATACCAAGTGTCATGTTCATGTCATGTAGGATTTTTGAGATTGCACATTTTACTGTAGCTGTTGTTTTCAAGTAGAGCTTAAAACAGCCTTGAATGTATTCAATTTGATGGATGATAATTTAAGATTAATTCAAATTAATTTTAATTTAATTGTTAGCACCAGTTTAGTTGCAGCAAGAATGTTCTGGGTTCAAATCTTGGCCAGGGATGTTTCAGCATTGGGATTATATGTTCTCCCTATGCATGCATGGGTTCTCTCTGGGTACACCAGCTTCCTCTCAGGGTCCAAAAAAACACATTAGCAAAATTGTTTCTCTAAATAGCCCCTAGAAGTGTATCTCTCCTGTGGAACCAACTACCAGTTTTAGTCCGTGAGGCAGACACCCTGTCTACTTTTAAGACTGGCTTAGGTTTTCCTGAGCTATCTCTGTAGTTATGCTGCTATAGGCTTAGGCTGCTGGAGGACATCAAGATCTATTTCTCTTACTCTGTTGAGTTCTCCTACTGTTCTCCAATTTCCATTAGTTGTTATTTCAACTGTACACTTTATGTTCTCTCTGTCTTTGTTCCCTTCATAGTAGGTACACCTGGTCTGGCGTTCTGTTAGCTGTGACACCATCCAGGGGCGCGGATCATCTGCCATTACCATATGACATAGAAAGGATTCCTGAATCAATGTGTGCTTCTGTGTTTTCTTATGTCTCTTCTCTGTCTTCTCAAACCCCCTATAGGTCGAGGCAGATGACTGTTCACACTGAGCCTGGTTCTGCCGGATGTTTTCCTTCCTGTTAAAGGGGAGTTTTACTCTCCACTGTCGCTTCATGCATGCTCAGTATGAGGGATTGCTGCAAAGACAGCAAAGTGGCTCTACGTTGTTTTAGGAGGAGTGAATGCTGCTTGTCAAGACTTGATGCAATCTGCTGGGTTTCCTTGGTTAGGAAACTTCTTGACCAATGTGATTTGAATTAATTTGACTTTGTAAAGTGCCTGGAGATGACATGTGTTGGGAATTGTTGCTGTATAAATAAAATCGTATTGATAGATGGTTGTTTGTCCTATGTGTCTCTGTGTTGCCCTGTAATAGATTGGTGACCTGTTCAAGGTGTGGCCCTCCTCTGGTCCATCAAACCATTTTCTCTGATCTATCCGATTCTAACTCAAGAGGGCGCTGTTTCACTGATCCTTTCATGACTCCTGAGGGATGAAACTTTTTTAGCAGACAGCCTTTGCAAAACAGTGTTCACCTCATATCAGAAGCTAATACTGGCATTAATAATTAATAAATACTGTTTACGCTTATAACACTTACTAAAACAAATTGAAAGAGTTAATGTAGGATATCTGATATGCAATGAAATTACCTATTCTTGATAAAATCCTCTATCTTGGTTTTGTGGAACAGGCCTCAGAGCATGACATAAGTCCTGTTGGGTTTAGAGATTTTTTTCTGTGTGTGTTTGTTTTTCTTGTCCTGTAGCGTTTTAGATGTGTAGCACTTTTCCTAATATGTATGTGGAACTGGTCTAAGGTGACAGCTATTTAGAGGGTGCATGGGAGCCATTTTTATTTCAACTGCTGTTGAAAGGGTTGCAAAATCATCTTTACTTCTTGCACTGAAAATGTCCTTGACATGTGCCTGTTTAGTTGACCAAGGCAATTTATCTGCAAGTAGAACAAGAGAAATTAAGCTTTCATACCAGCTTCAGTGCTCACAATAATATTAATATTGAATCCATGGATTTGTTCTTCGGCCTCAGGTGTTTTTTGCTCCCAAGATCAGGCTTCCACTAGAGAAGCTTTATGAAAATTAACAGAGCCTTTGTTTTGGCATCATGAGCTAGCAGTAATTATATACCAGCGTTGTTCCAACCACTTTTGACACATAAATGTTGCTTAAAAAGCAAATGTATTTAAACTGTAATGTATTTGAACGTTAGTACGGCCGTTTTTCTGCAGTGGCTCTGGTCTAAATAAAGAGCAGCTCATGACACAGCAGTGCTCAGTAGCCCTCCCTTTGAGCTCTGAAATACTCTGAGCAGAACATTATCAACAGTGAGGCTATAAACAGGAGCACCCTTTAGGCCTTCATCAATTTCTCTGTTTTTGTTTAGTCAGGCCCGCGGGCGTCTGCGCTCTGTCATTTAGCTGCTGTGTTCTTGCCTTGACTCAGAGTTTCTGCTCCCAAGTAAGCCCCACTGACATATTATTCACATACGCACATGTAAATGTGGAAGCTTTAATGCTTTGTCTGTCGCTGAGCTGTGAAGCAGCTGTCATACTTAACCTCCTCTCACTGATTTCTGTCTCACTGCGTTGTAGATGTACAAAAAAATAAGCTCTAAGTAACTTTAGCCACTAAAAATCTTCTTCATGTGGTATTTCCCACAGAAGAAATGAGGCGGCAAAATAGCAAAGGCATTTAAAGCAAATGTTTTTAATTCCTGCCACAGCATATTAAATCCTTGCTGTGAGGAAATGGTCTGACTGTATTGTTTACAGCGAAACTGAGTGCATTTTATGTCTTGTAGTATTACTACTGACATCAGATTGGCTTCTATCATAAGATGTTTCTTAGTTCTTTTTCCTCCTAAAGTTGTGTTCATATTTTTTGTATTTCTCACTTCCCCTTATTTTAAATGAAAGTAAGATTAAACTTTTGCTAAGAAAATTATTTGATTAATTAAAACTACCGCAAAGGTTGATTCCGATTTGATGCATTGTTGCTTCATAGAGTATCTCATATCAAACGGCTTTATTTTTACAGAAAAATCTAATTATTTACTTCAATTTGTAAGTTTTTTTTTTCTGAAAAGGTAAAGTTTTTTGAGCCATATCCTCAGGTTATCAATCTGATTAAAAAAACAGATTATCTCCTGCCCCCAGTAAACACAACCGATCATACGGTGCAGGAGGAGGATTGGGTGTGTCTGTCAAAGATACTGTATTTTGGTGCAAAATGTGTGAGCTTAAGAACAAAAGCATAATACATTGTGAAGATGCTGGGTGATGCTTGTAAAGAGAATGTCACTATCAATTGCAACAAGTCCTTTACCGGCATGGGCTGAAGGACTACTCAGAGAGGAACAAGCCGTTACTCCAAAAGCCACATGAAATGTCCGATTACAGTTTGCAGAAGCACACAAGGACATAGACCTTTTCACCTCCTGTGGTCTGATAACAATGTATTTCTTCTCATCAGATAATGAAAAGAAACAGCAGTGCCTCTCCAGAACAAAACCCTTACTGACTTCCCTACCTTGGACAAATGCGCACTACTGTCAATGCAAGACAGAATTACAAGACACCATTTACCTCTGGTACCTACTGTAGGCTTCTATTATTATAATAATAATAATAATAATAATTATTATTATTATTATTATTATATAGAAAACAAAATAATTTGTGAACATAAAAAACCCTTTTAAGCCATACTGTTTCCTTTTTCCAAAAATAATCTGAAGATTTATAGGTAACAGTTGATTCTATTGTTTTTTTTTTTTATATTTGGTTATCTTCGTTTGCATGTAGGATCCCAACTGGATTTAGGTTCGTTGGTAGACTTGGAATAGGGGAACTAAAGTAGAGGAAGAAAACAATGGGGGGGGGGATGTCAAATTCTGTTTTTCAGTTGAAGGTTCAGTTATTGTAAAGACTGGTAAATATATATGTTTGTGTTAGAAAACTGATGGATGGATGTGCTTTATTTAATTTCTTTGTCATACTCCTTTACCCAGTCAACATGATGTCAAATGCCGAAGCTCAAATAGTATTGCTCCCTCTTCTGGACAAAAAATAGTATAGCCAAATCCCGTTAATGTAAAAAGTGCAAATGGAAAATACACATCTTAATAAATCAACATTGATAAAAACCAACAATATGTTTTTCACATCTACATTAAGAATCCTTAAGCATTACATTTGAATTAAGAGATTTTTTTTAATTGGCTGTTTCCGCTCCCGCTTCCTCTTGTCATGACGTCCTTCCTGTTTCACCAGAGGGACACGTGCAAGGTTTAACATCTCTGAGTTGAGAAGGGAAGGCTTCAAACTTCAGCTTTTGTGCTCCTCCGTTCGGTTTACAGATTTCATTCTCCCGTGGAAGGCGTTACTGAATAAGCAGCCAACATGGTAAAGCCTCAGTTTAAGGGAAGGAGCTCGATAAATCCCTCTACTTCCAGCAGCAACCCCGGTAAGCTAGAGCGTTTGTTTACACCTGGAGCTAGCTGTGGCTAATGGCGTTAGCTGGCTCGTCTCTCCACTATGATCTGTTTAAACAAATATGTCACTGTGATAGTTTACATAACATTTTGCCTCCCGTCATATATGCTATAAATGACATTTATGGTCACAGTTTTTTTTTTATTTCGGGGAAAAAACGCGACAGAAGTTTCCCGTGAGAATAGAAAGCTCTCCTAGTGTCTGTTTTATTATGTTAGACTGGCTCTTAACGTGTTTCAAAAGCTAGAAGTTTATATAAAGAAGAAATGTTATGTATTGGAAAAACTCACGAATGGCTCAAGAGAGGAAAAAGTTATCTGTTAATATTTTTTCCCCAGTGTTTGGCAGGATTAACATCGTTTTGACGGTTTTAATCAGGATGATCAGGGTGTTAAGACTTTAACTTGAACAAGTTCATCTTAATAAATTTAGAATATCAGTGAGTAGTCAATTTCTGGAGCGTAAGGTATAAAGTGAAAAACATTTGATTTGTTAAACTACGACTACATAATTTTAGAAAAACTTGACTTTTGTAATATTATTGATAAATGTTGCAATGACATTACGTTATTTACCATGACTAACCCATGCAGGTGACCAAATATATTTTTGGGAAGCAGTCTTTCAGGGCCTGGCACTTACAATCTTATCGCCTTCAAATGGTTACATTCAGTCATTTGCAGCTGTGACATTGTATGTAATGATTTTGCTATGATATAGTGATTTGATATATATTTGCAACTTTAAATTACAACAATGGTGATGCATGTCAGAAATGTAGTTTTGATTTTTGACAACCATCGTCTACAGCTAATTTAAAAACAATCAGTTTGTCTAAAAGTTTAATTTTACACTAACAGAAAAGTGTGCTGCAAACAAGAATATGGCGCAATTTTATAATATATTTCTCTGGATTGTATTGTTTCGGTGATATTTTGGACATGAAACCCTCATTTAAAGAGCTCAACATCAGCTTTTAAATTGTTCAGTTCCTAAAACAACGCTTCATAAAAAAATGTGGAATGTGTGAATGTGAGCAGTCCCAATGTTTGAAGTAATGTCATTGCTAATGTAATGGGATTTTCTTCTCTTTTGTCTTCTGTGTCATTTCTTTTTTGCTTTGTTTTTTTTGTCCGTGCAATTTTTTGCATATGTAAAGTCTTACACTGTTTTAAAAACCGTTTTGATCACGGGTTATGAACACAAGTCAAATTTTTATTTTTTCACAGATCGAGCCAAAGGTGCAGGCGGGAACAACATGAGGGACCGAGCAACTATCAAGCGGCTGAATATGTACAGACAAAAGCAAAGATGGTAATGAATGATGACATATTGCAACAGGATCATTTGGAGTCTCCGGGTTAAATCTAGAAATAGGTGTTGTGCTGGCTCTGATCGTTTGGTTCTGTTTGCAGTAACAACCGAGGTAAAGTTATCAAACCTTTACAGTACCAGTCTACTGTAGCTCCAGGAACCGTTGCCAGAGTTGAACCCAACATCAAATGGTTCGGTGAGTATGTTTTCCTTCTGTTGCTGCTAATGGTGTTAGAGACACACATTATGTATTTGCACGTTGCATTTACATTTGTCTTTATTTATATTTTATCTTTAATTGAAAAAAACAACAACAGTTAAAGTAATATTTTAGTCAAGATACAGTGCACACAGGTATGTTGTGGAGAAACTTACATCATGCTTGCAGTGTATATGATTGTAAGTATATATCTCCCTGTATGCTATGAGAAACATTTGCTTTATTTTCTTTTGTGGAAACAATAATGATATGAGATAGTTTTCCTCAAACGTTTAACGGTCCCCTAGTTTAATTTCTGTAAGGAATACATTTTGTGTTGGGATGCTTTATAGACAGCTGTGTCTGAATGTCTCTGATTTGATCCACAGCTTCTGTAAATGTGATTTAAATATAAGATATTTAAACCAACTGAGCCTTGATTTGTGCTTGGGCGTTTGCATTTCAGCAAACACCCGGGTGATAAAGCAGTCGTCCCTCCAGAAGTTCCAGGATGAAATGGGCGCAGTGCAGAAGGATCCGTATCGTGTGGTGATGAGGCCAAGCAAGCTGCCCATGTCTCTTTTGCATGACAGAGCTAAAGCCCATGTGAGTAAAGTCCCATCAATCTCTTGGTGCAGTGTTGAAGTTGTTTGACCGATTTGGACAACTTTATTGTCATTTTGTATGTACAGAGTGCATACGGAACGAAATTTCGTTGCATACAGCTTACGACAATGTAATGATATTGCAGTTGGTTCTCCTTTGTTAGGCTTTCCGTTTTCTACGGCATGACAAAGGGCAAATCCAAATATTCCCAAATTGGTTTTGTTGTTGTGCTGTTTTGTATATAAATTAAGAAAATTGGTCGTTTTAGAATCTGCTCAAGATGCCCGTTCAGCACAATGCAAAAGTATCTGTACCTCTGAAACGTACAATAAATGCAGTCTTATTGTATTTATTGGTGTTTTGTTAGACAGAACAGTACATCAAGTGGAAAAATAGGATACACCGTTTTTTTGTTGTTTTTTTTTTTCGTGAAAAAATATCTGAAAAGTGTACCGTGCATTTGTATTCAGCCCACCTGCCTGCAAATATCTCCCAGTTTTGCAGATCTAGAAACTGACATTTGTGCCCGTTCTTTTCCACACTTTGTAAAATAGCTGAATCCTTGACCTGAACCTCTCCATCGTAGCTCTGGTTGTATGTTCACAGACGGCTGCCGCCGTAAAGAAGCTTATACCCGCCTGCAGTCATAGCGGGGTTTGCAGCCTCATCCTGGCTGCAAAGACAGCAGTCTCACTGACAGCGCTGTCTGTGAAACTGCTGCAGAAGTGTAAAGGCTATCACGGCTCCCTCACGTCACTGGAGAACAAATGGTGCTTTCACGGGGACGTCGCTAATAGAACAGGAAAAAAAAGACAAGAAGTTGCTGTTTTGAAAATGGATATATCTGTGGAACAGGAGTCTGAAAAGTCGTGTGTTTGGCCAGGAAGGTTTGACATATTCTAGGTTTGCAGTTGTGCCACACTCTTTCAGTCTTCACTAAATGCCTTGAACAGTGCTCTTTGAGATGTTAAAATCTCTGAATATTGTTCTTCTAAACTAACCCTGCTTTAAATTTCTCTTCTTTCCACTTTGCAGTTATGTGTTGGTCTACAATGATTGATTGTGATAAAATGTGAAAAATGTTTCCGGTGTATGAATACACCGTATGCTGTGTATTAATGCTTTCCTGTTCCTGGAAACTGTCGTGTGAAGTCCAATATACAATTACTTAGATGAACTAAGTTGTTCCAGAAAAAGTCACATGAATTTGTGATTTTCTTATGGGGTCTTTGTTAAGGATCTTGGCGCATGTATTTTCTGACAGCCTCTGTAACCATGTCCTCCTCATGGAAATGTTGCAGTAGAGGTATGGCTTATGTTTTAGAATCACTGGAACATTTGATTAGCGCTGGCTCGGTCCCGGGGTGTATTGTTGGCTCTTTCGTTGCATATTTGAGAGCTCTGTTTACTGTATACTTTAGTTCTGTGTTTGCCTTAAAGCCTAGGAAGGACCGTATCCAATTTTAGCTCTAATTCAGGAAGGCGGGTTGCTTTTCATCATCAGTTAGAAATTTCCTTCACTGTGTCCCATCAGAGATCCACTTTTGATTTACCGCCAACTTATGTCATGCATTTTTATCCATGAAACAACTTAACTGTTGATTCATTTCATTCATTCGTTTATTTAACAGACTCAAGGTCCACATAGACATAATAAAAGATAAATGCAACAAATGATAACACACCAAAGATCATACATGACTTGCATACCAGTGTTTCCACAAAAATGACTGGTAGCGTAGTTCACTGACTGAAGGATGTGACGCCATTACAATAAGACTGTTCTGTGAGCTGCACAAACAACACAAACTTATACATCGTTTCTCCTGACACGTGCATTACGAAACATCTGACTTGCAGTATTGAACCTGGGTTCTGAAGGAGCGATGATAGGCGACCGTAAGCTTCTGCATGCTCGCCTTTTTAAATCTACCCCACAGCGGAGCTGTACACTAAGGTGTACAGTAAGCTTTAAATAAACTGATCTGTACCTCATTTCAGCACGTGTGATTTTAATTTATCAATTAAAGCGGTTGACCCGGTCAAACGCCTTAGAAGCATATAAAACCAATTAGCACAGATGAATTTTGCCTGCGCTGTCTCCTTCGGGCCATAATTAGAGAAATCAGTTCCTAACTTGGCTTTGAAACCAAACTGATTATCTGTTGTCCAAATGAACTGTTTAAGATAATCTGGCAGTATTTTCTCTAGCACTTTAGATACCAAACTGGCTAAGGCTATTAGCCTGTAGTTATCCACGCTTCCAACCCTACCAGTTTTTTCCTTAATTATAGGCACTAGAGTAACGAGCAACGAAGAAACGGGTAACTGCCCATGGGTCACAAACCCAGAAAAACACATGGCCAACAGTACAGCAACCTTTTCGCTAGCACACTTGAGATGTTCTGTTGCCTTATTATCAGGCAACTTTGCTATTCCTTGCCAGACTTCATTTGGGGTGATCATCACTTTATCTCTCATAGCCATACTTTCCGTTTTCATAGGGATCACTTTTAACACAAAATGATGTTGTCTCCAAAGTTCGTCTATATTATCAACCCCAGATACGCCCTTCAAAGCCATGCTCCTTCATATGATGTTTTTGTTTTACTCTACAGGGGTGTGTGAGAGCTTAAACACGATTTGCTTCTAAGAAACATCACATATACACATTTTGGCCTTTTTCCTATTGGAAAAACAAGATGAGGACTTTAAATTTAAGGACTACTGCAGCCTTTTTATTTGTTACTGCTAGATCAATGACCTTAAAGTATTTTTTTTTGATGTGATTGCAGAACTCTAAGGTGCACATTCTAGACACTGAGGGTTTCGAGACCACGTTTGGACCTAAGGCTCAGAGGAAGCGTCCCATTCTCATGGTTGGGGATGTGAAGGACCTTGTCGAGAAAGCAGAGGCTTCTGTGCTGAGCTACGACGCAGACAAAGACACAAACCTGGTGACGGAGGACACGGGCGTCCGGTACGAGTTTCACTTCTAATTACAAAACCTGGTTTGGTTTGGGTCAGCTGTCACCTTTTAAGATGATGGCTTTTTGTTTTTGCAACAGGGATGAAGTTCGTGAAGAGATTTTCAAAAAGGGTCAATCAAAGAGGATCTGGGGGGAACTGTACAAGGTGACAGGTTTTAAACTTCTTTTGTCTTTCCTATGTTCATGATTTGAGTGCTGGTAGTAAAGTTGTGACCAAAGTATTTAAAAAGGACCAGAAATATCTCCCATCTGGTATAGTTCTGACCAAGAATTTTCAAACCAGGGAAAAATGGCTACCGTGTGATCACGCTGTCACCTGTCTTGGGCATTTTGTGGCCAACAAAGAAGCTGATCTGTAATGGTGTGAACTATAATCAGGTCATTTCTGTTTGTCCATCATCAGCTCTTCTCACATTTTGGATCCCTGCGTGTTCTTTCCCAGGTCTCTCTGTCCTAAAACCGAATGTATCAGTTTTGATGTCTCTTGCAAAAGGAAAAGCGACCAACGTTCCCTTTTCAAAAAGGAAAAAGCCGGGACTCCATGTCTTATTTTTGGCTTCATATACTATTTGCATTGGTGTTTTCCCCCCCCTAAGTTTCAGTCCAGATAGGATCACCTTTTCTCATGTGTGAACAATAATGAATGGCTTATATGATGAGCTTAGCTAACACGGAGCTAACAGGGTTTCTCAGCCTGTGAGCTGACAGTAAGTGTGGAGACAGACGATGGGTTGCAACGCCATTCAGCACAGCTTCGAGCTGATCTGAATAAAACTACACCACTGCTTTCTCCTAATATTGGTTAAGAGGACGGGTTAGTTTCCACTGTCAGTATACACGCAGCATGTACATGAGGACTTTTTTTTTTTTTTTTTTTGCCTTGTTCCATAGCAACACTGTAAATCTGGCAGGACAGTGTAGCGGCGCTAGCAGCTAGCATCCCCTTGTCGCGGAGACAAAGCTTTAGTTCTGCCTTGAGACCTAGATCTTCTTGCTGTGCTACAGCCCAAAACTAATGCGATCGGAGCTCCCCCACCAAAATGTCAGTACAGGTCTGGATGCTGTGGAGACTGCGCAGACCGATGGAGAGATATTGCTGACCAAGGAGTCTCTTATTTCTGGAGCAACTCCCCCTGCTGCTTAGGCGTCAAGAGACAGGACAGTTGCTGTTTGATCTTCTGACAACTGATGAAATGCAGTTTCATTTCTATTTAATTTAAAATACCCTTTAAGAAAATCTATAGTGATTGTGGACGTCGGCTGATCCTCTGACAGATGGCTTTAATGGCACCGAGTATTTTTCTTCATGGCCTCTGTTGCACTGAAGCTGTGTCTCAGGCTGGATTCTTGCTTTAAAGGTGATCGACTCGTCTGATGTCGTCATCCAAGTGCTGGACGCCCGCGATCCGATTGGAACCCGCTCCAAGAGCATCGAGACATATCTGAAAAAAGAGAAACCCTGGAAGCATCTCATCTTTGTGCTGAACAAGTGTGACCTCATCCCTACCTGGGTCACGGTGAGATTTCTGGTTGCATTCTCTCCTTTGGTTTCCTGCGTTGTTGTAGCTCTGACTATTTTTGTTCTGTTGTAATTTGTCTTCTCTCCTTTTTTTTTTTTTCTCTCAGAAACGGTGGGTTGCCGTTTTGTCCCAAGAGTACCCGACTCTGGCTTTCCATGCCAGCCTGACCAACTCGTTTGGGAAAGGCTCTCTCATTCAGCTCCTCAGGCAGTTTGGGAAGGTAAGCTAAAGCCTCCAGATCGAAAATATCTTCTCCTATAAAGTGTTATGGTTAAATAAAAATGTCAAATGAAGGTAAAATTAACATTTAATACAACAACTTGTCTGAGAATTCAAATCGCAGCATTTCAGCAAAATAATGGCAGTGAATAAAACTATTCAAATTTAAGATACTGTTCAAATTTAAGAATAATTTGACCTAATTGTGAGAATCCAGATCAAAAATATCCTTTTAAAGTCTTTAGTCTTTAAAAACATCAGGAATTCTCATTTGCCTTCAGATTATTCAACAAATGAGGGCCCTAATAAGAAAAAGATCCCTCGCAGTGCGTTTGTTTTTTTGTTTTGTTCTTACTGTTGTAGTTGTGTCCAGATACCCTTTTCTGGATACCTGAGAGATCTGGATGGTATGTGAAAAAAGTTAATCTGATAAATATGTGATTCTAAGATTTTTAAGTCAGTAAAAGCATCTTGAAATTCACTCTGAAACATAAAGGAATCCAAGAGTTTGAAGCATGATTTTTGTTTTGCTCTTAGGGGGTATGTTAACCTGGCAAGCCAGATTGATAATGTGTAGCACTCTACGTTCTGCATATTATCAATCTGGGCCCGCTCCCATCGAATCTGTTCAGGGAAAGGAGCGACATTCAGCTGAACTTTCCGAGCTGATTGGGCAAAGCGACACCTAGTGCCCGCCTACCAAAGGTTGGTTTTAGCCAATCACGGTATTAAATGAAAATGAAAGCAGCAGTTTCATGAGAAACCACAAGTTACGCTGGTCAAGGCACTTCTTGCTGTTCTTCTTTCGAGACAAAACAGATGTGGTCCTCCTGCGCCGCCGTGTTTGTTGGTTCGACTGTTGGCTCAGCAGCTCATGCTTTCAGCACAGCTGTATGCCCCACCTTAAACTATAATGCTGCAACGTGATTGGCCCGTAACGTCTTTGCCTCGGCCCCAAGCGGTTGAAGCCGGAGCGGAAACGAGGTGGATTCTCATGTGTTTGTGAACGCATAAATTACCGCAAGAATTAAGGTTGCAAGCATAGTTAGTGTGTTATACAGTAACACACTAATTATAAGCTGGTTAGTGAAGCTGTCTGCTCAGGTTTGAATTGCCTGTTGCAGTTTTAAAACAATGTTGCCTTTAATAAAAGTGAGCGACTATGGCTGTTCAAGGTTATGGTGACCAGAAATATTTCCAAATAGCTGAAACTATCCTTAGTGAGAGAAATCTAGTAGACCCTTTTCAGCCAGCTGACTGACAGTGTGCAGCAGCATGTGGGGAAAGGGGAGCACTGTTACTCTGAGGTCCATGCTGCCACAGAGAACATGAGTCACTCCGGCACTTTGTCTGTTCTCCCATCAAAAGGACTTTTGTTCTTGGTTTCCCTGCTATCTACAGCTGGCCCCCACCTACTCATCTGGGCAACTTCTGGTTTCTAATTAGTTCAGTCTGTTTCATGCACTTCAGAAAACTCTTTGAGTGAAAGTCACCTTATAAATAAATCGTAAGTTATTTGGCTTTATACCTGCCAAACTGCCTCTGCTTCCAACATGTTTGATCGATGAAGTGGGATGCTTTAAATCTTGAGCTGTTTTGCTGTCCAAAGATTTAGTTCCAGAAAGTTGACCTTTATAAACTTTCTCAAGCTCCTTTTGCTGTGGGCATTTTGTATTTGTGCTGTATTTACACTGGAAACAAAACGAAGACAATTGTTTACTGCATTGAGCAAACATTTAAGTTGGTATAATGCTTGTTGCTTAAGTGGTTCCATACAAGAGCGTTTTCCAGACGGAGTTTTGTGTTTTTCTTTGCCCAAAGCTCCACACAGACAAGAAACAGATAAGCGTGGGCTTCATTGGGTATCCAAACGTGGGAAAGAGTTCAGTTATCAACACCCTGCGGTCCAAGAAGGTCTGCAACGTGGCGCCCATTGCTGGAGAAACGAAGGTAAAGTTGACTTTTTACCTCATGTGTTGAGAGTCTGGACAAAAAAAACTCTGGGAGTCTTCCAGGCTGCTTAATTCTGGAAACATTAATATCTGCGCCAACAGACCTATTTACCTTTGTGTTGTGCCTTTTGCCCATCGCTCTGGGTATTTTCTTTGAGCTGCAGCCTGTATCCTTAGTTTCCCATCTTGTCTTGCATGGTCAATATTAGTTGAGACCAGTTATACCTGCACTGCTGCTCAAAGCTCCTTGTTTAAACGTGCAAGTCCATCGAAGCACCATCTAATTACTCAGGGTTAAATTTGAGAAGATCCCTATGAGATAGATTTAATTGTTTACATTTGTGTACTTCTCACGGTTAGCATCCGTCTCCTACTTCTCGTAGGTGTGGCAGTACATCACCCTGATGAGGCGCATCTTCCTCATCGACTGCCCCGGTGTTGTTTACCCATCAGAGGACAGTGAGTCTGATATTGTCCTAAAAGGAGTGGTAAGTTCTTTTTTTGTTATTTTTGTCAGTATTTTTGTCATTTTTTACAGTTGTGTTTATTCTGTTCCTTAAATCCAAATGGTTTAAGAGAATAGATCTCTGGTTTCTGCATAAAGCTTATGCAGAAGTGAGAAAACTGCTCCAAGGAAACATGGGGTTCCTACAAAGTCTGAAAAGAAAATCATTAGTTTAATTTGATCTTTTTCCAAGTCTGAACAGTTTGTGGCATAAAAGATTTTAGTTCCCAGACATTTTC
Organism: Fundulus diaphanus; assembly: GCA_037039145.1. NCBI lineage: Eukaryota > Metazoa > Chordata > Actinopteri > Cyprinodontiformes > Fundulidae > Fundulus > Fundulus diaphanus. The sequence goes on from CM073130.1 coordinate 43,324,200, forward strand.
TTGATTTCATTGTGGAAATGAAAAAAATTTGGAAAATAAAAGGCCTTTTATATAAATTTATAGTGTGTTTACATGAAAACCTTTAACTTTGAGTGACCGTTTGACATCAACACATGAACATTTTACTTCCATAGATACATGCAAGCTCATTAAAAAAGAGCAAAGCTGGCCGTTCCTTTGACCAAAGATCTCTCAGTGCAAATATGCAAAATCCATAAAAATAATTTCACTGCAATAAAAAAAAGCTGTATTCACAATATTTCTTAATCTAGAATTAATGCTTTCTCACTCGCCGAGTTGTCATGTATGTCTGAGACAGAGCATTCATTCTACAACAGGGTATTATTATTCTAAAACCACAGACAATTTTTACATAGGCATCATTTTAAAATGTCTTGTAACATCTTGAGAACAATGAGAACATTACTGATTTTAGTATTTTATGACTGATTGTTTTTGTTTGAAATGCAGAGATCTAAACAAAGGTATTAACACTAAATGTGAACAGTAGTGAGGGTTGGCCGATAATTCAATAACAATGTATATCGATCGATAGACGTGTGGTTCAGTAGAAAAAGGGGGTCAATAAAAGTTCAATAGAAGAACAGTTTTCCTTCCTCATGCATTCTAGCCTATCGTGTAGGTTAATACTAGAGTCATTACATCCTCCCAACCAATCACAAAGGCAGAACAAGGAACTCTCCTTCAAGCTCTGCCTCCTTCAGAGTTTAGAGAGCATGTGTTGTTTTTCTTTCTTTTTTTTTAAGACTTAGTTTTGGTAGAAAGTTGGATGAGTAGAAGGTTGTTCTTTATTTAAAAATAGGTCACTAAACAACAGCATAAAATGGCCAGAGATGCACTTAAAATATCTTTTTTCTTTTTATTATCATCGATATTAATCAATCTGATTTGTATTTTATCGATTTTCTTTTTTTTCTGTCGTCAAGCTACACCCCATGTGGGGTACGGACACCCTGCTGAAAGCTCTCTCAGCTTAAAGGAAGTGCAGACATCTCTCTGCATGTTTGAGAAAATCTTTCTGTTGAAATACCTTTTTAAACATACATTGTTTGACTTCTTTTAAGCACAATTCTCACTGAAAAGCTAACCATCAGGCTTTTTTTTTTTTTTTTTTTTTTTTTACTTTGTAACAACTTTCACACCAACGATTATTGTAGTTAGTGTTAGCTGGTAACTCATTGTTGTGCATTCACTGATCGCAACAAGATTGGACTTTTGAATTCCAGCCCAGACTGTCACCGTTCAGGATGGATCCAAGTTAAAATCTTCTGATTCTGGTTGGGTTTTTTCTGTGCATCCCAGATTTAATTTTTTTTAAATTGAACAAGGATAATCAAGAGCCCAAAAAGCTATGAAAAGCCTTTTATTAAACAGCCTCAGCACACTTTTTTTTATTTTAGATCTGTTGAAAGTACAGATAAAATCAATAACATGGATGTCTTCGCTGAAAAAATCTAGAAATGCAATCACCAGCATAATTTTTTTTTTTTAACGGAGAATGTTTGTGGTTTGTGAAGTTTTGCATTGCAGGCAATCATAACTTCAAGGTTGTAAGTTCATATACACTATTTCTTCTTCCCCTCTTTCTTGGTAAGGTTCAAGTGGAGAAGATTAAAAACCCAGAAGAGCACATCGGTGCGGTACTGGAACGAGCCAAACCCGAGTACATCCAGAAGACTTACCGTATCCCGACATGGAGTTCTGCTGAAGACTTTCTTGAAAAGCTGGCATTTCGTACTGGGAAGCTTCTAAAGGTCACCCCCTAGTTTAGGATTTAAATACATTTTACTTACCGTGTTTTTCGGACTATAAGTCTCACTTTTTTTTCATATTTTGGCAGACTTATAGTCAGGTGCGACGTAAAAGGTAATTCATACTGACCAACATGAACCAAGTAGTAAACATTACCGTGTATAGCCACAAGAGGGCGATCTATGCTAGTCAAAACCATATGCTGCTCCTGTATTCCTTTAAAAATTAATTGAAACATTAACTTGGAGACAACAAAGACTGAACACAGGTTTGTATGTTGTCTCGCTGTTTCAGGATGTATTCACGCAGCGAAGCGTCGCGTGGTGCAGCTCCATGGGGAGCCCAGACTGCGACAGAACCCCGTCATTGGGCTGTCCATGAAGCTAATAACAGCTAGCGTTGGCTTCATTTGTCCGGGAGGTTTACAACTTCGCTGATGCACTTTCAAGAGCTTTAGTTACCTTTCTACGTTGCTCTCAATCATCTGCGTCATACTGCTAGCTCAGCACGTAGCACCGTTATGCTCAGCGTAATCTTAACGGCACATTTTTGGTAACTTGCCAGTTGGATTTACTGGCTTGTCGTGCTAATTTGCCCCATTTAAACCTCCCAGGTATGTTCCATGTTGTTCAGCCTGTTGTAGATGCAGTTGTGTAGTTGAATAAGTTGTCTTACCGGATTAAATGTCAGTTTTTAGTCTTGGATTTGTTTTAAATAAATTTCTAAATGAATGTGACTAGTCCACTGCGACTTAGGCTATGTTCACATTGCAGGGAAATGCGACCCGAATTCGATCTTTTTGCCCATATCCGTCTTTTTCACGGCAGTGTGAACGACCCAGTTCCGATCTTTTCATCCCCCAAAAATCTGATTTGTGCCACTTCCATATGTGGTACTAATTCGGATACGTATCTGATATTTTTCAAAGCATCCGCTGTCTGAACGGTCATGTCGCATTTTATCATTCTTTCACCTCACTCTCCTGTCTCTCACTACACATCCACACAGCTGTAGCTGTTAGCGCTCCATAAAAGACCGTTGTTATTAGCTGTACTGCTTTCTTCTTACCTTATTACGCCTTATTGTTACACTGTTCCCCCGGCACCTTATGATGTGGTCTTAATATTGTCCGCTCTCATTGCTCAACAGCTTTCTAATAATAACAAGGAGAGATTCTGGCCGGTATCCGCTTTTCTTATTTTTTTCTATTTTTTTTTTCTTTTTTTTTTTTTACATAACTTTATTGAGCACTTCTAGAAACAATTACATTCACAATTACTTCCGCAAACGGCGCACTGCTGTGTGACGCCTCCTTCCTTTCATCCGCGCACGCAGGTCGCTTTGCAGTCTTGAACCGTTCAGACGGCCGCATTTAATAGTAGTTTGAACAGCCACCTCAAAAAAATCAGATTTCAGCAAAAAATGGGGATTGAGTAACAAGACCTGCAGTGTGAACATAGCCTTATGTGTTTTTCCTCTTTATGATGCATTTTTTTGACTGATGTGACTTATAGTCCGAAAAATACGGTATTTTATTTGATTTATAATATTGATCTTTTTATATTTTAAAAAATGTCAGGTTTCAGTATTGAAATTATAAACTGTTTGTATGACCCGTGTCTACAGGGAGGTGAGCCCGATCTGAGTACGGTCTCCAAAATGGTGTTAAATGACTGGCAGAGAGGACGGATCCCTTTCTTTGTGAAGCCGCCTGGACCTGAGGGAGATCCAGATGTACGTTTACAACTTCTTTCACTTCACCACCAGTCTGTTCTTTTTGTGTCCATTTCTAAATTACTATGTCTTCTGCAGAATGAAAAACCATTGCCCATCGAAAGACCACCTTCTGCGGTGGAGAACGTTCAGGAGGAACAGCAGGAAACTCCGAGCGCCATCTCAGGGCAACCGGAGGAGGAGCAGCAGCAGCGAAAGAAAGAGCAGGTCCAGAAGATCCTTGCTAATGTCCGACAGAACTTCGGCAAGATCAACGTTGCGCCGGAGTTCACTGAGGAAGATTTGATCCCAGTGGAGATGCCAGACCTAGATATGTCTGACTTTTCTGGTTCTGACGTCGGTGAGGATGCTGACGAAGACGGTGAGGAAGAGGAGCCCAGTGTAGAGGCAGCTAATGGAGACGCTGAGGTCTCTGAGGACACAACAACTCAGACCGACACGGCAAAAGACAAGAAGAGTTTACGGGAGGTCATCCGTGAGCACGATGAGAAAATTGCCAAGTACAAGCAGTTTCTAGACCGAGCAAAATCCAAGCGCTTCTCTGCAATCCGGTAAGTTCTGGTGTCCAAATTTCTTCTTACATGTTTCCTTTTGTCTTCTTTGGTTCAGTAATTCCAGAGAAATTCTGGCCACATCAGGGAGTTCCACCTAAATCAACCTCTGAGGACTAATTTTGACTAATTGGTAGCCTGGTCCCACACCATAGGTCATTGAATTCCTTTTATCAGCAATCACTTTGAGCCCAAAGACCAGATTACAAGTCGGATACCAGCTCTTTACCAAGTCTTAGTCCAATTTAGTTTATTCTAGAAGAAACAAACAGTTTGCTTTGCTTGGAAAAGTTAACAGTTTGCGGTTTGTTCATCTGTTTGGACAGAATACCAAAGGCCCTTTCTGACAAAGTGTTCACAGACCTCAAGGCCAAACAGGAAGCAGCAGCTAAACAAGAACAGAAGAAAGAGGATCAGTCAACAGGTATGGCCATTTATCGCTCCGAGTTTGGAAACGGATGTCGAAATATACGTCTGATGTGGTGGAGGTCAAAAACTCTTTGACTCGGTCAGCGTGACGTTTAAGTACTGAGGGCTGTTTTTTTTTTATCTGTCTGATTTCAGCTACAAACCAGAAGAGCAAGAAGAGGAAAATGGAGGAGGACGATGAGTCCATGCAGCAGCGCAGGCTTACATCTAAACAGGTTTGGAACTTTTTTTTTTGCCTTGTTTCTCTAACACCGTGCACACCTAGTTCAGACCTTCAGTCCGCGTTGGTCTACCATTTAAAAGTTCCAACAAAATTTACTGCAATGTGGCTGTGTGACAAAATGTAAAAGGGTTATTAATAATTTCGCATGCCGTTGTGGGTCAATGAGTCGTATATTTAAGGATAAAAACAGTTTCATGCGTCTGATTCCCTTTTCGTTCTCCTTTGCATGTCCACAGAGAAGAGCACTGGAACGCGCTCAGAAGGGGAAGAAGGTCGGTGTGCGTTACTACGAAACGCACAACGTGAAAAACAAGAACAAGAGCAGAAAGGCTCCAGCACCAACTGCAGAAAGTCGTGGGGCTAAAAGATCAAAGCACTAGACTGGCAATAAACACAAATGTATTTAAATTAGCCAAGTTGGCATTTTATTCCATTTTATTGAAATGACAAATTGGTTAAACTTAAAGCTAAACCTTGCCGTGTCTTTTTCCTGTGGTCACGTGATGCCTCACTTTGACTACAAGCAAACGGCTGCACCCGCCCCTCTCAACTCTTCAGTCACATGTAATTCATATTTCACAAGCGAGCCGCTCTCTTGACATTCAAGAGAAATGTGCAGTTTGTTAACTGCTTGAAATATAGCTGTCGTGCTGTAAAAATAAATTGCAAAAACGTCTATAGTGTCAGCTCATTCATTTATCAAACGGAGGGGAAAAAACAGCTTGTATTCAAATCCGCTACCCTGCTTGTAAGGTTTCACTTCTTCGGCGTAATCATTCCTTCCAGTTGTGTCTGAAAACAAAAGAAATGCATTAGCATAAATGTTTAAACGTCACAACCTATCTATCTTTTCTTTTTTTTCTTTTCTGGGATAGATGTAAAGCGTCACCTTAAGCTGATGATTGGTTTTCTTCAAAAACTGAATCTCTTCATTATCCTTCCTTTCCTCCACTTGTCTCTTCTCTTTTTCCCTCTTTTCAATTGCATCACACCTCGCCTTCTGCTCGTCCAGTTGTTTCAGCAGCTCCTGCTTCTCTTCCTCCAGATACTCAATCTACAAAGGTGACAGAAAAAGACAGTAGAAAGTCTCCAGTCTCCTGCAGCACCTGATGTGTTCGACCGGATTTGTAACTAAAGCGCGATATAACAGGAGGGGAGAAAAGTTAAGAATAATCATACAATGATGGCCTTACTCTTTTTTCTACGTCCACTTTTCCCTGTTCAGCCTGCAGCGCCTTCCTCATGCCAAAAGCGATGCTGCTTTCGTACAGCGTCTGGTAGGTTGCGATGGTCATGTTGATTTCATCTCTGACTCGCAGCAGGAGCAGACCCCGCTCGGCACAGATGATGGTTACCTGTCTGATTATTTCATCTGGGAGGGGGTTAGGATCAAATGTATTGCGATGTAGAGCTCAAAAACACATTGACTGGAAAAGTTGGGTTGGAACGTTTACATGCGATCGTAAACTGCATGAATGTCACACGTTTTTGCCTTTTAATGATTTATATTGAACTGTCCAAATTTGTTGGTCGAGGCAGGAACTACATAAAATATCTTTAATAAAGAAGAGAATCGGATAACAAATTTGAATTTCTTGTTCTCTGGGATCCGCGGGCCCATTCACTGCAGCTGATTGTACCGTTTGCATAGGAATAATATGTAGATTCACAGCTCCTACCTTCCTCAACCAGGTTTGGTCCAACCGCACCATGACAGTCACCGATCTGGCTGGATATTTTGAACATTCGGCAGAACTTTTTTAACTAGTTTAACGGTACGTTCCGACCATCACCTGTTGTCGCGAGGTATGGATCACAACCGGAAGAATGAGGTCTTGGATAAAAGCAGCTCAAATTAGCTTCCAATGGAGTGTGGCCTGGCTCAGCCTTAGAGATGGGGTGAGCTAAAAGTAGACCCTCCGCTTCGAATGGAGCCACTTGGTTTAGGCATCTGATCGGGATGCCCCGTGGGCTCCTCCCTTTTGGAGGTTTTCTGGGCGTGTCCCACTGGGAGGAGACCCCGGGGAAGACGGGACTCACTGGAGGGACTATATATCCCGTCTGGCCTGGGAACTCCTTGGGATCCCCCAGAGAGTGATCTGGTGGATGTTGCCGGGCAGAAGGATGTCTGGCTTTCTCTCCTGGACTTGTTGCCCACAAGATCTCTGGGATAAGCAGGAGACTATGAATGGTTTAAGATGGTTGGTGAAAGGACACAGACCTGGCATTTAAGCAGAGCCTGTAACATTTCTAGTGGGTTGAGGTTGAGCAGTTCCAGAAAAGCAACATTTGTCTGCTTATCCATGCCAAAACCAGCTTTTCAATGTTGGAACACCCAATCGTGTCCATTTTCCAGGATCTACTTGTTGATATGAGGTGAGATTGCAAATCTTGTCATTTTTTCCCATTAACTTTGAGCAGTACACCAGTGCTGTTTCAGCAGGATGCCTCCACCCCCGTACTTAACAGCTGTTTCAGTATTTATAGTTTAGTATAGCTTTGTCCTGACCTCTCAAAACATTTGTCTTGAGATTATGGCCAAACAGCTCAATATTTATCTCCTGATGTGTATCTTGTCCCTGTTTACAATGATCTGCTTGAACCTTCATAGTTCCTGAATTGCTAAACTTATTTAATTTTGTCTGTGGGGGGGCTAGAGTTTGGGTCAGATGGTTGAGACACGTGAAAACTGAGTGTTTAGATGGGATAATGTTCCTTAACAGACACGAAAACTAGTTTGTTTGTTTTTGCGGCTGGCATTAGACTGTCCTTAGCTCTGATGAACATTTTAAAAATTATTTTTTGTAAAAGTTGTGTCCATCCCAGGCTATCCCTTATTTCAATTGTCTTTTACAAGACGACTGCTTAAATATTTTGTCAGAACTATGCTTAGAAGCTCGGGGACTTCAAAAAGGCTGATTAATTTTAACTTGGAGCACTCAGTTCTTATTAAAATTAAATAAAGCAGTTGTACTATCCTGGGAAAGACCACCTCAGTTACATCAATAAAGGGCAAAAGTGAATATAACATTCATGCCTGTGAATGGCCTGTAGTAAACTCAATTAACAGTATAGTGAGTTCCATGGTGCCATTTCCACTGCCTCCTTACCAAAACACTGAGAATAAAGTTCTCTGCGGATAGGGCAGATGCCTGTGTGTCTGGCCTGTCTCTGCTCCAGCTTTGTGTCCAACTTCTCCTCCAGGTGGATAATGTCTGCTCTTATACAAGGTGCACTGGATACCTTCTGCACCCACAGCTGGTTTCCTTCTGTCCATTCCCTGCAACATTGGTTGAGAGGTTTGAACCTAACAAACTGGTGCAGCAAGTGAGAACACAGGTATACCTGGGTGGGAGGATGGCATTCAGGATCTCCTCGTTTTCCAGCTTGTTGCCTTCACTGGATGCTGTTTTGGATTTAGGGAGTGGTGGAATTGGTATGGAGTCAGTGGACTGCTGAGGGATCACTCGTACTTGGCCCACCTGTTATGAGACGTATTCTGCATTGAGTTTATTATTCGTGATTCTAGAAGACTTTATCATTCAAGATGATTGCGTATGCATTGAAAAGATCTCAAGTAATTGAAAATGAAGTGCAAATTCACTGATTAAACTTCTACAATGCTCAAAAGAATCACTGCGGATTAACGATCAATCTACTTTAAATATTAATTTGATTTAGATTCCTTTCATCGAGGTGACAGCTCTCCATCCTCTGAATGATCTTTGTAACATTTTTTTCTTTTACATTCTGAAATTCAGAACCTCACTTATTACTTCAGACAGATGACGTAACAGCGGCCCAAGGCACAGGTATAAGTTAATCATTTTGCTTCAAATCTGTTTTCACATGTAATTTTTTCCCCAAATGGATCTCAATAAATTTGAATGTCTTCAAAAAGTGGATTCATTTAAACAATATTTTAATAATGTGAATTAGAATAGTACATTAGACTGTCAAATAGATGCCATTAAAAACAGCCATGTCATGTTACGGTCTGCACAATCATGGGGAACATTGCTGATTTGAAAGTTTTCCAGAAGCTGGCCGTTTAGAGTGCTGTATGTAAGCAAATGGAAAGGTGAGCGGAAGGAAAATGTGTGGTAGGTAAAGGTGCACAACCATAGACATAATGTCACATATTATGTCTATGGGTGTAACTACAGGCTTGAAATTATTATGATGTTGTGTTCCTTGTATGAAGAAACCCTTAGCTAAGAAGTTGATTCTTTTTTTCTTTGACAAAATTAATTTTGAGTTTCATTTCAGTTGTAAGCCACAATCATTAAAATTCACACAAAAAAATTAAACAATGCCATGGTCCTTCACACACACATATATGTATCAGGAATATTTTATTTGTCACCACGTGTTATAGATATAGAACAGAAATATATTTTTTTTAATTTCTAGATTTTCTAGATTAGATGCATATATTTACTATGCACTTGTGGCCACGCTGCAACGTTTTCATTGTTTGAGTTCAACAAATCTTCCCCTTCCTTCTTGGTAGCACTATTACCATCTCAGTGTTAAGTTGGCAACTTACCTTCGGATATTTTCCTCCTGAGCTGGTCTTGACCAACACTGGAGTGTCATATTTCAGAAGAGAATCAGCTGGCGGAATCATTTTCCCCCTTCTCCTTTTTTAATCTAAGGCAAAAATAAAGTTCGTTTAGCCTTCAGACACGGAAACTTCGTTGCTCTTCAAGTTCTTAACTGTTGATCTTGTTGTCGTGGTAACAGTGTCCTCACGTTCTTGGTGCCCTGTCTCAATCGCAGTATTTGTTTTAAATCAATTGTTGCGAAAACAGCGTACAACGTGTCTGCTTTTTTTCATATATCAACAAGGCTTTATTTTGTATTTTACTTTATTTTGTTTATTTATTTTTGGCGAGGGGGGCATATCGGATCTTTTTTGATAAAGATTTAGAACCGTAGACCCGTAGTAACGAGACGTCGGGGCGTTCGCCATATTGTGAGTGGCAAGCTGCCAGCTGAATCAGTCCGAATATGGTTGGAGACGGCTTTCAGTGTCCGTCTGTTTCGTTGTTTTGTATACTATATGTTCATTTTTAGGATTAGTATGCCTAATTGTGACCACTGAGTCAAGGTGACAAAATACGCTTTAAATTACCTTAAATTCATTCAACCAAACTGATTAATTTGAGTTGTATTAGTAATGATCAAACTGTAATCTTTCATTGTTGTATTTAGTAAATAGATAATTTGCGGGTGGGTGTGAAACCAGTTAAACTTATTTTTCCACATGGTAATACTGCAATTTCTATGCGTTATATTTTTACGTTTGTTTTGATACCTAGCGTGAAACATCCTTATAATAATATCACCACAGATGCCACAGTCACAGCTTGGCCTGTCGTGTGCAGCATATGTTGGATCAAAATCCCACTAACTATGACGGTGGCGCTGACGCCATGAGACGCTTATGTCACGTGGTGCGCTTGCGCAGAGCGGAACCCATGTAGACAGAAGGCAAGTACACCATCGAGAAAACTTTTTTGTGACCCACAGGAACCGGAAGTTGTGGTTACGACGCAATACGAGAAGTTTAGTAAGGCAGTTTTTTTAGTTTTGTGTATTTCTTCTGCGCAGAGATGTACATTTAGTTGCGTTAAACACGGACTGTCACGTTTATTTTTCAGTAAAAAAATAAAACAATGGCCAAAGAGAGACGACACCGAAGAAGGGAATCTCCCACGCGGGAGAACACAGTAAAGATAAAACAGGAGAAGCTGAGCCCCAGTAGGCCACAGAGATCACGCCGCTCGAGGTCCAGATCCACCGAAACCTCGAGCCCACCGAGAAGAAGAGCGAGCAGGTACGTGAAATACGGCTTTATATTACCCCACAGCGTGTGTGAGTGTGTGTATGTGTCGGCTGGATCAGAAGAAATCAGAACATATTGTCCCAGTACTTTATAAGCTATCATTTAACTGAGGTGATCGGTCCGGACCCATCAGCACCCAAAGATGCTGGTGCTGCGCTCATGAAACTGCATATTCATGTTTAATGATTAGTAATTCACGAACCCTGCCACCTTGATCGCTGACCAATAACACCGAATCTTGTAATAGTTGCTTACAGAAATGTAGCGAACGATCAAACGCCACTTCTGTGCGTTACCTGTTGCTACACTGTGTGCTGCAGCTTGTTGAGCTACCGTCAATCTCAGTGTTTGAAGTACTTACAATGAATGTTTTGATGCATCAATGCAGTAAAGGGCGTATGGGCATTTTTTGAGACAGTAAAATGCCAGCAGGTAGATTTTGTGCACAATTATTAGGCAAGTTGCATTTTTTGACCATATCATTTATATGTATATTTTCCAACTCCAAGTAGTATAAACATGAATGCTTATTGTATTTAAGCAAATCAGCTGACGTGTATTTGTGTAATGAGGGAGGATGGGGCCCAAAGACATCAACGCCCTATATCAAGGGGTGCTAATTATTAGGCAGCAGCTTTTCCTCGGGCGAAATGGGCCAGAAAAGAGATTTAAGCGACTCTGAAAAGTCCAAAATTGTAAAAAGACTTTCATAGGGGATGAGGTACTCTTGAAATTGCCAGGGGTATTGGGACGTGATCACAGAACCATCAAACGGTTTGCTGCAAACGGTCAGCAGGGTCGCAAGAAACGTGTTGAGGGAAAAAAAAGACGCAAGATATCTGCCAAAGATTTGAGAAGACTCAAACGTGAAGCTACCAGGAAGCCGTTACCCTGCAGTGTTGTCATACTCCAGAACTGCAACCTACCTGGAGTGGCCACAAGTACAAGGTGTTCAGTGGTCAGAGACATGGCCAAGGTAAGGCAGGCTGAAACCCGACCACCACTGAACAAGACATAAGTTAAAACGTCATGACTTGGCCAAGAAATATCATGAGAGAGGTTTTTCAAAGGTTTATGACCTGATGAGATGAGAGTGACTCTTGATGGAGCAGGTGGATGGGCCCGTGGCTGGATCGGTACAGAGCTCCACTTTGCATCAGACTCCAGCAAGGTGGAGGCGGGGTACTGTGGAATGGGCTGGAGTCATTAAACATGAGCTAGTTGGACCTTTTCAGGTTGAAGATGGACTCAAGCTCAACTCTGACACTTTTTTTTTTACAAGACACTTTCGTCAAGCAGGGGTCCATGACAAAGTCTGCATCTTTTAAGAAAACCATGATGTTTATGCGGGACCATGCTCCATCGCATGCGTCGAAGCACTCCACAGTGTGGCTAGCCAGTGAAGGCCTTTAGGATGAGAGAGTACTGACGTGGCCCCCTTCCTCACCTGACCTAAACCCCACTGAGAGCTTGTGTGACCGTCTTAAACGGGAGATTAACGGTGAAGGACCGCGGTCCACCTCTCTGAACAGTGTCTGGTTGATGCTGCACAAAAAGTTGATCAGCAACAGACCAAGAAACCGGAAGGCCGCTAACTGTTATGGTAAAGAAGTGCGACTATATTGGTCACTGACTTCTTCTTTGGGAAATGTCAATGGTTGTGAATTTTTAGTTGTTTGTTTATTATTCCCACTTTAACGGATGAAAATGAACAAGTGAGATGGGAAAATTTTCATTTTTGATTTAGTTGCATAATAATTCCGCACACTATTGGTTGCCCAATAATCGTGCACAGAGATATTCTCCTAAGAAAGCCAAAATCTCACTTTTACTTTCTTAAATATTTAGGTGTGAGGCTTATTGATCCTCAAAACGACAAGTTGCCTAATAATTGTGCACACAGCGTATATTCATTCAGCCGTACACGGGGTACAGTAGGAATATTCCAGTAAGACAATCCAGGGACTACCTAAATCACCTGGGGCTTCTGGTTTTACACATAAAGAGGTACCTCTCCTTCTACTTTTTTATTATTGTTTCTACTTTAGATCATTTCCCCTCATTATATGGCTGCTTTCACTTTGAGCTACCTTTTCCCTTTTTTTTACCAACTACTTTCTCCCAAGGTTAGCTTGTGAGGTAAATCTTATGTTGGTTTCGCACACCAACCTGTACCAAGCACTTAGACTGTACTGTTTTTAGTCAGTTGTGTATTAGAATCTCTGTAGTATTGCTCAAGAGTCTGTTTTGCACTTCACGCAGATCACCAGCCAGGGCGAGGAACCGCTCGCCAGACAGAAGGGAAACCTCTCCCGTTGGAACAAGCAGCAGATCTCCCCGAAACAGAAGAAGTCGCAGTCCTCACCGTGACGTCAAAATAAAGCGGGTAAATTAGGTTTTGAAGTTAAACGGGGGAGTGCCACAGTTGAAAACCTGTAACCCACTAAGTCTCGAATAGTCAAAGTTCATTATTAACATTTGGGATTGTGCACAAAAGTGTTCACACCCCTGAGCTTTTCACACCGTGTCACGTTGGAAGGTCAAACCCCAAAGTATTTCATAGGGGGGGGATAAACCAACAAAAAGGAGCGCATCCCTGAAGTGGGGAAAAGGATTTACGGTTTGCAAAACTTTTTTTGAATAAGAATCTGGAAAGTGTGGCATGTGTAAGTATTTCACACCCTTTAATACGAAGCCTCCGAATAAAATTCAGTCCAACCAGTGGTCTTCAGAATTCACAGAGTCCACCTCTGTGTAATGTAGTGTCAGTGTGAATCCAGCGGATCTCTGAAAGCCTCGGATGTTTGTTAGAGAACATTAGTGGACATACGGCATCATGGAGGGAACGTCGGGTCTGGTTCACCGGTTACATGAGATGAAATTTGAACTTTTTGACCTTCATACAACATGCTGCACATCACCCTGAACCCTCCGTCATGAAGCAGAGAGCTGGCGTCATCACGTTGCGGGGATATTTTTGGTTTTCCCAGCAAGGGCAGGAAAGCTAGTCTGGTCTGATGAGAAGACGCATCAGTGTAAACGCAGGGAAGTACAGACGGGCTGGAAAAGACTTAAAGGGGAAGTCCGGTCAACAAGGAAAAATCAGGGTATCATTAGCTATAACTAAAACTAATACATTTGTGGTTATTTAATGAACTTATCTTTAATCAATAAGAAAATAAAAACATAAATTGTCGTCTGAATCACTGTGTATGGGGGCTGACATGACTGCCCAAATATGGGCAGTAAGGGGCGTTTGACATCACATCCTGCGACGTGGAAGAGCGGAAGCGGCGACAGTATTTCTCTCCGCTTTCCATGCAAAGTCAATAGGAGCCGTTCTACACAGCTGCGATCATCAATAATTATTTCGGATTTCCAGAGGACTTCACCGCTGACATTCCCAAGAGCTATTGCTGAAGCAACAATGCCCACGTGCATGGCCATCGGATGTTCCAACACAACTGGTAAAAGAGGAAAAAACATAGCTTATTTCAACACAGTCACTTCAGCGATCTCTCCTCCGCTGTGTGTCTGTGTGTGTGTGTGTGTGTGCGCTCTGCTGCAAACTGAAACTGAAACCCCGTCTGTTAGATGCAAAGCCGTGCTGCGCGGAGCGCGCGCACACACACACACGCGTGTATAGATATATACTGTAGGACCCGACTGAGTTTGATCTTGGAAAATAGTGCGCCGTGACAAACAGAGCGTTGAAACTTGCTCAACAGCGGGTCCGCCGAGTGACGTCAAAAAATGGGAGGTGACAGTACTATTCTTGACCAAGATGGATTCCTCCACATAAACATGATTAAATGAGAATTATTATTAATTAAAAAAACTTATAATTTTTTGCACAGTATGTAGTAGTTTTATATTTAAAGTACTTTCAGCAGTTTGAATTCTGATTTTGACCGGACTTCTCCTTTAAGACTGGTGTGGAGGTCAACCTTCCAGCAGGACAACCATAAATATGCAGAGCTACAGGGGAATAGGTTAGATCCAAGCATATTAATGCGGTAGAAAGTCCTGGTTAAAGCCCACACCTAATTGTAATTCAGATTAAAGTTGACCTTTGCAGATGTTCTTTGTTCAGTCACACTGAGCTTGGCAACTTTGCTAAGAGGAATTGTCAGAGATTTCCCCGAATTGTTCTGCTCAAACGGCCGGGCCTGAAGGTGGTTCTACAAAGTATCGACTCTGGTGGGACTAATTAGAAATGCACAACACGATTGTTATATTAAAAAAGATTTAAACTGTCTTGTTTTCCTGCCACTACACAATTATGCACTACTTTGTGTTAGTTTATCTTTAAGGCTGCAAACATAGTGAGTTAGCTACCTGCAAGTGTTGTAGTTGCATGACTATCATGTTGTATAAGTTACGATGACTTGAGTAATTTCACGTGTCTTTATTCTATTGGCATAAAGTAGAAACAGCAAACGGTGTGATGTCCCAGAACTCATTAGGATCACGCTTTAAATCTTTTTTTTCATAATATATCACAACATCTCCCATTTGCTTTGTAAATGCTGTCTTTTTAAACTCCCACAGGAAAAGGATGAACATAAGGCAGGTGGCGACGAGCGAAGACGAAGGAATGAGCAGTCGGAGGATAGACGCAGCAGGTGGGAGTCAGACAGGTCGCGGGACCGAGAACGCAACAGAGACAGGAACCGGGACCGAGGCGCTCTGGGTTCTCAGCAAGAGGAGCGCCGGCAGCACGACGAGCGGCGCAGGGAAAATCGTCAGCGGCGTGACGAGGAAGAGGACGAGGAACAGAATTTTGGCACATCTGAAGGCGGGAGTGACGACTCCAGGGCTCCTCCTGCCGAGAAAGAGAAGCCCAACTTTGAACTGTCGGGGGCGCTCACGGAAGACACCAACACTTTCCGGGGTGTGGTGATCAAGTACAACGAGCCGCCCGAGGCTCGCATTCCCAAGCGCCGGTGGAGATTGTACCCCTTTAAGAACGACGAACCGCTCCCTGTGATGTACGTCCACAGACAGAGTGCCTATTTGTTGGGGCGGCAGAGAAGAATCGCTGACATCCCCATTGACCACCCCTCCTGCTCCAAGCAACACGCAGTATTCCAGTACAGGTGGGTGTGCCCTGTCTTCTCCAACCCTCGGTCGGTCGTGGCAGATGGTCGCTCACACAGCTCGGTTCTGCTGGAGGTTTTCTTCCTGTTAAAGGGGAGTTTTCCTCTCCACTGTCGCTTCATGCATGCCCTGTATAAGGGATTGCTGCAAAGGCAACGACACAATGCAAGGGCCTGTTCAGTTACTACATGCACACCCAGGAGTGGATGCTGATTTGTCAACTCGATGCAATAAATAAATTGGTTAAAAGGAAAACCTTTCAACCAATTTAAATAAACTTGACTGCAAAAATTTGAGTGTATGTACTTAAATTACTTAGCTCAGGAATATCGCTCCCGGACGAGCCCCCGCTTGTGTTAGCCCCCCCCCCCCCCCACCAACTGAAGGAGGGGGGGGGGTAACACGACAACCACAATTATGAGACAGGATCCTTGTGAATGTGTAAAAATAAGGGGATTTATTGCAAAAATCCCAGAAAGGTTGTACAAACCGTGGGGAGAAAAGAAACCATTACGCTGTTTCAAATCAAGGAAATAAATAAAACAAAACAGGGCCTACCTGTCATTTAATCTAAGTAAAAATAAAGGAAAAGAAAATCCTACGATCCTAGTCTAACAAAAAGCTCACAAAACTTTACATGGGTGGCACCAGCCTACTTACCTAGTGTATCTAACAGAAAAATCAACCTACATGGTGGAAATGTATAGGGTACCTAGTCCCCAAACTTCCACCACAACCCTCTACACAAAGAAACCAAGCAGCACAACAGGTCTCAGTTTGTCAGCACACATCCCCTCTCCAGCTGGCCTCAGATGAACACCTTATATTAGGGCTGTCTCGAGTCTTGATTGGCTCCTCAGTCCATGAGCCAATTAGGGCACTTGGCACCAGCCTGTGCACTGAACCTGTGGGGAAACAAGAGGGGGAGGAGGAAAACCACCACAAACATGTCCTGCAGACATGTAACAAATACCAATATCCTAATTAGGGCTGTGTATCATCTAGGATGAGCCGATTCGATACGATTCTCGATATAGCTCAGCTTGATTTGATTTAATTCCAGTATCGATATTTATTACTTTCACATTAATGCTCAAAGTCATTCAATCAACAAAACCAGCCAAATATTATATTTATGTTCAATTTATTGAACACTGATATATTAACAGGAAAATAAAGTGCATTTTGTTCAATGCATTTAACGTATCACAGAAACCAAAATTGTGCCCAAATGTCTGATTTTAGGGACGAAGGCGCTTCTGAAATCCTGTCGGCCGTTCCGCAAATTCTTCTCACTTGCACTTCCTCGCTGTGAACAGTAATGGCGCGCTGTAATACTGCCCCCTAGGGGTTGGGAGGTGTGTCGATATTGAACGACAGAATATCGATATTAAATCGTTTTTAAAAACATCGATTTTAATCTTTGTATCGATTTTTATGCATAGTCCTAATCCTAACTTTGTTAGGATGTTTTTGTCAAATACTTTAGCCCTGCGTTGTGATCCTGTTCATCTTTAACATCGAGTTTAAAAGGTCTGCGGTCTGTGTCTTCCAGATTGGTGGAGCATACCCGAGCAGACGGCACCACCGGCCGCAGGGTAAGGCCTTACATAATCGACCTTTGTTCTGGTAACGGCACCTACCTGAACAATCAGCGGATCGAGCCCCAGCGCTACTACGAGCTCAAAGAAAAGGACGTTCTCAAGTTCGGCTTCAGCAGCCGCGAGTACGTCCTGCTGCACGAGTTCTCGGACACGAGCGAGGTGGACGTGAAGCAGGAAGAGGAAGACGACGAGGGAGTCGATGAGTGAAAGATTCCCGCATACTCTTATTGTCCACATATATTCAGGCAAGATCATTAAAATTGTTAAAAATGCAGCGCTGTTGTCTGAAAATGGACCTACAACACTGGTAATCGCAGGAATTAGTATACTGATGTGGGATTGTTGTAAATATTCTGTAAGTAATGACGTCTTGCTTAAATCTGCCACAGTTGTCTCAAAGTAGACCTCCTATTCTCAGGTTTGTGTGATGCATGGTTGATCTTACCGATCTCATGTAATGTGTCAGGGTACAAAAACGTCACTGCGGTGTGCCCCCTGCATTCTTAAATAAAGATTTCTTATTGACAGGATAAAAAAAAGAAGACTCACAGATTACATTTATTTTTCCTTTGACATCTTTTGTAGAGCAAGCGCAGGGGAAAAAATTTATGTGCGTGTCTTTGCACCTCTGCAATGTGCATTAGACTTGCCTTTTCTTTTCTTTTTTCCAGGTCGGATGCATTTATAGTAAGCGTTAATTTTGTACTGTAAATAAAAGCTAAAACGTTAGATTAAAGAGTTTTGTTGGCCAATTTGTTTGTGTTCTTTACATTCATGTGATACATCGAGAGTCATTCAAAATGTAGGCTTTCTTGGTGTGTAAATTCTTATACCTGTTTTTTTTTTTTTTTTTAAAGAATAAAGATTAGTTGAATAAATGAAAATGGGTACTTGAACGTTAACTAGTTAAGAAGGCAGTGTGAAGTTCAGTGAGTAGAAAGTCTCATGCGGTGGTTGCTCTGTTGTCAAAAGCCCTCTATTTGATTCAAAAACTGTGGCAGATGCTAATGTTAGGTGTATTAAAAGTCATTACTTTTAGTCTCCTGCGGCCTGACATATGTTTCTAAGAAGTGTGGAAGGGCTGGGCGATTAATCAATCTAAACGATTAATTGGAGTTAACAATTCATTAAGATTTCATTTTTGGAAAATGTTATTTTGCCAATACGATCATTGGGCTTCCATGATGCATTGCTGAATATTAGTTTAGGAAAATATATTAAGATTAAACTTTTTTTTTTTTTTTACCATAACACGAGACTTTAATTTATTCATTTACTTATCTTTTTTTAAAGGTAGTTTGAAGTTGCACAAGAGAAGTGAAGCCTGTTCTTAACTCATTGTGTAATACCTCTAGCAGCAAACATCTTGTTATATTTTCATTGTTTACTATGGGAGGGTCACCATCTTGTTTTACAAGCATGTCTCACAGCTTGTTTTTAGTTGAACTTTGAATTCAGATCTAGTCCCAGACAACATGCTTGAAATAAATGCAAGTTTTCTTTTATATATTTTAATTTCTTTTTGTAAATCAAAAAGGAGAGGGAAAAAAATTCTTTTTTATTGGATTTGGCATAATAAAATTTGAGATTTTATTTTCAAGCCATATCGCCCAACCCTAGTGTAACATTTAGCAGATTAACTTTGGGATTCCAATGGTTGCTGGGATCTATATATTATTACAGAATACATAGTGTGCTTCTAGTATTGTGCATCAGAGGCAGTCTAAACACAGAACAAGAGCAAGCCAAGGATGGATCTCTGGTATTCCACAGGTCAAAATATCCAATAATACTTAAACGATGAAAATGTATTAAGTTGGAGAGTTTATAAATGCAATTTTTTAATATAGACCTTATCAAAGGCACCTTGAGCCTAAAATTAAATAGCCAATAATGTTTCAGCAGAAAAGTAGTTGCAGTTAGTTGAGTGCACAGTGGTATTATGTAATTGACCTGACTTTTAAAATAAAAGTTTTAACAACTCATACAAATTTTTTTACGTAAGAAATAGTAGAAATACATGCGACTAAGAACTGTTCAATCTTGATTTTGTTGTTTCTCTAGAACAAAAACAGCCTTTTTAAAAATACTAAACTGAGGGCAGCTAGCCTTTAATTATCAAATATATCAGTCATTCTCTAACTTTATAAGATGTACTTAACAAATTTTGTAAGTATTAACGATTTAACACTCGAGTGCAAGATTTTGACTTTTTACAAAAGTTGATCTGCCACCCTGGTTCTAACAGAACGCCAGGCCAGATGTACCTACTATGAAGAGGAAAAAAGACAGCGAACATAAAGGCAAAAATTTAAATAACAAACAATGCAAATTGGAGAACAGTAGGAGCAGAGGGCGAAAAATAGACCCTGATGTCCTCCAGCAGCCTAAGCCTATAGCCACATAACTACAGAGATAGTTGAGGGTAACCTAAGACTCTAACTATAAGCTTTGTCAAAAAGGAAAGTTTTAAGCCTAGTCTTAAAAGTAGACAGGGTGTCTGCCTCAAGGACCAAAACTGGGAGTTAGTTCCACAGGAGAGGAGCCTGATAGCTAAAGGATCTGCCTCCCATTCTACTTTTAGAGACTCTAGGAACCACCAGCAGACCTGCAGTCTGAGAGCGAAGTGCTCTGTTAGGAACATACGGGGTAATCAGAGCTCTGATATATGATGGAGCTTGATTATTAAGGGCTTTATACGTTAGAAGAAGAATTTTAAATTCTATTCTTGATTTAACAGGAAACCAATGAAGGGAAGCTAAAATAGGAGAAATATGATCCCTCTTGTTGATTTTCATCAAAACTCTTGCTGCAGCATTTTGGATCAGCTGAAGACTTTGAACTGCATTTTGTGGACTTCCTGATAGTAAAGATTTACAATAGTCCAGCCTTGAAGTAACAAATGCATGGACTAGTTTTTCGGCATCACCCCTGGACAGAATGTTTCTAATTTTGCCAATATTCCGGAGGTGAAATAAGGAAACTCTGGAAACCTGTTTAATATGGGATTTAAATGACATTTCTTGGTCAAAAATAACACCAAGGTTTATACTTTTTTTTGCCAGAGGCCAATCCAGTGCCATCTAGATTAAGTGATTGACTAAGAATCTTATTTTTTAAGGACTCTGGTCCAAAGATGACAACTTCTGTCTTGTCAGAATTTAAAAACAGAAAATTTAAGGTCATCCAGGTTTTGATGTCATGAAGACATGACTGCAGTCTGAGTAATTGATTGGATTCGTCAGGATTTATGGATAAATATATCTGAGTGTCATCAGCATAACGGTGGAAATTAATCCCACTAATTGTTAGACCCTTCGCTGATCTAGTGGGTCCTGGGTTCCTCCTGGTGCCTGATAATGCCTGACCTCATGAAAGAGTAGGCAGTTTCTGAAGGGTATAGGACATGGTACAATTGACTGGCCTCCATGCTCTCCTGACCTTAATCCCACAGAATATCTCAGGTGCATCATGTTTGGGTCCATCTGATGCCACCAGGTGTCTCAGAGTATCCATGAGCTCAGTAATGCCCTGGTCAGACTCTGGGAGGAGACAACACCCCATTTGTCATATCATACAAACTACTGAGGACCATTTGGAGTTAATGACATTTCAACACATTTAACCAACCTGCTGCATCAGTTTTTCAGTTTCACTTTCTCTGGAATTTCGGATTAAGTCCTCTGTGGGTTGATAATTTTCATATTCATGAACTGATGTGGAGTCCTTTTGTTTCCAACACATTCCTCATCAACAAAGTTTTTCTCTCGTGTGCGCTCAAATCTACTTCGATTGAGATGGATGATGGAAATGTGCTTGGTTCTATGTGTTCGCACACTTTCATACATCTGGATTTATTTGTCCGTAAGCATTAGAATTTTTTATTTTGGATGAAGCCAGGTTGAAGTGGCACATTCATGTAACTCTGTATATGAAGCCCTAGATTTACTAAACCAATGTCTTCTCACCAGAAGAATAACTTAATGAGTGAATGTGAGTTAGAGCTCCTATAGCAGGTAAACTAACTACTTTTATTCAGACGTCCGTTAATTATGCACACCACTTACTTTTTTATTGTAAAGGATTGGAGGGGTGCACCAAGGAGGCACCATGGTGCACTCAGTAATGCCAACTTTATGTGCGTGATTGACCTCATAGTATAAACAGAGAGATCCTAAAGGGCTTGATACAATGCTCTGAACCTCTAGTTTGACCAACAAAAGCAGTAAGCCACTCAATTTAACAGCTGACAAGAGCTTAAACCAAAAAGACGAGATGATATCGTCAAAGAAACTCGTGATGCACATTGAGGCTGTGAGCTCCCACACAGTTTCACAGGCCCGAGGTGCATAAGAACAATACAGGTAACATTAGTCCCCCTGATATCAGGGGGATTAATATTAGCACAAATAAATCCTTTTACGCACCAAGATGCAATCAATTCATCAATCAGTTCCAATCCAAAGCATGTTTTTGATAAATCCTATCATGTCAATGAGCAACATAACAAAAAGCCGTAGTTGATTGGATGAAGAAAAAAAATCTGTTCACATTAACGTTCCCCCTCGTCGATAAGGCTTTTACAGCAACATATGTGCATTTGGTATCAGGCAAGATGGGTCCCAGCTCCAGGCTAAATCATCTGATGGACCAGTCTTCATGTTGGCATAAAAAGATGTGTCTCTAAACTCTCTTTTCCCATTTACACAATCACAATTTTCAGCATGTTTTAATCTCAACTCGTGCATTCACCAACACTTATTAAAGGATAAATTACTCGTTCATCAATTGTCTAAGTGTTTTCTAGTTGTTTTTTGAGGGTTTTGCTGAATATCCTCCAGGTGTCGCCAAATGGCCCACAAACTTTAGAAACCTGCGTACGCAAGCCATTGATCTGCTGGGCCGTTGCGCGCATAGACTATGGTTGTGCGCATAGGTGGGACGTGGTCCCTGGATTGTTTGTGCATGCGCAATTTCCTTGCCTTTAGCATACACCAGGCTGTCAGCCATACAAATCCACGCAAGTCTTTCCACATGAGGCCCTAGTATGGTTTCGGTCTCAGGAGCAGGGGAGGAGACCAGAGCAGGAGGGCGGATCCTGTGGAGAAGGAACGTTGGGAGTGTTTGTCGGGATGTGGGGCGAGCTGAGGAGGCTACGGCGCACCTGGGAATTCACAGGAACAGGCAACCGTGCCTTCACTTATTCTCCCCAAAACTCCCGATCCCGGGCCATGCATTGAGTTTCAGGCGCAACCGGGAGCAACATGTACACGACGGAGCGCAGGCGCATGAGCCTGCGCGACGCGAGGAGGAAGGATCCGGTGTGGGTGTCCGCTGGAAGTTTGTGGCAGGACTCGGTGCTGGAGCTGACAGCCGACAGCGGCGGCTCGGGGAAACAGCTCATTTCGCCGCGAAGTCGGACCAGAGCGGTGTCCGTGGCTTACATCGTCAGCGAGGACGCGTCGGTGCCGCAGACGGAGGAGAACCTCTCTCTGAAATGTTTGAAGGAAGCCTGCGCGGACGCGCACGCCTCTTTGAGAACTATTTCATACGATAAACTGTCAGCGGGAACCACAGACATTCTGGATAGTTTCTACAACGCAGGCAAGTGCAGGCACGCTGACTTGGAGGGGGGAATCCAAGTTATTATCCTGATCAGTGAAACTCACCGTCCCTGTTAAATCACGCAGATGTAGCAGTGGTGGAGATGAGCGACTCCTTCTGCCAGCCGTCTCTTTTCTACCACCTGGGAGTGAGAGAGAGCTTCAGCATGACTAATAACATCTTCCTGTATTGTTACAAGCAGGACAGTGATCTGCAGGCTCTCAAGGTACCACGTGTCCGTGTCAATTGTTTGAAATCTGGGTAAAAATGTAACCAGTTCTGTAACCTCGCTGGATGACAAAGCCGCTGGCTGTCAGACAAGACACGCCCAGGACGCACTGAATGATTGATGCATGGTCATTAGGTTAAAATGAATGTGAGTCCAAGCAAGTGCATATAACAAGCCTTGCAATAAGACCTTATTGTCATGAACATTTAATATTAGTATTTACTGGGTAACGCTTGGTCTTATTATGTTCATTGTGTCTACCGATGTGTTTTTTGGTCTGTGTGCTTTAGGGTGCAGGTGCATCCCAGTAAATCAGAATACCCCAAGGAAGTTCATTTAAGTTCAAAACTTTAAAAGGTGTATTTCAAAGTTCGTTACATTTATGGTCTATAGACACTAAAGCCCAGAATAATTCAGTGGAATCCATTTGTAATGCAAAAATGTCCGCTTTCTGAGCACAAAAGTATGTTCATGTACTGCATGGTGTATTATACACTTAGCTGAAACTATTTTTTCATCAATTACTTTATCAATGCAGTTTGGCCAATCGAGTACAGTAATACGTGGCCATTAAGCTTGCTATTGGTAGTTTTGGCCGTGTGGGCAGATGCCAAGTCCTGTGGGAAAATGAAATCAGTGTCTCGGCTTTGCTTCACAATCCTCGGAAGACTGTGGTTTCCCCTTTTGCATGTGCTCCTTTTTTTCCCCCCTCAACACTTTTTTCTTCCACCAAACCTTCCATTAAAAAGCTTGGAAATAATACCGTGTACAGTCAAATCAGCAGTCTTTCCTGTTGTTGCGTAGGCCATAGCATAACACTTCTGCATATAAAACGGTTGTCCTATTGGTCTTAATCATTCTAGAATTAATGGAAAACTAAGTTTGGGTGCTTATGTAATAAATCTGTAATATGACTATTTTTTTAAAATAACTATTTAGCACCATAATCTCATATTTGACTGTTTAGTTGATTATAACTTAAGCACAATCCAATCAAGGCTTCTGTCCATTCTGGCTTGGATTTAATTTGTGAGAAATGTTCCAATCAAAAGCCGTCAGGCATGAACAGACATGAATTTGTTCCCCATGAACGCTCTCTCTCTCAGTGCTTACTGATGCCTGCTTTGTTGGTTTAGGAGCAGTGTGGGAGTTACACCTTCATCCCATACGTGGTGTCACCTCAGGGCAAAGTGTTCGCCTGCGATGCCGCCATGATGACCTGCATCAAGGAGCTGATGCAGCCCAGTTTACAGCTGGAGCCCCTTCTCACCCTGCTGGTGGAGCGATTGGTGCACCTGCTGAACCACGTGATTATTCAGTCCAGGTCAGTCAGGCGCCGCAGGGCTCCGAATCCCCCGTTTTTACCGTGTCTCGCATGCGAGACACGGTAAAAACGGGGGATTCGGAGACACTGATTTCATCCTGTCAAACCCGCATTTTCCCAACTTCAAACTTCACCTGGCCGTGTTCATGGGAGATTGTGAAACAGTGGAAGGGTGCCTGCCTTCCTTTGTGTTTCTGCCGACAGCGAGTACTTCCGGGAGTCGCTCAGGCAAGAGATCCGGATGGCGCGGGAGCGATTCAGTGGGAAAGCCCTGAGCGAGGAGCTGAGCCGCATCCAGAGTCGCCTGGATAGTGTGGATCTGCTCACGCCCGACATAGTCATGAACCTGTTGTTGTCCTACAGAGATGCTCAGGTAATGGCTTTATCAGGTGTGTCACATCTGAACGAATTAAATGGTGGAAAACGGCGTTGGTTGATTTTGAATAAGCTTGAGTAGGGTCACCAATTTCTTTCAGGAAGCTCTATGAATCAATTTAATGATTTAACTGATCATAAATACATGTGTCCTCAAATATAAAAAGGTTTATTATAGAATAGTTAGTTAATAGTACATGTTTTTAGCACGTAGTGTCAAAATTTCTTTTACAATTGAAAAGAAAAACAAAACATTAATAGTTTTATTTAATTTTTCTTTAGGACTATGATGCCATGATCAAGCTGGTGGAGACTCTGAACAACCTGCCGATGTGTCAGGCAGCAAGGCATCAGAATATCCAGTTTCATTACATATTTGCCTTAAACAGGTACCAACATCTTTGTGTGATCTACACAATTAAACATTTGTAATCTCCTCCTCCCTGGATTCAGCCACGAGTTTCGTTGTGTTCTGCGTGCGGAGCTTTTGTTTCCTTTGTTCAATCCTCTAAGGACAAAGCTGCCTGGCTGCAAACATGACTCCGTTGTCCCGTTTCTAGGAGGAATCATCCCGGCGATCGAGTGAAGGCTCTGAAATTAATCCTGCCAATCGTGGAGTCGGGGGACAAGGTGGCATCGGACGTCTACTGCCTGTGTGGACGGATCTACAAAGACATGTTCATGAGCTCAGGCTACTCTGATGTATCCAGCAGAGATCAGGCCTGCTATTGGTACATTGAGATTTTGTGTTTGTGGATAAGCATAAGGAAATGAAACTTTAATATAGAGATTTATTACAACACAGAGTGATATACATGTTAGGATTTCTATTTTTCTTGTAATTTGGGAGATTATAGCTCACAGTTCAACCCCAAATCCAGTTACTCAGAAGGTGGAATTATAACATTAAACCTAAAACAGGACTTTTTTAATTAGCAGGGATTTATTTTACGCCCAACAGAATCACAGGGAAAGGTACTGACGTGACAGTTGTCCATAAGAGAGTCATAAACACCCTCCTCAAGAAGGCCCGTCACTAAGAATAAAAAATCTGTATTGTCGCCTCGTGTTTTCAATGGTGAAATTTTTTTGAGACAGACGTCGGCTCAGGATGCACATAGATAACGTATAACACGCAGGCAGAGCAGACATAATATTTCCACACTTTTCTATGTATATAAATGAAGTCAGTTGATGGCGCTGACCAAACACACTTCCTGAGAAGCTCAAAGCGTGCAAATAGCCTTCAGGGTCTGATGAGACTCGTACCGAGTGCAAAAAGTCTGTTATCAGTCCCTTTTTGGACCGTATGAACTTCTGTGTTGTTGCATCAATTAGTCCCCCGATGATGCACTCATACCCGCAGTAAATTCTGTGCAGTACTCTTAAGCCTTCGTTTACAGAGCGGTGCAACCAGACATTCCCGGAGAAATTAGTGTGCAAATAGGCAGCCATTGACAGTAGTGTGTTTGTAACGTGTGACCGACCACAAACGTCTCAGCAGGGAGCGATAGCCCTTACGGCTTTTGGAAACATCTATTAGTTTTTGATGTAATGTTTCTGAATGGTTTGTCTGATGGAAATTGGCGAAACAGAGCATTGTCTGGGTGGGTGGGATCTTTTAGAAAAGATTTGATGTTTTTTTTTCCCCCTAGGTATGGAAAAGCTTTTGAGGCAGAGCCAACCCTCCACTCTGGGATCAACAGCGTGGTCCTCCTGATGGCAGCTGGACACAAATTCGAGACTTCTATTGAACTGCGCAAAATAGGTGCAAAAAACAAATCAAATACTCATTCTCAAGATAGGTTTAGAGATTTCAGGACTTTATTTTTTTCTGATGCCCATTTGGCGTAATAAATGACTCAAAGTATCTACATCACAAAAAAAGAATATAATGTATAAACAATGGTGTATATATTTTGTTTCTTTTTGAATTGCTTCAACAATTCTGGCCTTTGTGCAAGCAAATATAAAGAAATCAGAAGTGGTTACACAGAACTCTGATTGCAATCACTGACTCCTTGGATGACACGTGAACTTGTAACTGTGCATAGGGATGTCCGCTGTTGATATGCTGGTAATACGCTTTGGTTGGTGTCGTTGGTGTAACATTTAGGTGTTACCATAAGCAGGCTGCTTGGCCGAAAGGGCAGTTTGGAGAAGATGATGGACTACTGGGATGTAGGCTTCTACGTTGGAGCAAACATCCTCGCTAATGAGTTCAGGAAAGTCATAGAAGCTTCTGAGAAGCTCTACAGACTCAATGCTCCTGTTTGGTGAGAAACACGAATTCCTGAGCTCACTCTGCTTGTTTAAGCATTTAGCAAACTTTTCAGTTGTAACTCCATGTGGACCAATCAATGTTGCGTGTTTCTTTCAGGTATCTGGCCTCCATCATGGAGACGTACATCCTGTATCGGCAGTTTGCCAAGCAGCCTAAGGTGCGCTCTCCCAAACAGGATACTGTTGACTTCTGGATGGAGCTGCTCCTGCAGTCCTGCAAACCCACCATCTCGACAAACCGCTGCCCAGTAAGACAATAAGATCGGCAAAGAAGTGTAAAAAGCCATGAGATAATTTCACCTTTTATTGCAGTGGTACAATCTCGCTTAAAACAAATTTCAGAGAATTTGGAAAAAGCCAACCTTTAATTTTGTTTTAACATTTAAAAATTTAAAAGCATTTACATGATAAATGTTTGTAAGGCACTTATTGACACTCCTAACAATTTATATGAAATCAAAGCTTTTTAATTTAGTTATACTTTTTAAGATCAGGGCGTTTAATAAGTAGCCAATGGGCTATAAATGTGACGTGGCACAGAGGTCAGTTTCTCTTCAAAATGGGAAAGACAAGAAAACATGCATTTTAAAGTAAGGCAGACATGTATTGATCTTCTTAGGTCAGAAAAATGCTTATAGACTATAGCTATTAGCCAAAATCTGTTCACATTTACAGTAAGAGTAATAATTATGAAGCTCACTGTTGCAGAACTTTAGAAACAAATATGATTTTGGGGTCACCAAAGTTGGCAACAATTTGAAGCAATCTGCATTCCAACAGGTTCTTTGGGAGGCTTTAAAGAAAAAAAACATAAATATGTAGAGTTTGCTAAACGCTGCTGGGACTTTAAATGGAACTGTGTGCTTTGGCCAATATAGACCAAGTATATGAAGAAAAAAACCCAATTATATAAAGAAACAGTTGGATGTCTTCAGTGAGGCATGGTGGAGGATGGGAGGTGGTGTGGGTTAGTTTTTATTCTAAAGGTTCGAGAAGCCTTAGAGTTGATGACAGCAAACCTCTTTGAAATACTAGGAGATAAAAAAGATGAGTGACCTTTTTTTTCAAAACTAAAAAGGTATCTTTTAACAGGACAATGATCCACAGTATGTGGCCTAATCAACACAGAAATGGTTCACTAACTCAATCATGTCCTATGGTCATCTCGTCTCTCAGACCTAAATCTTATCTAATCTCAACCCGTGGAGTGAGCTGAAGAAAAAAGAGCATTTGAGAAGACCCAGATCTGGAGGATCTGGAGAGATTATGCAAAGAGGAATGGACAAAAATCACTTTGACAGTGGGAAATACAGTAGAATAGGTGCTGTTATGTTGCCAAAAGATGGCTGCACAAATATTAACACTAGATGTGTTAATAAGTGTTGCACCATTGATTAAAAATTAATGTTTTAAATATAACTAAATCAATTTGCATAAAATTTACATCAATACGCTGTGAGATTTTGCTGCGGCAATAAGCGATTCAACTATGTCAACGCTTTAGCGGGTCCTCTACGGTAGTGCCAGTAAGTGTGGAGGCTTCTGCATCACATTTGGAAAACAAAAAGAAGAAAATGTTGATTTCATCTGGAAGTAATCTGACATCCATCTCCCTTCAGATTCTTAACAAATTAACTAGAAAAGAAATTGCATTTCCTCTAAAAAATACACACTGCAAAAAGGGAACTAAAAGTAAATAACATTTTCTTGAAATTAGTGAATTTGCCCTTGATTTGAGCAGGTAAATATAATTATCTGCCAATGGAATAAGATTTTTTCACTTAAAATAGGAACAATTCATCTCCATCATCTTATTTCAAGTACAATATATCTATTTATCTTATTTTAGGGGGAAAGATACTTGTTCCACCGGCAGATAATCTTATTTACCTGTTTAAATCAAGGACAAATACACTAATTTTGAGAAAATGTTACTTAATTTTAGTTCCTTTTTTGCAGTGCACTGTGAATGCTGAGAGCTGAATTGGTAGGGTGGCCTGTTGGAGAAACTGGGCTGATGCAGAAATGCTTGTTGGCGAAGAAGAAGAAGCGATCAAAGCAGGCCGACCACCTCGGCCCAATCTGCTAAAAGTAGTTTTAGAACTGTTTAGTCGGCGTTAATTGTGTGAGAGAAAAGGTAGAAAAACTGAAACCCAAGAGGGTAAATCTGTTGATAAAAGAACAAAACATTTCAGTTAAATGTAGCTTACACTATCAGCCATGTTAACAGCAGTTTGTATGTTACAATCAGTAAATATTGTTAGACGATGAAAATCTCATCCACCTCAGTGGATAAGTTTTCTTATTTCTGATGAATGCAATTCAACTATTGTTTGAAAGTTACTGTCTAAAAGAAGACAGACGTTTCTACACTATGATGCATGATTTGTTAAAGGTGTGGCAAGAGGATGATTTAGTTTCAAAAGCTGTGGATTATTGGAGTTTAGTCTGGCAGACGAGTGGCTGATGCCATCAGCTTCAGATGGGAAACCAGATTAGAAAATGCAAACTAGGATTTTATCAGTAAGGGGTAAAATATGTTAAAAAAATGTATTCATTACTAGCCCATTGTCTTGTGAGCCATTAAATGTTTGCATGGCTTCCTTAGCTGAAAGTAAGGGGGAGCAACGAGCATTCAAAAGCATTTGGTGTTTGCATGATTTAAGAGATTTTCTTATCGATTCCTAAGGGATTTTTTAACTATATATTTCAACCTTCTTAAAACCCAATAATTTCTATCCAAACATAGGCTTTTTGATACCCAAAAATGATCAGTTTCTCTTCAGGCATATTTTTCTTTTTCCTGACAGATCTGTAAATGAGGTTGACGGCTGATCAACCATATATGTTTAAAGAGAATCCGATGTTTAGCATTTTTTCAGCCGTCTACAAGCCTATGTTTGACCTAAAATTCTCTGGTCTTAGGAATTATGAAAAAAAATAGGTTTATTTTTAATAGCCATCAATGCTGATTGCAAAACCACCAAATATGTTTGATATTTAAATAGCTAAAAAAAAGCACAAACATTGCAGAAGTAGTAAAAAAAAAAGTATGGAAAAACACCGGGACCAAAAGGACCTCTGGGATTTGAATCCAATAAATAGACAACAGAGGTTGTCATGAAATCAAAGTCTGTGAAACCCGTAATGTCCATTGAGTTTGCATTTCTGTTTCAGGTGCTCATTCTGGAGCTTAGTAAAGTCTACCAGCCGTCGATTGTGAGCGTGAGCGAAGAGGACGAGAACCGCACCGTTCAGCTGAAATACGTGACACCTTTGAAGGTTTGTGCTCCCTCTCTGCCGCGTGTGGCTTTTTCTTTCAGCATACATATGATTAATGTTCCAGTGGATGTTTAATTAGTTTAGGGTATGACTGTGTGCTCGCAGACTAAAAACATGAGGGAAAACATGACTGACTTGTTCCCCCGGGGCTCTTTATTTTCTTTTTCTTCCATTTGCGCATTCGTACAAATTAAAGCTGGTTGGTAACCTGTAGCGTCCTCCAACCAGCTTGTTGTTTTTTGTTTTCTCTCTCTCATCTTTTCCTTTTATGTAACTGATTCTGCAGAAAGGCTTACACCAGTGGACTTTCCCAGCAACTGCAATCCGAGGAGTGAGGTAAGGAGGAAGGCGGCGTGTGCAAACTCCTCTCAGCTGGATGTGTTGTAGCCAGGGGGACCCATAACGTGCGGGTTGTCAGGCAACCTTGGCTCGCCCTCAGATCTCTTTTCCGTCAACATGCTTTATGGCTTGACTTCTTTCTTGTTTATTTGTTGATATCCCCTGTGGCTACTGCCCGGTGACCCTGAGCACTGATCTGCTAATTTAGACACAGCTAATAAATCAGCGAGCTGCTGGTTAGGATCTCCGTAGATTTCAATGTTAAGGGTGGAGATTTCTACTGGAGCCGAACATGACAACGCCCATCCCTCCACCATTACTTGGCCTAAAGCATCTTTAGATATAAAAAATGAGGTGTTGTTCATAAAGTGCAGCAGATGATTTCCCAAAAGCTGATTATTCTACTCTTTAGTAACAGCAGAAATCAATTTTCCCCTGTGCATTTAACAAATAAGCTACAGCTGTTTGTATCTATTTTTCCTTAAGCGCATCAAAGATTGATGAGCGGAGCTGCTTCCTGTATGTGCACTACAACTCGGATGACTTCCAGCTCTGCTTCCCGTCAGAGATCCACTGTAAGGGGTAAGTTGTCCGTTTGAGCCACAGAATCACTTTCTTGCCGCCAAACTGCCTGAACTGGCTGTGCAAATAAGCAGAGCCACCGGCTCAATGCGGAGGAGGATAATAAGGGGACAGTTGTTTCACTGAGTGCAAGCAATGACCTGGAGAAGATGATGAAATCAGTTTTGGTGACTCATTTCCTTTGTGCCTCCCAGAAAGCCCATTTAAGGCAGGTCCTGTGTCAGTGTTGCGTAAAATGCGTAACCTCTCGTTCAGTGTAGCACCACAGATTCTGTTTATTTGGAGAGGAACATTGGTGACAACCTAAAAGGCCTTTATGCAAGTCTGTTTTTATTATTGCTCCTTTGACTTAGGAATGTTTTGACTTGAACGTCTTCCAGAGAATTTGGAGTAAAACCGAAACTCCACGGTTACAAAACACAAAAGCGCTTTAATGCGTTTGGATTTACTATTTGCGGCTTCGCAAACATCTTAAGGGATGGCAAAGTTAGATCATGTAAACAAAGGTATTTTTTTTCTCATTTTGAACACCAATTTACTTTATATGTAGATTATCCTGACAGTGGTTAAAATCCAGTTGATTGACTGGATCCATCAGCAGCAGAAGCCCACACGTTTACCTTCCCTTCATGTTATGAAGCACTTATTCCTAAAGCCGAAGAGCAGATTACAGGAAGTTGACTGAAGACAGGAGATTCAACATGAGCATGTCCCTTAAAACATTGCTGCAGCATTGTACAGCATGAGAAAAACGGTGGAATTCTGTGACTCTCAAATACAATGTAAAACCTCTATATCAACAAATATTTAAAGAGACCTATAAGTGAGATTTCTTTGTTTATTTACCTTTATCGCGGCGATCTAACAAACCTTCTCGGACTCCTTGACTTTTTTCACTAGTTGCTGCTGTGCAACCAAACTGATGTATTTATTTCATATAGACCAACATAAACTATTGCATGACTGTGAAGTGGAAGGATAATGCATGGATGCTGTTTTAAAAAAATCTTTATGGTTAAAGATGTGAATGTGTGGCATGCGTTTGTATTCAGCCAATGCTTCATAGAACCACCTTTTACTGGAAGTTTTTTAGGGAATGTCTTCACCAGTTATGAATAGCTAGAGAATTTAATTCATGCCTGTTTGTAAAACAGCTCAAACTCAATCAGATGGGATTTAGGTCATCTGCCAACATCATTTTTCCCACCTTGCCTTTCGGTCTGGACTTTGACCGGACCATTTTAACTCAAGCTTTGACCCGAATCATTCCGTTGAAGCGTTACCTCTGTGTTTTTGAGCGTTTCCCTGCTGAGAGAGGAAGCCATCTCAAGCCTTTTGCTGCATCTAACAGGTTTTCTTCCCGAATTGGGATGAATTTAGCTTCATTCATCTTAACATCAATTCTGACCAGAATGCTGCAGGAAAGCATTCCCACTGCATGATGCTGCAACCGCCATGTTTCATGATGAGGATAGTGTGTCTAGAGGGATGTGCAGTGTTAGGGTTTTTTGCATCTCACATGTAGGCCAAAATGTTTTGCATTTTGGTCTCACCAGACCAGGGGTCCGTTCTTCGTACGTCGCTAACTCAGTTAGCAGGATTTCATTGTTGACGATTTGGCATCATCTTGGATCGTTTGGTTCTTCGAAAGACATCCTGCACTTGTTGTCATAGCAACATGTGCGCCAGCTTAAGCCTGCTCGAGAGCAGGTTTATTTCATGTAAACAAGATTAGATCACGGCTGTATAAGCGGAGGAGATAGGGAAGTCTGCCGTAGCCATGTCCATTTTTACGACTGCAACCTGTTGCGGAAGGTGCAAGAATAATTTCAGAGTTTTTCGAATTAATCGCGTATTGCGCAATAGACAGGATCCTTTAGCGCAGCGCGACAGTGTAATTGTAGAGAGATTTTCTTGGTGGCTGTTATAAACAAACACATCATTTAACAGTGGCTTTTAAAGAGGAAAGAGTGGTGTTGGAGCCATAAATCTAAAATATTTAAGTTATTTGTATGATGGTTTGCTTTTTACTTTTATCATATTCAGTAAGAAGATTTGTTCGGGCCATTTTATTGTGAAGTTTAGTTTACTTTGAAAGGCTTGCTTCCTGTCCAGCCGTATATTGGATTAGAAAAAACTATGGATGGATTATCTAGCCACGGAGCAATACAGTTTTACCGTGTAAACTGTGGATGACTTGGAAAAGGAAAATGTTCATTTTTTACGGATAAAGATTTTTTTTGTTAAAATTCCCAGCTTGCACATGTCCTTTACTTCCCGTGTCTAGGAATGACACTGAAATTTGGATCTCTTGACATAACAAGTGCCTTTTTAAAATAAAGTATAATAATTAAAGGCTACCATTTTGTAGAATATTCTTGTATTTCACTTTTACTTGTCCCCATGTTCTAGTGGGTCCCGTGGAGGCTCTGACATAAATGAACAAAGTAAATATGAGATTATTAAAATGCAAAAATTCGTACTGTAGAAAGTGATAGAAACATCTACCATGGACAGTATTTACACATTTAATTTGTCTGCTGCTTTTTGCCAGCCCTCTCTCCTGGCTTTAACAGATTTTGAGGTGTTTTAATTAATGACTGAAATTCAGCATAACCTTCCAAGCTCTTGTTCTGCTTGGGAGAAAAACTGTGGGCGTTCTTTGGCCATGCTGAACAGCCAATAGCAGCGTTGCTGATCAATGTTTCTACTATCGATACATTTCCCCTTTTAAACAAACGCAGGCACGCGCAGTTGTCTCAGATAACTCAATCCAGCCATACTAATCGTAAACAACAGGCGTGTTCGAAGAACCCAATTAGCCGGATCATGATTAGCCGGATGAAATCATCTTGGATGTCTCATTTGATCTTGGATGTTTTAAGCAACGTACGAAGAACGGACCCCAGAACGCCTGTTTTTCCTATATTACTTGGGGCAAACATCAATCAGGACATACTGATACTGTTTTTCAACAATGCATTAAACTTCTCAGCATCTTCATCCCTGAACTGCCTGCTGTGTTCTTGATCTTCATGATGCTGTTTGTTCACTGATGTTCTCTAATGAACCTCTGAGGCCTTCACAGAACAGCCAGATGTATTCAAAGACTCTGGGACTTCTGAAAGGCATTTGGTTGCTTCAGATTTTATTCAGGGGTATCAGGATAAATGATTCTGAAGACACATGTAAACCACAGTATTTAGATTTTTTTTCCTTAAAAACTGTTGAAAACCATGTATCCTTTTTGTCATGATTTTGTCTTGGATGAACCCAGACAGAGCATGCACACACAGAGCTGGTTTAAGAGAGTTTATTGCAAGCAGTGGATGATGACGATGAGATGAACCAGAGTCAGTTATTGGACGGAGATGTAGGATGCAGGAGCTGGCTGGCAGGAGCTGAGTGGAGAGACTGACCAGGAAACAGGAAAGCTGCGCTGCTACAGAACCGGGAGTGAAGCCAGAGTCCATGAAGACGGGAACGGAGGTACAGAGTCCAGCAGCGCAGCAAACAGGAACACAGCAGGACCAACGGAAACCAAGGCGGGAGGACAGGAGCAGACAGGCATGGTGTTGGAGTAGCTGAGCTTTGTAGCAGGTTCCACGGCACGCCAGAGAATCCACAGCACGGCAGAGAGGGAACCAGAGCTCGGCAGTAGAATCCACAGCTTGGCAGGAAGAATACTTGCTGGTCAGAGTACAACAGGATATATAGCTTGGCTGGATGAATACTAGTTGGTCAGAGTCACAACAGGATATATAGCTTGGCTGGATGAATACTAGTTGGTCAGAGTCACAACAGGATATATAGCTTGGCTGGATGAATACTAGCTGGTCAGAGTCACAACAGGATTATAGCTTGGCTGGATGAATACTAGTAGACCAGAACCACAGCAGGATTAGCAGCAAGGCAGGATGAATACTTGCAGGTTAGAGTCACAACAGGATTAGAAGATCCTCCTCAGCTTCAGAGGGGAGACAGGATAGATCCAGCAGCAGGCAGAGACTAACATGGTAAAACTGAGGCAGGAAACAAACAGCTAGTAGGAGCAAACCAGGCAGACAGGCGAGGAGTGAGTGTTGTCTGATGACGGACCAGCAGAGGAGTGAAAGCAGAGGAAGGCTTAAGTAGGGAGGCTGGCAGGTGAAGTGAGTCTGACTGATTAATGACCAACAGGTGTGACTGACTGCAGAGGGAGTGAAGGAGAGCTGAGTGAGGGGGAGGAATAAACTGAAAACTAACAATAAACGAGGCCAGAACATAACTAAACCCTGACAAGGAGGAAGAACTGAAATAGTAGTGAACAAAAACCAGATCAAAACTGAACCCTGACAGTTTTTTATTTCACTTGTCACCTACAGTATATGCTTTAATTTTGTGGCTGAACTATCACATGGACATCTCCAAAAAATAAAAAAATAAAACATGAGGTCTGTGGCTGTAACAGGAAAATTGCTGGAAAATTGGGATAAAATTTAAGGGGTAAAAATACTTTAGCAAGGCGCGCTGTAAATAAAACCTGAATGCATCTAATTTGGCTATAGATCCAACGGCAAGTGTTTAGTTGTTTCAACTTTTGCATTTTTAAAAGCAGCACCTCATATTTCTGAAACTGGATCCTGAGTGAGTTATGGTTCCTGCAGAAAACCCCAACAGCCATGCACACTGATCTCATTGAGTTGCTGCACATTTAGCATGCCGCTTCATTGTCAGGCGTTCAACTGTGAATGGAACCATGAGTTATTTGGAAGCAAATGTTTGCAAAATGCCATACTTTTACTTTTGAGGAACACGTTAACTAATGATAAATTAATTAGCATCTGTGATCAATTTCTGATAGACTTGTGCAGGAATATACTTTTTGATACTATAGGTCTCTTTAATGCACTCTAGGTTTATGCACTACTTAAGTGGCCTCATTGACCATTTTTTTTAGATGAAAACTAAAATAAGAGCTATATTATTCAGATAGATTTGTGTTTACATTGTCTCTCAATGTTCTCCCGCTAGTTTCTGCGAGTTGGTGAACTCTCTGCTCCACCAGGCTGAAAATCCCACTGATGACCCCCAACTTCTAACTCAGGGAGTACTTGAGGTTAGTCGCAGTCTGTATTTGTTTCCTCTGATGCAATGTGTTCTCTATTTTAGGCCTGTCCTGGCCCTGAAACAAGAAACATAGCGGTTTACAAGAAAGCACAACTGAAAGCACAGTGTAACTTTTTCAAAACCTGTTTGTGTGCTATTGCTAAAAAAAAATAAAAAAAAAGATTCAAAAATTGCCAGAACTGCCTCTTTCGTTGCATACCTGTGAAATCCCTCACACTTCTGCTGTTTTCCAGTTGTTGATACTGTCTGTCATGTTTCAGTTCATCTATGAGACTAATGAGGATGGCGACAGAGTGATTCTTGGGAAAGGGACGTATGGCGTCGTGTACGCTGGCAGAGACCTCAGCAACCAAGTCCGCATCGCCATCAAGGAGATTCCTGAAAAAGACAGCACGTAAGAGATTTATGTTCTGGCTTATTTTCAAGAACGCTTCATTGACACATAGTGAAAATAACAGAACCTGGCCAGCCAGATAAATAATGTGTGGCACGCTACGTTCTGCAAATTATCAATCTGGGCGAAGCAACACCTACAGGGTCCGAAATTAACACTCGCCAGACGCCAAATGCGAGTAAATTTTCCGTTTGGCAAATAAATTTCAGAGGGTTAGCTGTCACATGGCGAGTAAATGTTTGTACCAAATAAATCGTGTTTTTCAGTCATCATTTGGGTCGATGCTTCTTTATGTTCCTCTGCTGTCAGCTCCTATGAGAACAAACGTACATGTACGCAAACACTTGCACATGTGACGCGAGAACGACAGCAACTACGTCATGTCTGTTTGCTAACAACTAGCGTTTAGCTCAGGCTAATTACGTAGCGGGATTATGTGGAGATATTTAGCAGGAGTCTGTCAGACTTTGGCCGGTGAAAAATGTGCTTGGCCGGTTGATTTTTGCCTGCCTACCAATGGTTGGTTTTAGCCAATCAGGGTATCAAATGAAAATTTAAGCAGCAGGTGCCATGAGAAGCCACAGCAAATTAAGCTGGTTGAGGCGCGCTTATGTGGACAGCGACACTCGTGGATTCTGACTAAACAGACGTGACAGCAGCAGCTGCATCTTCCTGCGCTGCCATGTTTGTTTTGATTCAGCTGTGGGCTCGGCAGCTCTTGCTTTTGTCACAGCTGTATGTCCCGCCATAAATCAGAATACTGCAACGTGATTGGCCGACCCATTTTGGGTCAGTCTCGAGCGGATGAAGCGAGAGCGGGACAAGATGGGTTCTCGTGTGTTTGTGAACGCACAAATACCACGAGAATCCAGCTTGAAGGAAAGGTTAACAATAACTAGAAGAAGAAATAAGTAGAAGAAAATGCAATATTTATTGTGATATAATGATAAGACAGACAAAGAAGTTAAAGTGAATAAAAAATCAATGTATGAATATGTTCCTCGATTACATAACTAAAACCAATACATAACCTATGTTGGTGAATGTGTGCTTCTCAGGTACTCACAGCCGCTCCATGAGGAAATAGCTCTCCATAAAAGGCTCAAACACAGGAACATTGTCCAGTATCTTGGCTCCGTCAGTCAGGGTGGTTTCATCAAGATCTTCATGGAAGAAGTACCAGGAGGTACAAACTCACAGTTAAAACTACTAATACTCATACAGCACCCTCCATAGTTATTGGCACTCCTTAAAATGTGTTGAATTGTGTATACATCCATAAAATAAATTAATATTTTGCTGCTTAACCTAGGGATATTAAGACATAATATTAATAAATCATGTGTTGGCATGACTGCTGTCAACACTTTGTACAATCTCCTTCTGCCAGCATTTAATCTTCTCTTGTTATATTTACATTGGAGCATACAGAGAGAGGGCTCTTTGACCTTTCATCCTTGCAGAATCTCTACAGTCCTGTTCTCTTTAGATCCACCCACAGTTTTTTAATAGGATTTAGTTCTGGGGA
Source organism: Fundulus diaphanus (assembly GCA_037039145.1). Lineage (NCBI taxonomy): Eukaryota > Metazoa > Chordata > Actinopteri > Cyprinodontiformes > Fundulidae > Fundulus > Fundulus diaphanus. Next base: position 43,362,514 of record CM073130.1, read on the forward strand.
CTAAGATTGTCGTAAAGAAGGTTTATTTTGTATCTGGTGATCCATTTCTGTGTCAGTCTGGTCACATTTTATGTATAAATTTCCAGCTGAATGACCTGGTATTCGTGGTATTTAACTCAAGCTTGAAATCTACAAGTTTCTGTTGCAACTTCACGACTGCGAAGGTGCACGGAGAGGATCTAAGATCTGGTGAAGTGAAGACTCCGGCAACGCTTCAAGCTCTGTGTTTGCTGACCAACTGGTTTCAGCATGTGGCCATCATCAGGGTCATTCCATGACGTAAGCTAATATCCTTACGCTGACCCCGATGATGGCCACAAGCCGAAACCCGTTGGTTAAAGTTGTTTTCCAGTATTTCAAGCCTTCACCAGGTTTGATTCAAGGTTGCCATGTCCTTGAGAGAGAAGCTGACCCGCAGCATCACAAATCCTCCAACATAGAGTAGGAGGCGCTTTTCCATAAATGTATCCTTGGTTTGAAGCCAAACCTACCTGGGCTGTTTGTTGTAGAAACGTTCAGCTTTTATCTTACCACAGCAAAGCTTTCAGTTGAAGACCAAGCTGAGTTGCCAAACTCCACAGCTTTGTGTTTGTGACGGTAGGGTAGAAGAGGGTTTGTCCCTGACATACCTCCCAAACAAGCAGTTGTGTCCTGGCCTGTAGAGATCGACACACTCCACGCAGGTTTACTACAATAACATGCACTCTGGTCTTTCCCATTTCCACGAGTTACTAGGAGAAGGAAGCCTTTTGTAAAAGAAGTAATCAGTTAATATTTGAGGTATTAGATACCCGTAGGGCAACACGGTAGTAAGCAATGCAGCTAAAGGCTCTTACTGCATAGAGTTTGCATGTTCTCCCCGTGCCTGCAAGGGTTCTCTCCAGGTACTCTGACTTCCCCCTACAGTTTAAAAACATAACTGTTGGGTCACTTGGTCTCTTTAAACTCTCCTCATGGTGTGAGTGTGTGCATGTACGGTTGTTTGTCTCCTGCGTTTCTCTAATGGACAGTCGAACCATCCAGGGTCTACCCCACCTCTTAACCCAATCAGAGCAGGAGATGAGCAACGGTCCCCTTCGCGACCCTGCATGTTTGATGCATATATTTTGTAGGACATGTTGGACGCAGCAAAGAAGTTAGATGTTAGCAATTTTTTTTTAAACATCTTTTTCATAAAGGCTTCAGTTTGAGATTGCGCTAATGCAACGAAAGATGTGCAGCATGCTGGAGCAGGCTGCGATGTCTTGCTATCGTGGGAAACTTCTCTCTGGAGGAGCAGAGGCTTGTCTCATTGGAATTTCCAGAACAACCGGAGCCAAGAGCTGCTCCAAAGTCTGACTCTCTCTTTAACGTCTGGCTTTTTTGACGAACTGGTGTCAAGCACACAATGCGTACAAAAGAGCACATGCTCATGTGATGATGCTTTCACAGAAAACCTGTTTTTAAAGCCCCAAGTAGGTCTAAAAATATCTCGCTAGAGGAACATATTTCCAGACAATGACGTAACTGTAATTACCGAAAACAAAACGTTTGACCCGTCTGATTGGACACAAGGATTAGTTGAATATTTGAATTTGAGAGCTTTTAATGGAAGCAGTAAAATAAATGAAATGCAGTACCTCACAATGTGAAGGTTGTGATGTTTCTCACCTTATCAGGAAGTCTGTCGTCTCTCCTGCGCTCCAAATGGGGTCCCCTGAAGGACAACGAAGCGACCATCATCTTCTACACCAAACAGATCCTCGAGGGACTAAAGTACCTTCATGACAACCAGATTGTCCACAGAGACATTAAGGTGAACGGTCTTATTTGCTTCAACTTACTTTCTGGCACATTTTGCCAGGAGATTCAGGGCTGAAGTATTGTATGTATATTGAATAGCTCCGGATCTCTTGAGAATACCAATACCAGACCAAAAATACCGCTGGTTTCCATGTTTGCTTATAAACACATGGAAATGTTTTCCTTAAGCGCTTCAGAGACTCAAAGGTTAAAAGGTTGCCTCCAGTTTTTGCTGTGACAGCAGACCTGAGCTTCTTCCTCTGCAAATTCTAACAAGAAAACATTTTTTTACTAGTTTTAATAATAATCTTCTCTCCTTGAAAAGAGTTAAACTTTCTTGTACATTATTTGAAGCAGTGGTGTGTCCAAACACTTTGTGGAGCAGGCCATAACCATCTTATGCAAAACTAACTTGTGACTGTTTATTTTTTTCACCTCAACACTAATTGAAATATGCAGTGTGTTATTGAAGCAAAGTTGTCAGATTTGTTTTGGAAAAGGGGTCAGAAAACCATTTTAGATCCAAAACCTTAAAAGCATTTCGCATGTTTTCATTGTTTAAAAGACAGTTACATAATTCCCTGAAGTTTTTGGGTAAAATATTCTGTTTCTTGGTTTTGACATTTCTGTTAAACCATATGCCGCAACAAGTACGGCATATGGGTCACGCTCTCTTTAAACAGACTTAAGTTTAATGAATCTGTGTGCCAAGTCTTCTTTAATGTAAAAGTTACTGGATGCTTGTGGTTCTGTTTGCATGAAATCAAAATGAAAGCTATAAGCTTGTTCCATTTAAAAGGCAAATACTTTTTGAGTGGTACCTACTGTTTTTGCATTTGAAGATTTTAAATATTCAGGGAAAATCTTGCATAAAAGTGTCAATGTGCATCAACTGACTTTCCCAGTGGGCTAAATTTAAACAGTTCTTGAACTGTGGTCATTTTCCAAGGGCCGCAAATAGGCCCCTTCATACTTCACCATGAGTGAGTAGACAAGTGGACGACTAAAGGTGATTCAAGAAAAACTGGAAACGGACAGAAGAAAATTCCAGATAAAAACTGAGAGAACCTTCATGGTTCAGTAGATCATCTACTTTATATACTTTGTGCTTTAGTAATTCATAGCTCAGAGCTGAAACTGAACAAGCAAAAAAATAAAAAAATAATAACTAAACTCAAAACTCCTTTCTTCTTAAAAGCTAACATGTATTAAATGTATTATTAGTGGTTTTAGGATGTAACTGTTTGACCGCCTAAGATAGTAAGTAACATTAGCAAGAAAGTAGAAACAGATTCAGAGGACATGAGGCCGTAAGGTTAATTTTCACAGATGACCACAAGATGCCATTTATAGGACACTGAAGGAGCTCAAGTGTCAGTCTGAATAAGCAGAAAGTCTGATTCAGATATATGTAAAAAATAGCACAAAGCATAGCCATCTAATTTAGTATTTTTAATCATAAGTTTGTTTTTTAAATCCACGACTTTGCCTGCTAGCAGTAAGAAAAAAAGTAGCAATCAAGTAACAGGATTGTATACATTCTTTTTTTTTAGTTGATATTATTTGAAAAGCTCCTCCTTAGACAGACAGTTTGAACTGGTGCAGCATCTACTACATTGTTTAAAAATATGATGCCTCTGTCATATGAAAATGCATGCATTTCTCAGCTGGACTAAACCCGCAATGTTTCAGGATCCTAACGACCCCTCTAACATCTGGAGTGTTTTCATCGTAGCTTTTCCCTGTAATAAATGATTGTGTCTGTGCTGCAGGGGGACAACGTGCTCATCAACACCTACAGCGGCGTGTTAAAGATCTCCGACTTTGGCACCTCCAAGCGGTTAGCAGGGATTAATCCATGCACTGAAACATTTACAGGTAAGATTCCTTTAGTTATCGTGCTTGGTAAAAAAATATATCATGGGGTTTGTGTTTTTGTGTAGAGATGTTTAATAACTGTCCTTTTTTTATGTAAAGGAACACTTCAGTACATGGCTCCAGAGATTATAGACCAAGGACCTCGAGGTTATGGGAAGCCAGCTGATATCTGGTCCCTGGGGTGCACTATCATAGAAATGGCAACAGGCAAGCCCCCCTTTCATGAGCTGGGGAGTCCTCAGGCAGCCATGTTTAAGGTAAATAAACACTTAGGATTTTGTTGCAGTTTAATAGCCATGGCTGGCTATCCAGACCTAAATAAATATTTTAATCTTCGCTCATATTTAGTGAGAAACAGCAGTCTTCTTACTCTCCTTACCGTACGCCCAGCCACGTGATGCCATTTCAGATTCCCCAGGGCAGCTGCTTTTCGTCTCATGTTCACAATACAGAGACTTCCTGCAACAGCGTGCCTCCCACATCGTTTTTAGGTGGGACTTTTCCTTTAGTAAGACTTCAATAGAGATGTTTTTTTTTCTCTGATGTTGTTAGATACTTGGTGTGACGATCCATATCTCTTCAACCAGTTAACAAGGTCTTTGATTTGCAGCCCATAAATACTTCCTTTTTATTGTAGTGTGCACAATGCTGTTCAGTGTTTGATATTCTACTTTGAAAATATCTGGCCAGGAGTCAGGACTTCAAGAATTGTCAACCAAGCTGCAAAATGCACGTCAAAGATTAGAGAAAAGTCTGGAGTAATTAGTCTTAATAATACATTGGATGTTGGTTGAAACCCTATTTAAATCTACAAATCCAGTTTTTTTATTTGAACATCAGTGTAGCTAAGTCTCTCTCCAGGTCTCAGAGCTAAACAAGCCAGACTAAGCATTTTATTAATGAATCTTGAGTTGAATAAAACAGGTATAGCTGCCAACGGAGGACACTATTACATTTTTTTTTTTTTATTTCAATAATTTTGTATTTTTCTTGTTTGTTTTTTCCGTTTTTCCTTTCCTTCTTTTGCTTTTTGCAAACCAATTACGGAACATTTTGGATAATTAATTTTCTTGCCAGCGTTTAGAAATGCGTATATTTCTTTGGACAGAATCATAACCCTAACCCTACGGATAAATGACTTAGTGCAAAGAAAACTTTTTTAAACTAAGCTTTAACGTCTAGGTTTATTATTCATATCAGACTTCAGAGTCTTCAGGTTTGACTCAATAATCATCCACTGATTTATTTCTAAGCCACTACTAAAATAAAAATCCTACTAGCTTTCCGGCCCACTTCACATCTAAATGCTGATGTTCATGTCAGAGAACATTAGTGAACAAACAGCATTGTGAAGATCAAGGAACACAGCAGTAAGTTTAAAGCACGTTTTTGTTATTAAAACAATATCCCAGGCATCGTCCGAACTGGAAAGATTATGGCGAACCTGCTAGGGCAGGGCTACTAAAACTGTCTGGCTGAGCAAGGTGAGCCTGGAGGAGCTGCAGAGGTTCACGGCTCAGCTGGCAGAATCTTTAAATGAAAATACTGCTACCCGTGCACGCCTCAAAACTAGCCTTTATGGCAGACCAGCGAGAGAAAACCCATTGCTTTAACGTTGAAGAAAGCAATAAGAAGACCTGTTTGCAGTTTGCCATAAGCCATATGAGGATCACAGAATACACATGCAAGAAGGCGCTCTGCCCAGATAGGAACAACGTAAAACTTCTTGGCTTGCCTGTGAAATGCTATGTGTCGAGGAAAACTAACACGGCACAACACCCTGAACACGTCATCCCAACAGTAAAACATGGTGGTGGCAGCATCAGGTCGTGGGCATGCTTTTCTTAAGCAAAAATTCCTCCTAAAGACTTGATACTGGAGCGAAGGATCACCTTCAGCAGGACAGCATCAACCCTAAACATACGCTCAGGGATACATTGGAAGGGTTTGGGTCAAATGTGTTAAAAATGAAGTTAAGAACTAAACCCTTTTGAGAATTTTGGGGTACAACTTTAAATATTTTGCAAAGAGAAATGTATAGAAATGGAATCCCTTAGTTGTTTAAAAAGCTGATGGGAAAATACCTCAAATGACTTGAAACAGAAAATCCAGTGAAGGCCCACATTTCTGTATTAAAAATGTTTTATTTTTTTATTCTGATGGAATATTCTAATATTTGGGTTTTCATTAGCTATAAATGGAAAACCATCTTAATTAACAGAAATAGAGGCTTGAAAACATCAGTCTGTGTATTAATCTATGTTTTTCACTGGTGTTCTATTACATTTGCTAACTTTTCAACAAATAACAATCAAGATCAGCAGATCACATGATGTGATAGAAGCCAATCAGAGCAATGCTGAATCTAAGAACTTAGGTCTGGTTTGATAAAGGTAGTAGGGATAATATAACCATGTTGCATTTTAATGTGGTCATCTTTGCTTTTACAAAGTCAAAATTACCCTTTCGAATGAAGTATTTCCCATCCGCGGAATCTATCACATACATCATTTTGAATATTTTGCAGAAATGACTAATTCTGAGATTATTCCATCAAGGTGGGCATGTTTAAGATCCACCCAAAGGTTCCGGAGTGCATGTCGGATGAGGCCAAGGGCTTTATCATGAGCTGCTTTGTGCCAGACCCGGACGACCGAGCCACGGCCGGAGAGCTGCTGAGCGACACCTTCCTCAGGTCGCCCTCCAGGAAGAGGACCAAACCCCCGAAGGCGCCACTAGACTCTAACGAATCAGGTAATTCTGGTCAGGGTTAAACCAAATTTCTATGTTTCTTCTTTCATCACGAAAGCCAGTGAAGGCCCTAAAACGTAACCTGGCTGGGGTTTTGCAGCCGATTATCACCGCAGTTTGTCTGTGCCCATCTCCATCCTGGTGGAGGACACCGATTCGGACACGGGCTCGGTCGACCTGGCGTCGTCTCTGGACCTGAGAAAGCACTGGTCGGCCGTCAGAGTGCCCGGCATCTCAGAGAGTCCCCCCTGCAGCAGCGGCTTCCTGTCGTGAGTGAGCTTGTTTATGAGCAAAAGAGTCTGAGCCTGACCCGCGTCCAATCAGATTTAAATTCAGACCAAGTTTCTTTCTTTTTAACAAAAATAAATAAATAGCACGCTTCTCCTTTAAATCCCACAGCTATGTCTCAACTCTATAACCTTGGAAATAACCTATAAACCCCAGGCGTTCTTACAAATGTCGTCATCCTCATTACCTCACCCTGTAATTTTCATTCTCTTCCAATGATTATTATTTTGTTTTTATGTGACTCATTTATTTCTTTATTCTGCTGTACAGGACACCGTATGACTCTCCATCAGAGTTGTGCAGTCCAGTCTTATCGGAGGAGAATGTCGGCCTCTTTATGCTGCGAAAGGATAGTGAGAGAAGAGCAACGCTCCACAGAGTCCTCACCGACTACATCAATTATGTTGTCACTAACATACAGGAGGCTATACCTCAGGTGTGTGGAGGAGGAAAATCTCTCTACCTTTATCATGACTTCTGTCCTATACAACAAACAACATTTTTTTCAGAGAAGGTGTAAAAAGAAACTAAAATGCATCAGCATAGTTGCATGAGTGTGCACACTGTTAAACTAACGCTTTCTTGGAGCATCTTTTATGAAAACGTTACCATTAAGTTGTCTTTCTTAGAGGCTTTACTGCGTCCCCTATCATGACTCGACAATATTTGCCCACTCTGCCGTGCCAAAGGTCTCCAAAACTTTGGGATTGTGAGGACATCTGTTCTCCACGGCCCTCTTTTGGTGACTTCACACATTTGCTGTCAGGATTAGTTCTCCACGCTGGCCAACATTGTACTTTTCTTCTGGTGAAGTCATTCTTTTCTTCGTTTTGGATGTAGGCCTGGACTCACTGTCATACTGGAATAATAACTATATTTTAGCTTTTTAGGAAACAGCTCGTGTTTTTTGTTTTTTGTTTTTTTTATCTACCTTGACAAAAAACCTCAGTTCCATCAGAAGAAAAGTAAACGCAGAGCTTGGTGTGCAGCCCTGTTTCTGTGCCAAACAGATCTTTTGGAATTTTGGCTCAAAAGTTCAGTAACGTCTGAGAATAAAAATATTCACCTATAAAGTTGTAGGAGGTTTTAGCTCATCCTGGACGTGTCCTTTTGTAGAAGAGGATTTTTCTTACAACCTTATTCCTTAGTGCAGGGACTTTTGTCACACGTAGAACCCGACCAGCCTCTCTGACTGTTTCCCCTCTAGTCTAGGTCCTGCTTGTTGTTTTCTCTACTTCTTGATGACTGTTTCTTACTGTGCCATGGTACATACATAATGCAGTGTTTTGTTTTTCGCCCTTCTCCCGACAGATTCCTTTGAACAATTAAATCTGTTTTTTTTTTTTTTTTTGCAACACCGCTAAACTTTAGTTCTCATTGGATCAGATTTCTTATAATTGATGGCATTTGTGAACTCAACAAGACCAGATATTAAAACTGGATAAAAGGTTGCTTCAGTATACAAATTAGCTAAGAATGTGCACATTTACTTGACCACATTAGGGCATTTTGAATGTGCAACTAATAAATTGTTTGTTTTTGAGTTATAGAGTTATAGTTTACAGGTATTTAAGAAACAGTAGAAACTTGATGTTTGAGTCTTTGTCTTCTTCTTTAAAAAGTGCGATGAGGGGTCATCACTTCGCGGGGACCACATCGTCACACTGATTACCTGCCTGCGTGAAAACATCCGCTCCCCAGACAGAAAGCAGCTTGCTAGCGGCCTTCTGGAGCTTCGCTCAACCCTGTTGGCAGCAGCGATACCTCTGAACAGCCTGCAGGCGGTGCTCTTCAACTTCCAGGATGCAGTAAGTCACTTCTTCTGCTTGTATGTGTAGCACAGGTACCTCTCAAGGTCCACCTTTTTAAACTCATGTTTAACCATTGGGTCCGTGTTCAGGTGAAGAAAGTGTTAAAGCAACAACAAGTGAAACCTCACTGGATGTTTGCTCTGGACAATCTGCTGAGACAGGCCGTCCAGGATGCTATAACTGTCCTGCTGCCAGGTAGACGACTCTTTGACTCCACATTTCCTTCCCTGTATTAACACAACAGCAACTGTGTTCATATCTATAAGCAGCCCTGGTAAAGATGTTTTTAAAGACAAAATGGACTGTAGTGTGTTTTCTAGTCGCTCAAAGCGCTTCTAGATTACAAGTTTAACCAGTCTGACGCCTAATTCACCAACATGCAGCTCAGTTAGCAGCCTAGGCATATGCCTAGTTGGCATAATGTCATGTTGGGGAGCTAGAATTCAACTCACCACTTTCCAGTCGCAGGACTCCTGCCACCGAGCCACAGTCGACCAAATAAATTCATCTTTTGGTTGGGGTAGCATAATCTCACACTGGAAAAAAAGTATCTAACCTCTAATCTGAGTACATTTATTCAGCTGGGTTGAAAATATCCACATTAAAAAAATAACGCCACAGTTATTTAAATAACTAAATGAATGTTTTGAGGCCATCTTTTTCTCTCACTTTACAGTTTTAAGTTGATCAATGTCTGGAACCTTTTAATTAAATATATATGACGTGTCTTTCCTGGTGTATGAATATGACTTGACACAGGGACCAGTTTTACTTAGCTGCATTAAAAAATGAGAAAGACAGGAGAACAAGTCGATATTTTTTGAGTTTCCAGTCAGACACGTTTTGTATAAAAATGCCCTGTCTATGAGAGAAATGAAAGAGGAATCCTAGGTTTGCTGGCTAAAGCAACAAAAAAAATCAAATAACCCTTATTTTTAAGTGGTAAATGGAGGAGCATATTAAAGAGTCTTAAGTCATAAAACTGTAAATATCATAGAAAGAGTTTGGAGCTGTAAATGATTCTGCTGGTTGTGAAACGTTTGTGGAGGACATTTTATGTTTTTAAGTCTAAAACTTTAGTTTAGCAGAATGAACCACCATGTTATGATGCTCACATCCTCTCCTGCTGGCTTACTGGCCATTGATGTACTTCACGAAAACATCCTGCCCAATGTATTGGAGCCATGGACATTAAGGACGTGGATGCTTTCAGCTGATGAAGTTTATTTAATTTGTGTTCACTTCTGATCTCCTCGCCTCGCAGAGCTGAAACTCCATCTGCAGTCCTCATTTGAGATGGATGACAGCGTCCCCGACGAGCAATCTCTAGACCCAGACACTCCTGTAGTTGTTGTCCCTGACCAGGTGATGGAGCCAACCGACATGCAGCAGGCAGAACCTGGGAAGGAGAATGGCACCACGGTCAGCCTGGGCTCCTCAGCCAAGGTCCTCCTCAACAGGAACTGTCCGCTCAGCGACAAACTGGGAGAATTGAGAGTAGAGACCAGGAGGTATCCTTCAGCTCGCCTAACTTTTACTGATTGAAACGGCATCAACGGCTACTATTTATATTCTGTCTATAAAGCAGTTCAGAATAATATGTAATGTAGTATAACTAGGGCTGGACGATAATTCAACAAAAATATATATCGAATGATAGACGTGTATCGGTGAAAGAGAAAAAAGGTCAATAAAAAGTTAATTGGAATAACAGTTTTCCTTCCTTTTGCATTCTAGTCTATCATGTAGGTTAATATTACAGTCGTTACATCCTCCCAACCAATCACAAACGCAGACCCAGGAACCAAGCTCCGCCCCCTTCAAAGAGTTCAGAGAGCACGTGTTCTTCTTTTTATTTTAAAAACTCGCAGTTTTGGTAAAAAGTTGGTTGAATAAAGGGTTGAGTTTGAATTTGTTGTTTGTGTTCTGTATCTAAAAATATGTTGCTAAGCAACAGCATAAAATGGCCAGGGCTGCACTTAAAATATATCTTTTCAATTTGTTGATAATTATCGATCAATATCATTTCTATCTTATCAATATGCTTTTTTTCTATATCGTCCAGCCCTAAGTACAACTGCGTTTTTGCTTTTTAAATGTAAAAAACCTTAAAGCCGTCCCTGTTTTGGCACAGAAAAATAACATTTTTATCTTTTTCCCTGTTTTCTGTTGAGCGCTGATGGCTTTTCGCGTCTTGTTTCAGACTGCTGAATGAGCTGGCTGAGAAGGAGCGAGAGTACCAGGAGCTGCTGAGGAACTCTGTCCAGAAGAAGCAGGAGCAGATAGATAAACTAAAGAAAATGTTTATCATTGAAGGTGAAGTCCTTGTTACTGCAGAGGCTGATACGTTCAGATGGATACTAGCGGTGTGACCATTGACAGTGCCAGGCCAAATCATTATAAATCTCTGGCTGAAACTGCTTTGCAAAAGTGCAAGATGTCAATTTGCTAGACGGACTCAAATTGATTTTAATATATCCTCTCTCAGGGGGATGAAGCACTGGGCTAGAGCCCGTTTTATTTTATTTTACATATGCAAGTTACAGTTTAGTAATATTTAGGTGCACATCAACTCCAAGCTCTTTATGCCTTGCTCGCATAAAAATTGTGTTTTGAAAGCAACGTTACAAACCATTCAGTGCATTGAAGTTCACATGTGTATAAAGAGCCTGACATCAGAGGACCAAGCCCTCTTGATGATCGCCACTCAGGGGGTGTTTCTTCACCCCCTGAGCAGCCGGCCTCTACCACGCCTCCGTTTCAGGCGTGTTTCTGCCTGGACTGGTTTCTGTCTTAGGCGTCGGCTGCAGATCAGCAGCACATGCGCCCAAACTAGTCTTGGCGGGGTGACTAATGATTACTCAGTCTGTCTGCAGAAACCAAAATGATTTTATAGTTGGGTGTAAAATGAACATCTCTTAATACTCCGTAAATCTAATCCGTCGATGAGTTTCGACGCAATCTAACTGCGGCGCAATCACTACCTTGCAGAGAGCAAGTTGAATTCGAAGAAAAGCTCCAACGAGACTAAGAGTTTGGTTTCCTGGCTCAAATCGGTCCCCGTGGATGAAGACACAATCGATAAGGTAAGCGGAGCTGAAGTTAGTGTTTTTTGTTGTGTGTATTCCCCAGGCATGCCAGTTTTACTCATCTGCCCTCCGTTAACCTCACCTACCCGCTGTCGTTTTTTTAGCTGCTCTCTCAGGAGTTCACCTTGGACTGTCTGCTCCACATGGCCTCCAGGGACGACTTGATGTACTGTGGACTAAGGTGAGGTGCCTCCGCATATCATCCTCACACAATCCGTCCACGCAGAAACAGGAACACATCGTGCATCACTAGCAGTAACGTTTTTTTGTTGTGTAATTGGTGCCCCACAAACAACAAAACACACACTCAGCTAAGCCTATTCTGCAAAATAAAAAGAAAAAACAACTTGTCCGTGTCAAATGCTCCATACTATAAGAACTACAACATATTTGTCTGATAATAACCGATAAATTGTTAGATACAGATAGAAGTATCGGTAACTTGCATAGATATAGATCTTAACATTGGTTTTGGGAGAATCAAAAACACCTTTTTTCCACAAATAGAGATTTCACCAAACACAACCCAAAGCCGTTTATTAGAGAATAATTATTCTTTCCAGGTTTGGCCTGTGCTCATTTTACTCTTTTCATGCTCATCTCAGTCTAAGAAGTGATAACCTGTGTTTACAGGTTCCTAAAGCCAAAGTTGTTTTTTTTTTAAAAAAAAGAATCTGTGTTCATATAGAACAGTCTGACTGATCAATACAAGTAAAACTCTGAGCCAAAGATGATCAAATGCAGTCCGTAGTCCTAAAAAATACTATAATGGGCTTTTAAGCCGGTATCAAAAGTCATCTTTGGTATATAGTTATATTGTTTTTGCAGAACCTACTCCATACATACCATACGATAATAAAAAAAAAACTTGTCCAGGGTGCAAATGAGAGATCTTTTTTTTCTTTGTCTTATGGCGCCCCCTAGGCTGTACTGCCCTGGTCAGAGAGTCATATTGGCCATATCTAAAACTGCCATTGGACACAAGGATATGTTGTACCAAGAATGCTTTGGGTTATGATATCTTCTGATTCGTCCTAAATTGCTGTTCCAGGGGTGCAATGCTGTGTCGTCTGTGGGTGGCCATCGTGGCTCGAAGGAAGACTCAGAAAACCACGCACATCAAGGACAGTGAGGACACTCTGCTTTAATGACCGCTAAAGTGATGCATCAAAGGACATTTTTCCTGACAGGCTGGCCCTGTGTGATCTGGAGATACAAGCTGCAGAGGGAAAGCAGATTGTAGTTGCTGTGAATGTATTTTGTAAAAAAATAAATAAAGATAGCACATGTCTTTGTGCATGTAAGTAGAATCTAAGATTCTTCACTTAAAGGTTAGGTGTATGGTTTATACATTCTCTCAGGGTGTGCGGGATGTTTTATTTTTAGAAAAATAATCTAGATGTGTAGAGAAACATCCATTTTCTACATCCACTTATTCATGCAGGCACATACTCGCACCTAAGGGTAATTTAGAGCAACCAATTAACCTAACAGTCATAACTTTTAGCCAAGGAAGCCAGAATACCCGGAAAAAACCCACGCATGTACCTGGAGAACCCCATGCAGAAAGACCCAAGGTCGAACCCGGGACCTTCTTGCTGCAAGGCAACATTCCTACCAGCTGTGCCTTTGTGAAGCCCGGTAGGGAAATAGACAAACTTAGTTTTTTAACCTCCTTTTTTTTTTTAAGACATGTTTTGCTGTGTTTTACAGAAACTAGTTTAAGTTATTATAAACACCTTTAACACAAAATCACCTTATTTGTTTTGTACAGTATAGAAAAATGGACTTCAATAATAAACTGAAGCACGTCTTACTGTGTTGTCTGCATGCAGTTGTTTGTCTGGGTGTTTGTAAAGCGATGTTAGATGGAAGAAGTGAAGGCTCATTAAATTCCACGTTTGTCCCTATTCGCATCACAATGTCGACATCTCGGAAAACGGCACATGAACTTTGTGTGTCACCACGAGCGAATGTGTAGCAACATGCATCCAACTTCGTGTGTGCAGTAGGTCTTGCTGTTCCACTGTTAAACAAAATGCACCTCTTCTATAACATTGTTTCAAGAGAAATACTGAAGTTAAGAGTATGGTAGATGATTTATGCGGAAATACATAAACACTAGAAGTGCGTAGCAAGGAACGTGGACGCACATTGGCCTTACGAGAGCATGTCACAATGATTGGCATGTGGGACAACCAATAGCTAAGGTAATCCCTCTGGAACTTGAAGCCAAAAAAAAGATCTTCCACTGTACCTTTAACTGTTGTAGTTTACGTATCTGGCATTCAAGCTGCAGTAGGAAGTTTTGAGAAAACATGGACTTAACAAGCACACCTCACAAGTCCTTCCTTCTTGCTCTCTGCTGTGCTACAGCCCTCCCTCCACAAACACTCCTGCCATACTGCTCCAATTTTTACCTTTCCTTTGTTTTCTGTGCAGGCGCCACTCAAGAAATTGGCAGTTTTCTAGTAAAGCCAATCAACCAGTCAGAGCCAAACATTCATCCTGGTTCTGATTGGTTGTTTCTGACTGGGAATGGTGCATTTCTTCAAATGGCAGTAGGACCACTGGGAGGAGAACAAAGGAGCTTGATTTTTTTTCCCCACAGCTTATCTGTCTCATATTTCACTGTCAGGACATGGTGACCGTTTTAACAAATGTGTGAAAATTACATATATGCAAGCTACTTACTGCAGCTTTAATGAGTGAGTGTGGGACTTGATCATAATCAGAACATTTGGTGTCAGAGCGTCTTAAAATAGTGCAGGAAGACGTTGTGTACAATAAGTTTGTTTTTTTCCTTTCCAGTGCGTACTCACTGCTTAGTGAGTTCAGTGACCTTAAGCCTGATAAGGGAACGTGTAACCCTATGCATATAAACCAAAGTCTTTGTGGGGAGACAACGAAAAAGTGTGGTAGAAAAAGGAGCATTGTGAAGCAAAGTCTATTCAAGATCTTGAGAGTTTTTTTTTTAAATAATGTCAATTCAATTTTATTTACATAGCGCCAATTCATGAAACATGTCATCTCAAGGCATTTTCCAAAGTCAAATTCAATCAGATTATACAGATTGGGTCAGATTATACAGATTGGTCAAAAGATTTCCTATATAAGGGAACCCAGTTGATTGCATCAAAGTCTTGACAAGCAGCATTCACTCCTGAAAGAGCGTAGAGCCACAGGGAGAGTCGTCTGCATTGTCCATGGCTTTGCAGCAATCCCTCATACCGAGCAAGCATGAAGCGACACATTTCTAAAACATTAAGAACAAAAACATTGATCTGATAGGTTATAGATAGGTAGATACAGTCAGACAAATATAAATATAACTATATTTCTGATAGAGTTTTCACCATACACAATCCATGTTTTAAAGCATTTTATCACTGTTGAATATTTCAGTCCCGGTTTGACCAGCTGCTCAATTCATGCTTATCTCAGTCTAAGAAGAAGAAATCCTTATCTGTCACTGCGATTGTATACATTCCAAGGAAATTTAACCCATCACCCTTAGGGAGCAGTCGGCAGTTTATAGCGCCTGGAGAGCAATCTGGGTTTAAGGGTCTTGCTCAGGGACCCATAGCGGCAGTCTGCGGGGATCAAACCGGCTACTTGCAGCCTTCTCAGAACGCAGGCACGCTTCTCTAACCACTAGGCCACCACTCCCCCTAAGGTGGTTTTAGTGCTAACATAATGTTTCTTTGTGTTAAGGTTTCATAAATCTTATTTTTTTTTAAAGAATCACTATTTAGTTTGATTAACTAAATCCCAAAAAAAAGAATGATTTAAAAAATAGAAGATATTTGTATCAGTGAGGAAGAAAAAGGTATGGAACCGCCCCCAGCAAGGGTGCCTATGTAGATTTTTGAAGCACTGAGGATCTCTCAAGAAACATTGAGCTCTACACCAAGCTCATGCCTAGGTGACGGTGCTTATTACCAAGGTTACATTTGGCGGTGCTTGTGTTGCCCTGCTTGAAAAAAAAAAAAACGGATTTGAATAAATGGGTCATTAGCAGGTTATTGCAAGATAGGGTACCAAGCTGAAGGGACTACTTAGATATATGACTGAGATGTTGTGGAGGAAGGACACATCTAAAGCACGTAGGGCTCCTGCCTTTGATGACAGAGCCGCATCTGCTTTATCTAAAGCTAAACCTGGCCAGCCTATGGAGACAGCTCATTTCAGCCACATTTATTTCAATTCCGTCTGCCGAACAATATGCCGGACCAATATATTTCTGTCTCTGGAAGCAAATCCAACATATTCAGATATTTAGGAGGGTACTTAAATATAGGGGAAAGATATGACAGGATAAATGTGATACCAATTGAAAAAAAGCGAGTCAGACCCTATCTTATATGGTAGGAGCAGTTCATTGAAGCGTTAAAAGGCTGTTTTCCCTTCAAGCGATCATGTGTTATTTTTATGCTTTGTTGACCTGTTTGCAAAATACCTAAAAGAAATCCCACCTCTCCTTCTGCAGGAAGTTCACCACAGCGTTCATCCTCACATTTTAATAGTTTATGATGCTGAAAAAAATCAGGAGGCGCCTCAATAAATCAAGTCAGTCATTGTGCCCCTTGTGTCCTTGGAGGGTGTCAGGAGAAAAATGAATACTCAGATACTCCCCATAAAATTCATCTAGCCCGCTCACTGCAGCTGCTCCTTATCTGCCTTATGATGGATATTTGAAATGAGAGGTGAACAAACAGAAATTTCTTGCTACATTTATAGTTAAAAAACATAAAACATGCTCTGCGCTTTCAGATTAGTGCATGTTTAAATCATAATTAATGATTCTGTATTTAGAGTCTCCTTTGGGCTGATTTCTTTGAGGTAGTTTGACTAATTTTGCTGCTACTTCCAGTCTGCAAGAGTAACTGAGTCCCTGAGCCTAAATGCAGCAGTGTAGGCAAAAGCTGTCCTCTCAAATTAATTTCTTATTACAGATGCTTTAATTTGAGTACACCCCACTGTATCTCACCTAACACCTAACCTAATAATAAGCTTAAAAGAACAACAGCATTAACTGCCTATAGCTAATAATGTGCAGACTGTTGATGTGGATGAGAGATAATGGACCTGTTTTGACTATGTATTGCGCTAATGACATTAATGGGAGAGATGCAATCAAGCTTACATTATTTCTCATAATTGTTTTAGGTGATGACTTAACATAGAATTTTTTTTTCCATGCCATATTTTTCAATTTTCTCACTCCTACCCTCAGAATAATGTTTGAAAAGCTACATTAGTGTAGTCCAGTAAAGCCGTCACAAGAAAACATAGACTGATTATATGTAGAAAGGTGAAACTTTTAGCTGCTTCCATTCACTGTCGCTATGTTTTACACAATAAGTGCCTGGTTTGCTGACTTAACGTAGTCTGGTCACACAGTTGTTCTGAGAAAAGGAAGTCCGGATGCAAAAATGTGGGTAAGAATAAAGGCTGAAGTTATGATGTCTACTTGGATGCAGCCCAATTGTAACTATATAAGTTACAGTTTCATCATAGGTGGTCATTCACATATGTAGTGAATTAAAAGCAAAGGGGCTCATCACAAGGTGTAGAATCCCTGGACAAAGCACTGGTCTGTTAGATCTCAAAGTTCTTGCTCTCAGACAATATTTCTCCTGATTTCTCCTTGTGCATTTAGTTTTCCTTCTAGATATAATTTTTTTCTTTTTAGCTACTGATGGGGAAAAGAACATGACCTAAAGGGTCAAATACAACAAAAAACTGACAAGTGATGTGATGATGTGTATACATTTTTTCAGTTTCAACTGTATTCTCTTGATGAAATGCCTTTGATCTGTGTTGTGTCCGGAGCTGGCATTGCACCACTCACAGAATAGAATAGAAAAAGAAATAGAAATAGCCTATGTTGTTTTACAGTAGCGAAATTAAAGTGTTCAAGCAGCAAAATGAAATGCAAATGGAAGCATGAGAATACACTCAAGGGTGAGAATTATAAAAATGAAATATAAAAAAACAAGAAAAAGAGACAGTGGGGCAAATTTACAACATAAGATAAAATACTGTACAATTCTTAAAAATAGCATATTCAAAAAAAATTAAAAAGTATATACCTGAGTAGGGAGAATGTGCAAAACATGCACGTATTTTTATGTATAAAAAAACAACTGCAGAAGCAGCAGGGATGCAAACACTTATTGAGTTTGAGAGCAGTGATGATTATAAAGTCTAAAAGCAGCAGGTAGGAAGGACTGTGATCACGCTCCTTTGTACATTTAGGATGCAGCAGTCTGTCACTGCTCTGCTTCAGGCATGGGGAGGGACATAAACAAATAAAATAATGAGGTCTGCTGTCAGGGGGGATTTTGATCGCTCTTCTGGATGATTGAGGACACAACAGTATGAGCTCCACAACCTCAGGATTAATAAGATTGCCCTCTTTCTGCAGAAGCTCTGAAAGGACAGGTCACTCTGAATGTATTTGGTTGCATAAATATGTCTGACACTTTCACAACTAACATGAAAATCCTCCTTGTAAGTGAGTGTAAGTACATTTTACACAGTTTTAATAGAAAAAAAAAAACACGTCTGCATGAAGTATTCTCACATGCCTGTAGACAGAGCCAGCCCAAGAATGTGCAGGGCTCTCACAAGAAATTCTTTTGGGACCCCAGTTTCACTTTACATTATTTGTCAGGTCTGTTCAGTTTAGTCACATATCACAGATTCACCATAAATTTCAAAACAATTTAAAAAAACATCCAGTTTATATACAGAAATACACAGTAAAATAACACAAACATTTTCAGTCAGTTACATGCAAGTGTCCGGCGGACATTTGGAAAGAGGTGAGGTTCACCCTGGACTGGTCGCCAGTCGGTTGCGGATCAATAACCCAGCTGAAACCCAAGTGAATCTATTGAGCCACTCATTTTGCAGAGATCACTCCTCCTGAATAAACATTTTCAAAGTGGATAGTTGAATGCATTGTCATTAAATTTGCAGCAATTCCCTAAAACTAAGGAATATGCCACCAGAACCTGGCTTAATGTACGTATATTATGCAGACAGGGTTATTTCTTTGATTTATTCATCTGGGAATCTTACAAGAATAAAACGTTTCAACTTAGGGTCCAGAAAAATTGGACACTCATCATTTATCTGTTGACAAGTTTTTAGTTTCACTGTACCATACATGAAATAAGACACCAACTCAGAGACAATCAACAGACATGATTAAACTAACAATTTTGAATTACAACAGTAAACTAGAACTGCAAGCAGTTATTAACGGGTTCCAAGCCCGTCTACGCTCCGCCCCCTTTGAGCATGTTCCTGCACTACAGCGTTCAACACCCTCATCCCACAGCATCTGGTTGAAAAACTGGAACACCTGGGCTTCAGCACACCCCTCATCACTTCCTCACCTCCTGACCACTGTCGGTCCGGGTCTGACAGACCACCTCTGATGTCATCACCCTTAGCACGGGCTCCCCTCAGGGCTGTGTCCGCAGCCCCCTGCTGTTTACTCTGATGACACACGACTGCACCCCCAGGTTCACCCCCAATCACATCATGAAGTTCGCAGTTGACACAAACTCATCAACAGCTCAGCTGTGGAGGTGGTTAGCAGCACCAAATTCCTCGGGGTGCACATCACGGACAACCTCACCTGGTCTGTAAACACCACATCTGGTGAGGAGGGCACAGAAGCGCTTGTACTTCCTGCGGAGGATGAGGAGAGCCCAACAGCCCCCGCCCATCCTCACAACCCTCTACACAAGTACCATAGAGAGCATTCTGACCATAGATATCCATAATAAAGGCTAGATGTCTTACAGCGGAGTCTCAAACGTCATCACCGGCGGCCATCTTGCCTCAGACAAGCTTTCTGGCATGCTCTGTGGTACCTAATGTAAGGTGAGTGATCAGCACGAACACAAATACTCTTATCTCATTGAATTCTTGACGGATTTACAAACAGTTTGGTTTCTTACAAACGTTATGAACGTGGCTATAATTCTTGATGCTTGAACATGTCGAAATTGCAGATTTTCTTGTCGAAAAATGACTTAATCATGCAGCATAGTTGTGCATCACGGCTACTTGCGCAAGTTATCAAGCCTGAGACCACTGGTCAATTATATAGGCTTTACTGACACCAATAACGATTGTATGACAATTAATCTTTGGTGTAAATTTGAGGGAAATCAATCTCACAATGGTCCAAAAAGATAAATGTTCCCTTAATCTCCCCATGGTTATTATAAATTATTTTAATATACCAACTCTTATTTCAGGATTTGTTGTGCGACGGGCTCTGAAAAAGCTGTCCTGTGATGTCTGCCGTGCCAGCTTGGTAACAGATGCTGCATCTGCCATCAAGGACCAGAGCTACCACCTGCTGAAGTTAAAAAACAATGGAGGTCTGGTGATTCCATCAGAAGGCACAGTGATGGTAGTCAGGGCAGCAGAGTGGGTCATTCGTCAGACCTCATGTACCAGACGATCACAGCCCATCAAAGTGCTAGAGGTCGTGTACATTGTAAGGAAGAGGATAGGGTCAGAGGATGTGTTTGTGCTCAGAGAGCACATCGGAGAAACACAGTATGGCATAGACAGCCACCACCATACGCTGTTAACGTTGGTTGTGTCCTTGTTTTTTAAGTTAAGGCTGCACCACATTGCCAAAATAACTAACCTTAGCTTACAGAGCAACAACATGCGACAGAAACTCAATAAAACCGTCCTTTTCAAAGGGCATTAGCCAAGCTATGTTTTTTGGGTCATTTTTTAAATCTCTGTCTTCCATGTGTATACCATCACAGTAGTGTAGGTGGGGATTTCAACATGCTACATCTATATATACTTGTGAAGGGGACTATTGTACCAATTTTAATAGCAAATAAATTTCACTTTTATAATGGATTAAAAATAGGAACCTTTGTGTAATTACTCCTGATATATAATCCGAATAGTCTACATGAAACTTCAAAGTGTTACCTTTAATTTGAAACCTGGATTATGCTTCTACACCAAGAGGTTGCCACACAATAAGCCTTTTTTGTCAGTATTTCATATTTTATTATAACAGTAATATTCATATTATAAAAGTATGTATGTAAATATAAATGAATTAGGACTGTGAAATAATTAATCACACCCAAATAAAAGTGTTTATATATATATATATATATATAATGAATGTTCTTCATTTAGATTGACCTTTAAACCATTAATGCTATTACTCCTTTTCATATCTATCTATCTATCTATCTATCTATCTATCTATCTATCTATCCATATTATATCATAGTGTTACTTTTGGAATAAGTCTGATCCATATCTGAACTATGGATCTTTGCAAATGTTCTTGCCATTACTTCTACTTTTTCCTCATTTGTTACTGCTGTTCCTTCTTCATGTTTTAGAACTGGATATGTTCTCTCTGGTCTATTTCCCTTCATTTTCTTAATCTTTCCCCATACCTTAGCTATAGGAGTTGTTCTGCCCATTGAATCACAAAAATCTCTCCATTTTGTCTTCTTTGCCTTCTAAATAACTTTCCTTGCTTCTGCTTGATCTTTTTTACATTCAATATTTTTTTTTTAAAATTATGTGTTCTTTTCAAAACTCTAAAAGCTATCCTCCCTCTTCAAGTTTCTGCTCAGCTTAGAAAATCACGGAATGTGACGTCACATCCTGTGATGTGCCCATATATGGGCAAAATGGCCGCCCTGTTCACAGTTCTGGATGGTCAGAGCTCTGGATGGTGAGAGCTGTGACCAGATCATAAAATTCATTAAATCGTTAAAAATCAACGGTTTGCTCTAAAATTCTGAAAATATTCACGTATGTCCAAGAGTGCTTTATCTAACTATGTGATTTTTTAAACGCCCATTGAAAAAAGCGTTTCAGAGAAAAAAAATATTAACCTTTATAGTCTTGCACATGTGAATTTCAGAGTCTTTTAAATAGTTCAAAATCGCCTGGATTTTTACCAAACTGAAGTACACATTAAGTCTGAATGTGCTTTACAAATAGTGGCCATCTTTATTGGGATTGAACAATATTTGTGGAAAATACATTGATTTCTCCATTTTACAAACTTTTAAAAAATCAGAGTGTGCAACTTTCAGAAACCTCAATACATGCAGTGAGAGAATTGTTACACCTTATTCAAGGAATACATCCTGAAAATCTGAGATCGTTACACCACAAAATGGATTTTTGGTAATTTTTTGAAGTTTTGAAGGTTTTTTTCACACTTTTGGAAATAGGCCCCGCCCACTTGTTTCAATCATTACCATATTTAATACTTTAGTTCAGGGGTATGCCTGGAAGGCAATAAAGAAGGTTTTGTAAAAATCCGATCAGCCATTCTTGCGTAGTAGATTTCTTGACATCACAGCGCCCCCTAGTGATGGACGATCCTCAAACGCGGGTCACATGTGCAAAATCTTATTTGGACTATGGGTTATGAAGGACATGTCAAAATCTGTTATGGTTTTAGAATAATCAGCAATTACATTTAGAGCTAGCTAGCTAACAATCACTTATTGTAGCGTTACTTTTCGATAAAGTCAAAATTCAAAAATCCGCCGCGTTAACTTTTTTTATTTGTCCATTACACAGTTATATATGGAGTTTTGCGCAGATTGCACAAAAAATGTAGGAGGAGTTTAACAAGAAAGGTTTAACCTTTGTAGCCATGTAGCGCGAAAACTAGCTGGGAAACGAAGGGTGTGCCAATTCCCTTTATTTTGCAGAATCATCCAATAAACAAAGTGATGTGAAGTTTTTGAGTGTGGGACCAGTAGTTTGGTGGTTATAGGCCGAAACGCATTGTCCTTTGTTATAGCGCCCCCTAGTTGTTGAGGGGTCTGAATTTCTGGGTTTGAGTAGAGGCGCACATTCTGTACTTAGATACCTGATTCAATAGGTTCGTTATAGATCCGCTTGGGCTGCACAACGCGTTTTAATTCCGTAATAATAATAATAATAATAATAACTAGAACTGCAAGCAGTTATTAACGGGTTCCAAGCCCACCCACGCACCGCCCCCTTGAGCATGTTCCTGGACTTCAGTTCAGCGTTCAACACCATCAAAACTGGAACATCTGGGCTTCAGCACACCTGTTCGCAACTGCCTACTAGACTTCATCACCAACAGACCTCAGTTGGTCCGGGTCGGACAGAAAACCTCTGATGTCATCACCCTCAGCACGGGCTTTCCTCAGGGCTGCGTCCTGAGCCCCCTGCTGTTCAGCCTGATGACACACGACTGTGTCCCCAGGTTCACCACCAATCACATCGTGAAGTTTGCAGACGACACGACGGTGGTGGGCCTGATTAGAGACGACAACGACCAGGACCAGGACCAGGACTGATCCTGAACGTGGAGAAAACGAAGGAGATCATCATGGACTTCAGGAAGGAATGGCCTCGCCATGCTCCACTTCTCATTAACAGCTCAGCTGTGGAGGTGGCCAGCAGCAATAAATTCCTCGGGGTGCACATAACACACAACCTCAGCTGGTTTGTGAACACCATGTCACTGGAGAAGAGGGCACAGAAGCGCTTGCACTTCCTGCGGAGGATGAGGAGAGACCACCTGTCCCCGCCCATCCTCACGACCTTCTACAGCAGCACCATCTATCTGCTCCCCACTCCCTTCCAATTAAGCATGTCATTATATTTATTACTTTCTTGCATTTGTCTAAAAAAAGTAGATGCAATGCAGTTTTGCATTGCATTACATTGAAATGACTGTTGTCATTTCAGCTTTTAACTTTTTGTTCTCTCTCTTTTTTCTTCATAGTAGGTACACCTGATCTGACGTTCTGTTAACTGTGACATCATCCAGAGAAGACAGATCACCCGCTATTACTATCTAATGTAGAACAGATTACTGGATCAATGTGTGCTTCTGTGCTTGTTTGTCTCTCTTGTTGTGTCTCTGCTCTGTATTCTTTAACCCCCAGTCGGTCGAGGCAGATGACCGTTCATACTGAGCCCGGTTCTGCTGGAGGTTTTTCCTTCCCGCTAATGGGTGGGTTTTTTTTTCGACTGTCGCTTCATGCATGCTCAGTATGAGGGATTGCTGCAAAGCCATGGACAATGCAGACGTCTCTCCCTGTAGCTCTATGCTTCTCCAGGAGTAAATGCTGCTTGTCGGGACTTTGAAGCAATCAACTGGTTCCCTTATATAGGAAATTTTTGACCAATCTGTATAATATGATTGATTTTGACTTTGTAAAGTGCCTCGAGATGACATGTTTCATGAATTGGCGCTGTATAAATACAATTGAATTGAATTGAATAGAGTCCATCTGTTAAACCTTTTCTGCGTCGCACAACGACACGATGGTTGGAACCAAAGATCTCAACTTTGGACTCATCAGACCAAAGCACAGATTTCCACTGGTCTAATGTCCATTCCTTGTGTTCTTTAGCCCAAGCAATTCTCTTCTACTTGTTGCCTGTCCTTAGCAGTGGTTTCCTAGCAGCTGTTTTACCATGAAGGCCTGATTCACACAGTCTCCTAACAGTTGTTCTAGAGATGTGTCTGCTGCTAGAACTCTGTGTGGCATTGACCTGGTCTCTAATCTGAGCTGCTGTCAACCTGCGATTTCTGAGGCTGGTGACTAGGATGAATTTATCCTCCACAGCAGAGGTGACTCTTGGTCTTCCTTTCCTGGGGCGGTCCTCGTGTGAGCCAGTTTCTTTGTAGCGCTTGATGTTTTTTGCGACTGCACTTGGGGACACTTTCAAAGTTTTCCCAATTTTTCGGACTGAATGGCCTTCAGTTCTTAAAGTAATTATGGCCACTCGTTTTTCTTTACTTAGCTGCTTTTTTCTTGCCATAATACAAATTCTAACAGTTTATTCAGTAGGACTATAAGCTGTGTATCCACTTGACTTCTGCACAACACAACTGATGGTCCCAACCCCATTTAAGAGGCAAGACATCCCACTTATTAAACCTGACAGGGGACACCTGTGAAGGGAAAACCATTTCAGGTGACTATCTCTTGAAGCTCATTAAGAGAATGCCAAGAGTGTACGAAGCAGTAATCAAAGCAAAAGGTGGCTACTTTGAAGAACCTAGAATATAAGACATATTTTCAGTTGTTTCACACTTTTTTGTTAAGTATATAATTCCACATGTGTTAATTCATAGTTTTGATGCCTTTAGTGTGAATCCACAATTGTCATAGTTATGAAAATTAAGAAAACTCTTTGAAGGAGAAGGTGTGTCTAAACCACCTCCTCCATTACCATCTGGTACGCTGGTGCCACCGCCGAAGACAAGAGCAGACTGCAGCGTGTCATCCGGTCTGCAGAGAACGTGACTGGCTGCAATTTTCCATCTCTCCAGGACCTGTAAGCCTCCAGGACTCTGAGGCGTGCAGGGAAGATTGTGGCCGATTTTGTGACACCCCAGTCACAAAATATTTCAGACACTTCCTTCTGGCAGGAGGCAGCGGTCCATCAGGACCAAAACCTCATGACACAAAAACAGTTTTTTCCCATCCGCTACCAGCCTTATTAACACGGCCCAGAGGCCCCGTGACACTTGACTCTGCCTCTCTCCCCTGTTCAGGTCCTACAAGCTACACCAACGTAGCATCTCCAGACCTTCTGCGTTACATTAACGCACAGTCTACCGTGTATATAGCTTTCTGTGTGTGTATATATATACACAGCGTTCACTGAGCGAGAGGCGGGTTACACCCTGGACAGGTCGGCAATCTGTCACAGGGCAACACAGAGACAGACAGGACAAACAACCATTCTTGCACACACTCACACCTAAGGACAATTTAGAGAAGCCAATTAAACTAACAGTCATGTTTTTGAACTGTGGGAGGAAGCCGGCGTACCCGGAGTGAACCTACGCATGCACAGGTAGAACATTCAAACTCCATGCAGAAAGACCCAGAGGATTTGAAAGACCCGGGAGGATTTGAAAGACCCGGGAGGATTTGAAAGACCCGGGAGGATTTGAAAGACCCGGGAGGATTTGAAAGACCCAGGTGATTGAACCCAGAAGGCAACAACACTTCTCACTGCTTCACTGTGCAGCCTCTGTTTATGACAGTATCATGTAAATCTTAGTCACAAATAAAGTGTTACCTAAATCAAAAGTAATTTGTATAGTAAGTATAACATCCACTGACTGTAAAGTTACCTGTGAAACGTTTTCACACAGCCAAACTGCTTGTTGTTGCAACCAAATGCTATGGGGTTCTGTGTGAGAACGGAGTAGCAAGATGGCGGCCAGTGACCTCCCCTAGTGACTGGCCGCCATCTTGCTACTCCCTACTCTCACACTTTTGCAAATAGGCCCTGCCCACTTGTTTCAATTGTGTTCATAAACAGACACAATAAAAAATGCAAAAAGCATCATGCTAACCTTTACAATTAGGCTTATTGGATTTTACTACTTAATAACTCTCTGTCACAGCCTCTAACCTGCTGGTGATACACTTGGGCCTGGTGTCTCCTGGCTGGCTTCTCCAGGTTGGTCACTGCTGCAGGGTTCTGTCTGGTCCTGGTCTGGCCCTGGTTTTTGCCTCTTTAAGAAGAACTGTGAGATATTCTCTTTTCTCTTCATTTGGGCTCTACACAAAATAAGGCAGCCTGGTATTTAGACTCCATGACTGTATGGCAAAGACAACACTATTTTAAATATTATTTAAACAATAGTTTTTAGTTTTCTGTAGCTATCTAAAATAATACTAAATTAAAATAGATTAATTAAATTAATTAATATAACTAGTTAGGTTATAATTCAAAGCTTTCATATGACATAGCCTATTTACATTTCAGTCATTATAAACTTAACAATGGTTTTTCACATATTCTTACCACACACATTTCAAGCAAGAGCTGGGAGATATATCCTGGCCAAATTAATAAAACATTACAGGGCAGCATGTGCACTCAAACATATGTTAAAAGAATCTGTCTAAAACACGATCTATCAGCACTAACATGGCTAATATAATAAACGAGGCACTACGGACGGAGCGGTGCACAACCATTTTTTTTTCTTTTTAGAAATGTATGACAAGTGCCGCCTCTCATTAGGAAGGTAACACAGCGGTTACCGCTGAGCGGTAAAATGTTGTAAATACCTGCAAAACTCCTCAACGGTGTACTCTAAAGCCGCGGGTGTGTTTTGGATCAAGCAGGAACCACATGTCAGCTTAACCAATGAACAGCGTCAGTGTGCAGCATGTAGGCTGCTACTGTATGGGCTGCCTTCAGGGACAGTCGGAAATTACAGTTTTCCTGGCAAATCTTTGCCGATCTCATAAGTATTATATGTTAAAATTACCATTTCCAGTGGGGTGGCAGTAGGGGGTGGCAAGGGCTCTGTTGGGGGTGGCAAATGCCACCCCTGCCACCCCTCTGGCTCCGCAACTAGCTACATTCAATGTAAAGCTTATGTATATAAGTGTGTGTGTGTGTGTAAAAAATCCATATATAATCAAATACTGCCATCTACTGGAAATTTTAAATCCCTACATGGGCACATTTCGGAAATGTTATTCTCTTTAAATTCATAAATAAATTCTTTAAAAATCAACAGTTTGCTCTAAAATTCTTCCAATATTATATATATATTCAATTCATTTATTTATATAGCGCCAAATCATATATATATATATATATATATATATATATATATATATACTGTATATATATATATATATATATATATATATATTTAAGCTATATACACAGACACTGATCTACAGACAACAGCAATTATCAACAAAAAGAAATCAACAAAAAACCTAATCACCCTCAGCACGGGCTCCCCCCCCCCACTCCCCACAAATCATGTCTATCCAGTAATTTAGGACCATTTTGTTTGTTTTTGGTGTTTAATGTACTTTTCTCTACTTCCATCGCTGTACCCATTAGCACATATTGTGTTTATGCCGGAAAACTGTAACTGTAAAGCATGAGGATGATCTATCATAAAATCTTACTTATGGAAGGTAATTCCCCAGGATCTGGTTCCTAGTGTCCTTTTATTTGCGCACCCATAAGCGGAGTAAAAGTCGGGCTTCCTGGGACGTAGCTCTGGAAGTTTGCTTACTTTCAATACAAAATCGAAATTATTTATTAAGTTAGACAATAATTTAATTCAATCAATTGGTCCCATGTAGCCCCTAAAGGGGTGACGTTTTCAGTCAGTTGATTTATCTGGAAATCGGGTGAGATTTCACCGGATTCAGAGTGTCTGAAAACATAAAGTACATTTTCCTGTAATGACTTGTATTCTGTCTGACTGCAGCTTGGTCTGACCTAAGATGGCCGCTCTGTCGGCACGCCTCTCAACCGAGGACGCGGCGTCTACGTATTCATGTCTGTGTTCTCTATGGTCTGACCTAAGATGGCAGCTTGGTCTGACCTAAGATGGCTGCTTTGACGTCACTTCCTGTGATGTGCCCAAATATGGGCAAAATGGCCGCCCTGTTCAAAGCTCTGCAGTCAGAGCTCTGGATGATGAAAGCTGTGAACTGATCACAAACTTCATAAATTCGTTAATAATCAACGGTTGGCTCTAAAATTCTGAAAATATTCATGGATCTCAAAGAGTGCTTTATCTAACCACAGGATTTTTTTTATGGTCATTAAAAAAATGGATTCAGAGAAATAAAATATTAAACTTTATAGTCTTGTACCATTTATTTTCAAAGTCTTGTAAATTGGTCAAACTCGCCTGGATTTTTACCAAACTGAAATCCATGTTTATTCTGCATGTGCTTTACAAATAGAGGCCATATTTTGGGGGGTTGAACAATATTTGTGGAAAATACATTGATTTCTCCATTTTACAAACTTTTAAAAATTCAGAGTGTAGCACTTCAAAAAAAAACAATACATGCAGTGAGAGAATTGTTACACCTTATTCACAGAATACATCCTGAAAATCTGGGATCAAAAAATTGATTTTAAAGCATTTTTTATTCTTTACTTTATTGTTTTTATTATTCTCCAGGTTTTTTAACACTTTTGGAAATAGGCCCCGCCCACTTGTTTTAATCATTACCATATTTAATACCTGAGTTCAGGGGTATGACTGGAAGGGGATGAAGAAGGTTTTGTAAAAATCCGATCAGCCATTCTTGCGTAGTAGATTTCTTGACATCACAGCGCCCCCTAGTGATGGACGATCCTCAAACGTGGGTCACATGTGCAAAATCTTATTTGGACTATGGGTTATGAAGGACATGTCAAAATCTGTTATGGTTTTAGAATAATCAGCAATTACATTTAGAGCTAGCTAGCTAACAATCACTTATTTTAGCGTTACTTTTCGAAATAGTCAAAATTCAAAAATCCGGCGTGTTAACTTTTTTTATTTGTCCATTACGCGGTTATATATGGAGTTTTGCGCGGATTGCATAAAAAATGTAGGAGGAGTTTAACAAGAAAGGTTTAACCTTTGTAGCCATGTAGCGCGAAAACTAGCTGGGAAACGAAGGGTGTGCCAATTCCCTTTATTTTGCAGAATCATCCAATAAACAAAGTGATGTGAAGTTTTTGAGTGTGGGACCAGTAGTTTGGTGGTTATAGGCCAAAACGCATTGTCCTTTGTTATAGCGCCCCCTATTTGTTGAGGGGTCTGAATTTCTGGGTTTGAGTAGCGGTGCACATTCTGTACTTGGATACCTGATTCAATAGGTTCGTTACAAATCCGCTTGGGCCGCCCAACGCGTTTTAGCGGAGAATAATAATTACCCGTAATAATAATAATAATAATAATAAATAATTTAAAAACACTAGAAAAACAATAGGGTTCTCTGCTCACAGAGCAGACGAACGGCATAGCCGTTCGCCTGCGCTGCGGGCTTGGAACCCTAACTAGAACTGCAAGCAGTTATTAACGGGTTCCAAGCCCACCCACGCACCGCCCCCTTGAGCATGTTCCTGGACTTCAGTTCAGCGTTCAACACCATCAAAACTGGAACATCTGGGCTTCAGCACACCTGTTCGCAACTGCCTACTAGACTTCATCACCAACAGACCTCAGTTGGTCTGGGTCGGACAGAAAACCACTGATGTCATCACCCTCAGCACGGGCTTTCCTCAGGGCTGCGTCCTGAGCCCCCTGCTGTTCACCCTGATGACACACGACTGTGTCCCCAGGTTCACCACCAATCACATCGTGAAGTTTGCAGACGACACGACGGTGGTGGGCCTGATTAGAGACAACAACGACCAGGACCAGGACCAGGACTGATCCTGAACGTGGAGAAAACGAAGGAGATCATCATGGACTTCAGGAAGAAATGGCCTCGCCATGCTCCACTTCTCATTAACAGCTCAGCTCTGGAGGTGGCCAGCAGCAATAAATTCCTCGGGGTGCACATAACACACAACCTCAGCTGGTTTGTGAACACCATGTCACTGGAGAAGAGGGAACAGAAGCGCTTGCACTTACTGCGGAGGATGAGGAGAGCCCACCTGTCCCCGCCCATCCTCACGACCTTCTACAGCAGCACCATCTATCTGCTCCCCACTCCCTTCCAATTAAGCATGTCATAATATTTATTACTTTCTTGCATTTGTCTAAAAAAAGTAGATGCAATGCAGTTTTGCATTGCATTACATTGAAATGACTGTTGTCATTTCAGCTTTTAACTTTTTGCTCTCTCTTTTTTCTTCATAGTAGGTACACCTGATCTGACGTTCTGTTAACTGTGACATCATCCAGAGAAGACAGATCACCCGCTATTACTATCTAATGTAGAACAGATTACTGGATCAATGTGTGCTTCTGTGCATGTTTGTCTCTCTTGTTGTGTCTCTGCTCTGTATTCTTTAACCCCCAGTCGGTCGAGGCAGATGACCGTTCATACTGAGCCCGGTTCTGCTGGAGGTTTTTCCTTCCCGCTAATGGGTGTTTTTTTTTTTCGACTGTCGCTTCATGCTTGCTCAGTATGAGGGATTGCTGCAAAGCCATGGACAATGCAGACGTCTCTCCCTGTAGCTCTATGCTTCTCCAGGAGTGAATGCTGCTTGTCGGGATTTTGAAGCAATCAACTGGTTCCCTTATATAGGAAATTTTTGACCAATCTGTATAATATGATTGATTTTGACTTTGTAAAGTGCCTCGAGATGACATGTTTCATGAATTGGCGCTATATAAATACAATTGAATTGAATTGAATAGAGTCCATCTGTTAAACCTTTTCTGCGTCGCACAAAGACACGATGGTTGGAACCAAAGATCTCAACTTTGGACTCATCAGACCAAAGCACAGATTTCCACTGGTCTAATGTCCATTCCTTGTGTTCTTTAGCCCAAACAATTCTCTTCTACTTGTTGCCTGTCCTTAGCAGTGGTTTCCTAGCAGCTGTTTTACCATGAAGGCCTGATTCACACAGTCTCCTAACAGTTGTTCTAGAGATGTGTCTGCTGCTAGAACTCTGTGTGGCATTGACCTGGTCTCTAATCTGAGCTGCTGTCAACCTGCGATTTCTGAGGCTGGTGACTAGGATGAATTTATCCTCCACAGCAGAGGTGACTCTTGGTCTTCCTTTCCTGGGGCGGTCCTCGTGTGAGCCAGTTTCTTTGTAGCGCTTGATGGTTTTTGCGACTGCACTTGGGGACACTTTCAAAGTTTTCCCAATTTTTCGGACTGAATGACCTTCAGTTCTTAAAGTAATTATGGCCACTTGTTTTTCTTTACTTAGCTGCTTTTTTCGTGCCATAATACAAATTCTAACAGTTTATTCAGTAGGACTATAAGCTGTGTATCCACTTGACTTCTGCACAACACAACTGATGGTCCCAACCCCATATAAGAGGCAAGACATCCCACTTATTAAACCTGACAGGGGACACCTGTGAAGGGAAAACCATTTCAGGTGACTATCTCTTGAAGCTCATTAAGAGAATGCCAAGAGTGTACGAAGCAGTAATCAAAGCAAAAGGTGGCTACTTTGAAGAACCTAGAATATAAGACATATTTTCAGTTGTTTCACACTTTTTTGTTAAGTATATAATTCCACATGTGTTAATTCATAGTTTTGATGCCTTTAGTGTGAATCTACAATTGTCATAGTTATGAAAATTAAGAAAACTCTTTGAAGGAGAAGGTGTGTCTAAACCACCTCCTCCATTACCATCTGGTACGCTGGTGCCACCGCCAAAGACAAGAGCAGACTGCAGCGTGTCATCCGGTCTGCAGAGAAGGTGATTGGCTGCAATTTTCCATCTCTCCAGGACCTGTAAGCCTCTAGGACTCTGAGGCGTGCAGGGAAGATTGTGGCCGATTTTGTGACACCCCAGTCACAAAATATTTCAGACACTTCCTTCTGGCAGGAGGCAGCGGTCCATCAGGACCAAAACCTCACGACACAAAAACAGTTTTTTCCCATCCGCTACCAGCCTTATTAACACGGCCCAGAGGCCCCGTGACACTTGACTCTGCCTCTCTCCCCTGTTCAGGTCCTACAAGCTACACCAACGTAGCATCTCCAGACCTTCTGCGTTACATTAACGCACAGTCTACCGTGTATATAGCTTTCTGTGTGTATATATATATATATATATATATATATATATATATATATATATATATACACACAGCGTTCACTGAGCGAGAGGCGGGTTACACCCTGGACAGGTCGGCAATCTGTCACAGGGCAACACAGAGACAGACAGGACAAACAACCATTCTTGCACACACTCACACCTAAGGACAATTTAGAGAAGCCAATTAAACTAACAGTCATGTTTTTGAACTGTGGGAGGAAGCCAGCGTACCCGGAGTGAACCTACGCATGCACAGGTAGAACATTCAAACTTCATGCAGAAAGACCCAGAGGATTTGAAAGACCCGGGAGGATTTGAAAGACCCAGGAGGATTTGAAAGACCCGGGAGGATTTGAAAGACCCAGGAGGATTTGAAAGACCCGGGAGGATTTGAAAGACCCAGGTGATTGAACCCAGAAGGCAACAACACTTCTCACTGCTTCACTGTGCAGCCTCTGTTTATGACAGTATCATGTAAATCTTAGGCACAAATAAAGTGTTACCAAAACAAAAGTAATTTGTATAGTAAGTATAACAACCACTGACTTTAAAGTTACCTGTGAAACGTTTTCACACAGCCAAACTGCTTGTTGTTGCAACCAAATGCTATGGGGTTCTGTGTGAGAACGGAGTAGCAAGATGGCGGCCAGTGACCTCCCCTAGTGACTGGCCGCCATCTTGCTACTCCCTACTCTCACACTTTTGCAAATAGGCCCTGCCCACTTGTTTCAATTGTGTTCATAAACAGACACAATAAAAAATGCAAAAAGCATCATGCTAACCTTTACAATTAGACTTATTGGATTTTACTACTTAATAACTCTCTGTCACAGCCTCTAACCTGCTGGTGATACACTTGGGCCTGGTGTCTCCTGGCTGGCTTCTCCAGGTTGGTCACTGCTGCAGGGTTCTGTCTGGTCCTGGTCTGGCCCTGGTTTTTGCCTCTTTAAGAAGAACTGTGAGATATTCTCTTTTCTCTTCATTTGGGCTCTACACAAAATAAGGCAGCCTGGTATTTAGACTCCATGACTGTATGGCAAAGACAACACTATTTTAAATATTATTTAAACTATAGTTTTTAGTTTTCTGTAGCTAGCTAAAATAATACTAAATTAAAAATAGATTAATTAAATTAATTAATATAACTAGTTAGGTTATAATTCAAAGCTTTCATATGACATAGCCTATTTACATTTCAGTCATTATAAACTTAACAATGGTTTTTCACATATTCTTACCACACACATTTCAAGCAAGAGCTGGGAGATATATCCTGGCCAAATTAATAAAACATTACAGGGCAGCATGTGCACTCAAACATATGTTAAAAGAATCTGTCTAAAACACGATCTATCAGCACTAGCATGGCTAATATAATAAACGAGGCACTACGGACGGAGCGGTGCACAACCATTTTTTTTTTCTTTTTAGAAATGTATGACAAGTGCCGCCTCTCATTAGGAAGGTAACACAGCGGTTACCGCTGAGCTGTAAAATGTTGTAAATACCTGCAAAACTCCTCAACGGTGTACTCTAAAGCTGCGGGTGTGTTTTGGATCAAGCAGGAACCACATGTCAGCTTAACCAATGAACTGCGCGCAGCATGTAGGCTGCTACTGCATGGGCTGCCTTCAGGGACAGTCGGAAATTACCGTTTTCCTGGCAAATCTTTGCCGATCTCATAAGTATTATATGTTAAAATTACCATTTCCAGTGGGGTGGCAGTAGGGGGTGGCAAGGGCTCTGTTGGGGGTGGCAAATGCCACCCCTGCCACCCCTCTGGCTCCGCAACTAGCTACATTCAATGTAAAGCTTATGTATATAAGTGTGTGTGTGTGTAAAAAATCCATATATAATCAAATACTGCCATCTACTGGAAATTTTAAATCCCTACATGGGCACATTTCGGAAATGTTATTCTCTTTAAATTCATAAATAAATTCTTTAAAAATCAACAGTTTGCTCTAAAATTCTTCCAATATTATATATATATTCAATTTATTTATTTATATAGCGCCAAATCATGAAACATGTCATCTCAAGGCACTTTACAAAATCAAGTTCAATCATATTATACAGATTGGGTCAGATTATACAGATTGAATAAAATGTCCTATATAAGGAAACCAGTTGATTGCATCAAAGTCCCGACAAGCATATATATATATATATATATATATATATATATATATATATATATATATATATATATATATATATATATATATATATATATATATATATAAGCTATATACACAGACACCGATCTATAGACAACAGCAATTATCAACAAAAAGAAATCAACAAAAAACCTAATCACCCTCAGCACGGGCTTCCCCCCCCACTCCCCACAAATCATGTCTATCCAGTAATTTAGGACCATTTTGTTTGTTTTTGGTGTTTAATGTACTTTTCTCTACTTCCATCGCTGTACCCATTAGCACATATTGTGTTTATGCCGGAAAACTGTAACTGTAAAGCATGAGGATGATCTATCATAAAATCTTACTTATGGAAGGTAATTCCCCAGGATCTGGTTCCTAGTGTCCTTTTATTTGCGCACCCATAAGCGGAGTAAAAGTCGGGCTTCCTGGGACGTAGCTCTGGAAGTTTGCTTACTTTCAATACAAAATCGAAATTATTTATTAAGTTAGACAATAATTTAATTCAATCAATTGGTCCCATGTAGCCCCTAAAGGGGTGACGTTTTCAGTCAGTTGATTTATCTGGAAATCGGGTGAGAATTCACCGGATTCAGAGTGTCTGAAAACATAAAGTACATTTTCCTGTAATGACTTGTATTCTGTCTGACTGCAGCTTGGTCTGACCTAAGATGGCCGCTCTGTCGGCACGCCTCTCAACCGAGGACGCGGCGTCTACGTATTCATGTCTGTGTTCTCTATGGTCTGACCTAAGATGGCAGCTTGGTCTGACCTAAGATGGCTGCTTTGACGTCACTTCCTGTGATGTGCCCAAATATGGGCAAAATGGCCGCCCTGTTCAAAGCTCTGCAGTCAGAGCTCTGGATGATGAAAGCTGTGAACTGATCACAAACTTCATAAATTCGTTAATAATCAACGGTTGGCTCTAAAATTCTGAAAATATTCATGGATCTCAAAGAGTGCTTTATCTAACCACAGGATTTTTTTTATGGTCATTAAAACAATGGATTCAGAGAAATAAAATATTAAACTTTATAGTCTTGTACCATTTATTTTCAAAGTCTTGTAAATTGGTCAAACTCGCCTGGATTTTTACCAAACTGAAATCCATGTTTATTCTGCATGTGCTTTACAAATAGAGGCCATATTTTGGGGGGTTGAACAATATTTGTGGAAAATACATTGATTTCTCCATTTTACAAACTTTTAAAAATTCAGAGTGTAGCACTTCAAAAAAAAACAATACATGCAGTGAGAGAACTGTTACACCTTATTCACAGAATACATCCTGAAAATCTGGGATCAAAAAATTGATTTTAAAGCATTTTTTATTCTTTACTTTATTGTTTTTATTATTCTCCAGGTTTTTTAACACTTTTGGAAATAGGCCCCGCCCACTTGTTTTAATAATTACCATATTTAATACCTGAGTTCAGGGGTATGACTGGAAGGGGATGAAGAAGGTTTTGTAAAAATCCGATCAGCCATTCTTGCGTAGTAGATTTCTTGACATCACAGCGCCCCCTAGTGATGGACGATCCTCAAACGCGGGTCACATGTGCAAAATCTTATTTGGACTATGGGTTATGAAGGACATGTCAAAATCTGTTATGGTTTTAGAATAATCAGCAATTACATTTAGAGCTAGCTAGCTAACAATCACTTATTTTAGCGTTACTTTTCGAAAAAGTCAAAATTCAAAAATCCGGCGCGTTCACTTTTTTTATTTGTCCATTACGCTGTTATATGTGGAGTTTTGCGCGGATTGCATAAAAAATGTAGGAGGAGTTAAACAAGAAAGGTTTAACCTTTGTAGCCATGTAGCGCGAAAACTAGCTGGGAAACGAAGGGTGTGCCAATTCCCTTTATTTTGCAGAATTATCCAATAAACAAAGTGATGTGAAGTTTTTGAGTGTGGGACCAGTAGTTTGGTGGTTATAGGCCAAAACGCATTGTCCTTTGTTATAGCGCCCCCTAGTTGTTGAGGGGTCTGAATTTCTGGGTTTGAGTAGCGGTGCACATTCTGTACTTGGATACCTGATTCAATAGGTTCGTTACAAATCCGCTTGGGCCGCCCAACGCGTTTTAGCGGAGAATAATAATTACCCGTAATAATAATAATAATAATAATAATAACTAGAACTGCAAGCAGTTATTAACGGGTTCCAAGCCCACCCACGCCCCGCCCCCTTGAGCATGTTCCTGGACTTCAGTTCAGCGTTCAACACCATTATCTTACAGCATCTGATGGAAAAACTGAAACATCTGGGCTTCAGCACACCCCTTCGCAACTGCCTGCTAGACTTCCTCACCTCCTGACCTCATTTGGTCTGGGTCGGACAGAACACCTCTGATGTCATCACCCTCAGCACGGGCTCCCCTCAAGGCTGTGTCTTGAGCCCCCTGCTGTTCACCCTTATGACACACGACTGCGTCCCCAGACAACAGCCTGATCCTGAACGTGGAAAAGACGAAGGAGATCATGTTCGACTTCAGGATGAACCGGCCTTGCCACGCTCCACTGCTCATCAACAGCTCAGCTGTGGAGGTGGTCACCAGCACCAAATTCCTCAGGGTGCACATCACAGACAACCTCAGCTGGTCTGTGAACATCATGTCACTGGTCAAGAGGGCACAGAAGCACTTGTACTTCCTGCGGAGGATGAGGAGAGGCCACCTGTCCCCACCCATTCTCATGACCTTCTACAGACGCACCATAGAGAGCATTTTGACAAGCTGTCCCTCTGTGTGGTGTGGAGGCTGCAGCGCCTCCGACTGGAGGAACGTGAGGAGAGTGGTGAGGACAGCAGAAGGGATCATCGGGGCTCCTCTTCCCTCCATTAAGGACATTTTATCCCAGCGCTGCATGTCCTGAGCCCATAACATCATCAGAGACCCCTCACACCCCCACCATGGACTGTTCTCCCTGCTGCCCACTGGGAAAAGGTTCCACAGCATTCGCTGCAGGTCCACCAGGTTTTGAAACAGCTTTTTCCCCGTTGCCATCAGACTGTTGAACTCTAAACAGCAACAGTAAAAGTGCATATGTATACATATATACCATGGGTTAAAGCAAAAATAATCAGTTTGACTGAAAAAATGTTCAAGTCAGCCCATATATTCCCAGGGCGTGGACATCATGCCACATCAGTTACCTCACTTGCTTATTGTGCAAAGTCAACATTAACCAAATCTGGTAGGTCTAAAATATCCTTTGACCATTCCTGTATCTCTCCCACCTTTCAGCTTGAGGCTGCAGCGCCTCTGACTGGAGGCATGTGAGGAGAGTTGTGAGGACAGCAAGAGATCATCGGGGCTCCTCTTCCCTCCATTAAGGACATTTCATCCTAGCGCTGCGTGTCCCGAGCCCATAACATCATCAGAGACTGACACACACACACACACACACACACACACACACACACACACACACACACACACACACACACACACACACACACACACACACACACACACACACACACACACACACACACACACACCTCAATCCGATGATTGGCATTTTATTTTTTTTGGTT
Organism: Fundulus diaphanus; assembly: GCA_037039145.1. Taxonomy (NCBI): domain Eukaryota; kingdom Metazoa; phylum Chordata; class Actinopteri; order Cyprinodontiformes; family Fundulidae; genus Fundulus; species Fundulus diaphanus. Next base: position 43,400,365 of record CM073130.1, read on the forward strand.
TACCTGTTACCCGTGTGACAAAGCCTTTGGTAAATACATTTTGTAAGGAAATGTTATTGTGCACAGAATATCAATGGAGGACAAATTTGTGTATTTGTTTCACCACAATTTTATTGAAAACAAAAAATGTAAAGAAGCATCAACTGGACGGAGATGTAATTCAGAAATTCATTTTCCTGTATATCTTTGAATCTCAAGACAACTAAATTATATACATACTTATACACTCACACACAGATACACACTTAGTCCTCACAGATAACTTTGTGTCTTATAAATATTTAATAAGTGCTTTAACTTCCTGAGACCCAAGCTTTTATTTGGAGTTTGTTTTTTTAATTTCCAAGTTCCATGCGGATTAGTAGGACCTAATAAGTGTAATAAATAAACCCTGTCATGATAAAACAAATAGTTTTTGAAAAAAATTATGTCATCATATGAGGGCAATTACATAATCTTTGCATTTGATTGTTTTATTTGCAATTTGGGATTACAAGACCCCAATTACTATATACAAAAAATGTCAGCTTTCTACATTGAGTAATTCTCTAAAAAAGCTATGTGCCCATATGAGGACACTGGGTCTATATTCCCAAATGACACAATAAAGACACGGTTGGGTGAAACATATAAAATCAGTTGGGGCATACAACAAAAAACTAATAAGAAGGGAGTATTTCAGGCAACTAGGATGGCTACCCAACTGTATAGCAAAGTAATGAAAAACCTCTGCAAAAAAGCAATCTGCATATCTAAAACACCCCTACTGGTCATCACTGAAACTTTCAGAGATGCAAACAGGTGTGTACCTCAGACCCTGAACATGGTTCTGCAACAAGCAATCTGTCCTTCCTGAACTGGCCTTCGTGAAATGCTGCAAAGCAGTTGTGTTCACTCTGCAAGCACAGGAACAAATAGTATTTTTGGAATACAGTAACAAATCTCGTTCAACTTTCTCTTCGTTAGACAGTAAACGAAAAGAGTGTGCTTAAAAACACATCTTACTCTGATCTGATCTTGGATATGGGCCATCGGTAACTTTCTGTGGACCATTTTCAACCATGTACTGCCTAAATGTGTCCACTGTTTTGTGCGGTAAAGGCCATTCAGATGGATCTTCTGAATAAAGCCTTGTCTCAGCACTCTCCTCTGCAGCTCTCCCTCTTCACCATCTAACAGTGGGAATGTAGCAACCAAATGGGGGTTTACAGCTAGCTTCTAGCTTAATGCAAAACCAATGTTGCTGCGCTGACATAGTGGAAAATATAAGGTAGCATGTACAATAAATGACCAGAATCCAGAAAACATAACTTATGCAGTAACTCATGCATAAATAATACGCAATAAAGATGTTGTTTTACCATTAGCTGTTCATGTTAGCTGTGCTGTCAGACATGTAGGCTGCTTTACATTTGTTGGGTGACATGGAAGCTGTAATTACAGGGTCACTTCTCTCTCTCTAAAGGTCTGTGCTAAGGCTATCCATATTTCTACTTTTTAAAATCCAAAACGTGAATGTAATTTCAACAGCAGCAAAACCTTACTGCATAATAGTTGTCTTATCTGATGCCATCACTAGGCTGATTTAGAAAGGCTGCATTAAGTTGCATTGGTTATAATGATAATGTTAATGTTTGTCAATTTGCAACTGTTTATTATGTGTTAACATTGTTAATAATATACCATCTAATTATTATTATGGTAGGCTTACAGTGGCTGATATACTTTAAAATAAACCTTTATTATTTAAAGACCATACATGATGATGTCTGGCACTTATTTATTTATTTTAATCCGGGGGGGGGGGGGGGGGGCGCCAAAACTGATGCTGCATACCCCTCTTATACTGGGTAGTTGCGCCCCTGCCTGTACCCATTAGCACATATTGTGTTAAAGCATGAGGATTATCTATCATAAAATCTTACTTATTGAAGGTAATTCCCCAGGATCTGGTTCCTGGTGTCCTTTTATATGCGCACCCATAAGCGGAGTAAAAGTCTGGCTCCTTGGGACGTAGCTCTGGAAGTTTGCTTACTTTCAATACAAAACCGAAATTATTTATTAAGTTAGACAATCATTTAATTCAATCAATTGGTCCCATGTAGCGCCTAAAGGGGTGACATTTTCAGTCAGTTGATTTAGCTGGAAATCGGGTTAGAATTCACCGGATTTAGAGTGTCTGAAACATAAAGTACATTTTCCTGAATTGACTTGTATTCTCTCTGAGCGCAGCTTTTTCTGACCTAAGATGGCCGCTGTGACATCACTTCCTGTGATGTGCCCAAATATGGGCAAAATGGCCGCCCTGTTCACAGCTGTGGAGTCAGAGCTCTGGATGAGAGCTGTGAACTGATCACAAACTTCATAAATTTGTTAATAATCAACGGTTTGCTCTAAAATTCTGAAAATATTCATGGATCTCAAGGAGTGCTTTATCTAACCACAGGATTTTTTTTATGGTCATTAAAAAAATGGATTCAGAGAAATAAAATATTAAACTTTATAGTCTTGTACCATTTATTTTCAAAGTCTTGTAAATTGGTCAAACTCGCCTGGATTTTTACCAAACTGAAATCCATGTTTATTCTGCATGTGCTTTACAAATAGAGGCCATATTTTGGGGGGTTGAACAATATTTGTGGAAAATACATTGATTTCTCCATTTTACAAACTTTTAAAAATTCAGAGTGTAGCACTTCAAAAAAAACCAATACATGCAGTGAGAGAATTGTTACACCTTATTCACGGAATACATCCTCAAAGTCTGGGATCAAAAAATTGGTTTTAAAGCATTTTTTATTCTTTACTTTATTGCTTTTATTATTCTCCAGGTTTTTTAACACTTTTGGAAATAGGCCCCGCCCACTTGTTTTAATCATTACCATATTTAATACCTGAGTTCAGGGGTATGACTGGAAGGGGATGAAGAAGGTTTTGTAAAAATCCGATCAGCCATTCTTGCGTAGTAGATTTCTTGACATTACAGCGCCCCCTAGTGATGGACGATCCTCAAACGCGGGTCACATGTGCAAAATCTTATTTGGACTATGGGTTATGAAGGACATGTCAAAATCTGTTATGGTTTTAGAATAATCAGCAATTACATTTAGAGCTAGCTAGCTAACAATCACTTATTTTAGCGTTACTTTTCGAAAAAGTCAAAATTCAAAAATCCGGCATGTTCACTTTTTTTATTTGTCCATTACGCGGTTATATATGGAGTTTTGCACGGATTGCATAAAAAATGTAGGAGGAGTTTAACAAGAAAGGTTTAACCTTTGTAGCCATGTAGCGCGAAAACTAGCTGGGAAACGAAGGGTGTGCCAATTCCCTTTATTTTGCAGAATCATCCAATAAACAAAGTGATGTGAAGTTTTTGAGTGTAGGACCAGTAGTTTGGTGGTTATAGGCCAAAACGCTTTGTCCTTTGTTATAGCGCCCCCTAGTTGTTGAGGGGTCTGAATTTCTGGGTTTGAGTAGCGGTGCACATTCTGTACTTGGATACCTGATTCAATAGGTTCGTTACAAATCCGCATGGGCCGCCCAACGCGTTTTAGCGGAGAATAATAATTACCCGTAATAATAATAATAATAACTAGAACTGCAAGCAGTTATTAACGGGTTCCAAGCCCGTCTACGCTCCGCCCCCTTTGAGCATGTTCCTGGACTACAGCGTTCAACACCCTCATCCCACAGCATCTGGTTGAAAAACTGGAACATCTGGGCTTCAGCACACCCCTCATCACTTCCTCAACTCCTGACCACTGTCGGTCCGGGTCTGACAGACCACCTCTGATGTCATCACCCTCAGCACGGGCTCCCCTCAGGGCTGTGTCCGCAGCCCCCTGCTGTTTACTCTGATGACACACGACTGCACCCCCAGGTTCACCCCCAATCACATCATGAAGTTCGCAGTTGACACAAACTCATCAACAGCTCAGCTGTGGAGGTGGTTAGCAGCACCAAATTCCTCGGGGTGCACATCACGGACAACCTCACCTGGTCTGTAAACACCACATCTGGTGAGGAGGGCTCAGAAGCGCTTGTACTTCCTGCGGAGGATGAGGAGAGCCCAACTGCCCCCGTCCATCCTCACAACCCTCTACACAAGTACCATAGAGAGCACTCTGACCATAGATATCCATAATTAAGGCTAGATGTCTTACGGCGGAGTCTCAAACGTCATCACCGGCGGCCATCTGGCCTCAGACAAGCTTTCTGGCATGCTCTGTGGTATCTAATGTAAGGTGAGTGATCAGCACGAACACAAATACTCTTATCTCATTGAATTCTTGACGGATTTACAAACAGTTTGGTTTCTTACAAACGTCATGAACGTGGCTATAATTCTTGATGCTTGAACATGTCAAAATTGCAGATTTTCTTGTCTAAAAATGACTTAATCATGCAGCATAGTTGTGCATCACGGCTACTTGCGCAAGTTATCAAGGCTGAGACCACTGGTCAATTATATAGGTTTTACTGACACCAATAACGATTGTATGACAATTAATCTTTGGTGTAAATTTGAGGGAAATCAATCTCACAATGGTCCAAAAAGATATATGTTCCCTTAATTTCCCCATGGTTATTATACATTATTTTAATATACCAACTCTTATTTCAGGATTTGTTGTGTGACAGGCTCTGAAAAAGCTGTCCTGTGATGTCTGCCGTGCCAGCTTGGTAACAGATGCTGCATCTGCCATCAAGGACCAGAGCTACCACCTGCTGAAGTTAAAAAACAATGGAGGTCTGGTGATTCCATCAGAAGGCACAGTGATGGTAGTCAGGGCAGCAGAGTGGGTCATTCGTCAGACCTCATGTACCAGACGATCACAGCCCATCAAAGTGCTAGAGGTCGTGTACATTGTAAGGAAGAGGATAGGGTCAGAGGATGTGTTTGTGCTCAGAGAGCACATCGGAGAAACACAGTATGGCATAGACAGCCACCACCATATGCTGTTAACGTTGGTTGTGTCCTTGTTTTTTAAGTTAAGGCTGCACCAAATTGCCAAAATAACTAACCTTAGCTTACAGAGCAACAACATGCAACAGAAGCTCAATAAAACCGTCCTTTTCAAAGGGCATTAGCCAAGCTATGTTTTTTGGGTCATTTTTTAAATCTCTGTCTTCCATGTGTATACCATCACAGTAGTGTAGGTGGGGATTTCAACATGCTACATCTATATATACTTGTGAAGGGAACTATTGTACCAATTTTAATAGCAAATAAATTTCACTTTTATAATGGATTAGAAATAGGAACCTTTGTGTAATTACTCCTGATATATAATCCGAATAGTCTACATGAAACTTCAAAGTGTTACCTTTAATTTGAAACCTGGATTATGCTTCTACACCAAGAGGTTGCCACACAATAAGCCTTTTTTGTCAGTACTTCATATTTTATTATAACAGTAATATTCATATTATAAAAGTATGTATGTAAATATAAATAAATTAGGACTGTGAAATAATTAATCACACCCAAATAAAAGTGTTTATATATATATATATAATGAATGTTCTTCATTTAGATTGACCTTTAAACCATTAATGCTATTACTCCTTTTCATATCTATCTATCTATCTATCTATCTATCTATCTATCTATCTATCTATCTATCTATCTATCTATCTATCTATCTATCTATCTATCTATCTATCTATCTATCTATCTATCTATCTATCTATCTATCTATCTATCTATCTATCTATCTATCTATCTATCTATCTATCTATCTATCTATCTATCTATCCATATTATATCATAGTGTTACTTTTGGAATAAGTCTGATCCATATCTGAACTATGGATCTTTGCAAATGTTCTTGCCATTACTTCTACTTTTTCCTCATTTGTTACTGCTGTTCCTTCTTCATGTTTTAGAACTGGATATGTTCTCTCTGGTCTATTTCCCTTCATTTTCTTAATCATTCCCCATACCTTAGCTATAGGAGTTGTTCTGCCCATTGAATCACAAAAATCTCTCCATTTTGTCTTCTTTGCCTTCTAAATAACTTTCCTGCTTCTGCTTGATCTTTTTACATTCAATATTTTTTTTTAAATTATGTGTTCTTTTCAAAACTCTAAAAGCTATCCTCCCTCTTCCAGTTTCTGCTCCGCTTAGAAAATCACGGGATGTGACGTCACATCCTGTGATGTGCCCATATATGGGCAAAATGGCCGCCCTGTTCACAGTTCTGGATGGTCAGAGCTCTGGATGGTGAAAGCTGTGACCAGATCATAAAATTCATTAAATCGGTAAAAATCAACGGTTTGCGCTAAAATTCTGAAAATATTCACATATGTCCAAGAGTGCTTTATCTAACTATGTGATTTTTTAAACGCCCATTGAAAAAAGCGTTTCAGAGAAAAAAAGTATTAACCTTTATAGTCTTGCACATGTGAATTTCAAAGTCTTTTAAATAGTTCAAAATCGCCTGGATTTTTACCAAACTGAAGTACACATTAAGTCTGAATGTGCTTTACAAATAGTGGCCATTTTTATTGGGATTGAACAATATTTGTGGAAAATACATTGATTTCTCCATTTTACAAACTTTTAAAAAATCAGAGTGTGCAACTTTCAGAAACCTCAATACATGCAGTGAGAGAATTGTTACACCTTATTCAAGGAATACATCCTGAAAATCTGAGATCGTTACACCACAAAATGGATTTTTGGTAATTTTGTGAAGTTTTGAAGGTTTTTTTCACACTTTTGGAAATAGGCCCCGCCCACTTGTTTCAATCAGTACCATATTTAATTCCTGAGTTAAGGGTTATGACTGGAAGGGGATGAAGAAGGTTTTGTAAAAATCCGATCAGCCATTCTTGCGTAGTAGATTTCTTGACATCACAGCGCCCCCTAGTGATGGACGATCCTCAAACGCGGGTCACATGTGCAAAATCGTATTTGGACTATGTGTTATGAAGGACAGGTCAAAATCTGTTATGGTTTTAGAATAATCAGCAATTACATTTAGAGCTAGCTAGCTAACAATCACTTATTTTAGCGTTACTTTTCGAAAAAGTCAAAATTCAAAAATCTGCCGTGTTAACTTTTTTTATTTGTCCATGACACGCTTATATATGAAGTTTTGTGCAGATCGCACAAAAAATGTAGGAGGAGTTTAACAAGAAAGGTTTAACCTTTGTAGCCATGTAGCGCGAAAAGTAGCTGGGAAACGAAAGGTGTGCCAATTCCCTTTTTGATGCAGAAACATCCAATAAACAAAGTGCTATCAAGTTTTTGAGTGTGGGACCAGTAGTTTGGTGGTTACAGGCCGAAACGCATTGTCCTTTGTTATAGCGCCCCCTAGTTGTTGAGGGGTCTGAATTTCTGGGTTTGAGTAGAGGCACACATTCTGTACTTAGATACCTGATTCAATAGGTTCGTTATAAATCCGCTTGGGCTGCACAACGCGTTTTAATTCCGTAATAATAATAATAATAATAATAACTAGAACTGCAAGCAGTTATTAACGGGTTCCAAGCCCGTCTACGCTGCGTCCCCTTTGAGCATGTTCCTGGACTACAGCGTTCAACACCCTCATCCCACAGCATCTGGGCTTCAGCACACCCCTCATCACTTCCTCACCTCCTGACCACTGTTGGTCCGGGTCTGACAGACCACCTCTGATGTCATTACCCTCAGCACGGGCTCCCCTCAGGGCTGTGTCCGCAGCCCCCTGCTGTTTACTCTGATGACACACAACTGCACCCCCAGGTTCACCCCCAATCACATCATGAAGTTCGCAGTTGACACAAACTCATCAACAGCTCAGCTGTGGAGGTGGTTAGCAGCACCAAATTCCTCGGGGTGCACATCACGGACAACCTCACCTGGTCTGTAAACACCACATCTGGTGAGGAGGTTACAGAAGCGCTTGTATTTCCTGCGGAGGATGAGGAGAGCCCAACTGCCCCCGCCCATCCTCACAACCCTCTACACAAGTACCATAGAGAGCATTCTGACCATAGATATCCATAATAAAGGCTAGATGTCTTACGGCGGAGTCTCAAACGTCATCACCGGCGGCCATCTTGCCTCAGACAAGCTTTCTGGCGTGCTCTGTGGTACCTAATGTAAGGTGAGTGATCAGCACGAACACAAATACTCTTATCTCATTGAATTCTTGACGGATTTACAAACAGTTTGGTTTCTTACAAACGTTATGAACGTGGCTATAATTCTTGATGCTTGAACATGTCGAAATTGCAGATCTTCTTGTCGAAAAATGAATTAATCATGCAGCATAGTTGTGCATCACGGCTACTTGCGCAAGTTATCAAGCCTGAGACCACTGGTCAATTATATAGGTTTTACTGACACCAATAACGATTGTATGACAATTCATCTTTGGTGTAAATTTGAGGGAAATCAATCTCACAATGGTCCAAAAAGATAAATGTTCCCTTAATTTCCCCATGGTTATTATAAATAATTTTAATATACCAACTCTTATTTCAGGATTTGTTGTGCGACGGGCTCTGAAAAAGCTGTCCTGTGATGTCTGCCGTGCCAGCTTGGTAACAGATGCTGCATCTGCCATCAAGGACCAGAGCTACCACCTGCTGAAGTTAAAAAACAATGGAGGTCTGGTGATTCCATCAGAAGGCACAGTGATGGTAGTCAGGGCAGCAGAGTGGGTCATTCGTCAGACCTCATGTACCAGACGATCACAGGCCATCAAAGTGCTAGAGGTCGTGTACATTGTAAGGAAGAGGATAGGGTCAGAGGATGTGTTTGTGCTCAGAGAGCACATCGGAGAAACACAGTATGGCATAGACAGCCACCACCATACGCTGTTAACGTTGGTTGTGTCCTTGTTTTTTAAGTTAAGGCTGCACCAAATTGCCAAAATAACTAACCTTAGCTTACAGAGCAACAACATGCAACAGAAGCTCAATAAAACCGTCTTTTTCAAAGGGCATTAGCCAAGCTATGTTTTTTGGGTCATTTTTTAAATCTCTGTCTTCCATGTGTATACCATCACAGTAGTGTAGGTGGGGATTTCAACATGCTACATCTATATATACTTGTGAAGGGGACTATTGTACCAATTTTAATAGCAAATAAATTTCACTTTTATAATGGATTAAAAATAGGAACCTTTGTGTAATTACTCCTGATATATAATCCGAATAGTCTACATGAAACGTCAAAGTGTTACCTTTAATTTGAAACCTGGATTATGCTTCTACACCAAGAGGTTGCCACACAATAAGCCTTTTTTGTCAGTATTTCATATTTTATTATAACAGTAATATTCCTATTATAAAAGTATGTATGTAAATATAAATAAATTAGGACTGTGAAATAATTAATCACACCCAAATAAAAGTGTTTATATATATATATATAATGAATGTTCTTCATTTAGATTGACCTTTAAACCATTAATGCTATTACTCCTTTTCATATCTATCTATCTATCTATCTATCTATCTATCTATCTATCTATCTATCTATCTATCTATCTATCTATCTATCTATCTATCTATCTATTTATCCATATTATATCATCGTGTTACTTTTGGAATAAGTCTGATCCATATCTGAACTATGGATCTTTGCAAATGTTCTTGCCATTACTTCTACTTTTTCCTCATTTGTTACTGCTGTTCCTTCTTCATGTTTTAGAACTGGATATGTTCTCTCTGGTCTATTTCCCTTCATTTTCTTAATCATTCCCCATACCTTAGCCATAGGAGTTGTTCTGCCCATTGAATCACAAAAATCTCTCCATTTTGTCTTCTTTGCCTTCTAAATAACTTTCCTTGCTTCTGTTTGATCTTTTTTACATTCAATATTTTTTTTTAAATTATATGTTCTTTTCAAAACTCTAAAAGCTATCCTCCCTCTTCAAGTTTCTGCTCTGCTTAGAAAATCACGGGATGTGACGTCACATCCTGTGATGTGCCCATATATGGGCAAAATGGCCGCCCTGTTCACAGTTCTGGATGGTCAGAGCTCTGGATGGTGAAAGCTGTGACCAGATCATAAAATTCATTAAATCGGTAAAAATCAACGGTTTGCTCTAAAATTCTGAAAATATTCACGTAAGTCCAAGAGTGCTTTATCTAACTTTGTGATTTTTTAAACGCCCATTGAAAAAAGCGTTTCAGAGAAAAAAAATATTAACCTTTATAGTCTTGCACATGTGAATTTCAAAGTCTTTTAAATAGTTCAAAATCGCCTGGATTTTTACCAAACTGAAGTACACATTAAGTCTGAATGTGCTTTACAAATAGTGGCCATTTTTATTGGGATTGAACAATATTTGTGGAAAATACATTTATTTCTCCATTTTACAAACTTTTAAAAAATCAGAGTGTGCAACTTTCAGAAACCTCAATACATGCAGTGAGAGAATTGTTACACCTTATTCAAGGAATACATCCTGAAAATCTGAGATCGTTACACCGCAAAATGGATTTTTGGTAATTTTTTGAAGTTTTGAAGGTTTTTTTCACACTTTTGGAAATAGGCCCCGCCCACTTGTTTCAATCAGTACCATATTTAATTCCTGAGTTAAGGGTTATGACTGGAAGGGGATGAAGAAGGTTTTGTAAAAATCCGATCAGCCATTCTTGCGTAGTAGATTTCTTGACATCACAGCGCCCCCTAGTGATGGACGATCCTCAAACGCGGGTCACATGTGCAAAATCTTATTTGGACTATGGGTTATGAAGGACATGTCAAAATCTGTTATGGTTTTAGAATAATCAGCAATTACATTTAGAGCTAGCTAGCTAACAATCACTTATTTTAGCGTTACTTTTCGAAAAAGTCAAAATTCAAAAATCCGGCGCGTTAACTTTTTTTATTTGTCCATGACACGCTTATATATGAAGTTTTGCGCAGATCGCACAAAAAATGTAGGTGGAGTTTAACAAGAAAGGTTTAACCTTTGTAGCCATGTAGCGCGAAAAGTAGCTGGGAAACGAAAGGTGTGCCAATTCCCTTTTTGATGCAGAAACATCCAGTAATCAAAGTGCTATCAAGTTTTTGAGTGTGGGACCAGTAGTTTGGTGGTTACAGGCCGAAACGCATTGTCCTTTGTTATAGCGCCCCCTAGTTGTTGAGGGGTCTGAATTTCTGGGTTTGAGTAGAGGCACACATTCTGTACTTTGATACCTGATTCAATAGGTTCGTTATAAATCTGCTTGGGCTGCACAACGCGTTTTAATTCCGTAATAATAATAATAATAATAATAATAATAATAAATAATTTAAAAACACTAGAAAAACAATAGGGTTCTCTGCTCACAGAGCAGACGAACGGCATAGCCGTTCGCCTGCGCTGCGGGCTTGGAACCCTAATAAATAATTTAAAAACACACGAAAAACAATAGGGTTCTCTGCTCACAGAGCAGACGAACGGCATAGCCGTTCGCCTGCGCTGCGGGCTTGGAACCCTAATAACTAGAACTGCAAGCAGTTATTAACGGGTTCCAAGCCCACCCACGCACCGCCCCCTTGAGCATGTTCCTGGACTTCAGTTCAGCGTTCAACACCATCAAAACTGGAACATCTGGGCTTCAGCACACCTGTTCGCAACTGCCTACTAGACTTCATCACCAACAGACCTCAGTTGGTCCGGGTCGGACAGAAAACCTCTGATGTCATCACCCTCAGCACGGGCTTTCCTCAGGGCTGTGTCCTGAGCCCCCTGCTGTTCACCCTGATGACACACGACTGTGTCCCCAGGTTCACCACCAATCACATCGTGAAGTTTGCAGACGACACGACGGTGGTGGGCCTGATTAGAGACGACAACGACCAGGACTAGGACTGATCCTGAACGTGGAGAAAACGAAGGAGATCATCATGGACTTCAGGAAGGAATGGCCTCGCCATGCTCCACTTCTCATTAACAGCTCAGCTGTGGACGTGGTCAGCAGCAATAAATTCCTCGGGGTGCACATAACACACAACCTCAGCTGGTTTGTGAACACCATGTCACTGGAGAAGAGGGCACAGAAGTGCTTGCACTTACTGCGGAGGATGAGGAGAGACCACCTGTCCCCGCCCATCCTCACGACCTTCTACAGCAGCACCATCTATCTGCTCCCCACTCCCTTCCAATTAAGCATGTCATTATATTTATTACTTTCTTGCATTTGTCTAAAAAAAGTAGATGCAATGCAGTTTTGCATTGCATTACATTGAAATGACTGTTGTCATTTCAGCTTTTAACTTTTTGTTTTTTCTATTTTTTCTTCATAGTAGGTACACCTGATCTGACGTTCTGTTAACTGTGACATCATCCAGAGAAGACAGATCACCCGCTATTACTATCTAATGCAGAACAGATTACTGGATCAATGTGTGCTTCTGTGCTTGTTTGTCTCTCTTGTTGTGTCTCTGCTCTGTATTCTGTAACCCCAGTCGGTCGAGGCAGATGACCGTTCATACTGAGCCCGGTTCTGCTGGAGGTTTTTCCTTCCCGCTAATGGGTGGGGTTTTTTTTCCGACTGTCGCTTCATGCTTGCTCAGTATGAGGGATTGCTGCAAAGCCATGGACAATGCAGACGTCTCTCCCTGTAGCTCTATGCTTCTCCAGGAGTAAATGCTGCTTGTAGGGACTTTGAAGCAATCAACTGGTTCCCTTATATAGGAAATTTTTGACCAATCTGTATCATATGATTGATTTTGACTTTGTAAAGTGCCTCGAGATGACATGTTTCATGAATTGGCGCTATATAAATACAATTGAATTGAATTGAATAGAGTCCATCTGTTAAACCTTTTCTGCGTCGCACAAAGACACGATGGTTGGAACCAAAGATCTCAACTTTGGACTCATCAGACCAAAGCACAGATTTCCACTGGTCTAATGTCCATTCCTTGTGTTCTTTAGCCCAAGCAATTCTCTTCTACTTGTTGCCTGTCCTTAGCAGTGGTTTCCTAGCAGCTGTTTTACCATGAAGGCCTGATTCACACAGTCTCCTAACAGTTGTTCTAGAGATGTGTCTGCTGCTAGAACTCTGTGTGGCATTGACCTGGTCTCTAATCTGAGCTGCTGTCAACCTGCGATTTCTGAGGCTGGTGACTAGGATGAATTTATCCTCCACAGCAGAGGTGACTCTTGGTCTTCCTATCCTGGGGCGGTCCTCGTGTGAGCCAGTTTCTTTGTAGCGCTTGATGGTTTTTGCGACTGCACTTGGGGACACTTTCAAAGTTTTCCCAATTTTTCGGACTGAATGGCCTTCAGTTCTTAAAGTAATTATGGCCACTCATTTTTCTTTACTTAGCTGCTTTTTTCTTGCCATAATACAAATTCTAACAGTTTATTCAGTAGGACTATCAGCTGTGTGTCCACTTGACTTCTGCACAACACAACTGATGGTCCCAACCCCATTTAAGAGGCAAGACATCCCACTTATTAAACCTGACAGGGGACACCTGTGAAGGGAAAACCATTTCAGGTGACTATCTCTTGAAGCTCATTAAGAGAATGCCAAGAGTGTACGAAGCAGTAATCAAAGCAAAAGGTGGCTACTTTGAAGAACCTAGAATATAAGACATATTTTCAGTTGTTTCACACTTTTTTGTTAAGTATATAATTCCACATGTGTTAATTCATAGTTTTGATGCCTTTAGTGTGAATCTACAATTGTCATAGTTATGAAAATTAAGAAAACTCTTTGAAGTAGAAGGTGTGTGTCTAAACCACCTCCTCCATTACCATCTGGTAAGAGCAGACTGCAGCGTGTCATCCGGTCTGCAGAGAAGGTGACTGGCTGCAATTTTCCATCTCTCCAGGACCTGTAAGCCTCCAGGACTCTGAGGCGTGCAGGGAAGATTGTGGCCGATTTTGTGACACCCCAGTCACAAAATATTTCATACACTTCCTTCTGGCAGGAGGCAGCGGTCCATCAGGACCAAAACCTCATGAAGCAAAACAGTTTTTTCCCATCCGCTACCAGCCTTATTAACACGGCCCAGAGGCCCCGTGACACTTGACTCTGCCTCTCTCCCCTGTTCAGGTCCTACAAGCTACACCAACGTAGCATCTCCAGACCTTCTGCGTTACATTAACGCACAGTCTACCGTGTATATAGCTTTCTGTGTGTATATATATATATATATATATATATATATATACATACACAGCGTTCACTGAGCGAGAGGCGGGTTACACCCTGGACAGGTCGGCAATCTGTCACAGGGCAACACAGAGACAGACAGGACAAACAACCATTCTTGCACACACTCACACCTAAGGACAATTTAGAGAAGCCAATTAAACTAACAGTCATGTTTTTGAACTGTGGGAGGAAGCCGGCGTACCCGGAGTGAACCTACGCATGCACAGGTAGAACATTCAAACTCCATGCAGAAAGACCCAGAGGATTTGAAAGACCCGGGAGGATTTGAAAGACCCAGGAGGATTTGAAAGACCCGGGAGGATTTGAAAGACCCAGGAGGATTTGAAAGACCCGGGAGGATTTGAAAGACCCAGGAGGATTTGAAAGACCCGGGAGGATTTGAAAGACCCGGGAGGATTTGAAAGACCCAGGTGATTGAACCCAGAAGGCAACGACACTTCTCACTGCTTCACTGTGCAGCCTCTGTTTATGACAGTATCATGTAAATCTTAGTCACAAATAAAGTGTTACCTAAATCAAAAGTAATTTGTATAGTAAGTATAACATCCACTGACTGTAAAGTTACCTGTGATAATCATGTTTATCCAGTAATTTAGGACCATTTTGTTTGTTTTTGGTGTTTAATGTACTTTTCTCTACTTCCATCGCTGTACCCATTAGCACATATTGTGTTTATGCCGGAAACACTGTAACTGTAAAGCATGAGGATTATCTATCATAAAATCTTACTTATGGAAGGTAATTCCCCAGGATCTGGTTCCTGGTGTCCTTTTATATGCGCACCCATAAGCGGAGTAAAAGTCTGGCTTCCTGGGACGTAGCTCTGGAAGTTTGCTTACTTTCAATACAAAACCGAAATTATTTATTAAGTTAGACAATCGTTTAATTCAATCAATTGGTCCCATGTAGCCCCTAAAGGGGTGACGTTTTCAGTCAGTTGATTTAGCTGGAAATCGGGTGAGAATTCACCGGATTCAGAGTGTCTGAAACATAAAGTACATTTTCCTGAATTGACTTGTATTCTCTATGGTCTGACCTAAGATGGCAGCTTGGTCTGACCTAAGATGGCTGCTTTGACGTCACTTCCTGTGATGTGCCCAAATATGGGCAAAATGGCCGCCCTGTTCAAAGCTCTGCAGTCAGAGCTCTGGATGATGAAAGCTGTGAACTGATCACAAACTTCATAAATTCGTTAATAATCAACGGTTGGCTCTAAAATTCTGAAAATATTTATGGATCTCAAAGAGTGCTTTATCTAACCACAGGATTTTTTTTATGGTCATTAAAAAAATGGATTCAGAGAAATAAAATATTAAACTTTATAGTCTTGTACCATTTATTTTCAAAGTCTTGTAAATTGGTCAAACTCGCCTGGATTTTTACCAAACTGAAATCCATGTTTATTCTGCATGTGCTTTACAAATAGAGGCCATATTTTGGGGGGTTGAACAATATTTGTGGAAAATACATTGATTTCTCCATTTTACAAACTTTTAAAAATTCAGAGTGTAGCACTTCAAAAAAAAACAATACATGCAGTGAGAGAATTGTTACACCTTATTCACAGAATACATCCTGAAAATCTGGGATCAAAAAAATGATTTTAAAGCATTTTTTATTCTTTACTTTATTGTTTTTATTATTCTCCAGGTTTTTTAACACTTTTGGAAATAGGCCCCGCCCACTTGTTTTAATCATTACCATATTTAATACCTGAGTTCAGGGGTATGACTGGAAGGGGATGAAGAAGGTTTTGTAAAAATCCGATCAGCCATTCTTGCGTAGTAGATTTCTTGACATCACAGCGCCCCCTAGTGACGGACGATCCTCAAACGCGGGTCACATGTGCAAAATCTTATTTGGACTCTGGGTTATGAAGGACATGTCAAAATCTGTTATGGTTTTAGAATAATCAGCAATTACATTTAGAGCTAGCTAGATAACAATCACTTATTTTAGCGTTACTTTTCGAAAAAGTCAAAATTCAAAAATCCGGCGTGTTAACTTTTTTTATTTGTCCATTACGCGGTTATATATGGAGTTTTGCGCGGATTGCATAAAAAATGTAGGAGGAGTTTAACAAGAAAGGTTTAACCTTTGTAGCCATGTAGCGCGAAAACTAGCTGGGAAACGAAGGGTGTGCCAATTCTCTTTATTTTGCAGAATCATCCAATAAACAAAGTGATGTGAAGTTTTTGAGTGTGGGACCAGTAATTTGGTGGTTATAGGCCAAAACGCATTGTCCTTTGTTATAGCGCCCCCTAGTTGTTGAGGGGTCTGAATTTCTGGGTTTGAGTAGCGGTGCACATTCTGTACTTGGATACCTGATCCAATTGATTCGTTACAAATCCGCATGGGCCGCCCAACGCGTTTTAGCGGAGAATAATAATTACCCGTAATAATAATAATAATAACTAGAACTGCAAGCAGTTATTAACGGGTTCCAAGCCCACCCACGCACCGCCCCCTTTGAGCATGTTCCTGGACTTCAGCATTCAACACCCTCATCCAAGCCCACCTACGCCGCACCCCCTTTGAGCATGTTCCTGGACTTTAGCGTTCAACACCCTCATCCAATACTCTCCTTCATCATCCATTGTATGGACGAAACCCAGCTCTGAACACAGAGAAATGTCGGACTGGATCAAATACTGCGTGTGTGATGGGTTTAAGTACCTCGCTCAACGTAGGAATTTACACATGTACAGCCTCAAGCTATTTAACTAAGATGTAAACGAGGTTTAAAATGTCTACTGTTTAGTTTGATATTAATGAACAGTCATAATTTTATTTTACATGAAGTATGTTTGAACTAGAAGAATTAACAGTGGGATGTTGATAAACTGACTGTATATTTGTATTGTAGTGCTTAACCATAGATTTACTTCTGAGTCAGTTAGCTTGCAGTTAGTTGACCTCCACGCAGATTTGGCTCTGAAGGAACAGTCTGTTAAGAGTGATCCTATATATATATATATATATATATATATATATATATATATATATATATATATGTATATATATATATAAAAATCACATAGTATATATATATATATATATATATATATATATATATATAAAAATCACATAGTATATATATATATATATATATATATATATATATAAAAATCACATAGTATATATATATATATATATATATATATAAAAAATCACATAGTATATATATATATATATATATATATATATATATATATATATATATATATATATATATATATATATATATATATATAGACCAGTTAATTGTTATTGTTTTGATGCGGGTTTTTCGCGCATGCGCGCCGGATTGGTAGGCAGAAGGCGAACACAATTACGGACGCAAACAGAGAAACTGACGAGTTCTCCACGTATTTTTCTTCTTTAGATAACGTTTTAAGAGTAAGTTGATGGTTGATGGTATCAGATTGCCAGATCCACACAGCAAAAGCCTGAAGGGACGGAGCCAGTCTGTGAAATGCTGGCCAAGAGTCCGTACCGCGACATACAGCTGCCTTATACTTCGGTAAAGTTAGAAAGATATTCACAGATTCGGCTTTTCCGGATCAATAACTCATCGGCGGATGATTTATTCTACAAAACAGACACCTCTCTGTAACCACAGCAAGGCAGACAGTGAGCTGCAACCATAGTTTCCTCAAAACGAGTCTCCCACCGCGCAGGGAGAATTACATTGGACCCAGGCCAGTACAGACAAGAGAGCATGAAAGCATGAAACCACTGGACCCGTCCGGTAGGTTAAAAAAAATTGTTCACTACGGATTATTTTGGTGTTTTTGTCTTCTTAAAATGGGTGGGGGTGTCGGCGACATTGCAGCGTAAACACAGAAGTACTAGCGCCCGTGAACGGGGGCGTAATAGAGCGGCTGCTGCTCCAGACAGCCGCTTCTGCTGGTAGAAGCGGTAGCGGTAGCAGAAGCGGCTGCTGTAGCAGCAGCAGAAGCGGCTTCTCCGGCCCCTGTAGCGATCGCCACCTCCCCTCCGCCGCTATTTAAGTAGAACAATGACTAGAGCAGAATTAAGTTGTATTTACCGGAGATGAAGTGTAGGCTGCAAATTCTGTCGTAGTCTGATGTCTCCCCCAGTCCATTGGGAGTGTCTGCCTGCGCTCTTTTGAAAATATCCATTTCTTTCTTCGGTAAACGACAGAAACGTACATCCAACGATTGGGAATGCCTCCCTGTGCAACCGGGAGCACAACAAGTCGTAGGCATTGTTTAGATTCCAAAAATAAACTAACTAAAAGTACGCTCGAAATCACCCGTTTAGTCATGTAGTAGACGAGAGCAGCTGTGCTTTTTGTCTACCCCGCAGGACCCGGATGTAGCGCTGACGTCACGCGTGAACTGGTCTATATGCTGGAGATAGGCACCAGCAGCCCCGCAACCCCATGAGGAATTAAGCGGGTCAAAAAATGGATGGATGGATGGACGGATAGATATATTTGTTTGTTTGTTTTATTAGGATCCCCATTAGCTTCAGCATCAGCTAAAAGCTATTCTTCCTGGGGTCCTTCAGTCTTCCACGTGACAATACAATGTATTACATCCCATTACACACTATGCATACAAGACATTTACACAAAATGTAATACATATTTACATTTAACACCTTTTATCATTATAAAGTAACATAAATAAACATGATTAACATAAAATTTTGCTACTCCAGATAGATCTATATCAAAGAACTAGCTAACAAGAACCCTACACAATATCTCCTCAATAAAATTAACATTAATTATCCAAATTTCTTTGAAGGTAATATTTCTTATGTGCAGTTTTGAAACCATAGAGAGTGTTTTGTTGTATGATAGTCTTTGGGAGTGAATTCCATTCACACATTGCCCTGTACCTAACTGAACGTTGAATTGATTTTGTTTTAACTCTAGGTAAAATAAAACTACCTCCTACTGCATGTCTTGTTGGATAATAATGTGTATCATTACTAAAGGATAGTTTTGTATATAAAATGAAAGGCGTTTTATTTGTTATAACATTATATAGAAATACCATTACTGAATACACTAATCTGTTTTTAACTTTTAACCATAAAAGACTATCGTGCATTTTGTCCACATTTGATCTAAACCCACATGAAAGGGCAACACGTGCAGCTTTATTCTGAATTACTTGTAGTTTTTTTATATTAATTGATGAAGTATTTGACCAAACCACTGAGCAATAATCAAGATGTGAAAAAAACAAAGCATCAAGTACTTGTGTAACAACCTGCGGTGTAAAGTATTTTGAACACCTTTTAATGACCGATAAACTATTACCCATTTTAGTTAACAAGTTCTGAACATGTCTATCCCAACACAATCTATTATCAATTATCACTCCCAACAGTTTAGCCTCTTGTTTTTGATCCACAGAATTTTGCTCTATGGTGAGTTCAAGTTTCGGTTTGGAAAGTAAAGAAAAAGGAGTTCCAACCACTAAACAGGTAGTTTTAGATACATTGAGAACCAATTTGTTACTCCTTATCCAGTCCACCACTAACTGTAGCTCTCTTTGTAGTTTTGTATTTAACTCAGTAATATTAGTTTCTGCTAAATATATGGTGGAATCATCTGCAAACATTGAGATGCTTGCCTTTTCTAAAACAGATGGAAGATCATTTGTAAAGATTGTGTACAGGAGCGGCCCAAGACAAGTTCCTTGAGGCACCCCGTGTCCCACAGCCCTTACATTTGAAAAACTGCCATTAAAATAAACTAGTTGTCTTCTATCCGACAAATAACTTTTCATCCATAATAATGCAGTATGTGAAAAGCCATAATACTCCAGTTTTTTTAACAGTAATTTGTGGTCAATGATATCAAATGCTGCAGTGAAATCAAGCATTACATCACCTATTATTTTTCTCTCCTCCATATCCTTGAACCAGTCATCAACCATCTGAGTCAGGGCAGTGGCTGTTGAGTGTTTTTCTCTATATGCATGCCGAAACGTAATCAAATCATTATTCTTAAAATAAGATTGAATCTGTTCATAAACAATTCTTTCCATTATTTTACCAAGAATTGGTAATAAACTTATTGGTCTACTGTTTGATCCAGAAAAGGGCATTTTCTTATTTGTAGGGATTGGCACTACTTTACATATTTTCCATTCTTGCAAACATATATTGTGCATGAAACACAAATTAATTATATGAGCAATAATAGGAGCAATAATAGCAACTATTGGTTTAAGCAACATATGATCAAGGTAGTCTACACCAGGTGGTTTTTTTTTTTACAATTCATCAGAAGTAATTCCACTTTAGAAACACTTACACTCTTGAATTTAAAGCTACAGGTTTTGTCTTTCATCATCTTATTTATTAGTGTATTTGATAACTCTGTCTTGTATGGCTGTGTGGTATCTTTTAGTTTGTTTATTTTGTTCATGAAATAATCATTAAGATGATTTGCTATATCACTTGGTCTAGTAAAAAATTCACCTTCATGTTCTAAATAAGCTGGAATTGATTTACTATTTCCTCTTAATATATTATTCAGTGTATTCCATAATTGTTTACTATCATGTTTTATTGCTAGAATAAATATGTGTGTGTGTTTGTAGAGATCCATCCATGATCAAATCCTGTCCTCTGTTGGAATTTTTAAATGTATTCCATACAACGCCACATTAAAGCATTAGTGTAAATATATATCTATATCTATATCTATATATATATATATATATATATATATATATATATATATATATATATATATATATATATATCTATATCTATATCTATCTATATATATATACATATATATATATATACACACATGATGCATACATATATACATACAAAATTATTGAAGTGGACTTCTAAGTTTTAATTGTATACCCCTTACTTAGACTATTAATGGTAAGAGTTGTTGTAGTTGCAAAAACAAGCCACGAGATGGAGCCCTTGCTTAATTTTCTGAAAAGCTCTTTACAATAGGTTTTTGTCAAACTATCTAAATAAATATTCCTATTTGATGAACGGTCTGCTCTAAAATTCTGAAAATATTCATGAATGTCCAAGAGTGTTTTATCTAACCACACGATTTTTTTGATGGTCATTAAAAAAATGGATTCAGAGAAAAAAAAAATTAAACTTTATAATCTTGTATCATTAATTTTTTAAATCTTGTAAATTGGTCAAAATCGCCTGGATTTTTACCAAACTGAAAGACATGTTTATTCTGGCTGTGCTTTACAGATAGAGGCCATTTTTATTGGGATTGACCAATATTTGTGGAAAATACATTGATTTCTCCATTTTACAAACTTTGAAAAAAACAGAGTGTGGCACTTTCAAACACTGGAATACATGCAGTGAGAGAATTGTTGCACCTTATTCAAGGAATACATCCTGAAAATCTGAGCTTGTTACACCACACAAGTGATTTTAGGTGAATTTTTGAAGTTTTCAAGTTTTTTTCCACACTTTTGGAAATAGGCCCCGCCCACTTGTTTCAATAAATACCATATTTAATACTTTAGTTAAGGGCAATGTCTGGAAGGGAATGAAGAAGGTTTTGTAAAATTCCGATCAGCCATTCTTGCGTAGTAGATTTCTTGACATCACAGCGCCCCCTAGTGATGGACGATCCTCAAATGCGGGTCACATGTGCAAAATCTTATTTGTACTATGGGTTATGAAGGACATGTCAAAATCTGTTATGGTTTTACAATAATCAGCAATTACATTTAGAGCTAGCTAGCTAACAATCACTTATTTTAGCGTTACTTTTCGAAAAAGTCAAAATTCAAAAATCCGCCGCGATAACTTTTTTTATTTGTCCATGACACGCTTATATATAAATTTTTGCGCGGATTGCACAAAAAATGTAGGAGGAGTTTAACAAGAAAGGTTTAACCTTTGTAGCCATGTAGCGCGAAAACTAGCTGGGAAACGAAGGGTGTGCCAATTCACTTTATTTTGCAGAATCATCCAATAAACAAAGTGCCATCAAGTTTTTGAGTGTAGGACCAGTAGTTTGGTGGTTACAGGCGTAAACGCATTGTCCTTTGTTATAGCGCCCCCTAGTTGTTGAGGGGTCTGAATTTCTGGGTTTGAGTAGCGGTGCACATTCTGTACTTGGATACCTGATCCAATTGATTCGTTACAAATCCACATGGGCCGCCCAACGCGTTTTAGCAGAGAATAATAATTACCCGTAATAATAATAATAATAATAATAATAATAACTAGAACTGCAAGCAGTTATTAACGGGTTCCAAGCCCACCCACGCACCGCCCCCTTGAGCATGTTCCTGGACTTCAGTTCAGCGTTCAACACCATTAAAACTGGAACATCTGGGCTTCAGCACACCTGTTCGCAACTGCCTACTAGACTTCATCACCAACAGACCTCAGTTGGTCTGGGTCGGACAGAAAACCACTGATGTCATCACCCTCAGCACGGGCTTTCCTCAGGGCTGCGTCCTGAGCCCCCTGCTGTTCACCCTGATGACACACGACTGTGTCCCCAGGTTCACCCCCAATCACATCGTGAAGTTTGCAGACGACACGACGGTGGTGGGCCTGATTAGAGACAACAACGACCAGGACCAGGACCAGGACTGATCCTGAACGTGGAGAAAACGAAGGAGATCATCATGGACTTCAGGAAGAAATGGTCTCGCCATGCTCCGCTTCTCATTAACAGCTCAGCTGTGGAGGTGGCCAGCAGCAATAAATTCCTCGGGGTGCACATAACACACAACCTCAGCTGGTTTGTGAACACCATGTCACTGGAGAAGAGGGAACAGAAGCGCTTGCACTTACTGCGGAGGATGAGGAGAGCCCACCTGTCCCCGCCCATCCTCACGACCTTCTACAGCAGCACCATCTATCTGCTCCCCACTCCCTTCCAATTAAGCATGTCATAATATTTATTACTTTCTTGCATTTGTCTAAAAAAAGTAGATGCAATGCAGTTTTGCATTGCATTACATTGAAATGACTGTTGTCATTTCAGCTTTTAACTTTTTGCTCTCTCTTTTTTCTTCATAGTAGGTACACCTGATCTGACGTTCTGTTAACTGTGACATCATCCAGAGAAGACAGATCACCCGCTATTACTATCTAATGTAGAACAGATTACTGGATCAATGTGTGCTTCTGTGCATGTTTGTCTCTCTTGTTGTGTCTCTGCTCTGTATTCTTTAACCCCCAGTCGGTCGAGGCAGATGACCGTTCATACTGAGCCCGGTTCTGCTGGAGGTTTTTCCTTCCCGCTAATAGGTGGGGTTTTTTTTCGACTGTCGCTTCATGCTTGCTCAGTATGAGGGATTGCTGCAAAGCCATGGACAATGCAGACGTCTCTCCCTGTAGCTCTATGCTTCTCCAGGAGTGAATGCTGCTTGTCGGGACTTTGAAGCAATCAACTGGTTCCCTTATATAGGAAATTTTTGACCAATCTGTATAATATGATTGATTTTGACTTTGTAAAGTGCCTCGAGATGACATGTTTCATAAATTGGCGCTATATAAATACAATTGAATTGAATTGAATAGAGTCCATCTGTTAAACCTTTTCTGCGTCGCACAAAGACACGATGGTTGGAACCAAAGATCTCAACTTTGGACTCATCAGACCAAAGCACAGATTTCCACTGGTCTAATGTCCATTCCTTGTGTTCTTTAGCCCAAACAATTCTCTTCTACTTGTTGCCTGTCCTTAGCAGTGGTTTCCTAGCAGCTGTTTTACCATGAAGGCCTGATTCACACAGTCTCCTAACAGTTGTTCTAGAGATGTGTCTGCTGCTAGAACTCTGTGTGGCATTGACCTGGTCTCTAATCTGAGCTGCTGTCAACCTGCGATTTCTGAGGCTGGTGACTAGGATGAATTTATCCTCCACAGCAGAGGTGACTCTTGGTCTTCCTTTCCTGGGGCGGTCCTCGTGTGAGCCAGTTTCTTTGTAGTGCTTGATGGTTTTTGCGACTGCACTTGGGGACACTTTCAAAGTTTTCCCAATTTTTCGGACTGAATGACCTTCAGTTCTTAAAGTAATTATGGCCACTTGTTTTTCTTTACTTAGCTGCTTTTTTCTTGCCATAATACAAATTCTAACAGTTTATTCAGTAGGACTATAAGCTGTGTATCCACTTGACTTCTGCACAACACAACTGATGGTCCCAACCCCATATAAGAGGCAAGACATCCCACTTATTAAACCTGACAGGGGACACCTGTGAAGGGAAAACCATTTCAGGTGACTATCTCTTGAAGCTCATTAAGAGAATGCCAAGAGTGTACGAAGCAGTAATCAAAGCAAAAGGTGGCTACTTTGAAGAACCTAGAATATAAGACATATTTTCAGTTGTTTCACACTTTTTTGTTAAGTATATAATTCCACATGTGTTAATTCATAGTTTTGATGCCTTTAGTGTGAATCTACAATTGTCATAGTTATGAAAATTAAGAAAACTCTTTGAAGGAGAAGGTGTGTCTAAACCACCTCCTCCATTACCATCTGGTACGCTGGTGCCACCGCCAAAGACAAGAGCAGACTGCAGCGTGTCATCCGGTCTGCAGAGAAGGTGATTGGCTGCAATTTTCCATCTCTCCAGGGCCTGTAAGCCTCTAGGACTCTGAGGCGTGCAGGGAAGATTGTGGCCGATTTTGTGACACCCCAGTCACAAAATATTTCAGACACTTCCCTCTGGCAGGAGGCAGCGGTCCATCAGGACCAAAACCTCACGACACAAAAACAGTTTTTTCCCATCCGCTACCAGCCTTATTAACACGGCCCAGAGGCCCCGTGACACTTGACTCTGCCTCTCTCCCCTGTTCAGGTCCTACAAGCTACACCAACGTAGCATCTCCAGACCTTCTGCGTTACATTAACGCACAGTCTACCGTGTATATAGCTTTCTGTGTATATATATATATATATATATATATATATATATATATATATATTTAAGCTATATACACAGACACCGATCTACAGACAACAGCAATTATCAACAAAAAGAAATCAACAAAAAACCTAATCACCCTCAGCACGGGCTTCCCCCCCCCCACTCCCCACAAATCATGTCTATCCAGTAATTTAGGACCATTTTGTTTGTTTTTGGTGTTTAATGTACTTTTCTCTACTTCCATCGCTGTACCCATTAGCACATATTGTGTTTATGCCGGAAAACTGTAACTGTAAAGCATGAGGATGATCTATCATAAAATCTTACTTATGGAAGGTAATTCCCCAGGATCTGGTTCCTAGTGTCCTTTTATTTGCGCACCCATAAGCGGAGTAAAAGTCGGGCTTCCTGGGACGTAGCTCTGGAAGTTTGCTTACTTTCAATACAAAATCGAAATTATTTATTAAGTTAGACAATAATTTAATTCAATCAATTGGTCCCATGTAGCCCCTAAAGGGGTGACGTTTTCAGTCAGTTGATTTATCTGGAAATTGGGTGAGAATTCACCGGATTCAGAGTGTCTGAAAACATAAAGTACATTTTCCTGTAATGACTTGTATTCTGTCTGACTGCAGCTTGGTCTGACCTAAGATGGCCGCTCTGTCGGCACGCCTCTCAACCGAGGACGCGGCGTCTACGTATTCATGTCTGTGTTCTCTATGGTCTGACCTAAGATGGCAGCTTGGTCTGACCTAAGATGGCTGCTTTGACGTCACTTCCTGTGATGTGCCCAAATATGGGCAAAATGGCCGCCCTGTTCAAAGCTCTGCAGTCAGAGCTCTGGATGATGAAAGCTGTGAACTGATCACAAACTTCATAAATTCGTTAATAATCAACGGTTGGCTCTAAATTCTGAAAATATTCATGGATCTCAAAGAGTGCTTTATCTAACCACAGGATTTTTTTTATGGTCATTAAAAAAATGTATTCAGAGAAATAAAATATTAAACTTTATAGTCTTGTACCATTTATTTTCAAAGTCTTGTAAATTGGTCAAACTCGCCTGGATTTTTACCAAACTGAAATCCATGTTTATTCTGCATGTGCTTTACAAATAGAGGCCATATTTTGGGGGGTTGAACAATATTTGTGGAAAATACATTGATTTCTCCATTTTACAAACTTTTAAAAATTCAGAGTGTAGCACTTCAAAAAAAAACAATACATGCAGTGAGAGAATTGTTACACCTTATTCACAGAATACATCCTGAAAATCTGGGATCAAAAAATTGATTTTAAAGCATTTTTTATTCTTTACTTTATTGTTTTTATTATTCTCCAGGTTTTTTAACACTTTTGGAAATAGGCCCCGCCCACTTGTTTTAATAATTACCATATTTAATACCTGAGTTCAGGGGTATGACTGGAAGGGGATGAAGAAGGTTTTGTAAAAATCCGATCAGCCATTCTTGCGTAGTAGATTTCTTGACATCACAGCGCCCCCTAGTGATGGACGATCCTCAAACGCGGGTCACATGTGCAAAATCTTATTTGGACTATGGGTTATGAAGGACATGTCAAAATCTGTTATGGTTTTAGAATAATCAGCAATTACATTTAGAGCTAGCTAGCTAACAATCACTTATTTTAGCGTTACTTTTCGAAAAAGTCAAAATTCAAAAATCCGGCGCGTTCACTTTTTTTATTTGTCCATTACGCTGTTATATGTGGAGTTTTGCGCGGATTGCATAAAAAATGTAGGAGGAGTTAAACAAGAAAGGTTTAACCTTTGTAGCCATGTAGCGCGAAAACTAGCTGGGAAACGAAGGGTGTGCCAATTCCCTTTATTTTGCAGAATCATCCAATAAAGTGATGTGAAGTTTTTGAGTGTGGGACCAGTAGTTTGGTGGTTATAGGCCAAAACGCATTGTCCTTTGTTATAGCGCCCCCTAGTTGTTGAGGGGTCTGAATTTCTGGGTTTGAGTAGCGGTGCACATTCTGTACTTGGATACCTGATTCAATAGGTTCGTTACAAATCCGCATGGGCCGCCCAACGCGTTTTAGCGGAGAATAATAATTACCCGTAATAATAATAATAATAATAATAATAAATAATTTAAAAACACTAGAAAAACAATAGGGTTCTCTGCTCACAGAGCAGACGAACGGCATAGCCGTTCGCCTGCGCTGCGGGCTTGGAACCCTAATAATAATAAATAATTTAAAAACACTAGAAAAACAATAGGGTTCTCTGCTCACAGAGCAGACGAACGGCATAGCCGTTCGCCTGCGCTGCGGGCTTGGAACCCTAATAAATAATTTAAAAACACACGAAAAACAATAGGGTTCTCTGCTCACAGAGCAGACGAACGGCATAGCCGTTCGCCTGCGCTGCGGGCTTGGAACCCTAATAACTAGAACTGCAAGCAGTTATTAACGGGTTCCAAGCCCACCCACGCACCGCCCCCTTGAGCATGTTCCTGGACTTCAGTTCAGCGTTCAACACCATCAAAACTGGAACATCTGGGCTTCAGCACACCTGTTCGCAACTGCCTACTAGACTTCATCACCAACAGACCTCAGTTGGTCTGGGTCGGACAGAAAACCACTGATGTCATCACCCTCAGCACGGGCTTTCCTCAGGGCTGCGTCCTGAGCCCCCTGCTGTTCACCCTGATGACACACGACTGTGTCCCCAGGTTCACCACCAATCACATCGTGAAGTTTGCAGACGACACGACGGTGGTGGGCCTGATTAGAGACAACAACGACCAGGACCAGGACCAGGACTGATCCTGAACGTGGAGAAAACGAAGGAGATCATCATGGACTTCAGGAAGAAATGGCCTCGCCATGCTCCACTTCTCATTAACAGCTCAGCTGTGGAGGTGGCCAGCAGCAATAAATTCCTCGGGGTGCACATAACACACAACCTCAGCTGGTTTGTGAACACCATGTCACTGGAGAAGAGGGAACAGAAGCGCTTGCACTTACTGCGGAGGATGAGGAGAGCCCACCTGTCCCCGCCCATCCTCACGACCTTCTACAGCAGCACCATCTATCTGCTCCCCACTCCCTTCCAATTAAGCATGTCATAATATTTATTACTTTCTTGCATTTGTCTAAAAAAAGTAGATGCAATGCAGTTTTGCATTGCATTACATTGAAATGACTGTTGTCATTTCAGCTTTTAACTTTTTGCTCTCTCTTTTTTCTTCATAGTAGGTACACCTGATCTGACGTTCTGTTAACTGTGACATCATCCAGAGAAGACAGATCACCCGCTATTACTATCTAATGTAGAACAGATTACTGGATCAATGTGTGCTTCTGTGCATGTTTGTCTCTCTCGTAGTGTCTCTGCTCTGTATTCTTTAACCCCCAGTCGGTCGAGGCAGATGACCGTTCATACTGAGCCCGGTTCTGCTGGAGGTTTTTCCTTCCCGCTAATGGGTGGGGTTTTTTTTTTCGACTGTCGCTTCATGCTTGCTCAGTATGAGGGATTGCTGCAAAGCCATGGACAATGCAGACGTCTCTCCCTGTAGCTCTATGCTTCTCCAGGAGTGAATGCTGCTTGTCGGGACTTTGAAGCAATCAACTGGTTCCCTTATATAGGAAATTTTTGACCAATCTGTATAATATGATTGATTTTGACTTTGTAAAGTGCCTCGAGATGACATGTTTCATGAATTGGCGCTATATAAATACAATTGAATTGAATTGAATAGAGTCCATCTGTTAAACCTTTTCTGCGTCGCACAAAGACATGATGGTTGGAACCAAAGACCTCAACTTTGGACTCATCAGACCAAAGCACAGATTTCCACTGGTCTAATGTCCATTCCTTGTGTTCTTTAGCCCAAACAATTCTCTTCTACTTGTTGCCTGTCCTTAGCAGTGGTTTCCTAGCAGCTGTTTTACCATGAAGGCCTGATTCACACAGTCTCCTAACAGTTGTTCTAGAGATGTGTCTGCTGCTAGAACTCTGTGTGGCATTGACCTGGTCTCTAATCTGAGCTGCTGTCAACCTGCGATTTCTGAGGCTGGTGACTAGGATGAATTTATCCTCCACAGCAGAGGTGACTCTTGGTCTTCCTTTCCTGGGGCGGTCCTCGTGTGAGCCAGTTTCTTTGTAGCGCTTGATGGTTTTTGCGACTGCACTTGGGGACACTTTCAAAGTTTTCCCAATTTTTCGGACTGAATGACCTTCAGTTCTTAAAGTAATTATGGCCACTTGTTTTTCTTTACTTAGCTGCTTTTTTCTTGCCATAATACAAATTCTAACAGTTTATTCAGTAGGACTATAAGCTGTGTATCCACTTGACTTCTGCACAACACAACTGATGGTCCCAACCCCATATAAGAGGCAAGACATCCCACTTATTAAACCTGACAGGGGACACCTGTGAAGGGAAAACCATTTCAGGTGACTATCTCTTGAAGCTCATTAAGAGAATGCCAAGAGTGTACGAAGCAGTAATCAAAGCAAAAGGTGGCTACTTTGAAGAACCTAGAATATAAGACATATTTTCAGTTGTTTCACACTTTTTTGTTAAGTATATAATTCCACATGTGTTAATTCATAGTTTTGATGCCTTTAGTGTGAATCTACAATTGTCATAGTTATGAAAATTAAGAAAACTCTTTGAAGGAGAAGGTGTGTCTAAACCACCTCCTCCATTACCATCTGGTACGCTGGTGCCACCGCCAAAGACAAGAGCAGACTGCAGCGTGTCATCCGGTCTGCAGAGAAGGTGATTGGCTGCAATTTTCCATCTCTCCAGGACCTGTAAGCCTCTAGGACTCTGAGGCGTGCAGGGAAGATTGTGGCCGATTTTGTGACACCCCAGTCACAAAATATTTCAGACACTTCCCTCTGGCAGGAGGCAGCGGTCCATCAGGACCAAAACCTCACGACACAAAAACAGTTTTTTCCCATCCGCTACCAGCCTTATTAACACGGCCCAGAGGCCCCGTGACACTTGACTCTGCCTCTCTCCCCTGTTCAGGTCCTACAAGCTACACCAACGTAGCATCTCCAGACCTTCTGCGTTACATTAACACACAGTCTACCGTGTATATAGCTTTCTGTGTATATATATATATATATATATATATATATATATATATATATATATATATATACACACAGCGTTCACTGAGCGAGAGGCGGGTTACACCCTGGACAGGTCGGCAATCTGTCACAGGGCAACACAGAGACAGACAGGACAAACAACCATTCTTGCACACACTCACACCTAAGGACAATTTAGAGAAGCCAATTAAACTAACAGTCATGTTTTTGAACTGTGGGAGGAAGCCAGCGTACCCGGAGTGAACCTACGCATGCACAGGTAGAACATTCAAACTTCATGCAGAAAGACCCAGAGGATTTGAAAGACCCGGGAGGATTTGAAAGACCCGGGAGGATTTGAAAGACCCAGGAGGATTTGAAAGACCCGGGAGGATTTCAAAGACCCGGGAGGATTTGAAAGACCCAGGTGATTGAACCCAGAAGGCAACAACACTTCTCACTGCTTCACTGTGCAGCCTCTGTTTATGACAGTATCATGTAAATCTTAGGCACAAATAAAGTGTTACCAATAAAAAGTAATTTGTATAGTAAGTATAACAACCACTGACTTTAAAGTTACCTGTGAAACGTTTTCACACAGCCAAACTGCTTGTTGTTGCAACCAAATGCTATGGGGTTCTGTGTGAGAACGGAGTAGCAAGATGGCAGCCAGTGACCTCCCCTAGTGACTGGCCGCCATCTTGCTACTCCCTACTCTCACACTTTTGCAAATAGGCCCTGCCCACTTGTTTCAATTGTGTTCATAAACAGACACAATAAAAAATGCAAAAAGCATCATGCTAACCTTTACAATTAGGCTTATTGGATTTTACTACTTAATAACTCTCTGTCACAGCCTCTAACCTGCTGGTGATACACTTGGGCCTGGTGTCTCCTGGCTGGCTTCTCCAGGTTGGTCACTGCTGCAGGGTTCTGTCTGGTCCTGGTCTGGCCCTGGTTTTTGCCTCTTTAAGAAGAACTGTGAGATATTCTCTTTTCTCTTCATTTGGGCTCTACACAAAATAAGGCAGCCTGGTATTTAGACTCCATGACTGTATGGCAAAGACAACACTATTTTAAATATTATTTAAACAATAGTTTTTAGTTTTCTGTAGCTAGCTAAAATAATACTAAATTAAAAATAGATTAATTAAATTAATTAATATAACTAGTTAGGTTATAAATCAAAGCTTTCATATGACATAGCCTATTTACATTTCAGTCATTATAAACTTAACAATGGTTTTTCACATATTCTTACCACACACATTTCAAGCAAGAGCTGGGAGATATATCCTGGCCAAATTAATAAAACATTACAGGGCAGCATGTGCACTGAAACATATGTTAAAAGAATCTGTCTAAAACACGATCTATCAGCACTAGCATGGCTAATATAATAAACGAGGCACTACGGACGGAGCGGTGCACAACCATTTTTTTTTTCTTTTTAGAAATGTATGACAAGTGCCGCCTCTCATTAGGAAGGTAACACAGCGGTTACCGCTGAGCGGTAAAATGTTGTAAATACCTGCAAAACTCCTCAACGGTGTACTCTAAAGCCGCGGGTGTGTTTTGGATCAAGCAGGAACCACATGTCAGCTTAACCAATGAACAGCGTCAGTGCGCAGCATGTAGGCTGCTACTGCATGGGCTGCCTTCAGGGACAGTCGGAAATTACAGTTTTCCTGGCAAATCTTTGCCGATCTCATAAGTATTATATGTTAAAATTACCATTTCCAGTGGGGTGGCAGTAGGGGGTGGCAAGGGCTCTGTTGGGGATGGCAAATGCCACCCCTGCCACCCCTCTGGCTCCGCAACTAGCTACATTCAATGTAAAGCTTATGTATATAAGTGTGTGTGTGTGTAAAAAATCCATATATAATCAAATACTGCCATCTACTGGAAATTTTAAATCCCTACATGGGCACATTTCGGAAATGTTATTCTCTTTAAATTCATAAATAAATTCTTTAAAAATCAACAGTTTGCTCTAAAATTCTTCCAATATTATATATATATTCAATTTATTTATTTATATAGCGCCAAATCATGAAACATGTCATCTCAAGGCACTTTACAAAATCAAGTTCAATCATATTATACAGATTGGGTCAGATTATACAGATTGGATAAAATGTCCTATATAAGGAAACCAGTTGATTGCATCAAAGTCCCGACAAGCATATATATATATATATATATATATATATATATATATATATATATATATATATATATATATATATATATATTTAAGCTATATACACAGACACCGATCTACAGACAACAGCAATTATCAACAAAAAGAAATCAACAAAAAACCTAATCACCCTCAGCACGGGCTTCCCCCCCCACTCCCCACAAATCATGTCTATCCAGTAATTTAGGACCATTTTGTTTGTTTTTGGTGTTTAATGTACTTTTCTCTACTTCCATCGCTGTACCCATTAGCACATATTGTGTTTATGCCGGAAAACTGTAACTGTAAAGCATGAGGATGATCTATCATAAAATCTTACTTATGGAAGGTAATTCCCCAGGATCTGGTTCCTAGTGTCCTTTTATTTGCGCACCCATAAGCGGAGTAAAAGTCGGGCTTCCTGGGACGTAGCTCTGGAAGTTTGCTTACTTTCAATACAAAATCGAAATTATTTATTAAGTTAGACAATAATTTAATTCAATCAATTGGTCCCATGTAGCCCCTAAAGGGGTGACGTTTTCAGTCAGTTGATTTATCTGGAAATCGGGTGAGAATTCACCGGATTGTCTGAGTGTCTGAAAACATAAAGTACATTTTCCTGTAATGACTTGTATTCTGTCTGACTGCAGCTTGGTCTGACCTAAGATGGCCGCTCTGTCGGCACGCCTCTCAACCGAGGACGCGGCGTCTACGTATTCATGTCTGTGTTCTCTATGGTCTGACCTAAGATGGCAGCTTGGTCTGACCTAAGATGGCTGCTTTGACGTCACTTCCTGTGATGTGCCCAAATATGGGCAAAATGGCCGCCCTGTTCAAAGCTCTGCAGTCAGAGCTCTGGATGATGAAAGCTGTGAACTGATCACAAACTTCATAAATTCGTTAATAATCAACGGTTGGCTCTAAAATTCTGAAAATATTCATGGATCTCAAAGAGTGCTTTATCTAACCACAGGATTTTTTTTATGGTCATTAAAACAATGGATTCAGAGAAATAAAATATTAAACTTTATAGTCTTGTACCATTTATTTTCAAAGTCTTGTAAATTGGTCAAACTCGCCTGGATTTTTACCAAACTGAAATCCATGTTTATTCTGCATGTGCTTTACAAATAGAGGCCATATTTTGGGGGGTTGAACAATATTTGTGGAAAATACATTGATTTCTCCATTTTACAAACTTTTAAAAATTCAGAGTGTAGCACTTCAAAAAAAAACAATACATGCAGTGAGAGAATTGTTACACCTTATTCACAGAATACATCCTGAAAATCTGGGATCAAAAAATTGATTTTAAAGCATTTTTTATTCTTTACTTTATTGTTTTTATTATTCTCCAGGTTTTTTAACACTTTTGGAAATAGGCCCCGCCCACTTGTTTTAATAATTACCATATTTAATACCTGAGTTCAGGGGTATGACTGGAAGGGGATGAAGAAGGTTTTGTAAAAATCCGATCAGCCATTCTTGCGTAGTAGATTTCTTGACATCACAGCGCCCCCTAGTGATGGACGATCCTCAAACGCGGGTCACATGTGCAAAATCTTATTTGGACTAAGGGTTATGAAGGACATGTCAAAATCTGTTATGGTTTTAGAATAATCAGCAATTACATTTAGAGCTAGCTAGCTAACAATCACTTATTTTAGCGTTACTTTTCGAAAAAGTCAAAATTCAAAAATCCGGCGCGTTCACTTTTTTTATTTGTCCATTACGCTGTTATATGTGGAGTTTTGCGCGGATTGCATAAAAAATGTAGGAGGAGTTAAACAAGAAAGGTTTAACCTTTGTAGCCATGTAGCGCGAAAACTAGCTGGGAAACGAAGGGTGTGCCAATTCCCTTTATTTTGCAGAATCATCCAATAAACAAAGTGATGTGAAGTTTTTGAGTGTGGGACCAGTAGTTTGGTGGTTATAGGCCAAAACGCATTGTCCTTTGTTATAGCGCCCCCTAGTTGTTGAGGGGTCTGAATTTCTGGGTTTGAGTAGCGGTGCACATTCTGTACTTGGATACCTGATTCAATAGGTTTGTTACAAATCCGCATGGGCCGCCCAACGCGTTTTAGCGGAGAATAATAATTACCCGTAATAATAATAATAATAATAATAAACTAGAACTGCAAGCAGTTATTAACGGGTTCCAAGCCCACCCACGCACCGCCCCCTTGAGCATGTTCCTGGACTTCAGTTCAGCGTTCAACACCATCAAAACTGGAACATCTGGGCTTCAGCACACCTGTTCGCAACTGCCTACTAGACTTCATCACCAACAGACCTCAGTTGGTCTGGGTCGGACAGAAAACCACTGATGTCATCACCCTCAGCACGGGCTTTCCTCAGGGCTGCGTCCTGAGCCCCCTGCTGTTCACCCTGATGACACACGACTGTGTCCCCAGGTTCATCACCAATCACATCGTGAAGTTTGCAGACGACACGACGGTGGTGGGCCTGATTAGAGACAACAACGACCAGGACCAGGACCAGGACTGATCCTGAACGTGGAGAAAACGAAGGAGATCATCATGGACTTCAGGAAGAAATGGCCTCGCCATGCTCCACTTCTCATTAACAGCTCAGCTGTGGAGGTGGCCAGCAGCAATAAATTCCTCGGGGTGCACATAACACACAACCTCAGCTGGTTTGTGAACACCATGTCACTGGAGAAGAGGGAACAGAAGCGCTTGCACTTACTGCGGAGGATGAGGAGAGCCCACCTGTCCCCGCCCATCCTCACGACCTTCTACAGCAGCACCATCTATCTGCTCCCCACTCCCTTCCAATTAAGCATGTCATAATATTTATTACTTTCTTGCATTTGTCTAAAAAAAGTAGATGCAATGCAGTTTTGCATTGCATTACATTGAAATGACTGTTGTCATTTCAGCTTTTAACTTTTTGCTCTCTCTTTTTTCTTCATAGTAGGTACACCTGATCTGACGTTCTGTTAACTGTGACATCATCCAGAGAAGACAGATCACCCGCTATTACTATCTAATGTAGAACAGATTACTGGATCAATGTGTGCTTCTGTGCATGTTTGTCTCTCTTGTTGTGTCTCTGCTCTTTATTCTTTAACCCCCAGTCGGTCGAGGCAGATGACCGTTCATACTGAGCCCGGTTCTGCTGGAGGTTTTTCCTTCCCGCTAATGGGTGGGGGTTTTTTTCGACTGTCGCTTCATGCTTGCTCAGTATGAGGGATTGCTGCAAAGCCATGGACAATGCAGACGTCTCTCCCTGTAGCTCTATGCTTCTCCAGGAGTGAATGCTGCTTGTCGGGACTTTGAAGCAATCAACTGGTTCCCTTATATAGGAAATTTTTGACCAATCTGTATAATATGATTGATTTTGACTTTGTAAAGTGCCTCGAGATGACATGTTTCATGAATTGGCGCTATATAAATACAATTGAATTGAATTGAATAGAGTCCATCTGTTAAACCTTTTCTGCGTCGCACAAAGACACGATGGTTGGAACCAAAGATCTCAACTTTGGACTCATCAGACCAAAGCACAGATTTCCACTGGTCTAATGTCCATTCCTTGTGTTCTTTAGCCCAAACAATTCTCTTCTACTTGTTGCCTGTCCTTAGCAGTGGTTTCCTAGCAGCTGTTTTACCATGAAGGCCTGATTCACACAGTCTCCTAACAGTTGTTCTAGAGATGTGTCTGCTGCTAGAACTCTGTGTGGCATTGACCTGGTCTCTAATCTGAGCTGCTGTCAACCTGCGATTTCTGAGGCTGGTGACTAGGATGAATTTATCCTCCACAGCAGAGGTGACTCTTGGTCTTCCTTTCCTGGGGCGGTCCTCGTGTGAGCCAGTTTCTTTGTAGCGCTTGATGGTTTTTGCGACTGCACTTGGGGACACTTTCAAAGTTTTCCCAATTTTTCGGACTGAATGACCTTCAGTTCTTAAAGTAATTATGGCCACTTGTTTTTCTTTACTTAGCTGCTTTTTTCTTGCCATAATACAAATTCTAACAGTTTATTCAGTAGGACTATAAGCTGTGTATCCACTTGACTTCTGCACAACACAACTGATGGTCCCAACCCCATATAAGAGGCAAGACATCCCACTTATTAAACCTGACAGGGGACACCTGTGAAGGGAAAACCATTTCAGGTGACTATCTCTTGAAGCTCATTAAGAGAATGCCAAGAGTGTACGAAGCAGTAATCAAAGCAAAAGGTGGCTACTTTGAAGAACCTAGAATATAAGACATATTTTCAGTTGTTTCACACTTTTTTGTTAAGTATATAATTCCACATGTGTTAATTCATAGTTTTGATGCCTTTAGTGTGAATCTACAATTGTCATAGTTATGAAAATTAAGAAAACTCTTTGAAGGAGAAGGTGTGTCTAAACCACCTCCTCCATTACCATCTGGTACGCTGGTGCCACCGCCAAAGACAAGAGCAGACTGCAGCGTGTCATCCGGTCTGCAGAGAAGGTGATTGGCTGCAATTTTCCATCTCTCCAGGACCTGTAAGCCTCTAGGACTCTGAGGCGTGCAGGGAAGATTGTGGCCGATTTTGTGACACCCCAGTCACAAAATATTTCAGACACTTCCTTCTGGCAGGAGGCAGCGGTCCATCAGGACCAAAACCTCACGACACAAAAACAGTTTTTTCCCATCCGCTACCAGCCTTATTAACACGGCCCAGAGGCCCCGTGACACTTGACTCTGCCTCTCTCCCCTGTTCAGGTCGTACAAGCTACACCAACGTAGCATCTCCAGACCTTCTGCGTTACATTAACGCACAGTCTACCGTGTATATAGCTTTCTGTGTGTATATATATATATATATATATATATATATATATATATATATATATATATATATATATATATATACACACAGCGTTCACTGAGCGAGAGGCGGGTTACACCCTGGACAGGTCGGCAATCTGTCACAGGGCAACACAGAGACAGACAGGACAAACAACCATTCTTGCACACACTCACACCTAAGGACAATTTAGAGAAGCCAATTAAACTAACAGTCATGTTTTTGAACTGTGGGAGGAAGCCAGCGTACCCGGAGTGAACCTACGCATGCACAGGTAGAACATTCAAACTTCATGCAGAAAGACCCAGAGGATTTGAAAGACCCAGGAGGATTTGAAAGACCCGGGAGGATTTGAAAGACCCAGGTGATTGAACCCAGAAGGCAACAACACTTCTCACTGCTTCACTGTGCAGCCTCTGTTTATGACAGTATCATGTAAATCTTAGGCACAAATAAAGTGTTACCTAAACAAAAGTAATTTGTATAGTAAGTATAACATCCACTGACTTTAAAGTTACCTGTGAAACGTTTTCACACAGCCAAACTGCTTGTTGTTGCAACCAAATGCTATGGGGTTCTGTGTGAGAACGGAGTAGCAAGATGGCGGCCAGTGACCTCCCCTAGTGACTGACCGCCATCTTGCTACTCCCTACTCTCACACTTTTGCAAATAGGCCCTGCCCACTTGTTTCAATTGTGTTCATAAACAGACACAATAAAAAATGCAAAAAGCATCATGCTAACCTTTACAATTAGGCTTATTGGATTTTACTACTTAATAACTCTCTGTCACAGCCTCTAACCTGCTGGTGATACACTTGGGCCTGGTGTCTCCTGGCTGGCTTCTCCAGGTTGGTCACTGCTGCAGGGTTCTGTCTGGTCCTGGTCTGGCCCTGGTTTTTGCCTCTTTAAGAAGAACTGTGAGATATTCTCTTTTCTCTTCATTTGGGCTCTACACAAAATAAGGCAGCCTGGTATTTAGACTCCATGACTGTATGGCAAAGACAACACTATTTTAAATATTATTTAAACTATAGTTTTTAGTTTTCTGTAGCTAGCTAAAATAATACTAAATTAAAAATAGATTAATTAAATTAATTAATATAACTAGTTAGGTTATAATTCAAAGCTTTCATATGACATAGCCTATTTACATTTCAGTCATTATAAACTTAACAATGGTTTTTCACATATTCTTACCACACACATTTCAAGCAAGAGCTGGGAGATATATCCTGGCCAAATTAATAAAACATTACAGGGCAGCATGTGCACTCAAACATATGTTAAAAGAATCTGTCTAAAACACGATCTATCAGCACTAGCATGGCTAATATAATAAACGAGGCACTACGGACGGAGCGGTGCACAACCATTTTTTTTTTCTTTTTAGAAATGTATGACAAGTGCCGCCTCTCATTAGGAAGGTAACACAGCGGTTACCGCTGAGCGGTAAAATGTTGTAAATACCTGCAAAACTCCTCAACGGTGTACTCTAAAGCCGCGGGTGTGTTTTGGATCAAGCAGGAACCACATGTCAGCTTAACCAATGAACAGCGTCAGTGCGCAGCATGTAGGCTGCTACTGCATGGGCTGCCTTCAGGGACAGTCGGAAATTACAGTTTTCCTGGCAAATCTTTGCCGATCTCATAAGTATTATATGTTAAAATTACCATTTCCAGTGGGGTGGCAGTAGGGGGTGGCAAGGGCTCTGTTGGGGATGGCAAATGCCACCCCTGCCACCCCTCTGGCTCCGCAACTAGCTACATTCAATGTAAAGCTTATGTATATAAGTGTGTGTGTGTGTAAAAAATCCATATATAATCAAATACTGCCATCTACTGGAAATTTTAAATCCCTACATGGGCACATTTCGGAAATGTTATTCTCTTTAAATTCATAAATAAATTCTTTAAAAATCAACAGTTTGCTCTAAAATTCTTCCAATATTATATATATATTCAATTTATTTATTTATATAGCGCCAAATCATGAAACATGTCATCTCAAGGCACTTTACAAAATCAAGTTCAATCATATTATACAGATTGGGTCAGATTATACAGATTGGATAAAATGTCCTATATAAGGAAACCAGTTGATTGCATCAAAGTCCCGACAAGCATATATATATATATATATATATATATATATATATATATATATATATATATATATATATATATATACACTCACCGGCCACTTTATTAGGTACCCCATGCTAGTAACGGGTTGGACCCCCTTTTGCCTTCAGAACTGCCTCAATTCTTCGTGGCATAGATTCAACAAGGTGCTGGAAGCATTCCTCAGGGAGTTTGGTCCATATTGACATGATGGCATCACACAGTTGCCGCAGATTTGTCGGCTGCACATCCATGATGCGAATCTCCCGTTCCACCACATCCCAAAGATGCTCTATTGGATTGAGATCTGGTGACTGTGGAGGCCATTTGAGTACAGCGAACTCATTGTCATGTTCAAGAAACCAGTCTGAGATGATTCCAGCTTTATGACATGGCGCATTATCCTGCTGAAAGTAGCCATCATGGGTTGGGTACATTGTGGTCATAAAGGGATGGACATGGTCAGCAACAATACTCAGGTAGGCTGTGGCGTTGCAACGATGCTCAATTGGTACCAAGGGGCCCAAAGAGTGCCAAGAAAATATTCCCCACACCATGACACCACCACCACCACCAGCCTGAACTGTTGATACAAGGCAGGATGGATCCATGCTTTCATGTTGTAGACACCAAATTCTGACCCTACCATCCGACTGTAGCAGCAGAAATCGAGACTCATCAGACCAGGCAACGTTTTTCCAATCTTCTATTGTCCAATTTCGATGAGCTTGTGCAAATTGTAGCCTCAGTTTCCTGTTCTTAGCTGAAAGGAGTGGCACCCGATGTGGTCTTCT
Organism: Fundulus diaphanus; assembly: GCA_037039145.1. Taxonomy (NCBI): domain Eukaryota; kingdom Metazoa; phylum Chordata; class Actinopteri; order Cyprinodontiformes; family Fundulidae; genus Fundulus; species Fundulus diaphanus. Next base: position 43,440,352 of record CM073130.1, read on the forward strand.
GCTGCTGTAGACCATCTGCCTCAAAGTTCGACGTACTGTGCGTTCAGAGATGCTCTTCTGCCCACCTTGGTTGTAACGGGTGGTTATTTGAGTCACTGTTGCCCTTCTATCAGCTCGAACCAGTCTGGCCATTCTCCTCTGACCTCTGGCATCAACAAGGCATTTCCGCCCACAGAACTGCCGCTCACTGGATGTTTTTTCTTTTTCGGACCATTCTCTGTAAACCCTAGAGATGGTTGTGCGTGAAAATCCCAGTAGATTAGCAGTTTCTGAAATACTCAGACCAGCCCTTCTGGCACCAACAATCATGCCACGTTCAAAGTCACTCAAATCACCTTTCTTCCCCATACTGATGCTCGTTTTGAACTGCAGGAGATTCTCTTGACCATGTCTACATGCCTAAATGCACTGAGTTGCCGCCATGTGATTGGCTGCTTAGAAATTAAGTGTTAACGAGCAGTTGGACAGGTGTACCTAATAAAGTGGCCGGTGAGTGTATATATATATATATATATATATATATATATATATATATATATATATATATATATATATATATTTAAGCTATATACACAGACACCGATCTACAGACAACAGCAATTATCAACAAAAAGAAATCAACAAAAAACCTAATCACCCTCAGCACGGGCTCCCCCCCCCCCACTCCCCACAAATCATGTCTATCCAGTAATTTAGGACCATTTTGTTTGTTTTTGGTGTTTAATGTACTTTTCTCTACTTCCATCGCTGTACCCATTAGCACATATTGTGTTTATGCCGGAAAACTGTAACTGTAAAGCATGAGGATGATCTATCATAAAATCTTACTTATGGAAGGTAATTCCCCAGGATCTGGTTCCTAGTGTCCTTTTATTTGCGCACCCATAAGCGGAGTAAAAGTCGGGCTTCCTGGGACGTAGCTCTGGAAGTTTGCTTACTTTCAATACAAAATCGAAATTATTTATTAAGTTAGACAATAATTTAATTCAATCAATTGGTCCCATGTAGCCCCTAAAGGGGTGACGTTTTCAGTCAGTTGATTTATCTGGAAATCGGGTGAGAATTCACCGGATTCAGAGTGTCTGAAAACATAAAGTACATTTTCCTGTAATGACTTGTATTCTGTCTGACTGCAGCTTGGTCTGACCTAAGATGGCCGCTCTGTCGGCACGCCTCTCAACCGAGGACGCGGCGTCTACGTATTCATGTCTGTGTTCTCTATGGTCTGACCTAAGATGGCAGCTTGGTCTGACCTAAGATGGCTGCTTTGACGTCACTTCCTGTGATGTGCCCAAATATGGGCAAAATGGCCGCCCTGTTCAAAGCTCTGCAGTCAGAGCTCTGGATGATGAAAGCTGTGAACTGATCACAAACTTCATAAATTCGTTAATAATCAACGGTTGGCTCTAAAATTCTGAAAATATTCATGGATCTCAAAGAGTGCTTTATCTAACCACAGGATTTTTTTTATGGTCATTAAAACAATGGATTCAGAGAAATAAAATATTAAACTTTATAGTCTTGTACCATTTATTTTCAAAGTCTTGTAAATTGGTCAAACTCGCCTGGATTTTTACCAAACTGAAATCCATGTTTATTCTGCATGTGCTTTACAAATAGAGGCCATATTTTGGGGGGTTGAACAATATTTGTGGAAAATACATTGATTTCTCCATTTTACAAACTTTTAAAAATTCAGAGTGTAGCACTTCAAAAAAAAACAATACATGCAGTGAGAGAATTGTTACACCTTATTCACAGAATACATCCTGAAAATCTGGGATCAAAAAATTGATTTTAAAGCATTTTTTATTCTTTACTTTATTGTTTTTATTATTCTCCAGGTTTTTTAACACTTTTGGAAATAGGCCCCGCCCACTTGTTTTAATAATTACCATATTTAATACCTGAGTTCAGGGGTATGACTGGAAGGGGATGAAGAAGGTTTTGTAAAAATCCGATCAGCCATTCTTGCGTAGTAGATTTCTTGACATCACAGCGCCCCCTAGTGATGGACGATCCTCAAACGCGGGTCACATGTGCAAAATCTTATTTGGACTATGGGTTATGAAGGACATGTCAAAATCTGTTATGGTTTTAGAATAATCAGCAATTACATTTAGAGCTAGCTAGCTAACAATCACTTATTTTAGCGTTACTTTTCGAAAAAGTCAAAATTCAAAAATCCGCCGTGTTAACTTTTTTTATTTGTCCATTACACGGTTATATGTGGAGTTTTGCGCGGATTGCATAAAAAATGTAGGAGGAGTTAAACAAGAAAGGTTTAACCTTTGTAGCCATGTAGCGCGAAAACTAGCTGGGAAACGAAGGGTGTGCCAATTCCCTTTATTTTGCAGAATCATCCAATAAACAAAGTGATGTGAAGTTTTTGAGTGTGGGACCAGTAGTTTGGTGGTTATAGGCCAAAACGCATTGTCCTTTGTTATAGCGCCCCCTAGTTGTTGAGGGGTCTCAATTTCTGGGTTTGAGTAGCGGTGCACATTCTGTACTTGGATACCTGATTCAATAGGTTCGTTACAAATCCGCTTGGGCCGCCCAACGCGTTTTAGCGGAGAATAATAATTACCCGTAATAATAATAATAATAATAATAATAATAAATAATTTAAAAACACTAGAAAAACAATAGGGTTCTCTGCTCACAGAGCAGACGAACGGCATAGCCGTTCGCCTGCGTAATAATAATAATAATAATAATAATAATAAATAATTTAAAAACACTAGAAAAACAATAGGGTTCTCTGCTCACAGAGCAGACGAACGGCATAGCCGTTCGCCTGCGCTGCGGGCTTGGAACCCTAATAATAACTAGAACTGCAAGCAGTTATTAACGGGTTCCAAGCCCACCCACGCCCCGCCCCCTTGAGCATGTTCCTGGACTTCAGTTCAGCGTTCAACACCATCAAAACTGGAACATCTGGGCTTCAGCACACCTGTTCGCAACTGCCTACTAGACTTCATCACCAACAGACCTCAGTTGGTCCGGGTCGGACAGAAAACCTCTGATGTCATCACCCTCAGCACGGGCTTTCCTCAGGGCTGCGTCCTGAGCCCCCTGCTGTTCACCCTGATGACACACGACTGTGTCCCCAGGTTCACCACCAATCACATTGTGAAGTTTGCAGACGACACGACGGTGGTGGGCCTGATTAGAGACGACAACGACCAGGACCAGGACCAGGACTGATCCTGAACGTGGAGAAAACGAAGGAGATCATCATGGACTTCAGGAAGAAATGGCCTCGCCATGCTCCACTTCTCATTAACAGCTCAGCTGTGGAGGTGGTCAGCAGCAATAAATTCCTCGGGGTGCACATAACACACAACCTCAGCTGGTTTGTGAAAACCATGTCACTGGAGAAGAGGGCACAGAAGCGCTTGCACTTACTGCGGAGGATGAGGAGAGCCCACCTGTCCCCGCCCATCCTCACAACCTTCTACAGCAGCACCATCTATCTGCTCCCCACTCCCTTCCAATTAAGCATGTCATAATATTTATTACTTTCTTGCATTTGTCTAAAAAAAGTAGATGCAATGCAGTTTTGCATTGCATTACATTGAAATGACTGTTGTCATTTCATCTTTTAACTTTTTGCTCTCTCTTTTTTCTTCATAGTAGGTACACCTGATCTGACGTTCTGTTAACTGTGACATCATCCAGAGAAGACAGATCACCCGCTATTACCATCTAATGTAGAACAGATTACTGGATCAATGTGTGCTTCTGTGCTTTTTTGTCTGTCTTGTTGTGTCTCTGCTCTGTGTTCTGTAACCCCCAGTCGGTCGAGGCAGATGACCGTTCATACTGAGCCCGGTTCTGCTGGAGGTTTTTCCTTCCCGCTAATGGGTGGTTTTTCTTTCCACTGTTGCTTCATGCTTGCTCAGTGTGAGGGATTGCTGCAAAGCCATGGACAATGCAGACGTCTCTCCCTGTAGCTCTATGCTTCTCCAGGAGTGAATGCTGCTTGTCGGGACTTTGAAGCAATCAACTGGTTCCCTTATATAGGAAATTTTTGACCAATCTGTATAATATGATTGATTTTGACTTTGTAAAGTGCCTCGAGATGACATGTTTCATGAATTGGCGCTATCTAAATAAAATTGAATGGAATTGAATAGAGTCCATCCGTTAAACCTTTTCTGCGTCGCACAAAGACACGATGGTTGGAACCAAAGATCTCAACTTTGGACTCATCAGACCAAAGCACAGATTTCCACTGGTCTAATGTCCATTCCTTGTGTTCTTTAGCCCAAACAATTCTCTTCTACTTGTTGCCTGTCCTTAGCAGTGGTTTCCTAGCAGCTGTTTTACCATGAAGGCCTGATTCACACAGTCTCCTAACAGCTGCTAGAACTCTGTGTGGCATTGACCTGGTCTCTAATCTGAGCTGCTGTCAACCTGCGATTTCTGAGGCTGGTGACTAGGATGAATTTATCCTCCACAGCAGAGGTGACTCTTGGTCTTCCTTTCCTGGGGCGGTCCTCGTGTGAGCCAGTTTCTTTGTAGCGCTTTATGGTTTTTGCGACTGCACTTGGGGACACTTTCAAAGTTTTCCCAATTTTTCGGACTGAATGGCCTTCAGTTCTTAAAGTAATTATGGCCACTCGTTTTTCTTTACTTAGCGGCTTTTTTCTTGCCATAATACAAATTCTAACAGTTTATTCAGTAGGACTATCAGCTGTGTATCCACTTGACTTCTGCACAACACAACTGATGGTCCCAACCCCATTTAAGAGGCAAGACATCCCACTTATTAAACCTGACAGGGGACACCTGTGAAGGGAAAACCATTTCAGGTGACTATCTCTTGAAGCTCATTAAGAGAATGCCAAGAGTGTACGAAGCAGTAATCAAAGCAAAAGGTGGCTACTTTGAAGAACCTAGAATATAAGACATATTTTCAGTTGTTTCACACTTTTTTGTTAAGTATATAATTCCACATGTGTTAATTCATAGTTTTGATGCCTTTAGTGTGAATCTACAATTGTCATAGTTATGAAAATTAAGAAAACTCTTTGAAGGAGAAGGTGTGTCTAAACCACCTCCTCCATTACCATCTGGTGCCACCGCCAAAGACAAGAGCAGACTGCAGCGTGTCATCCGGTCTGCAGAGAAGGTGATTGGCTGCAATTTTCCATCTCTCCAGGACCTGTAAGCCTCCAGGACTCTGAGGCGTGCAGGGAAGATTGTGGCCGATTTTGTGACACCCCAGTCACAAAATATTTCAGACACTTCCCTCTGGCAGGAGGCAGCGGTCCATCAGGACCAAAACCTCACGACACAAAAATATTTTTTTCCCATCCGCTACCAGCCTTATTAACATGAGGCCCTGTGACACTTGACTCTGCCTCTCTCCCCTGTTCAGGTCCTACAAGCTACACCAACGTAGCATCTCCAGACCTTCTGCGTTACATTAACACACAGTCTACCGTGTATATAGCTTTCTGTGTATATATGTATATACACACTGAGACCGGCCCATTCATTTATGTCCATTGTAGTGGACATTTTGTCCACCTGTATTTCCCTTAAGTATCTGGAGATACCCTATCAAGCCCTATAGTGTTCTGTAGAGGACATCCTGGGCTTTCCAGTGATGTGTCATGGGATAGGTTTGCAAGCTAGGAACTTTACTTTTTTCCCCTCCCAAGATGGTCGCCATAATAAAAACCACATTTTATGGAAAGAGGAAAGGTAAGTCAAATATTCTTTATCTATTGCTATTTTTACCATGATAATTATATATATTCTTGTTTATTAATGTGTCATCAACAATATTATTACATCTGAAAACACTTTAATTATTTATGTTTTGAAATAACAGTCATTTAATGAATGTCAACTGTAGTGGACACTGGGACCATTTTAATTTATTTAATGACTGCACATTGTTGTAGGAGACAGAAGCGAAGCAGAGAGGATTCAGTACCAGATAATAGAGGGAGATTCAGATTTGGAGCTGTCAGATGAGGAAAAGGATGAGAATGAGTATCAGCCTGTTATAGGGGAAGATAGTGACGAAGAAGGAGAGGAAGAAAATGCAGGAGAATCTGATGAGACAGAGTAAGAGCCAGAGAGGGAGCGGGAAAGTCGTCATCCTCTGTGGGCCAGGACAAACTTGTATGTTTTACTTAGTTTCAAGCTAATGTTTTAAATTTTATTATCATGTTACTGTAGAGTTTGTAGTCTTTATAACAGATGTTAAATGTATGCACGTTGCCTAAAGAAATGCTCGTGAGATTGGTCAATATTATACCCATGACATTGAAATTATGGCATTAATCAAAATTGATGTGTAAAAAATGTAGTTTTTTTTATTAACTTGTTAACTTTATTTTTTCCCTCATCCCATCCCATTATAATAGATTCACACCTGTGCTACCTGAGCTTCCTGCCTATCACAATGATCCTAAAATCTGTGAATACTGGAGTCCAATCCAGTACTTTTCACAGTACATCGATGACAAAATCTTTGAAGATCTGGCAGCTTTTACAAATCAAAGACAGCTGCAAACTACAGGAGTGTCTCTGAATACTACTAGTATAGTAATAATTGTAATATCATCTTTATTGTCATTGAAACATACATTGAAACCTACATTACAACAACATTTGTTCTCTGCTTTTAACCCATCACCCTTGGGGAGCAGTGGGCTGCCATGTGCGGCGCCCGGGGAGCAATCAGGGGTTAAGGGTCTTGCTCAGGGACCCTGAATGTAGGCACTGGGGATCGAACCGAGTACTTGCATCCTTCAAATGCATTTTGTTTTTTAGCCCAAAACAAAATGTTTTGGGCTAAAAAAAAAACAAAGTAGGCTACCAGTCATTAGCAAGAAGATGACAAGGGACAGGTTCTACAAGCTAAGAAGCTCACTTAAGATTGTGAATGACCTGGATGTGACTGAAGAGACAAAGAAGTCAGACATTCTTTGGAGAGTCAGACCATTGCTTGACCGTGTGAGGCAAGGTTGTCTCAGCCTTCCAAGGTGTGACAAAGTGTGCATTGATAAGCAAATCATCCCATTCACAGGCCATTGCCCAGTCAGACAGGATTATCACAGCTAAAATATCCAGAGGAAGATGAAATGCAGAACTGCTTAGTTCTATGTCTTATAGTTTATTGTTGAACTAAATACATGTATTTTTTCTGTTGCAAGTATCAAACAACAGAACAAAGTTACAGAATTTTATTTGTTTTTATCAAATGTCAAAGTTCTTAGGTAAATATCACTTTCAAGACAATCTTTTTTCATTTTTTTATTTTCTAAAGCCTGTTCTATTTCCCCATGCAAATCGTCCTGTTGTCCTCCACAGTGGACATGCTATAAAATTAAAATTAAAAATATATTTAAAAAAATTAAAATTGTAATGTGTTTTTTTAGGTCCAAATACATGGGAAATCACACAAAAAAAGAAATTGTAACACACTTTTTTTCTTTGGTTCTCAGGAGGATATATATATATATACAGCGTTCACTGAGCGAGAGGCGGGTTACACCCTGGACAGGTCGGCAATCTGTCACAGGGCAACACAGAGACAGACAGGGCAAACAACCATTGTTGCACACACTCACAGCTAAGGACAATTAAACTAACAGTCATGTTTTTGAACTGTGGGAGTAAGCCGGAGTACCCGGAGTGAACCCACGCATGCACAGGTAGAACATTCTATTCAACTCCATGCAGAAAGACCCAGAGGATTTGAAAGACCCAGGAGGATTTGAATCCAGAAGGCAACAACACTACTCACTGCTTCACTGTGCAGCCTCTGTGTATGACAGTATCATGTAAATCTTAGGCACAAATAAAGTGTTACCTAAACAAAAGTAATTTGTATAGTAAGTATAATATCCACTGACTGTAAAATTACCTGTGAAATGTTTTCACACAGCCAAACTGCTTGTTGTTGCAACCAAATGCTATGGGGTTCTGTGTGAGAAGGGAGTAGCAAGATGGCCGCCAGTGACCTCTCCTAATGACTGGCCGCCATCTTGCTACTCCCTACTCTCACACTTTTGCAAATATGCCCTTCCCACTTGTTTCAATCATTACCATATTTAATACTTTAGTTCAGGGGTATGCCTGGAAGGCAATAAAGAAGGTTTTGTAAAAATCCGATCAGCCATTCTTGCGTAGTAGATTTCTTGACATCACAGCGCCCCCTAGTGATGGACGATCCTCAAACGCGGGTCACATGTGCAAAATCTTATTTGGGCTATGTGTTATGAAGGACATGTCAAAATCTGTTATGGTTTTAGAATAATCAGCAATTACATTTAGAGCTAGCTAGCTAACAATCACTTATTTTAGCGTTACTTTTCGAAAAAGTCAAAATTCAAAAATCCGCCGCGTTAACTTTTTTTATTTGTCCATTACACGGTTATATATGGAGTTTTGCGCGGATTGCACAAAAAATGTAGGAGTAGTTTAACAAGAAAGGTTTAACCTTTGTAGCCATGTAGCGCGAAAACTAGCTGGGAAACGAAGGGTGTGCCAATTCCCTTTATTTTGCAGAATCATCTAATAAACAAAGTGATGTGAAATTTTTGAGTGTGGGACCAGAAGTTTGGTGGTTATAGGCCGAAACGCATTGTCCTTTGTTATAGCGCCCCCTAGTTGTTGAGGGGTCTGAATTTCTGGGTTTGAGTAGAGGCGCACATTCTGTACTTAGATACCTGATTCAATAGGTTCGTTATAAATCCGCTTGGGCTGCACAACGCGTTTTAATTCCGTAATAATAATAATAATAATAACTAGAACTGCAAGCAGTTATTAACGGGTTCCAAGCCCACCCACGCACCGCCCCCTTGAGCATGTTCCTGGACTTCAGGTCAGCGTTCAACACCATCAAAACTGGAACATCTGGGCTTCAGCACACCTGTTCGCAACTGCCTACTAGACTTCATCACCAACAGACCTCAGTTGGTCCGGGTCGGACAGAAAACCTCTGATGTCATCACCCTCAGCATGGGCTTTCCTCAGGGCTGCGTCCTGAGCCCCCTGCTGTTCACCCTGATGACACATGACTGTGTCCCCAGGTTCACCACCAATCACATTGTGAAGTTTGCAGACGACACGACGGTGGTGGGCCTGATTAGAGACGACTAGGACTATCAGCTGTGTATCCACTTGACTTCTGCACAACACAACTGATGGTGCCAACCCCATTTAAGAGGCAAGACATCCCACTTATTAAACCTGACAGGGGACACCTGTGAAGGGAAAACCATTTCAGGTGACTATCTCTTGAAGCTCATTAAGAGAATGCCAAGAGTGTACGAAGCAGTAATCAAAGCAAAAGGTGGCTACTTTGAAGAACCTAGAATATAAGACATATTTTCAGTTGCTTCACACTTTTTTGTTAAGTATATAATTCCACATGTGTTAATTCATAGTTTTGATGCCTTTAGTGTGAATCTACAATTGTCATAGTTATGAAAATTAAGAAAACTCTTTGAAGGAGAAGGTGTGTCTAAACCACCTCCTCCATTACCATCTGGTACGCTGGTGCCACCTCCAAAGACAAGAGCAGACTGCAGCGTGTCATCCGGTCTGCAGAGAAGGTGATTGGCTGCAATTTTCCATCTCTCCAGGACCTGTAAGCCTCCAGGACTCTGAGGCGTGCAGGGAAGATTGTGGCCGATTTTGTGACACCCCAGTCACAAAATATTTCAGACACTTCCCTCTGGCAGGAGGCAGTGGTCCATCAGGACCAAAACCTCACGACACAAAAATAGTTTTTTCCCATCCGCTACCAGCCTTATTAACACGGCCCAGAGGCCCCGTGACACTTGACTCTGCCTCTCTCCCCTGTTCAGGTCCTACAAGCTACACCAACGTAGCATCTCCAGACCTTCTGCGTTACATTAACACACAGTCTACCGTGTATATAGCTTTCTGTGTATATATGTATATACACACTGAGACCGGCCCATTCATTTATGTCCATTGTAGTGGACATTTTGTCCACCTGTATTTCCCTTAAGTATCTGGAGATACCCTATCAAGCCCTATAGTGTTCTGTAGAGGACATTCTGGGCTTTCCAGTGATGTGTCATGTGATAGGTTTGCAAGCTAGGAACTTTACTTTTTTCCCCTCACAAGATGGTCGCCATAATAAAAACCACATTTTATGGAAAGAGGAAAGGTAAGTCAAATATTCTTTATCTATTGCTATTTTTACCATGATAATTATATATATTCTTGTTTATTAATGTGTCATCAACAATATTATTACATCTGAAAACACTTTAATTATTTATGTTTTGAAATAACAGTCATTTAATGAATGTCAACTGTAGTGGACACCGGGACCATTTTAATTTATTTAATGACTGCACATTGTTGTAGGAGACAGAAGCGAAGCAGAGAGGATTCAGTACCAGATAATAGAGGGAGATTCAGATTTGGAGCTGTCAGATGAGGAAAAGGATGAGAATGAGTATCAGCCTGTGATAGGGGAAGATAGTGACGAAGAAGGAGAGGAAGAAAATGCAGGAGAATCTGATGAGACAGAGGAAGAGCCAGAGAGGGAGCGGGAAAGTCGTCGTCCTCTGTGGGCCAGGACAAACTTGTATGTTTTACTTAGTTTCAAGCTAATGTTTTAAATTTTATTATCATGTTACTGTAGAGTTTGTAGTCTTTTTAACAGATGTTAAATGTATGCACATTGCCTAAAGAAATGCTCGTGAGATTGGTCAATATTATACCCATGACATTGAAATTATGCCATTAATCAAAATTGATGTGTAAAAAATGTATTTTTTTTTATTAACTTGTTAACTTTATTTTTTCCCTCATCCCATCCCATTATAATAGATTCACACGTGTGCTACCTGAGCTTCCTGCCTATCACAATGATCCTAAAATCTGTGAATACTGGAGTCCAATCCAGTACTTTTCACAGTACATCGATGACAAAATCTTTGAAGATCTGGCAGCTTTTACAAATCAAAGACAGCTGCAAACTACAGGAGTTTCTCTGAATACTACTAGTAATAGTAATAATAGTAATATCATCTTTATTGTCATTGAAACATACATTGAAACCTACATTACAACAAAATTTGTTCTCTGCTTTTAACCCATCACCCACCCTTGGGGAGCAGTGGGCTGCCATGTGCGGCGCCTGGGGAGCAATCAGGGGTTAAGGGTCTTGCTCAGGGACCCTGAATGTAGGCACTGGGGATCGAACCGGGTACTTGCATCCTTCAAACTTTGTGAACATTTACAAAGCAATGACTTACTTGAGGAGTTTCAGTCAGGCTTCAGAGCTCATCATAGCACTGAAACGGCTCTGGTGAAGGTCACTAATGATATTCTCATGGCCTCAGATAATGGACTTGTGTCTGTACTTGTCCTGTTAGATCTTAGTGCTGCATTTGATACAGTTGATCACAATATTCTCCTACAAAGACTTGAACATACTGTAGGGATTAAGGGGAAAGCATTAGGCTGGTTTAAATCTTATCTGTCGGACAGATTCCAGTTTGTTCATGTTAATAATAAATCTTCCTCAAACTCTAGGGTCACCTGTGGAGTACCACAGGGTTCAGTCCTTGGACCAATTCTCTTTACTATATATATGCTTCCGATCGGCAAAATTATCAGACAGCATGGGATTAATTTCCACTGTTATGCTGATGACACTCAGCTATATCTATCCATAAATCCTGATGAATCCAATCAATTACTTCGACTGCAGTCATGTCTTGATGACATCAAAAGCTGGATGACTTTAAATTTCCTGCATCTAAATTCTGACAAGACCGAAGTTGTAATCTTTGGGCAAGAGTCCTCAAAAAATAAACTTCTTAACCAATCACTTAATCTGGATGACATTAACTTGGCCTCTGGTAATAAAGTAAAAAACCTTGGTGTTATTTTTGACCAAGACATGTCATTTAAATCCCATATTAAACAGGTTTCCAGAGTTTCCTTTTTTCACCTCCAGAATATCGCCAAAATTAGAAACATTCTGTCCAGGAGTGATGCTGAAAAACTAGTCCATGCATTTGTTACTTCAAGGCTGGACTATTGTAATTCTTTACTATCAGGAAGTCCACAAAATGCAATTCAAAGTCTTCAGCTGATCCAAAATGCTGCAGCAAGAGTTCTGATGAAAATCAACAAGAGGGATCATATTTCTCCAATTTTAGCTTCCCTTCATTGGCTTCCTGTTAAATCAAGAATAGAATTTAAAATTCTTCTTCTAACGTATAAAGCCCTTAATAATCAAGCTCCATCATATATCAGAGCTCTGATTACTCCGTATGTTCCTAACAGAGCACTTCGCTCTCAGACTGCAGGTCTGCTGGTGGTTCCTAGAGTCTCTAAAAGTAGAATGGGAGGCAGATCCTTTAGCTATCAGGCTCCTCTCCTGTGGAACCAACTCCCAGTTTTGGTCCGTGAAGCAGACACCCTGTCTACTTTTAAGACTAATCTTAAAACCTTCCTTTTTGACAAAGCTTATAACTAGAGTGGCTCATGTTACCCTGAGCTACCTCTATAGTTATGCTGCTATAGGCTTAGGCTACTGGAGGACATCAGGGCCTATTTTTCTCACTCTACTGATTTCTACTGTTCTCCAGTCTACTGTTCTCCAGATTTGCATTGCATTACATTGAAATGACTGTTGTCATTTCAGCTTTTAACTTTTTGTTCTCTCTCTTTTTTCTTTATAGTAGGTACACCTGGTCTGACGTTCTCTTGACTGTGAAATCATCCAGGGAGGACAGATCACCGACTATTACCATCTAATGTAGAACAGATTACTAGATCAATGTGTGCTTCTGTGCTTTTTTGTCTCTCTTGTTGTGTCTCTGCTCTGTCTTCTGTAACCCCAGTCGGTCGAGGCAGATGACCGTTCATACTGAGCCCGGTTCTGCCGGAGTTTTTTTTTTCCCGTTAATGGGTGGTTTTTCTTCCCACTGTCGCTTCATGCTTGCTCAGTATGAGGGATTGCAGCAAAGCCATGTACAATGCAGACGACTCTCCCTGTGGCTCTACGGTTCCCTAGGAGTGAATGCTGCTTGTCGGGACTTTGATGCAATCAACAGGTTTCCTTATATAGGACATTTTGACCAATCTGTATAATCTGACCCAATCTGTATAATATGATTGAACTTGATTTTGTAAAGTGCCTTGAGATGACATGTTTCATGATTTGGCGCTATATAAATAAAATTGAATTGAAATTGAATTGAATTCAAATGCATTTTGTTTTTTAGCCCAAAACAAAATGTTTTGGGCTAAAAAAAAAACAAAGTAGGCTACCAGTCATTAGCAAGAAGATGACAAGGGACAGGTTCTACAAGCTAAGAAGCTCACTTAAGATTGTGAATGACCTGGATGTGACTGAAGAGACAAAGAAGTCAGACATTCTTTGGAGAGTCAGACCATTGCTTGACCGTGTGAGGCAAGGTTGTCTCAGCCTTCCAAGGTGTTACAAAGTGTGCATTGATAAGCAAATCATCCCATTCACAGGCCATTGCCCAGTCAGACAGGATTATCACAGCTAAAATATCCAGAGGAAGATGAAATGCAGAACTGCTTAGTTCTATGTCTTATAGTTTATTGTTGAACTAAATACATGTATTTTTTCTGTTGCAAGTATCAAACAACAGAACAAAGTTACAGAATTTAATTTGTTTTTATCAAATGTCAAAGTTCTTAGGTAAATATCACTTTCAAGACAATCTTTTTTCATTTTTTTATTTTCTAAAGCCTGTTCTATTTGCCCATGCAAATCGTCCTGTTGTCCTCCACAGTGGACATGCTATAAAATTAAAATTAAAAATATATTTAAAAAAATTTAAATTGTAATGTGTTTTTTTTAGGTCCAAATACATGGGAAATCACACAAAAAAAGAAATTGTAACACACTTTTTTTCTTTGGTTCTCAGGAGGATATATATATATATATATACAGCGTTCACTGAGCGAGAGGCGGGTTACACCCTGGACAGGTCGGCAATCTGTCACAGGGCAACACAGAGACAGACAGGGCAAACAACCATTGTTGCACACACTCACACCTAAGGACAATTAAACTAACAGTCATGTTTTTGAACTGTGGGAGTAAGCCGGAGTACCCGGAGTGAACCCACGCATGCACAGGTAGAACATTCTATTCAACTCCATGCAGAAAGACCCAGAGGATTTGAAAGACCCAGGAGAATTTGAAAAACCCAGGAGGATTTGAAAGACCCAGGAGGATTTGAACCCAGAAGGCAACAACACTACTCACTGCTTCACTGTGCAGCCTCTGTTTATGACAGTATCATGTAAATCTTAGGCACAAATAAAGTGTTACCTAAACAAAAGTAATTTGTATAGTAAGTATAATATCCACTGACTGTAAAATTACCTGTGAAACGTTTTCACACAGCCAAACTGCTTGTTGTTGCAACCAAATGCTATGGGGTTCTGTGTGAGAAGGGAGTAGCAAGATGGCCGCCAGTGACCTCTCCTAGTGACTGGCCGCCATCTTGCTACTCCCTACTCTCACACATTTGCAAATATGCCCTTCCCACTTGTTTCAATCATTACCATATTTAATACTTTAGTTCAGGGGTATGCCTGGAAGGCAATAAAGAAGGTTTTGTAAAAATCCGATCAGCCATTGTTGCGTAGTAGATTTCTTGACATCACAGCGCCCCCTAGTGATGGACGATCCTCAAACGCGGGTCACATGTGCAAAATCTTATTTGGACTATGTGTTATGAAGGACATGTCAAAATCTGTTATGGTTTTAGAATAATCAGCAATTACATTTAGAGCTAGCTAGCTAACAATCACTTATTTTAGCGTTACTTTTCGAAAAAGTCAAAATTCAAAAATCCGCCGCATTAACTTTTTTTATTTGTCCATTACACGTTTATATATGGAGTTTTGCGCGGATTGCACAAAAAATGTAGGAGGAGTTTAACAAGAAAGGTTTAACCTTTGTAGCCATGTAGCGCGAAAACTAGCTGGGAAACGAAGGGTGTGCCAATTCCCTTTATTTTGCAGAATCATCCAATAAACAAAGTGATGTGAAGTTTTTGAGTGTGGGACCAGTAGTTTGGTGGTTATAGGCCGAAACGCATTGTCCTTTGTTATAGCGCCCCCTAGTTGTTGAGGGGTCTGAATTTCTGAGTTTGAGTAGAGGCGCACATTCTGTACTTGGATACCTGATTCAATAGGTTTGTTATAAATCCGCTTGGGCTGCACAACGCGTTTTAATTCCGTAATAATAATAATAATAATAATAATAAATAATTTAAAAACACACGAAAAACAATAGGGTTCTCTGCTCACAGAGCAGACGAACGGCATAGCCGTTCGCCTGCGCTGCGGGCTTGGAACCCTAATAATAAATAATTTAAAAACAGACGAAAAACAATAGGGTTCTCTGCTCACAGAGCAGACGAACGGCATAGCCGTTCGCCTGCGCTGCGGGCTTGGAACCCTAATAATAAATAATTTAAAAACACTAGAAAAACAATAGGGTTCTCTGCTCACAGAGCAGACGAACGGCATAGCCGTTCGCCTGCGCTGCGGGCTTGGAACCCTAATAAATAATTTAAAAACACACGAAAAACAATAGGGTTCTCTGCTCACAGAGCAGACGAACGGCATAGCCGTTCGCCTGCGCTGCGGGCTTGGAACCCTAATTATTAATGCATTTCTCTGTGTAATTACACAGTAATCATTGAATTTATATCATATTAAGCCAATAAAAACAAAGAACTGAATAAAAATTTAATACAGGCTAATTCTTGAAACATTTAACAATTCATTTTCTAATCTTGGGCTCTGTATATTGTGTGCGAGAGGTTCAAGTGGTTCTGGGGGAACCCTGCTGGTCTGGGGTCCCTCTGCTGCCGCCTACCTTGGGTCAGCGCTGCTTGCAGGTGCTCACATACATGTGTTACCTAGAAGATTTTTTGCAGATCAGGCATTCCTGTCACTCATTTTCTTTTACAGGGGAATAAACGAGAGCAATATGATCACATGACAGTGTTACGAGCACATTCTTTCCATTGCTGTTAAACATCTGTCTGTTCCTGATGCTTCACTGCATTAAAAGTAGACTTGTATCTAAAGCTGCTTCTTGAAAACTGTCTGTTTTTTTTCTGTAAAGGATTATTGTCATGTTTAGTTTTAATTTGTAACATTATTGTCTTCTTGTGTTGTTTGGATTCCACCGGGGCAGTTAAGAGTTTATCTTTATTGTCCGTGGTGAATCAGCGGATCATTATTTTACAAGCAATTAACTCGAAGGCAATCCTGTCATTTACCCAGTTCCATTTGGTATGCAAAATTATTTCCTGTGAGCAGCTACTGTAGTTTTTTTTAAGCCATACTAACTCAACAGTGTCACTTAAAGAATAGACAGGAACAACTGTGTGCCTTTTGTCTGTTAGCATGATGATTCCAGCCGGACAGAAATGACCTGTTTCCAATTCTGTGTAGAATTAATCCCAAATGTGATCTAGGTTGAATTAAAAATTAATCCACTGTAACGTATCTGTCGTTATAGGGCTGTCTTTATGTGTCACAGAACTGCTGGGGTTTGACCTAAAGACCATTTTAGCTGTAGTTAATCTCCAGTGTGTATAAGTCACCTCGAAAGCCACTCGTCAGTCATGTGCCATGCAGTCAATGATATCCAGAAGATAATTACTTTTTAAAAACATTTTCATTCTTCTTGCAAACTGAGGTTTAAGGTATTTTTTCATGTATTTTTACCATCATGTTTATTTTAACTGGAAGAGATATTAATGATTTGGGTTAACCTAGGCAGAGTCCTGGCTTGAATCTGTTAGAGAATCTGTAAAGGGATCTAAAGATTAGGGTCATGACAAGGAGGCCTTTCAAGCTAAATATATGGAGCTTTTAATGCTATTTTTTTTGGCTCTGTTTAAATGAACAAGTGGCTTAATCAAACTATTGTCCGTACCTGCTTATCCGTGCAGTGTTGTGTGGGGCTGGTGCCTATCTCCAAGACTCAATAGGTTCGGGACGGACAGGTCACCAGTCCAACACAGGACAACATGCAGACATAGGAGAAAAACAACAATGCACGTGGACACTCTCCTAAGGGCAATTTAGAGGAGGATAGGAACCTAACATGCAGGTTTTTGGACTGCGGGGGGAAGCTGGAGTACCCAGAGAGACAGAGAGAACATGCAAAAAAAACATCCTAGGCCAGGGATCAAACCAATTCATGCAGCTTCATTTAAAATGAAATGATATTAAAAACAAAATCCAAATCTTTCATATCTTTACAATTTTTAATTTGTACAATTTGGATTTCTTTAATGGAAACAGTGGCGCTCGATGTCTGCTTCTCGCATGTCAAGTTTGCCTTCCTGCTGCTGATGCTCTTGTGACGGGTCAGTATGAGCTCAGGGAAACTTTATGACTTGAAGTGAAGGTTTCCCTTCTTAAATATTCAACGAAAGGTCAAGGCGCAGCACTAGCGCCCTGTCATTCTATTTTTCCTGCCTCTGGTATTTCCCTCTCCTTTTATTGTGAGTTGTCATGGAAATGAAAGCTTGGGGGTTGGTGTGGAAGTGGGGGGTGAGGGGGGGGCATCTATTCTTAAGGCAGTAGTGGGATTGGTAGTGGGCTGAGAGTTGTAAAAAATGGAGCAATTCATGCACTTAAAAACAGAGAGTGCGGCAGAGCAGAAGGGGGGAGGGTGGGCTGGGAGGAGAATGAGAAAGAGTCCAGGAAAAAAGGAGAATAGTGAGAGGCCCTGGGGGGGTTAGTGGCGATAGGAGCCAACGCCACGTGTTTTTGGCCCTGTTTTCTTACTGATAGCACGTTTTAGAAACATTACATCATGGTTTGCAGGACTCTCTGCAGGAGACAGACTGCAGGGGAATCACACTCTTTATAGTTGACTCTTAAATGAACTCCTGGTAATGCCACCTGTTGTAGGAAAGATTTTTTTTAAAATAGTGTCTATACACTACTTATTGTTTATGCAATTGTATTTTGAAGGTATACATCTTTATGCTAATATGTTTTCTTGGATAATTTAATCAGTAAAAAAAATGCATTTTATTTCTTACTTTCATTGTGCTTTCCCCTCACATTTCATTAGCTTTATTGAGTTGTTAAGTTATTCCTCGGTGATGCATCAATCAGTGCTGATGCCTCACATCCCATTCTGAAAGATGCAAGATTTGTGAGTCTTTCAATCACATTAAAACATCTCATCATATCATATGGTGTAGGACATACTTGAAAAACTATTTGTTTCCCTTAAAATGTTGCACATTTTGTCACGTTATAACCACAAACTTAAATTTTGGTTTAAATCTTATTGGGATTTTTTTAATTTCCTCTAACACATAATAGGATGTAATAGTGAAGTAAATAAAAATATATATGGTTTTCAAATTTTTTTACAATATATATGGTTTTCAAATTTTTTTACAAATAAAAAACTGAAAAGTTGAGCCTACTCATGGCAAAACCATCTTTCACAACGTTTACGGCTTGAAAATCTTTTGGGCTGTGGCTTCACCAGCTGTACTCACCTGGAGACTAAACTCTTTGCCCATTTGTCAATGCAAAGTACCTCAAACTCTGTCAGATTGAAAGAACAGAATATTTGAAAAGCAATCAAATTTTGGTCACGACTGTGATTGGACCAGCCTAACACATGGAAATGTTTTGATCCAAACCATTCTACTGTAGCTCTGGCTGTATGTTTAGAGTCACTGTAGTCATTGCTGCCTCTAACAGCTTTTAGTTGAATGGTTAACCTGTAAATCTCTGTTTAGCTCCATCCACTTCCCAATAATTACCAGCTTCACTGACTTTTCTGAAGAAAAGCATCCCCACAGCATGATGTTGCTACTACTGTGGTTCACTATGAGGAACGTGTGTTCACGGTGCTTTAAGCCTTCCTTCATCCATTTTTATATGTGGTCCTAAAAGTTTAATTTTATTTCCCTCCAACCACACCACCTTGTTCCACGTGTTTGCTGAGTCTTTTACAGAGCTTGTGGCAGTCCGCAAATGAAACTTCTTATGATTTGCTTTATGCCACTCTCCTGTAAAGGCTGGACTTGTGGAGTTCGCTTTTCTCTCCAGATCTGTGGATCGCAGCAAGAAACCAATGAGAGTATAGATATGAAATCCTGGCTGGTGGTGACCATTTACGACGCTGACAGGAGCCAATGCTTTTGTCACAAAAATAGAGAAACCTGATGGCAGAGTGATCCAGCGACTGTTCTGTAATTTGCACCAAGGAATGAAGAATTCAACAAGTGCACACAAACGTTTCAACCGGGAATGCAAAACAAAAAATTGGTTTTATATTTATTTGTTTCTAACCCACTGCCCTGTTCAGGCTGTTTAATATGCAAAATTTGCTCAAGGGAACAGATTGTGTATTCAGTAGTCTATACCATGGCCTGGGTCAGTGTTCCAGGGACATTCTAAACATTCCAGCTTTTGTTATTTCATTACCAGGATGAGCGTCAGCCTTGCCATTCACAACAGCTGACCTCCAGACTGACTGGTGAGGGCACTGCTGGCTGTGGGTCAAGCTACGTCTGTTTTTTTTTTTGATACTTCAACTCAAAGAGGACATATATCATGCAAAATACACCTTTTTACGCCTTAAATACACTTCGTTGTGAATAGAAATGTTATTAATTTTGAATCATATCTTTTAAGCTGTTCAGTTTTCTCTGTTTTCTATTATGTTTTTCGAACAGTTATGTCAATATTTGCTGTGGAATAAATAAACAAGGTCATGGACCTCTGGCTAACCAATTTTGCGAAGCCACCATTTTCATTTTTCGGAGCAAATTTGTAGTCCAAGATTTAGGATGCCGAAGTTACAAGTGGATAAGTCAAAATGTTCGGTTGTTGGGTGTTTTATCTCACACAATTCCCCCAGCACACTACAAAAATGGCCGAATGGGATGGAGTGGAACACCTGGAAGGAGACAGAGTGTGCTTCCTTTAGATTAAAAGAGACTGCACCAAAACAAGTGGCTCTCAGACGCAGTCCTATGACTTGCGCTGCAATAATACTGTTTACAGTACAATCCAGACATTTCAGAAAATTGAACATTAACTTTCTTTAAAGTGCTTTAATTGCACAAATGTCTGCACTTACAAACATCTGACTGGGAATCTTCTATCTGGCATCTTTAAGGATGATTCTGTGTTATACTGCAATTTAAATTACTGTATAATAGAAATTGGTTATATGTTAAAAGAAAAATCTAAGTGTCACATAGCTAGCCTTTAGCGGTTGAAGTACATGAGGTGTGGAAGGAGAGATGCAGTGGCAGAAATTGGCGTGGTCCACAATTTTTAATCATACATCATTTTATTTATTTATTTTTTAACAATACCTATTTGCAAAGTGCAATGGAAGTTGGGGGAGCAGTGTGTCTTCTCCAGCAGCAGAACAGCAAGTGATGAAACAGGCACCTTAAATACTGTCTCAGTAACTGGCTGAAATCATTAAAACTCTCCCAGGGGTGTACATATTAAGATGAGTACATAAAACTATCTAAAACCCTCCATTAACCATAACCACAACCATAAACCATATAAAACCGCAAGCTATATACATACAATCCTAAACCAAACACCCAAAGATAGATAGAAACCCCATAAACCACTAAAAGCTCAACTTGGCTCCCCTATGCATTTTCCTGCCTTGGTCCAGCCCGGAACCTTTTTAAGGCGCTCGTGTCTGCAGGCCTCTTTAGGTGATGGAGCTGGACACAGGGACAAGGTAAGTACAAACACAAAACATATTTCACTAAGACACTTTAAGATGCAATAAAACACAAACACTAAGGACTAAATGGCAATATTGCACAAATATTGCCTTTGTTGATACTCTAATTTCTGTCACCCTTCTTCTCCAGAGCCCAACCACTCTATTAAAGTGCTGCAGTGCCACTAGATCTAAAACCAGGAAAAAGGAAAGACAATTAATAAACACTTATACAATCAACTGTGTACAGTTATTTCTGAAATGTGCAAATATGCTTCCTTAAAGTGCTGTATGCTATCTAAAGTGCTAAATATGCAAGTTAAAGTGCTCAAGTGAAAAGTTAAAGGTGTTCATTCTTTGACGTAACAGACGGCTGTTTGTTACACTAAGGAATCCCACTGAACTGAATGAACTCATTGACTTGGCAGCCCTCATCCAGAAAAGAAAACATGTGGAAAGGAACAATCCCCTTTCAACAGGATGAGACCTTGAACAAAACTGAGCTATGTATGGCCTTCTCTCACAACTGGTTTAAAAAATGTACATGATATAGCAGACACACAGCAGCAACGGCCTCGCGGTATATTCTGTGTGAACAATGAAGAGTTAATTTAGTAGTAGCTGTTTTGGTGGCTTCTTCTAGCATAGAAACTATGCTAAACACAATCACTGAGACACTGGTAAGACAAGGTCAAACACAATGTATCACCTGTGAAAAAAGAACACAAAGTAATCGCAGTAATAGCCCAACTGATGGCAGGGATGTTAAAACGTTTCGTATTTGGAGCAGTGATGGTTATAGAGCCTAATAGCTGCTGGGAGGAAGGATCTGTGATAATGCTACTTTGTGTGTTTAGGATGCAACAATCTGTGCTCTCCAGTTCTGCAACAGCTTCATGCATAGGACAGGAGACACTGTCCAACAGTGATATATCATTGGCATAATGGAAATGTATCCCATACTAATACTTGTGCCAAGTGTCAGCATACATGAGTGTTACCTATTAATGATCAGCATACTCTCTATTCCCCTGTGTGACAGTTTATACAATGATTAAACTAAAAATATGGGTAAGGTAGGTTTTCACAGGTCCACCAGACTCGTTTAATACTGTTTTCATACAGATTAATGTGATCTGAACCGTTACACCCGAATTTCCCCACAGGTTGAGTCTGAGAGCACAAGATTTCTCTTCTTTACTGGTGATTTATTTTATGAGCAATTCAATGCCAAATGGCCCCTTAAACTTGACTATTTCTGGAAGTCACGCCTTATCCATTTCTAAATACATCATGTTCCAAAAGCTCACATCTCTTGTTTGAATACAATGTCATTTTTCAGTTCAGAGGTTGCATTTGGCTTTGTTAAATGACTGACTGATTTTAATCAGGCACTTCTTTTCTCAGCAATCTCTTTTGCCCTACATTATCTCTAAGTGGGTCTGGGTTCTCCCACTCAGTTCCTCAACTCTTGTCAAGTCTCCTTTATCTGAATCTTCAGCTGTATTTCTTGTTTTCAGGATGTATTGTTGATGCTGATTCAATTATATTCACTGCTACTTTGATGTTTTTTGTTTCTTTGCTTGCTATTTAGAGGCCCTGTACCAGTGAATGAACTGCTCTTGGCAATCAAAGTCCTTTCTTGTGGAAGAAGGGATGGAGAGGCTTTTCCAACAATGTGTAGTGGAGGGGTCATACTTACAAAGTGCTTTTTAAATTAGAAAGCACAACATTAAGAAAACAAGTCAGCAAAAGAAAAAACATAAAGGCTCCATTACTACTGGTAGTACCAGTCTGCTAAACTTTCTGAGGTCACACAACATTTCAACACATCTAAAAAGCAATTATTAGGGGCCCACGGGATTACGTCTGCTGTTTTGCATCCATCTCCCTGTGAATGGCTCATTAACACAGTAAAGTACACATGTGTGTGATAACCTAAGGCATGGTTCCTGACACTAAGGTATGCTTTCATCCTGTGCCTTTTCATTTTCTTATCAGGCTGATACTGTAAACCTTTACTGTCGAATGTTCAGAGCCAGATGTTCAGGGTAATACTTTATACCACACGTTACTTACAGGGTTTCTATGAATTCTGGAAAAGTAAAAGTAAAAAAAAGGAAATAGTTTCCTGGTCTATATAATCATGGAAAAAGAAAATAGATTACGGATGTATATTTTTAAATACATACTTTATTCCCTATCCCATTGTTCCATCCATCCTTCCATTCACCTATGCATACGTCTATACACCCTAAGGTGAACACCTGAATAGTCTTCTCTTCTTTTCCTTCCTTCTTTTCTTCTTTCCATTCATCCTTACAGTAGTTGGTTTTTGAACATTTCTTATTCAAAGTCTGCCCCCTATAGAAATCTATGGCAAGTATTTATGATTAACCTTTGTATTTGCGCTTTAATGGCTCAAAAGGGACTGAGAACTCTAGAAAATTGAGTCTGGATAAGCAGGACTTTTGAGATCCTAAATCTGTATAAAATATACCTAAATCTTTTCAAAAAGAAAGAATCATCAACAAACTCAAAACATATTTATTCAAAATTAACTGCTGATTTTCAAAATGAAGCATACAAAGAAGTTGTAGGAATAATAATAATAATAATAATAATAATGGCTGAATTATACATATGTGTATTGCCTTTAAATATGCACCAAATCCTTTAATTATAAAAAAGTTTAATTTGAAGAAATAGCTCTGTTGTATTCTCTAATCCTGAATTAGTTTACCTAAACTTTGTTGAAATATTTGCATTCCTTCCTTTTTTTGTTTTATGATGAGATATTGCTCCTCTATATGATCTCTTACTTTAGAATATGTTAAAAAAATTAACAGAAATCCAATAATTAAGCTATTCAGGACACCTTTTAACATTTTGTGTGTGGTTCCGTTTTTGTGGGTTTTTTTTGTAAAAATATGTTTATTTTCAATTAAAAAACAGAAAATCATTTTTTTCCTCGTTTCTCATATATATTCAGCTTAACATAACTGATAACATGTCTTTGATCAGTAAATACAAGCACATTCTTGTATTTTATAAATTGTTAAATACAAGACTGACATTGGTGATCTCCATGGCCCCAGGATGATACTCAGAATGGAGGCATTTCCAGTTATGTTACTTTTTGTGAAGCAATTGAAATGTTTTTTTTTTTTTAACTTCAGCTCTACAAAACTAGCTAGTCACCGACCCCACAGCTCACCCAACCCCCAGCATCCTCCACCATCTTCCAAAGTCCAGTTGCAATAACAGGTGGCTTGTGGGGGTTTGGGTGAGCGCGACTCAGCAGCTGCACAAAAGGACCCCACTAGGGTCCTTTACATAGGGTGTCCCCTCTCAAGCGTGCCAAGGCGCCTCTGGCCCTGCCCCCACCCACCCAGGCAGATGCTCTGAGCAATCCACAGGTGGTGGATGAGAAGAGACGCTGGACTTCTATCGTTGTGTAACACAGATCAGTTAAAAGGCTTACTCTTTATTGAAAGTGATTTTCACCTTGATTAAAAAATATATTTGATCAGACAATATGAGTGTGGGGTTTTGGAAACACATCAAACATGAATCATCCAGCTGATTAAAGTGATCTGTATAACTCCCTCCACTGTACTTCCTTTAAATTTTGACCTATGAACAGTTTTCTCTGTCAAAACTGTAACATCTAGGAAAGATGACCTGGAAGCATCACAACAAAATATAATAAATTCACAAACATTAACGTTTTAAATGGGATTTGATGTGATTGTCCAGCACAATGTGGTGTGTAATTGTGAAATTGAAGGAAGACAAAGCATAGTTTTCAAAAGTTCAAAGTGTGGCATGCAATGGTTTCAACTCCCAATAAAATCTAAATACCCAAATGTTGCTGAACCTTCTATGCTGAATAGCTCTGGCTCAGTCATATGGAAGAGTATCTGTGAACCTTGATTTTCAAGTGTTGCTACATATTCTCAATTTGAGTTAGATCTGGACTTTGACTGGACCGTTCCAGCACATACCTGTGCTTTGAAGTAAACCATTTTATTGAAGCTGTGTCTGTATATTTAGGGTTTTTGTTCTTGTGGAAGGGAAAATTCCACAAGAACTGGTCTGAACAGAGCACCTTCTTCCACATCTTTCTTGTGCCCTGTTTTTGAATTGATTCTGAAGGTGTGGTGGTTTTTATTTTGGTGTGACGGTGCGCCACGATCATGTGGCAGAAACCCTCGTCTTAGGGTAAAAAAAGTTTCCTCTTTAGAGTACTTTTCAAGCCTTTGTACTTGTGTGAGGGATCAGGCTCACTGTGCATCGTGTGGTGCCGTGACGCACACTGAACCAAGCATTTAAATCCTTTAAATGGCGAAAATGGTTGGCTTCATGATTTTGTCGGGTAAAGTAGAGTTTCAGAGCGCAATACAAAATCCTTGAGTGCCTATTGGTTGACAGTGGTCATGTGAATAAACGCATTTTAAATGCTGCAGCCTCACTATTCCCTCTACTCATTTCTGAATTCATTTACAATAACACTTGATGCATAAACGGTGGACATACTTTAACGGTGGCATATACCGGTATGCAGGTAAAGGGAGTGGTTTCACAATGTGCTCAATAATTAGGACGCACAACACACCAAATGTGCTTGGTTTCATCTGCTTTTTTTTAGCGTGCGCAAATCTTTTCAGCGTATGCAAGAATTTAGTAGCAAATCCACGCAAGTCTTCGTAAAAAGAGAATCTCCGACGTTTTGTAGGCGGACGGACCAATATGAACACCAGGGGGGGTGACTTCACTGTTTTCTTACAATAGCTAGCAAAGTATAGATTAATTTATTCAGATATTCTTTCGCAAACAAAAGCGGGTAATTATATCAAATGTGCGTGCGTAAATGACATGAGAAATGTGACCTACTAAATATGTCCTATAGTAGCTGATCCCCCCTTGTTGCATAAATGGTAAAGTCCGGCGTGCTGAGCGAAAGGATCCTCCAGAGCGGCGCATCAGCTGTGCGGTCGTCGTGGAGAGATAAACTTCTCTCTCCTCCTCCTTTTGTTTTTTAATTCTCCCAAACTCCACCGGACAGCCTTTAATTCCCAGCGGTGCTCCCAGCTACCAGCGTTCTCGTCCACAGGCGCTTTCAGAGTATTTATCGCCGTTCTGGACCCACCGGGAGAGGATTTCCCGGCTCTTTTTTGACAACTGCAGCGACTCCACCAAGTTCCCCCACCCTCCTCCTCCTCCTCCTCCTCCTCCTCCCGGTTTCTGCCTGAGGAATGAGAGGATCGCCGGGGAGGAAGAGCCGAAACTCTCAGGTCTGAGCGCACAAAAGGGACAGAAACGGAGGAAACTGCTGCCGAGAATGGAGGAAAAGACTTTCCCCGGAGCAACACGTAAGTCTTCGCTCACCAAAACGTTTCAACAGATCCAGTTTTTCTCCCTCTCTCCAATATAAAACAGCATTTTACGCGTAGCAAGACGCAGCTCTGTTCATCCATGTGTGCGTCTTATGGTGGGCTCCGTTCATTGCGCAGGAAGCCGTGAAGGTTATTATAACACTGTAGATGAGGTAATCTCCCCAGTCCCATCCCATCCCCCTCCTTATGTTTGGATTACATCCCCACTAACACGATGCAGTCGCAGGCTCGCTGGGCTCCGTCTCTTTGCAGGGCATGTTTTTTTTTTTCCAAACTCAGGGGCGCACACAGGTGGAGGGAAGCGACTTTAATTTTACTTTTTTTTCAACGTTTCACTGTGCGTTAAAACCAAGACGAGAGACCCCAACTTAGCTGAACTGGAGGAATGAGGTCTAGTGAAAACTGCTCACTCCGGGTTTGCTTACAAAACTTTTTAACTTGAACCCAAACCTGCATTGCAATCGATAAGCTCTCATCCGTCTAACCATAGGAAGCAGCTAATGGCATAATGCCATCGTTGTCTGTTCTGTGGGAGTGCCACAGGGACCGATATCAGGACCATTGTGGTTTTTCTTAAAGCTGTGGGAGGACGTTGAAATTAAAATGTATGCAGATGATGCTGTAATGTACGCTAAGGATGTGGATCATGTCTTTGATAGGCTGAAGATGTCAAAGAACTGGCCCTCAGCGAACATTAATTAGCAGATACTTCTAAACTGTTGACTGTTATTAAATGTCTGCCTTAGCTTTGTGAGCAGAATAGTTAGAAAGCTAAATTTCAACGAGTGACTTAACAGTGTGATTTTTAGCATTTTTTTTCTTTACCTTGCATTCCTGCTTTATGTTTTCATTTTGTATTAATTTTACGTCTTAATTTTTCGGCTTTAAGGAAATAACCCAGTGGCTAAATCTCATTTCTCATGAGATTAAAGGTGCATAGCCACGTTTGATTTAAACGTCAGTAGCTCAATCTGGTTGCATATAAAGTTTTTATGAATGATTCTCAAGTCCTGCTGGGGTATTGGTTATTATTTTGCCGTTTTACGCTTTGTTTTTGCTCAGTTTGTTGGTAAACAAAGCCTTTCATGTTTATTTACAATATTACTGGAAGTACGTACTGAGCCTGCGCAGCAGGGGTTAAAACAAGGAAGCAGCTAAGGGCTATTAGCATCTCCCGGTGAAACAATGAAGAAAGGTCCAAGATCCAGGGGAAAAAAGCGCAAAAAAAAATATGACTCCAAGAGCGAAAGACTGTAATGTTGCTGAGAATACAGTACAAACGTTGGCGTTTACTGAAGCGGACGCTAAACCTGCCGACTGCTCAGATGTGACCACAGAGTTGATTGACGTAAGTAAATTCTGTTAAAGTTGTTGTAGAAGGTTGGTCTTCGATCACACCGAGCTGTCGCTTTACTGCGAGGCATTGCAGAGGGTCAGGCTCGGTCCGGCATTATTTACAATTTATTTATTAATCAAACCGGCATTATAAAAGTTCTGCGACACTGCCGGTAGATATCGCCACGTCTGTTTATATTTGTTCATCGCGCCCAAGAGGGGACTATTTTTCGTCTCAACAAGGACTATCAACACACCATCAAGATGGAGGCTTGGTGTATATAACCTTATTTTATCATGATCAAATGGTTTTTGGCCTTTTTTTTTTTAAAAATAAGCATATTACGTACTTTTTTCTTTTTAATGCTTTTGTCGCGTTCCCAAATAAACTCTTAAATATGCACACTTTAAATAAAATCCTAATTCATCAGCAACATTTGACTCTGTACGAGCAACATCTTAAGTATTTTTAATGAGATCATTCTCAGAGCCAAGCCTTGGCTCACTGAGACGATTTCTTCATGCATTTCCAAACTCTGATTACTTCATCGGTCGAGGCCAGTGTCATGCTCCTCCATTCAGCTTTTGCAAATTCCTTGGACACTTGCCAATTTGGAGGCTTTCTTTCTAGTACAACCGCTCTTTTGGTGGCATCTGATGTTTGGCTCCTCACATTGAAGAGTTTGAGTGCTGAGATGCTGCCTGTTGCTGGAAACGGCGTGGACGTCGCACAATGCTGCCGCCTCCTCCTCCGCCCGACAGGAAAACTTCCTTCCTGCTGACGGGGGTCTTCGTGGAGGGTGGCTAGCTTGTTTTGGCTTTGCATCAAGCGGGAGGCTAGATGTGTTCCACCCTGTTTTTTTTTTTTGTGGGAATCTTGATCGGTGGCCTGCAGAGTAAGGGCTGAAATGTTCAGAATAACACAATAGACATGAAAACGTGACGCCTAGAAGGACAATTCAATTAAATTTTATTTATATAGCGCCAATTCAAGAAACATGTCATCTCAAGGCACTTTACAAAGTCAAATTCAATCATATTATACAGATTGGGTCAGATTATACAGATTGGTCAAACATTTCCTATATAAGGGAACCAGTTGATTGCATCAAAGTCTCGACAAGCAGCATTCACTCCTGGAGAAGCGTAGAGCTACAGGCAGAGTCGTCTGCATTGTCCATGGCTTTGCAGCAATCCCTCATACTGAGCAAGCATGAAGCGACAACGGAAAGAAAAACTCCCCATTAACGGGAAGGAAAGACCTCCAGCAGAACCAGGCTCAGTATGAACGGTCATCTGCCTCGACCGACGGGGTTAGAGAAGACAGAGCAGAGACACAAAAAGCACAGAAGCACACATTGATCCAGTAATCTGTCCTACATTAGATGGTAATAGCGGTGATCTGTCTTCCCTGGATGATGTCACAGCTAACAGAACGTCAGACCAGGTGTACCTACTATGAAGAAAAAAGAGAGAGAACAAAAAGTTAAAAGCTGAAAAAAAGCATTTATCTTGTTTTCTGAATCACGGCAGAGAGATGGAAATTTCATGCGATGTTTAGTCTTCCAGCCAGTTTCCATAGATGTTCAAAGGTGTAGTGCGTTTTTAAAAACAACTTTCATACCTATTGAACTTTGTCACATTTCGTCAGCTTACAGCCCCAAATGTCAATGTATTTCTGAAATCGAACTGAAACGAAGGAACACACCAGACGTGGCAGGTGTGAACTTGTGGAAAAGTTTAAGGGAGGATTAGGTTATAAAAACTAACTTCCACACTTTGAACAATTAACAATGCCCTTTTAACATTATCCAAAAATGGTGTGGTTCACTGCAAAGCTTCCAATAATTGGCCGAGCAAGAGGAGCATAAATTACAAAAGCTGCTAAGAGATCAGTGGTAAATCTAGGGGAGCTACAAAAAGTCATGAGTTTTGCTCTTCTCAAATCTGGCCTTAACCACATTTTCATGTTTCATGGTGAAACATGGTAGTGGCAGCATCATGCTGAGGGGATGGTTTTTTTTTTTATTTATTTATTTTTTTTATTATTTCTTTAGAGACAGGTTAGCTGGTTAAAGACGGGTTGAGCTGAATACAGATCAGTTCTGGAAGAAAACTTTGTTACAGGTTGGAAAACATTTGAGACCGAACTGAGGTAGAGATCCATCCTAACCCATGCGCCTCGAAGAAGGGGCGCAACTTTGTGTGCGTCCAGCTAATAACAGCTAGCGTGTTAGCTGTTTTAACTGGGAGGTTGTCTCCCGGCGGTCTGCCAGGCTTATAATAAGCTGGGGGAAACCCTGTTTTTGAAGTGATTCTGAAGGTGTGGCGGCTTTTATTTTGGTGTGACGGTGCACCACGATAATGTAGCGGAAACACAAGGGCCCAAAGGGTGCATCTTGGGCACCCCCTTGGGCCATGCAATCTCCATTTTCCAAAAACGAAATCTTCATACATTGCAAATTCAAATTAATTGATAAAAATTGATTTTTTTTTTTTTTGCCCAGCACTTGTTCTGATATGAAGAAATGTTAAAACGTTTGAGATGAATGCGTTTGCAAGATGCCAATTTATTCAGTGTTGCATCTGACCGACAGTCGGTTATACTTTGTAGATTTTTCTTCTAAACCTTTTAAAAGGTTTCGCAGGTGCAACATTAAGCCTTTATCATGCAGGGGCGTAGAGCTGCTTTCTGAAGAAAAGTAAAAAGGAGTAAGAATACTTTGAAATTATCTTTTGTAGCCTTATCTTAGCTACGTGTCGCCCACACAAAACATGCTTGAACAAGAACACCTGACTGT
Source organism: Fundulus diaphanus (assembly GCA_037039145.1). NCBI lineage: Eukaryota > Metazoa > Chordata > Actinopteri > Cyprinodontiformes > Fundulidae > Fundulus > Fundulus diaphanus. Next base: position 43,470,654 of record CM073130.1, read on the forward strand.
TTCTGAATAGTGGGGAGAGGCCTTCCTTTGTGGAGACACAGCCACAAGACGGTTCATTTCATCTCCCCCTTTGAAAGGCTTGTCCTCGGACCTGAGCAGCGGAAAGCTTCGTCTCCAGCCCTGAGAAAATCTGCTCGGTTTGTTTGTTTCTTTAAATCTTCTAATCCCTCTTTTTTTTCCAAAATGTTTTGTTCTGTTGCTTTTATCAGAATGTCTTGTCTTGTCATTATGCACATGCACAACGAGATTAAAGCCAACTCCAAACAGTGCAGAAATATCAATTATCAAAAATATCAAAAATATATACAGTGTAAACATTAAGAGGTAAGGTAAAATGTATTTCTGTATAAATTGTAAAATATGTGTGCAAATAATGCACATTGTCATTATTTCACAGGAGTAAGGGTTTTATGACGGCCTGCTCTTTTTAATTGCAGTACCTGAGCAACCCGCGCATGATGAGCTAAGATGAGCAGGAACTCTCTATTTCCGCTCCTGGGTTTAACAAACATGGAGAGATCTCGCTGGGATTTAAGTGCAAAAAGTGTCTATCGTTCCAACTGTTGGTGCCAGATATCAGGATGAAAGTACGTGATGAGTTAACGAGCCGTTAATCAGCCTTTATTTTGAGCCTGCCTCGCCGCACATATGCCAAAGAGTACGGAAACCGTGCCCATGACCGACTAATCCTTGTGTGTTTTGTAATGAGGGAGAATCCACCAGCTTTAGCTGTCAGCGCAGGATCAGTAAACTATGCTTTTTCAGCTACAGTAGTTATGTTATGTAATGGGTGGGGCATACAATAGTCTTTTTGGGAACAGCTTTGAGTCTTTGTGAAAAATATAATAGGCAGGGTCCCTCAGACCCTCCTAGTTTTACAGTCTAATTAAAGCCCTTGTTACAACAGAGAGGAGTCTTTGTTTAGTGGTGAGGCTTAACAAGTGAGCTTAAAGTAGTATTTTGATGCATTCCAGATTCAGTGTGTATGTGTATTGTTTGGATAGTGTCCATAAATTATGCGGTTTACATCATTAGGCATATGCTGTTGCCTGCCTTTGAGCTTAACACGTTGGTAATTAAGGCAGTCAATACAAGAAATAGAAAGCTGTGGTGGAGGTAAAATGTGATTCTTCTTCTGTTTAAGCCCGTGTCTATTTCTGGATCACGCACATGAAGCGTAACACGTATCCCATATAATCAAATAACTTCATCATCTGCAGCTGCAGTCCCAAATTTCATTTACGAAAGGCTTTCCAGTTCCCAGCTGTGCAGATGGATGCAAGGTGCAGATTCAGCACATTTCAAAGTGGGGCTCAGCCGCATTGGCTGTACGGAGACTGACATGAAAAGATCCGAAACATCAGTCCCAAAGAAACGGATTGAAGTCACTCCAACTCTGTGGCGCTGCGGCCTTTGCTTGAATCTACAGTGCAGTTTGTAGGCCGTCGCGTACTAGGAGTTGTTTGAGTCGTTCTTTTTTTACTCAGTTGAATATCTTCACAAGTAAAGTTTAAAGATGCAGCGTTCAAAATTTACGGATTTCAATCTAAAACTTGTTTTTTGCTGTATTGATTTAATCCAACTTCTGTTTCTTTTTAAGAACTGTTACTTAAGACTCAAGAATGGCTTTGAAAATATTTTTTTCTAGCCGGTGCAGAGTGGACATTGTGTTAGAAGCAGATGTGACGTCACACTGTGTGAGAGAGAGAGCAGTAGCTGTAAAACAGGGTTTTAATGTTTTAATACGAAGGTGAAATTGTTTGTGGGTTTGACATTTGTAGTTGAGAAATAGTCATAAATTGGCTGTAATGTCTTATTATATTGATGATTAATGCAGTTGGCACAGCTAGTTTTACAAAAACTCCAATCTCCGTGTGTATGTCCTAGAACCAGGGTTCCTAAACATATCAGCCCGTGACCCCCAAAAGCACAGTAACCATCTCCACAACGAAACTCAGAAAGTTTGGGATTAATTTCACATATTTGCGAGAAAAAAACCTGGATGTTCTCTGCAGTCATAAATATTCCAGAAAAACACATAATTTTCTATGTTTTAAAGGCAAAAAAATTGCTATATTAAAACTAGGATATTCTCATATTAGAAAGTCAGAAATCTGTTAAAAATATAATTTAAAGTTTGATATACTGCACTTCCTGTAACACAAAATGAACTCTTTTGATGTAGGCAAGAATGTAGCTGTGTAAAACGGAAATATCTGCTCAGTTTATCAACATATTACTTACCGTGTTTTTTGGACTATAATAACTAAATGAGGTTTTCTCAAACCTTTCGTTCATTGCCTCCTTCCAAAAGGGGGAACTGCTTCATGGAGAGACAAATGTTCATGTCGACGTGAAACGGCCCAGGTTTAAGGCTGTAGCATAAACACTCCCCCTATGTCTCTAGAGGAAAAAAAAAATGTTTTAAGGAGGAGCAGACTGTCTCCAAAGTTCACATAGACGAGGCCTTGCGTCAGATCTAGTCCGGTCTTTAACACCCAGCTGGTGTAAATCACACCACCCTGATGTTGACCTATCTTAGGTGGGTGAAAGGTGGGTCCCAGCCCCCTGGAAGGGCAAATAATGTATCCAGTAGTTTCCATTAAACCTTTTATTGGACTTATTGGAATGCCTGCAGAAAGAGATGAATAAGTTCAAACCTCGGCCTAAAAAAAGAGGTTTAGATACTTTTTTTTTACGGGGCAAACGAGAATTGTTTTAGAGCAAAGCAAACCCACATTTGAACTTTAACCCCAGCAGCTCAAATACAACAAGCCGGACTCTGCAAATAAACCCTCCCGTCGTGCATATGCTGTGGTTAATCCAGCTAACGCATCAAGAGACCACTATTGGCCTTTGTGTGTTTGATTGTTTGTTCATTACGAGAAACACATTTCCTGTTTAACTCTCTCCCAACTACGCTCACTTTGCTAAATGTCACAGATTCTTTCAATGATATCAGAATCAGAATCAAGTTTAATCGCCAAGTAGGTTTGCACATACAAGGAATTTGACTTGGTGATGATGGTGCAGACAGCGCACCAACACACCGTGGCAGCCGTTCGCGGCGCCATCAGGAAACTGAAGGACGGAAGATAGCAACAACATCCAGGAAAGGGAGGGAGAAAAAAAGACAGATGCTAGACAATTTACGCTCTCACAAATAAAGTGTCAAACAACCGACAAAAAAACCCTCATAGCACAAAAAGCACAAGCACAAATAAACACAAGACAACATGTATGCAGAAGGTAAACATTTGAGACCTGTCGCGTGAGTGTAATTCATCAGTTTTTATGAGTATCAGTTATGCGTGTGTGTATGGGCGAAAGTGTTTTTCTCCGTGAACACTCTCCCAAGGCCATTGATGTTATCAGCCGGGCCACAGTCCAGAGAAGCATCCTCAGAGGGTATCCGAAGCCAACGGACTGCGCTCGCGTCCCGGCTGTCTTTATCCAGCGCACCGTAGCAGAATGTAATCCCACAGACGAACGCCACCAAGGTTCGTTAAATCTGTTCGCTGAAGAGGAGCAGTTTTTACCGTCACGTTTGAACTTCGCTAACATTTGACTGGTCAGTGGCGCGTTAGATGTAGCAGAAAAACATAAACCATGCAGTTTGGTATGAGATGAATTATACAGCTGCACCAGTTGGGTAGTTAGAAAGTCATAAAAAGCTAAAGCAGCAGGTTGTTCTCGCTGTTATCCTGAACCGAGGCCCATGCAGCATGCACTTTGAAGGCATCTTTTTCTTGTGTCTTTAATGCTGTCGCCGTGCTAAAGCCCGACTTTGCTGTCAGTCAGCTGACTTGCAGTCTCCCTGGAACACAGAGGAAGTACAAGTAGAGGGAAGTCTTGATTTGGATGCCGCTGCTCGTTTCTGTCACCTCTATTGAGATTAATAATAACCAGGAGGAGCCTCCTTTGCTCTCTGGTCATTTGCAAGTCCAGTCACCAGATCTATCTGCTAATATTAGAAAGCAATTCTTCTCCAGCCAAAGGCCAAGCTTGCTGCGTTAGAACAGTGTAAACCAACCATCCCTTGTCCATGTTTCACCTCTCCTTAGGGGTAAATGCTTTAAAACATTGCGACATAAGGTCAGTTTTTATCCATGATAAACATTTTTAACATTGTGGGAGATGGTTTTTACCTTCTTAGTGCTGCAGGTAGCTGACATAAAGAAACCTAACTGCAAATAAGCTCCTTTTTTTTTTTTTTTTTTGTGCGGGGGAGACAGAAATCCTCCAAATGATGGCTCTTGATCGTAATTGCATGCTGAGCAGCCGTAAGATTGCTGCTTAGAATGACTGAGACTTGAGGTAACGTTGTGAAAATATCCACGTTGTCTACAGAGCAGGAGATGCTTTAGTGTCTTTAGGGCCCGGGAGTGTGTGAGGTGATGAGGTTGCCCTGTTTGTGCTTAGGCCAGCTTGTTTGTAGCCCACTAACCATCACCAGCTCGGATTACCTGGTTACGGTAAGCTATTTTCAGTTCCGTGCCGTCACACTCCTTTGTGTTGTATAAAATAGATAAAGATTTCCCTTTATAGTCCCACAGAAGGGACATTTGTCTCTGTGTTTACCCCTCCCTTAGGGAGCAGTGGGCTGCCACACTGATTGGCTCCCAGGGAGTAAACTGGAGCTAAGGGCCTTTGCTAAGGGACCCATAGCAGCAGTCTGTGGGAATCAAACTTCGTACTTGCATCCTTCTCAGAAAACAAGCGTGCTGCTCTAATCACTAGGCCATCATCCCTGTATGTATAAAGGCCTACTATAAAATAATGAATGTTCATATAGAGGAGCTGCATGCAGGATTATCTGTGTAAAACAGCCATCACAATGGACTACATGGATGCAATATTCTGTAGGATATTATAATTGAAGTATGCAGTCATGCTCTGTATGTCAGTGGTGTTTGGCTAGTTAGATGGGCTTTTTCTGCTTGTGATGCCCAGACCTGACCTTTATATACATGTTCACGTGACGTCATGCTGCCCTGGTATATAGGCTTAAAAGCGGAAACCTGTGTAGTAGCTACAGAGTTTGATGCTTCTTGTTTTAGTGTCGTTAGCTAAGGTTCACTCTATTTGCTCCATAAACACTTAGATCAACACTTCTTGGGCACATGAAAAATGGTATTCTCTTATTATACAACTTTTATTAGGTAGGATGTAATATAAAGTTTTCAATTAGATATTTTTTTTCTGAAAACAACTTGGATCAGTTAATTTTCAGATTTGTGTGATTTCAGAAAATATTTCAAGCTTGCAGAGTGGTTTTTTTTTTTTGTTCTTGAATAAAAAGTCTCTTTTTTTGGTATTCACTGCTTAACGGAATTAGGCAAAATTAGTTTTAATAATTACTCAAATGTTGCAGTTAGAGCATTTCTGTTTTTTAAATTTCTTTTAAAAATATATTCATTGAAAATGTTTGAGTTTTACACCAAGTGTTCTTATGAAAAGGTGAGTTTTTTTTGTTGTTTTTTTGTTAATTTTACAGAAGAAATATGATGAACACAAATACTATACACACTTGTGTATGCAGACCATAACAGACGATGCTCAACCCACCCATCCATCCGAACTCCTGGCTCCAATCACCCCACATGCTGTTAAATAAATGGAATGAAATGAAGCGGTTTTAGATGTGGAAAATAAGAGAAAAGGGTTGCCACTGTGAATTTTATGAATAACATGATGGCTTTAAATCACTGAGAGGTCAAAGGGCGTTTCCCAAGTTCCCCAGATAATAAAATGTTTTAAACACAAGGTAACAATCACTTTTTTTTTAAATTGAACTTAGGAGAACTGAGCTATTACAAATCCTGAACACGCCGATCATTGGTAACCAGTATAAAAGTACATTAAGGTCCCGGGACAGAGTTTCAAAGAAACGAATACAGAAGCTCAGAGCGTCTGGACTGTAAGTGTTGCATTGACAAGTGTGCGCGAGTGACGAGGCATTATCTGGCATACGTTAACTTTAAATGAAACGATGCAAACTCCTCATATTAAATAAAGTCATGCAATTGCCGTGCATATTTCAGTAGTTTTGACCTTCTCTAGGCAAAGCACTATCAGGTCCAGCTTCCTGTTTGTCTCCGTTCCATTTTTGTGTCACAGCCACATGGTGAAGGTGTGAAAACCTTTGGCATGTTCATGTTGGTTTTGCTTTGATTTGGGACAAAGCGAGCCGAACTGCATAAAGACCGAGCAGGAGGAATCTAACTCTGTCCCACATCAAAACAGAGTAAAAAAAATTAAGTAAATAAAAACAGACCAGGCAGAAACTTTTCTGCCTCCCAAAAGGACGTTTACATCATCTCCACTTAACATGGCGGCATCAGTGACCTAGAAATCATTCCTCGTCTCCTGACGTCGATAGACCACAGCTTGTGCTTTCTGCAGCTCGAGTCCGTCCTCCTCTCTCCTTACGCCATCGAGGTCAGTGTTTGCCGGAGCGTGCTCCCTGGCAGCGGCAGATGCGGGGTCCGTGGGGAGCCGCTGCTAGTTCAGATAAGCGGCTCCTTTCATCAGCTCGGTGGCACACACGCTGGCTCGGAGGAGAGCAGCGGCTAAATGCCTGGCAGTGTTACGAGTCCGGGCCAGGTGACGAGGGGAAAGCTGTGGCAGCCGGTGAACGAAGCATTAGTATTCACCGGTCCGCTGGATAGCAGCGAAGGACTGCTGGTGTCGTCGGTCAGGGTGCGCGACTGCTTCTGTCGCTTTATGAGCCAGGCTAGAGCCGATGTTTGAATGGATCAGTCGGCGTCTGGTCGTTTAAAGGGAAATTAGTTACTGCCTCGTCGTTGTGATTGTTTTTTTCTGGGTTTAATTGGTCTTACCTTGGTGGTAAATCTTATTTTTGGTCTGACGCTGTCAAAAGCCGTTCGTTAGAAACATTACAAGTCATTAATTATTTACGTCCTTTAAATGAATGGTTCGTTAACAGGCCTCTGCAGAGCTTAATGGGATTCTGTGGTGGTGGGGCGATCATTATAATAAGGTGCGTGTCAACTTGGGAGCGGCATTGGAGGACAGCGGGGCCCCCGAGGAGCAGGGTTGGTTTCTAACTGTATCAGTTCAAAGTAGCTTTCGTCGGTCAGTGATGAGTGTTTGCCCTTCCCACCTTTTTAAACGCCGTTTCCACTTCCAAACACTACTTAAACCTTTGGTCTGAAAACTCACTCGCACAGAGTTCAGTGTGGCACGGAGCCGCCGCTTGTTGTTTACACTGCGCCTCCTCTGCGTGTCTGGCCCCTTGCTCTCTTACGTCATGCTTTTTAAAAACTTCTGGACACAACAGGGTGAGAGGGGTGATGGGGAGGGAGGGAGCAATGAGGTGATTCATTTGTCCCCTGCTCCATCTCAAATGAGATGCAGATCCATTATGTTGTGTGTTTCCCTGACTTCCTCTTTCCTTTTTAATTTGGTGCACTCTTTCCAGTTTCCTCTTTCCTTTGCAGTATTTTACTCCAAGACTTGACAATTCTTTGTATTTCTATGTTGTCTGTGAAGGGTGTTGCATTACAATCCAACTCTTCTGTATCCTGCTGCTTTTCTACTATGGGATGTGTGACCAGAATAGAGCTGTGCTTCAGAGACGAGCTTCTAGCTTCATAAATATTGCACGCACTGCCCTATATTTTTACTCTGCCCCGTATGCTGGCATGGCAGTGGAGGAACTCGGGATGTTGTGAGATGAACATCAGCTGCAGCCCCTCTGCAGCAGCACAACAGTAGGTCCTTTAAACCCTGAGACGTAATGGCCATTGGCCTGTTACTGGTATCAAGGTATTAAAAGGTTTCAAACAGTTACTCTTTCAAAACGTCTAAAAAATTTACATTTTATAACTTCTATGATGTTCTTTTTTTTTAAGCTGCTTGAGAAATTACTGGAGTGACCAAGGTCTTTTTATGAAGCACCGAGTGACGCTTCACTACACCTCTGCCACTTGTCGCTGCGCACTTCTGGTCAGCTGTGTGAAAGCAGTTTTCCCAAATTGTATAACATTTTGCTCAATCTTTGCTACTCACTTTAGTTTTAGGTTTTTGTTCTTAATATTTGCTTAAAGTATATGTATGGAGACCATAATATCTATAAAATGCATTTTCTATAACAACTGTGGTAACCAGCGTGTTGTGTTGGCAATAATTCTTGCCTTTCTGTTTTTATAAAAAAAAAAAAAAGGAATTGGATCGTGTTATATTTTCATTCGTTTTCATATGAATAATGTAAAACTATTGCATTATTAAAGTTGTCATACCATGACCATCTCATGCCAATCCATGGCTTCTTTGGAAGGGGTCAGAGGAAACGAGACAATTTTCTGTTTGCATTAATGCACATTAAAGATATATAGCCACGTAATATGCTTATAAAAAGACCAAAAACCATTTCATCATGATAAAGTAAGGTCATATACACCAAGCCTCCATCCTGATAATGTTTTAATGGTCCTTTTTGTGGATAAAAATAGCTGCAGCACTGGGCGGGATGACAAGATCTAAACAAACGTGGCGCCATCTACCGGCAGTGTCGCATAACTGTCATAATGGCGGTTTGCTTCATTAATAAATCTAAATTAAATAATGCTGGACTGAGCCGGAATTTGCAAGGCCTCGCAGTAAAGCGGCAGCTCGGTGTGATCGAAGTTCTGCGGTCACATATGAGCAATCGGCAGGTTTAGCGTCCGATTCAGGAAACGCTAACGTTCGTACTGTATTCGCAGAGACATTCCAGTCCTCTTGGAATCATATTTTTATTTTTTCTTTCCACTGGATTTTGGACCATTCTGCATTGTTTTGCTGGGAGATGCTAATAGCCGTTAGCCACTTCTTTGTTTTATCCCTTGCTGCATATGCGCAGTACGTACATCCTCTGTTGTTTAAAAATAAAGACGAAAAGCTTTATTTAATTAAAAATTGAGCAAAAACAAAGCGTAAAACGGCAAAATAACTACTACAGCGGGATTTGATAATCTTTAATAAAACTTTGTTTGCAACCAAAGTGAGCTACTGACATATAAATGGATTAAGAACAAGTAAATTAATGTGGCTATGCACCTTTAAACACAGAGAGGCATGCACATGTATACAGTCATGGATGTAAATGCACCCTTGCATAGGAATACATAAGTCTGTATACACTTTTACACAAACTTTTATCGTCAACATACAGTATCCCTACAGATGGTTTAACATGTTCTGCAAAGCAGCATCACAGTGGCCTAAACGGTGTTTGTATAATTGGATTTCTCACAACCAGGTCAAGATAAGGAGGTTTCTTCAGCAATACTTAGTGAATGAAATTCTGGTAACGTTGGTAATCGCCGTCACGACTGAGATCAGTGCAAGGAATGGTGCCAGGGCTTCAGCTTATCCCTCTGAGCCCAAAAAACAAACAGAAGACAAAAGACAGGCCTGGTCAAAAGGCCGGTTTTGCTCCAGCAAAACTGTGGGGTTGAGGCTTCGGTGCTGTGCTCTCAACATGAGATCTTTGTTACTTGAACGAACGCTTACATTACCTCTTTCAATACAAATAGATTCACTTGAAGGATGCTTGACTGCACTAATGAAAGTAATAATTGAAACGGGATACTACATGGGGAAAAAAAAGCTCTTGTGGGTGGATATTTATGAAACTGCTCAAAGATTTATTAAAGTGTGAAATTGGATTTCAGCTAAAGCCCGTTTTGTGGCAGAATTACTAGTTGCCCCAGTTTCAACATGGCCCTTTTGCCTAAAAAGCCATCAGCTAAACCATAAAGCACTGCGTCATTTTGGTGATGTGCTGCATTTTTGTACTGCGATCAGCAAGCGCTATTAGATTTAAAACAATGAAATAAAATTTTCCGTGGCATTATTCGATAGTTTTCCACTTGTCCATTTTACAGGGTGAAAATGGGCACTGACTTGTGCTAATTACCTGCTGATTTCCAACCTGTCATTTAGCTGGCACACTGAGCTCAGGCATGCATGCATCCGCACCCCTCTGCATGGGTTCCTTCACTGTTGGGATTTGACTTGGATATCAGTTTTCCATTCTGCTGGACTCATTTGTATGCTTCTTCGCCCGATACCTGTTGGTTGGTAGCTGCACGGGAAGGGAGCGTTCGAGCTACTGGTATGGGTGATTGTCTAATGTTCATTAAAGCGGTTTCCTGAATCTGCTCCAACCTGTATTTATTTTGCAGTCTACTTTTTAATAGCTTTGTAGTTAAACATCTTTTAAGTGCAACTTTAGAGGAAAAAAAATTAGTTTCACTAATCCTTTCATTTTTTTTAATTTTTTATTAAAGCCTTGAGGAATTTATTACTGCAAATGTCAGGTTCTTGCTGTAGGAAGGAAGCTAATTAAAGTGTAGTTTTTAAGAACCTCTGAGACCTCAGACCTATGCATGTAGACTGTAGATTTCAGCACCTTTGAGGAAGTAGATGTGCTTTGATTCATGGATATAAATAATGTAAAATTATGTCACAGGGGAGTGGACTAATGGTTTTTGGCTGTAGTCCTCCTGCGGTTGCAGTTTCTCTGTAAGGCTTGAGAATAAAACTGGGAGTTACTAAAGTGAAAGAGATTCTGCTCTAGCGCAACAGTAACAATAACCTTAATTGACGTTTCTGTTTTAAGCTGATATTCTGCATAAGTGCGTGACTCGTTTTTTAAATATCCATTGTTTAATTTCTGCAGTCCTGTTTCATGTGGCAGCTCAAACAACCTGTGTAAAGAGATTTTGTCTCTTCCTGCAGTATGTCTGTGCAAATATTACATGAGCCATAAACTGTCTTCTCCAAGTTATCTGTCTGTACAGACAGAGGCCGGCATCAGTCATTCAGTCCTCGTCTTAGTCTCCAGCTCTGCTGCAGCAGCCCTCCCTCTGATCCTATCGCATCTTTCTCCAAGACAGCCTCAGATTTCATCGGTATTCAGCAGCACCTGCATTCCAGAGATTGTTGCGTTTTCATTCTTGTCATCGTTGACAATATGGTATGATTGGTAACTTTAGAGTCCGGTTCCCAGGTGTATGAAAATCTAATGCCTGGGACAGCTGCTCTTGCTCCCACTCTTCTCGTTACCCTCGATGTCAGAAATGCAGTCGGGGAACTGTGCGGGGATTGTGAGGTTATAAATCGCTGAATAATGCTTGCACGATTCATCACCGGAGGAGTCGCAGTAGATGAATGCATGCAGATCTGTTGCGTCACTCAGTTGCAGAAACATCTCAGGGATGTGGCTGTGTAACACATTAAAAGTTCTCCTGACAAAGCCAAACGCAGGTGGAAAAAGGTGAATACTGTTGGTTAGCCTTGATCTTTTATGGCGTTATTGCTCCTTGCAGTAAACCCTTTAAATGAATAGCTTCAGTTTTTCTACTGAGCTCCTCTTTGTTGTCCCAAACTGAGCCCAGTGTTCATCTTCTGCTCGCAGTTCATCACATTACCATCCCCCTTTGCTTCCTCTCCTTGCTGTCATTGCAGTGTTTTGGCTGCTGTCCCGTTGCCATGCAGAGCCCTCAACAATGGCCCCTCTAGGCCTGGGAATGCTTGTTTAATCACGGCTAACTCGGACAATGGAAACATAATGTCTCATCTCCCACCTGAAATCTTTTATAAACTCTGGGAGGTTTTGCTGAAGCTCAGTCATCAGCAACTTTTTCCACATCCCCATACCAATGACCTGCTGTTTCCATAAGTGCCCAGAGGCCACAGATTATCGCTGTTCTAAGGCAGAAGCGCATATGAACTGATACAGAGCACGTGTAGACGCTAGATCCAAGCTGCCCAGATGGGCAAAAGAAACAACAGAAGAAAAATCATTCCTCTTTGAGGTTGCGCCGAATTTGCCCTGCTGCTCATTTGCGTGTTTCTATACAAAATGTTCAACAGCGCGGCATCTGCAGAGTAAATCTTTAGTGTTCCAGTGTGACAGCCCCCTACTGTCAGAGTCGTTTTAAGCTGAGGTCAGAATAATATAGAGCATGTTGCCCCAGTGTTTACCCCCCCCCCCCCCCCCCAACTTGGTTCACCCCAACTTGGTTCCGCAAGGAGTGCAGGGAATACAGTAGTGGGCGGACAAAGCCAAGTCTCCCTGCCGCGAGCGTCTTTCTTTTGCAGTCCAAGCCGAGACAAACTAATGTTTGAGACGGAGATAAAAGTTCAGCAGACTGCCAAATGTGAGTCATACTGTAGCTGCAGTCCCAAACAACCAGCCCTGCTGCTCTTTAGCCAGACTGTTTTTAGATGTTTGTCTCCGAAAAGAAGGGCAACTGTTCCTGAATCAAATGGCCGTGTTTTTGTTCTCAGTTGCTGTTTTTTTTTTTTTTTTTTTTTTTTCCCCCAGGTAATTTGTTAAAATAAATTCTTGAATAGTAGGATGAGCTGTTATAGGAGAGTCTGTTATTGATAATCTGCTTTGACGATGGTGTTACTCAGCTAGGCAATTTTAACTAAAGAATAAAACAAAAACACAGTTTAAAGTGTTAAAGTTAAGCTGATTAGATCATAACTGTGTTTCAAAAAGAGGATTTTTCCCCCTCTGAGCCATGAGCTCCACCCAATAACTGCATGGTTGACGTCAACCACGTCGATCTGCCTCATGGACTCAGCTGCAGTTGGAATGAAGAGAAACGAGTCGACTTTCTGTTACTTGTGTTGGCTTTGCTGCCCTCACTCACTCACCTGTTATTACTTTGTGTCTTTCTTTTCAAGCAGCTCCGTGCTCGGCCCTCAAAACTACTTCTTTGAGGCCTGACCCAGAGGGAGAAAGCAGCCCCCTGAAGATGGACAACACACAGCCGACGGAGTCTCCGGTTAAAAAGGACACAGATCGAAGACCGACGACCCCCGTGAAACCCGACCTCTCTCGATCACCTTGTTCTCCGGCATCACCAGTGTCCAGGTCAAAAAGAGGTAAATGTACAGGAGCCACGCATCTCCCTCTTTAATTGTTGCTACTCATGGTGTCTTTGTTAAGTTGCCCTTTTTTGCACTGGTGCCTCGTAGATTTCAAGTTTTTTTTCCCCCCATGTACGTTCTGAATGTTTTTCTGTCCATTACCATTTAACAAGAAGGTTTCAGTATTCAGACGGGTCCCATTTGTTTGTCACCATCTTGTCCGATTTATTGTACTAGTTACATTGTAGTAGAGGGTCTGCCAAATTATTAATACCGAGCCTTTTTGCCTAAGCAGTCCAACTGTTTATAATTTCTCAAGAGTCAATACAGCAGAACTGAGGCATTGCTCGTCTTAAACCTTCATCATGACCTGGGGTTTTCAAAAATAATCTGTCTCAATGTGATTGATACTAACAAAATGAATTAATCAAAGATGCTAATATGTATCAATCAGTATGAACTGACCCATTCATATTTGCCCAAATTGTAGCACTTCTTCCGACCACAGCGCTGCAATAACAGCCTTGCCGGTTCCTGTAGCTGTTCGTCTGAACAGAGAATTGTTTCTGGGAGTTTAAGCTCTGCTAACGTGTTGAGTACAGCCAGAAAAACACTCGCGACCCTCTTTATCGACAAGACAAACACAAAACGTGTTCATAGCTTTCCTTTTGTGGCAGGCAGACAAGAAAGAAAAACAGCGAAATGCTGGACGATGCTACATGCTAGCCATATCATCGCTACATGCTAATTCCACAAGCTAACAGTACAACACTGAAGTTTGCTTGGGAAACTTTCTAAAAAAACTGTTTTTGTGTTTATCTGGTCTATAAAGAGGGCCGCATGTTTTCTTCTGGCTGTTCTCCACATGTTAGCAGACTTAAAACCTTCCAGCAGCAGCTCATTATTTGGGTCAGATGTGCGTGTGCGCTAGAGGTGGGCGGATCGATCCTAGGATTGATACTATTGATACCAACGCTCGTATTGATATTGAACAATATTCGTTAAACAAGATTGATATTTTTTATTCTCTCCCGCGCACGCTGACTGCAGCAGATTCACCAGTCTCCCTGCCTGTCACGGCACTCTGCTGCTCCTCCTCCCCTCTGGTACTGTCACATGGCTCAGCAACGCCAGCCAATCAGCACGCAGGCTCAGCCTGGCCTGCCCACTCAGCTTGACACACAAACAACCGCGCTGCTGCTGCTCAGACTCGGTGAGAGAGAGAGACCGCTGGACGGGAAAAACATGAAGAGGGAAAGAAGCACCGTTTGGCTATATTTTAATGCCGTAAATGAAACAACAACAAGCTGTATGGTTTGTTAAAAAAAACGGTTAAATTCAGTGGAAACACAACAAATTTATATAAGCACTTGAAGAACCATGAGCAAGAAAACGTTGAGCGACAGAAACAGAAGAGAGGAGACGAAACTTCTCTCATTACCCCGACAGACCCATACCCACAGACTGACGTCACTGACTGAGGCGTTTCAGTCCTCCAGAGAACATCCAGATATATATGAGTGGTCATCTTCAGCAGCAGTTCATGTTAACTTTCAAAGTAGATATTATCATATGTTACTAGAGCCCACACAGAAAATGCAATTAAGACCTTGAAAGAACCCAGTACATATATCCTATTAAAAAGTGTTATTTAAGATAAGATAACTTTAGCTAATCCTTTATTTGTCCCATGACGGGGAAATTTATAGGATTAAAGCAACAGGCAGGTGCACACAACACAGACAAAATTACATAAGGATTGAAAGATATAAGAGGTGGATTAGGAAAACACACTATGAACATAACATTAATATTATTATTCAATTGTAATAATAACATAAAAATTACAAAAACACTGAAAGGTCAATAGTTTCATGATACACCAAGCTTAAATAAGCTTATATAAATGACCCAATAAATAAGTCACAAGAAGTCTGGTTGTGATTTAAAAGTCCTTGAATAAATGTAGGAAATAGAGGGGGAAATTAAGGTTAATGAAATTATAAAATATGTGGCAAAGTAAACAAACGGGATAATTTAAGCAAAGTAAACAAATGGGATAATTTAAGCAAAGACATTAAACTGCATAAAATTATTTCTCTTTTTTTCTTTTAAACTCATTGGTACATTTATATATATTGCTGATAGTTTTAATTGTCAGTTTTGGTCCGCCATACTTTTAAGCCCTTGTATAAATAAATATATAATTTTATGTGTCACATCCCTCTTTAGTTAAACAGTAGACCAGATAACAATTAAGATATTAACACTTAATTATTAAGTGTTAATATCTTGTATGGAAGGATATACCTTTTGTCATACACATTTTATTTTTTAATAATTGCTGATGTTTAATGTGCCACTGTGCTTCAATTTGGTGATGATACATAAGCATTTTACTACTGGACAAATAGAGAATCATTGTATTAAAAAAAAAACATAGATCTGGTGTATACCAAATTAATATTTTCCAGTGTAATTAAGGCTCTGGTCCATGCAAATATATTCTGCATCAGCCCTGTGTGTCTTTCTGGTAATTTTGCATAATACTTTCTTTAGTGATCAGCTCCAGCAACGGGGAGTATCTACGGTTTCCTACGGTTTTCCTGATCTAATTGTTAGCCTCATTCTTGCTTCACCATAACCTGTTATAATTATTCACGTTAGCCTCCACTAACTTTAAAACTAAATGGAGAAGTAAAGTAGGAGAGTGCACTGGTTTGTTTCGTTGCCTCACTATTTATTACGTTTTCCTGCGCCGATTCGTAGCGCAGTAGAAGGGAGCGTTGTGTGCGCACCTTGGAGGCGCATCTCAATGGGGAGCACAAACCGACAGCACCCTGTCATTAAGGCTGCCCGGGTCCCTCGAGCTAACAACGGCTAGCGTTAGCTTATGTTGTCTGGGATGTTTACTGCGTCAGTGTTGAAGATCCAGGGGCCTTGTTGACTTTTTTACGTTGCTCTAAAACACCGGCGTCGTAGCGTTAGCTTCAGCATTTCTGTTTCCTTGTCCGTCTTGCCTTGTAGGGAAATTTCCTCTGAACAACGCTTCTGTGTTCATCTTGTCAATAAAGAGGGTTGCATGTATTTTGCCCTGGCTTTACTCGACATGTTTGAGTTTAAATTTCCAGCAGCGGATGATTAAAATGGTCAGGTGAGGCTGCTGCAGGGAGCCGAGGGGCTGAGTGTCTGTAATTACAGCCCTGCGGTCAGAAGTGTTACAGTTTTGATATAAATGGGTCAGTTTATATCGATTTCGACGCCGAGTATCTTTGAGTAATAAGTATTTTTTTTAGCATCAACTATATTGCGGTATCGATTATTTTGACAACCTTACCATACACTTATTCCTGCACTCTGCTAGAGTTAGGTCAGCTCTCTTCAGGCATTCTCAGAGCAACAGTGACCACAGGCTTTCAGACATAAAACAGAATCCAATAAATTGGCTGCAGCTGCTTCTCAGCTGGCGGAACAATCTCTAAACGTAACATTATCCGAGAATCAAGTGGCTCAACGTTTTCAGGTTAAATCGGCATGCTAAACAAAGTATCTTTATGATATGAACAAATATGCTTTGTTTTGAAGTGGACGGTCAATACCGGAAGAAGACATGTACTTCATCTATAATCGTGTGTGGGATGAGGAGTCCCATTTCAGTGAGTGATGCCACGATGGCGGTTTAGTTTGACGTGGCAGTTGCAGCGGAGATGTTTCCTCAATGGCACCACCTTAATTCAAACCCTTAGGAGCAGGTTCCTAGGTTTTTGGAGTGAAAATCTCTTTAGTCTCTCTTTTTTCTTCTTCCACTTCATCCACTAAAATGTAGGTTTCAATGCTTTAAAGCTTGAAGTAGGAGTGTTTGGTTTATTGCTCCATCTTTTTCATTGCTTACAATTCTTTAATACTTTTTTTTTTTTTTTTTTTTTTTTTTTTAGGACAAGTCTGGCCTAATTTATTGAAATCTGAGAGTCTTCAGTCTCCGGATTTCAAAAGTGGCCCACTAGTCTTTTGATCCTTTTGATCCTTCAATGAAATAGGCTTTACTGAATAACTATGAAAAGGAACTTGGAGGTTTGGACCTCGCACTCTCTGGAAATGAAAGCTCTTTGTGACCCGATAATTAGTGCTATAAAAGGATAGGGCTGCCAGTAGCTGCCGCCTGTCGATTGTTTGAATATATTTTAAAGCATTTTCCTATAGTTTTCTAAGCTCTTTTAACGCCGTAAGTCTAATTTTATGACATCCTACGGGAGTGTTGGAAGTCGGTGGCAAAAAAAAAAAAATCACAATGAAAGAAATTCAGCTTTCATTTTTGGAAAAGCACATGTATGTGCAATTTAAAAACCCACGCGCTACACTGCGCTGTGTTTTATTGGCCGTCTGTTCTTGTCTCTGCCGCTGTGTGCTTAGGATTGTTATGATTAAAGTGGCTGTGAGGTGCAAACTGCGCCACATCACGCGACACATGGACTTTCCATCTCGCTATAAATATCAAAGTGGGTCAACGGTTGCTCTGTCGGGAGACTGCAGAGCTGATGGCTTCTGTGTTTCATGATTCAAGATTCTTACCTCCCCCTGTTAGAGGAGTTCCCACCTCGATGATGCCGGACATCTGGGCTATTAAGACGGAGAGAGATGATGCAGCATCAAGACTCAAACCAGGTCAAGAAAGCCATCTGTGCTTCTGTTTCCCAATAGGGCCATGTTGGTTACAGTCCCCACATTTGCCTATACTGAAATATGCTTTCAGATTTTATATTGCTTTTTTTTTGGAACGGGAGATTTCGGATGACCTCATTAAGTTGGAAAATAGGTGACCTATATTTTTATGTTGGGGATTGAATTGTAAAATGAGAGATTTTAGAACAAACTCTCCAATTCTGACAGATTTACAGTTGTCTTAAAACAGAGTATAAAAGCAGCGATGATGAAGGTTTCCAGGATTCTTCTGTTCGTCTTTTTCTGTCGGTCAACTTTCCGTTGAACTTTTTTGTCCATCAGCCGATTCAAATATTTGTCCAACTGTTTTTCCATTCATTTGACAGTGTTTCCATCATTTGTGCCTCATCCAACTATCTTTTCATCCGTCTTTGTCCTTCCATCCATTCATTCGCTCATCCTTCAGTTCATTTGTTTTGTCAGTCTGTCTGACAAAGTTGTCTTTCTTCATTCCTCCTTCCATCCACTCTGTACTTTTTAGTATTTCTGTTTTAATAATGGCATAAAAATTGACTGAAAACCCTGGAAAGTTTTGGGAAATACTGTGGAATCTGGTTGAGTAGCGTTAGTCCAGTCATTAATACGGTAAGATAAGCTGTACTTGCTTTATTCTCTGATCTTTTTAAATATCTGATAAATTAAACTGAAACTGCCGTTGGAAGTTTTAGCTAGGTTCTGCGTGAGCTGTTCAAATGTTGTTGCTGGATAAACACCTGGAAAGTGTGGCTGTGATTAGTTAGAATGGCAGCGGTTTTTCTCTGGAAGACTCGCCTAAGTTTGTGGTTGGCATTCTTGCAATAGTTCAGTGACTTGTGTTGCTCTTATCCCCTGTCGCCTCCAACCGAGCGCCTCCTCTGAGGTGTTTGGAGTTTTATGCGAGGATACGTCTGAGATCTGAGTGTCCTCCTTCAGGCATTAAATATGCAATTCAAACACCCACCCCACATCGAGGTGACATGGATTTGCTGTTGTTTTCTCCTCCTGCAGATCTTCTAGACAGGAGACTGCCTATTCTGCACCATTTGTTTGAAAGATGTGCATTTTTCCTCTTAGCAACAAAATATATATTTAAACTTATTACCTTCAGTGCTTAAATGAAGCATCCCTGTTTGTGGTGTATTGCCCGTTCCCTTCGTGCATTTCCTTGTAGAGGCATGCAGGCTTTCATTGCTGAGATGCAGTGAAAACGTGTTTGTGTTAATCAGACTCATTGTTTTCGCCGCGGTCTATCCTCATACAAGGATAGAAATGTAGTGGGTATTGGATAGATACTGGACAACATAAATTAGGGCTGGACGTTATAGCAAAAAAAGCATATAGATCATTTTATGCTGTTGCTTAGCGACCTATTATTAGATACAGAACACACAAACACTGAATTCAAACTCAATTCTTTATTCAACCAACTTTTTACCAAAACTGCAAGTTTTTAAAAAAGAAAAAAATAACGCGTGCTCTCTGAACTCTTTGAAGGAGGCGGAGCCTGGTTCCTAGGTCTGCGTTGGTGATTGGTTGGGAGGATGTAACGACTGTAATATTAACCTACATGATAGGCTAGAATGTAAAAAGAAGGCAAACTGTTATTCTATTGAACTTTTTATTGACCTTTTTTTTTCTATCATCGATACAGTTCTATCGATCGATATATATTGTTGAATTAACGTCCAGCCCTGATGTAAATGACCTCTGCGGAGTTAAATAAATATTGTATTTTCTTGATGAAGCAAATAATCGCAACGTAGTTTTAATCTTGTTTGGCTACTTTGTGCTTGGCTTGCTAGTTTGATTATTAGAGGCGAGTCTTTGACTTGCAGCTGTTAGCTAGAGGTTTTCTGTACAAACAGTGCCTTGCAATAGCATTCATTACCATTTAACTTTGTCACATTTTGTCAATTTAAAACCTCAAATCCCAGTGTATTTTAATGGGATTCTTGGTACATCATTTGAGGTGGCAGCATGCTGTTCCTTTTTCTTTTGTTTTTACAAGTACAGATCTGAAAGGTATGTGTGCATATTACCCAGATACACCTAAATAGAATACAGCTCAACCAACTATCTGCCTTCAGAAGTCTTGTTGTTGATGAACACACCGCATCTTCAAGACCAGAGAAGACATCAGACAAGTCGGGCCAAAGTTTAGGAAGTATTTGTAGGAGGACTGGAATAAACGTAAAACATGCCAAGCGCTGCCCTGTGAACATCTCACATGTGTTCATGCAATGTGGCGTAACATAAAACCTACTGGGACGTGGCCGTCCACCTACATCGACGGGCCAGGCAGGGAAAGCATTTGAGTCAGAGAGGAACCACTCTGGCCCTTATGGAAGAGCAGCAAGAAGGTCATTGTTTATAAAGAAAGCCATAAGAAGTCATGTTTGCATTTTCCACGACGGGAACACTGCACATCATTTTATTCTAGAAGTCAGATGGGACAAGAGGGAACCTTTTTTTTTTTTTTTTTTTTTTTTGCGAAAGTCTATTTTACTGTGTCTAATGTTTTGCAGCTAACCACGCTGAAACATGGGGGTGGCAGCGTCGTTCTGAGAGGAAAGCTTATGTTCATCCAAGCACATTAGATCTGATTAATTTTTTGCAAAGAAGAAAAATTCACGCTCTAGATTCGAACAGCTGGTAGACATACCTCAATAGACTTGCAGCTGGAATTAAAACAAAACATGGTTTTAAAACGTATTAATGTAGGGTTGCTGTGGGGCTGAACACAAATGCATGCACCCTTTAAAATGAAATAAAATATTTTTTGAAGCTTGTGTATCCTTTTTCTTCCTCTTCACAATGACGCATGACTTTGTGTTGATCTATTACATTATGTCTCCCAAAGTATGTTGAATTGAGGGTTTTGATATGATGAAATAAAAAAAAAAACATGGTTTAAAGGGTTTGAATGTCGTTATAAGGCATAGTATATAAAAAAGATAAAAGCAGTTCTATTAATGTTGAGTAAACTGGACATGATGCAGGCTCATACCTGTCCTTCACACTCCCTTCTCCTTCTGTTAAATCGTTCTTATACCAGATGTGACGAAGTCGGAGGAGAGACAGAAGCTTGCTAAAGAGCGCCGGGAGGAGAAGGCCAGGTATCTCGGTGAGTGGAAACATTGCATGAGCACGTTCTATGTGGTGAGAGCTCCCCCTGGCGTTGGGGTGCAACGTGTTGCAGCTCGTCTCTTCTGCACTGGGCTGGCTGCAGATGACCTGCACACGTTTCACAGACACTTAGAGTGAAGGTAAGAGCCGACTGGGCTTCCTGCAGGAACGAAAAAGATCAAAGTCTAACTGTTTTACAAGTGGGCATCAATTTAGCTGCATGTTTCTGCGAGCAGGAATTGCTGAAATTGTTGCTCAACTCCTCACCCGACTGTCTGTGTCACAATTTAGGTTGGGTAAAAATATTTTTCACATTCACATGCATGGTGGGGGGGGAAACAAGTATGCCAACAAAAGCACACAGATCCTCTTTATTCATTACAACTGAAGGTTCCACAGTCTGGTGGAAAGACACAGCTCTGTTTTTATTTAGCTGGAATTAAAAATGTAGCTTGTTGAACACGTGGCTGACACGTTTTATCACCCGGCTCCACTCTGGCCGTGCACTGCTTTGCATGATTGACAGTTGCTCCTGTCTTCTCTCATTCTTTCCTCCTGCAGAAGAGCTCAGCAAGTTGCAAGGTAAGCCACTCACCTGCGTTTATGTGGTGGTGGTGGTGATGGCCTCCTTCCTCTTCTTCTTTTTAGTCCATTCAGTTTTATTCTGGAAATCTTCACTGTACATAGACTAGAGCTGGGTAACGCACTAAGAAATCTAATTGGTCTGCACGATATAAAGAAAACATGAAATTGCGTTTTCGTTAAATTGTGAGGATAATATAATTTTCCTCAGCCTTTTGTTCAGAATTATCAGAATCATCTCACTTGCTTTCTTTGAGCTTCAGCATCTTGGTCACAAACGCCTTTTGTCAGGTGTGGGCATTTAACGTGAAAGTCAGTCTGAAAGGCCAAATAATTAACAAGCAGTCTGAATGTGTAGCAAAGCAGATATTTGAAGCTGTTCCTTGCAGTTAAAATTCAGCTTACATTGATTAATGTGGAAACTAAGAACAAAAAAACACATCAGCTTGTATCTAAAGTGTATCAGATTATTTTTTTTTTTAAATGCCTACACACATTTGTGTTTTTCATTTGATCCGAAAATACGATATGAAGTATAATGAATTATAAGAAACTGTATATTGTATATTTTGGTGGTCTTGCCCAGCCCTAGGGCTTTTTCTTCCATTTCTAACCTCATGGTGCTTCTTTCTTTTTGGAAATCATTTTTGTCATCTTTGTTCTTCATGACATGTCAAACCCAACTAAATGTAAGTCTCTTGTCTCTGCGAACACCCTCATCCTATTTTAAAGCATACATACAGCCACAAATTGGCCATCTAACCATCTTCCATAATGTACATGAATGACGTTAACGAGGTGCACAGAGGCTGACGGATAACCTGCGTGTGAACTTTGGTCATTGTCCTGTTCCAGTTCTAGAAGATAACATGCCTAGAGCCGCAGAACCGCAGATTACCATCCTCCTGGAGGAATTTAAGGCTTTTCAGACATTTGCAGCTAGTTTTAGCTTGGCTGTAAAATTATAGCAAACCATGGTAGTTTTGCCAAATATGACAGAACATGCAATTAAAAAAAAAAAAAAACAAGATATAGTATTTGGAGTAAACATATTTTGCTGCACAGTTGAGTTGCTTATATCGGCTGTGCAAAATAAATCCACAATGCTGTTTGTTGTTTTTGTTTTAATTTTTTTGCAGTGTAGATTTCCTCCCATGGGTTACGGTTTTACTTTCAGTAATACATAGTCTTTGGTCTAATCCGTCGTAGTTTCTGAATGCTGTAAGACGCGTTTGGCACAGTTGATGCCGTGGATCGGTCTAATTGGGCGATCACAGGGGCATGCCAGATGGTATGGGTCTTATCTAATTCCCTGTCAGACTGGGATAACAGAAGACCTCCAGCCAAAGCCCATGTTTACAATGTCGGCTTAAAAAGAGGTTTTGGTTCTTCCGCACCGATGCTGGTGTTTCTAGTAACAGAACGCGAGCAGCAAGGAATGTTTACTTGTATAACGTTTTTTTTTTTTACACCACAAAGTAATTCCCAGTGGTTTAAAATGATTTATATATAAATATATTATGTATATTTTAAGACTAATGGAGTAATGTTGAAATTTTGCGTGACGTAAAAATAAACAGCAAAATGGGACGAAACAGTTGAGACGTGCTCAGAATGAAGCATTAAAATAAACCTTGACCTGTAGGGGAAAGCTGCAGAAAGCAATGTTTTCTGTTCTGATGGAGAGGAGTCAACCGTTTTTGCATTTTGTGAAGACACCAGTACAACCAACAAACCTAATGAAAATTTAAACATCCACCAATCTTTCTTGTTTTGTTAAGCTGTTAATCATTTTAAGAATGTAGTACCTGGTTTAGTACACTTTTAGTGTTTGATTAAATATTCATGGCTACGTTTAGCTCTCTGGTTTTTAAGGTTATTGAGTCAATTATTGATTATTGATCTCTGACTCTGTATGAAATTCTCCTTTGCCATCATTAATATCATGAACACAGTTCGTAACTGCAGGGGACTGAGGTCATATACTGCCAGAGATATCAAATTGTGTCTCATCTGTTTTGGCATAGCAAGAGATATTGTAAAGCTTTAAGTAATCTGATTTTAGGAGAAAGCCTATCGGTATTTAATAGAAGTATTCTGAGGATAGAAACTTGACGAACTTCAAAACTGATTCACTTTTCTACTTTTATTGGTCA
The DNA here is from genome assembly GCA_037039145.1 of Fundulus diaphanus. Lineage (NCBI taxonomy): Eukaryota > Metazoa > Chordata > Actinopteri > Cyprinodontiformes > Fundulidae > Fundulus > Fundulus diaphanus. The sequence continues at coordinate 43,494,110 of CM073130.1, forward strand.
TTATGCTTAGATCAGTTGTCAAGAAACTGAGATCTGATAAAAGTAGAAAATATTAAAAATTTTTTACACATCATCTTACATATTGAACTGTTTTCTGGGCAGATATAAATATTTCATGTTCCAGGTCGAAGCTCCTCTCTGGTGATTTTTATTTTTTTAATGAACTTACTGTAGTCTAAATCAATGTTGATTTCTGTTGAGAGTGAGTACTGGATGCACCAGCTTGCATTTTCAGATCTGTTTAAAATTTAAAGCCCCAGAATGCAAATGGCTAAATATCAATAGCACTTAGCTGCTATCAGACTAAATTTAGGTGAAGTCTATGGCTAAAGACTTCAGCTGATTTGCAGCTCAGCTCTTATTGCGACCAGGGTTATCATATGTATTGCGAAAGGAAGTGAAATGCATGATTCAAATCAGATTTTGCACCTTTTATTTAGTAGATTTACTTATAATCCACTGGCAATGAATTTTGTCAAATTTAAGTTTTTATTTTATTTTATTTAAAAGTACGTTAGTGGGTTTAATCCCTATACAGAGGCATTAGTCTTTGACGCGACCCTCCAGGGTTCCAGTCCCGGCCCTTGGGCCTTTGCTGCATGTCTTCCATCGCTCTCTCAACCCCATTTCCTGTCAGTCCACTTTGGAATAAAGGCCACTTGTGCCACAAAAGTGTGTCCACAGTGATGAGTGAAGCACTAAGGGTTTAAATTATAATTCCTATGAGCATGTCTGGAATATTTTGGGGCGTTTTAGGACCATTAGCGACAGTTTTTCTGCCTTGTGAGGAAGAGCTCACGTCTTGAATATCAAGCTGCAATAAACAGGTCTGCACTGCCGCAGTCATTTTCTTTTGCTGCACAGTGCTGGCAAGCAAGGGCCTGGGCATAACTCAGCTTTTTGTTTCGTTCTCACATGAAAGACAAACTGTGGGCCTTCCAATAAATTCCAAACCCACTAGCCTCCAGCGTCTCTTCAGTTATTCATCACAGCCTTCCGAAAACAACAACCAGCAGCTTTCTGTTGTATTAAGAGGAATAAGGGGCAGAAGATTCTTCAGAGGTTTTTCCTCAGTGGCTTAACAGAAAACGCTGATCTGTGTACACCGGAAAGAGGTCTGTAAAAGGCTTCTCGGTGCCCTTTTAAAAATGCTGAGCAACAAAGAGATGATTTCCATATCAAAGTATGGCTTCAGTGATACTTAAACGGATTACCAAGCTATAAAAGTGTCACCTCCGAAGCATTTGTGTTGGCCTGGCTTTCCATTACGCGGCACTCTGTGGAAAAGTTTGAAGATTTAAATGTTTTTGACCAAAGTAACGGATTAAGTCTCACAGATCTAACAATTTAAGTCGAGCTGCAGATGTGAAGGAAACAAGGCACCGAAATTAGGAAATTTATTCCTTGTATCCAATGTAAAATCTGTTGAAGACTCTACAATTTGTCTAGATCTTTTTTTTTTTTTTTTTCTTTCAGTTTTAAAATGTTATAAAACAAAAGCCAAAAGAACAGTTTTCTGACAGGACAGAAGTGAGGGACGGGTAACCTTTTTTTTAAAGAGTCTTCCTCTCCTGAACATGTCCTCTGTCTGGTTGCAGCTGCCAAAAAGAACCAGTGGCTGGAGAAGGAGGAGAAGGCGCGGCAGCTGAGGGAACAGCAGCTGGAGGAGCGTCGCAGGAAGCTGGAGGAGCAGCGGATCAAAGCCGAGAAACGGCGCGCCGCCCTGGAAGAGAGGCAGAAACAGAAACTGGAGAAGAATAAAGTATGTGTGGCTGGAAACAAAAGCCTCGTCTGTTTAAAGTCAAACATTTACCAAAGGGATGCATCAGTGAGGAAGGTGAAAAGTCGATGCCCGTTTTTGCTGTAATGGTGCATAAAGTGGGTCAGCTGCAGATGCAGGGATTTAGTTGTACTCAGACACACGTGAATATGATATGGTGCTTGAATCCAGGCTGTCCAGCTGACCGACGTCCGGTAAATCCATTTCTAAGAGCTTGCATCTTTCCATGCATGTTTCCCAGGAACGCTACGAGGCAGCAATCCACAGATCGACTAAGAAGACGTGGGCAGAAATCCGCCAGCAGAGATGCTCATGGGTCGGCACGGGGTCGCCGAACTCCAGCCAGAAAGAGAGTAAGTACATGCAGCACCTCTCAATTAACGTTATAATTCACACTTGATGAGATAACAATCAATTATAGGAACGGGTTTCTACAGGATTGTTGATCGAAAACCAAGAAAAATGTTTAGTTAAATACATTGGCTACAGATTCTGATTACTGATGATTTTTCCCCCTCCTAATTATAGCTTTCCATGACAGTGATCTGAAATCTGCATATTTATCCACATCCAGTATTTATGACAAGAGTTTAGATCAAAATATGAATTTACTCTGTAGTGCGCAAAAAGTTTAAACTTGTTTAACACATTTTTTTGATAGCTTGATAACTTTAATAATCTCACACATAGAAACCTTTAAGGTTTATATTTGAGAATATTAAGAGAATATTAATACACTGTTGGCAGTTTTATTGCCACAGTTGTAAGAATACTAAAACCTATTATCTAAATCAAATTGTCAGAAAATGTTAACTTTGTTCATTGTTGAATAAAGTAACAGAAGGTTTACTTTTTTTGCTAGTTTCACATTGTTTTACTATTCAAACACAGAAAAAAAGTATATATGCCTCATTAGCTTTAGTAAATGTGAATGGCCATCTGTGTGTATTTTTTTTACAGAAGGTAAACCTCTACCTGTGAGATTTCCAAAATGCTGCTAAAAATGTCTTTATCCTGCATGCTTCATGACTTTAAGACGTTGAAACAAATTAAACTTATGTTAACCTTGCCTGCAAGCTGAATTCTTGCTGTATTTGTGCGTTCACAAACACACGACAATCCATCTTGTACGGCTTCAACCGTTTGTGACCGAACCAAAAACTGTTCGTGCCAATCATGCTGCGGCATTGTGGTTTAAGGCGGGACATACAGGTGGGATCCAAGCAAGAGGCGCTGAGCCCACAGCCGAACCACAATAAACATAGCAGCGCAGGAGGACGCACGCGTTGCTGCTGCTATCACATCTGTTTTGTTAGAATCCACAATGTCGTGCCGTCACCAGGGTAACCTGTGGTGGTTGAACATTGATACCATGATTGGCTAAAACCAACCTTTGGTAGGCGGGCACTAGGTGTCGATTTGTCCAATCACCTCTAAGAGTTCTGCTGCATGTCCCTTCTTCCCCAAACGGATTTGATGGGAGCAGACCCAGATTGATAATGTGGGGAACGGAGAGTGCTACACGTTGTCAATCTGGCTGGCCAGGTTAGACAAAAGCAGTGGCCTGAAAAAATGTCTTTTTTAAACTGCTTCTTACAGCTTTTATGATCCTCTGGCTTTGTTCTTAAACACCCCACTGACACCTGAAAATAGCCAAATTTCAGTTTTCAGTAATGGCTTTCAGGCCAGAGTTGCTGTGACCTGGAAGCACAAAGTTTATGAATTTCTGAGTTAACATTTGACCGATCAGGGTGGGTCAAGAATAAAATCTAACAGGTCTGGTCACTAGCTGATTTTCATTTATTTATTGTTTTGGTGCATCTGATTTTTTTTTTTAAACATGCTTATGTTCATGGATATTAACAGAAACTTTAGCTTTACTGTCAGATTTCACCTGCAATAATTCATTTACAAATTGTTCTGGGTATCTAACTTGCTGTCTGTCACATAAATGGAGCAACTACAGTCTTTCAGCACATTCAGAGTTCCTTCAGTATGCACAGAACCTGGGAAAGGAGCATTTTCTTGTTTCTTTTACTTGGAACATAAAGCTATGCAGCCTGATCTCATTGATGGGTTTTAAATATATTTAAAGGATAATGTGGAGAAAGCATCTCTGAAGTGCTGTTCATTTTTTGTTGCTGCCGTCTTCATGTTGAGCTGAATAATTTCGTTAGTGTTGTATTAAATGTACTGACTATTGTCTGTTTTAACAGATTGTGGATGCATTTAAAACGGATTGCTCTTGAAAACGTGACCCCCTGTCTTAATGCCGTTGACCTGTTTAAATAAAGAGGAAATGACTAAATTAACAACAATGCAGCTTCTCCTTCAAAGAGCAAAGTGTCCTAGCATAACTCATGACGCCGCAGTGGCTCCGCTCTGTTCTTCTCACCCATGTGACCTCTGTGAACATCTGTGTGGCGCTCTCTTGGCTTCTTAGGCAGATGCTCTGTCTCTGCGGTCAACCTGCCCAAACATGTGGACTCTGTTATAAACAAGCGACTCTCCAAGTCCTCGGCCACACTCTGGATATCCCCCAGCAGAAGTAAGGCAACATCTGGAACGTCCCGCGCCTTTTTTTTAAATCTGTCCATCATTCAGCCGCTGCCGACACCCACGAGTCCTTCCATCGTTGTCCTTTTTTTTCTTTCTTTTTTTTTTCCCTCAGTTGCTCCCTTCCACTGTCTTTAATTTCAGCACCTCTCCTGACCTTGATGATTGACCGTTGACCCATTTCCATCCTTCAGAACCACATTTTTATTTTTACTCTCCGGTGTTTTTTTTTTTTTTTTTCTTTCTTTGAAATGCCCTGCATGCTTACATTTTATTATGGGATTATGATTTATTATGGGATTTTTGTTTTTACTGTCCTTTTGGGTCTTTCGTTGTCTGGTGATGATCATTGCATTCCAGTTGGCTTTTGCGCTGTCCTTACTGGTCCTTTTATGTCCATTATCATAAACCACTAGTTTAGGGATATCTTAGGTATGTAATTTACTAATGACATATAAACAAAGTGGAATAAACCTAGGACAAATCTTTGTATGTATAAAAAAACTCTGCTGTTATTTAAGAAGATGGGGAGTAAAAAAAAAAAAGTAGAAGCTCTGTTGCAGGATTTTTTTAATTTTTTTTTAACTAGGATTTGTTCATCTTCCCAGAAGGGTTATTGTCTACTATTCATGCACAAACAACCTGTTCTTGCTAATTTTACCACAGCACAGCATTAGGAATAACTGTAGAATATTATCCTATGGCAAACACAATAATGGCTGTCAAATTTTAAGGTAATGACACGGACTGGTGCTTTTTTTTTTGTTTTGTCTTTAAATGTTTTTTCCTGCAGACTCTGTTACATGTGTGGCAACACTTTCTTTGGTGCTTTGTTCCATTGGTGTAAGGACAGGCATGGTTTCTAGGCTCAATTTGAATCATTTCACATTTTCTTTTCTTACCCGCAGCTCGCAGCCTCGCGCTGACTCCATGGGAAAGCAGCATCGTTGACCGGCTGATGACGCCCACCCTGTCTTTCCTCGCCCGCAGCCGCAGTGCCGCTAGTGTCTTGAGCAATGGAAAAGATGGCCGTAAGTTGCGTTTCGTCGGACCGTGGAGGTGCACAAAGGTTTAGGAGCTTTTACTCATTACGTTTCATCCACAGACTCTCCTCTATGCCCTCGTTCAGCCTCAGCCAGCCCCCTCACCCTGTGTGCCCACCAGCCCCACCACCGCTGCTCTGACCGCTGGAGGGTGACGTCGAGCACGCCGGACATCACTCAGCGGCAGCACAGACGAAGCTCCACACCCGTATGTTAACGGCAACAAACACCGGTTCATTAGACCTGGCTGAATACAGCGAGGTGTTCTCATTTTTGTTGCCGCAAATACGCTAAATACATTTTCTAGACCAGCAGAATAGAAAACATAAGACACAAAGGTTGGAAACTGTATATCTCGCTTTTAAGGCGAAAGGCCTTTTTTTTTTTTTTTTTTTGGACGTACAATATTTAGTTATTTTCTACTTTGTTTTATTAAAATATAATAAAGGATAATAAGAATAAGAATAAAAAAGCTATGACCCCCGTCTTACTTTGAACTTGACGATTTTGGCTCATTACTGTGGTAAACCTACAAACTAGTTCATAATAGTAAAGTGGAAGGAAAAACTCAGCATCCATTTCTTTTTTATGCCTAAATAAATTCTATAGCAAATTATTGCCTTCAGAAATCATCTAATTATTTAAATACCGTTTAGTGTGGAAAACTAACACTGCACCTCACCTTAAACACAGAGGCCCTGTCTGATTAAAGTGCAGAAAGTTAAATAAATGTTCTGACAGCAGGTCATATCTATCTAAAGCTATTTCTGACATTGACTGGATACACACAGCTCTTCAATGAACACCCGTCTTTCTCTTGCTGTCGATGTTTTCATCTGGGAGATGTTCCTAAAGTGCTGTGCTACTGCTACCATGTTTACCCTCTTCTTTGATGGGAGGTGTTTAGAATTTGGCTGCCAACACATTTCACTGCAGCTCCAGTTAATCCGATATTGACCCAACCAACAGAAAAACTTGTTTTCCTTCTCCTTAATATTTGCTTTGAAGCTCTATAAAACTTCATGAGAAGTGTTTCAGTTGCTTTCCATGTGCCTCTCTCCTCCATGTACAGCTGTCCAGGGGATTTCTAAGCAAAACCTGCCAAGCAGGTCACATGACACCATGTAACGAGGAGCTGCAGCAGCCAATACAGTATCTCTCTTACTTTGAACTTCATGGTAAAGAGTGAAAAACATGTAAATTTTGAGAGAAAACTCACATTTATGACATTCACAAAATGACAATCTGGTTTCTGAAATATATTAATAGGGTTTAACACAGGTATTTTTAAATTTTTATAAAATCGTATCCTTATCTGCAAACGGGTTTTATAAACTGTTGTGTTTCTGTATTGAAAAGCTTTGTAAACCCAAATGAATGGTTGAAATGTTCATTTATTTCAGATGGATAAAAACAAGAAAGAGAAGAGAGACAAAGAACGGGAGAATGAGAAGGAAAAAAAGGCCATCACTAAAGAGAAGGTGCTGAAGAAGAGGCAGTCCCTGCCCAGTATGAGACACAGACCGGATCCAAGGTACAAACATTTATTTTTGTTCTTTAATTTTTATTCATTTACCCAAAATAAGCTTAAAATGGACGGAATTAAGTAGTTAACAGTCCTCTCTTGGCTGCAGTTATCCCTAGTGCTCCTTTTCCTACTACGCTTTTTTGATTTTGATTTCAGAGAAAAAGCCACATGGAGGATTAATGCTGCAGACATTGTGTCCATGCACCTCATTTCCAAGCGGAACGTGCTTGAGTCAAGCATAAACCAGCCTTTACTCCGGCCAAACTTAAACTTGAAAAATGTGCTGAGAGGAGGCTGTGCCCAGCGGACTAGGAAACGTGTGGGGGCGGGGTCTGGGCTACTAGTAAAAGCTAAATAAATGCTAAGAAAACTGATTACTAAGCTAATAAATGGTTCACCTGAAAACAACAAAAAAAAACCAGAAGGTCTGCAAAACTCACTATTCAAACTCCTACTTGCTATGGAGGCGTACGAGACTGAGCTGCTTTCACCCCCCATGGCGGCAGAGCTACTGCCACGTCGGTTTCTCCAAATTACGTCACAAAAACTTTTGAACCAGTTGCAACAACTGATTTAAAATTCAATGCAAGACGACCCTTGAACCTTAGGAGGCCCCACATTGATGGTGTTTAGACACAACAAGCAAATGCAGTAATTTGTCAAAATAATGATCAGGGTATCTAGACAGGACTATAAGACAACAATGTTAACAGTTTATTAGCAAAAAGAGTTGATTTGGGGGTGAGTTGCCCTTTAAAACGAAAGTTACGTATGTAACTACGGTTCTATGAATCCCGGATGACCGCCAGAGGCGGTGCTGAAAGCACTGAATGTTCCCTTCGGGCATGCGCAGTTCGAGTAATTATACCAACAGAGTCACACCTGTGACGCCGGATGACCACTCGGAGGCTATATAGCCTGCTGTCATCCTTGGCTCTGTTCCTACAGAATCTTCTCGCAGAAGCAAGGATTCTGAGTGACAGAGAAGCTCTGGCGGTCATCCGGGATTCATAGAACCGTAGTTACATACGTAACTTTCGTTCTATTTCATCCCTCCTGACCGCCAGAGGCGGTGCTGAAAGCACTGAATGACTAATGCCAACTATGTCACAAGGAATCCTGAGCACATACCTCACTGAGAGGGCCCAGCAGAACCTTGTAAAAGGACCTGACCCAGTGGATGAGGGACAGTCACATTGACGTTGTAGAACCTCGTGAAGGTGGTCGGGGAAGCCCATGATGCAGCAGCACATATTGCTTCCAGAGGGACCCCTCTCAAAGCCGCCCAGGAAGCAGAGACGCTCCTGGTGGAATGTGCCCTCACCCTGACTGGCAGGGAGCGGCGACCTACAGCGTAGGCGTGGCAGATGGCGCTCACTATCCAATGGGACAGACGCTGCTTGGAAAGAGGGTAGCCTAACCTCGGACCCCCATAACACAGGAAAAGCTGGTCTGAGCGTCTTAGACTTGCGGTGGCCGAAATATATGCCTCCAATGCCCTTACTGGGCACAATAACTCAGACCCCTCGGTTGCACCAGACTGGGGCTGAAACCGAGCCAACTGCAATGGCTCGTTACGGTGAAAAGGAGACAACACCTTAGGCACAAATGCAGTGTTAGGCCACAGGGTAACACCGGAGTCATCTGGAGCCCACCTGATACATGTAGGGCTGACAGAGAGAGCATGTAACTCACTGACTCTCTTAGCTGACACGATAGCCAACAGAAAGGCGGTCTTGCAAGAAAGCCACTTGAGGTCCGCTTGTGCCAAAGGCTCGAATGGAGGATGGCACAGGGCCGCAAGAACCAATGGTAGGTCCCAATCGGGCACTCGTGGAGCCGGCAGCGGGCGTAACCTACGAGCACCGCGCAGAAAAAGAGAGACCAGATCATGGTGCCCCACTGTACGGTCGTCAACAGGTAGGTGATGACATGAAATTGCCGCAACATACACCTTAAGGGTCGAAGGAGAGCGGCCCTTATCAAGGAGAGACTGGAGGAACTCCAGAATAGTGGGCACCGAGCAGGTAACCGGATTCTCATTGTGGGCAGAGCACCACTGAGAAAAAAGACGCCATCTGTTGTCATACTGCAGCCTAGTGGAGGGCGCCCTAGCACTCAAAATGGTGTGTCTGACAGGTTCTGAACACCCAGTCAGCCTCCCAGGGGCCAGGCCCACAGCTGGAGACGTTGAGGGTTGGGGTGCCATATCTGTCCCCCCAACTGAGACAGCAGGTCCCTCCTTGTTGGAAGACGCCATGGAGTACTGAGACACAGACTCCGAAGCAGCGGGAACCACGGGCGTGCTGGCCAGAACGGAGCTACCAGCAACACCCTGTGGCCTTCCTCGAGAACCCTCCGTAGAGTAGGCCAAATCAGCGAGAGGGGTGGAAAGGCATACAGGAGAACCTGTGGCCATGGATGAGCCAGCGCATCCTGGCCCAGTGCGCCCCCGACCCCTGTCAGGGAATACCATAGGGGGCACTGGGTTGACTCCTCTGTGGCAAACAGATCTACCTCTGCCTGGCCAAAGAGGTTCCAGATCTTGCGCACTACGTCGCGGTGAAGAGACCACTCTCCCGGAGCAGGTGCCTGGCGGGATAGAGAGTCTGCAACCTGGTTCTGCCGCCCTGGTAGATATGCTGCGCGCAGGGTGGACAGACGGGGAAACGCCCATTCCAGGAGATCCCTGGACACCTCCAGGAGACGTGCCGACCTGGTGCCTCCCTGGTGGTTGATATGGTAAACAACAGAGGTGTTGTCCGTTCGAACCAACACATGCCTTCCTTCTAGGTGGGGCAGAAGGCACCTGAGGGCCATGTGCACAGCCCGCAGCTCCAGCACGTTTATGTGCTCGGTGCGCTCCCTTGGACCCCAGAGACCCCGAACCGCTCTGTGTTGCCACACGGCGCCCCAGCCCTTGGGGCTGGCATCCGTGGTGACCACTTCCCTTCGAGACACCACTAACCCCATTGGAACGCCACAGGACAAAAGGGTCCTGTCCTGCCAATGAGCTAGGGCACGGAGGCACATCCTCGTCACCATGAGCCTGTGACGTCTGTGCAGCCTGGCATCTAGGTGAAAGCGGTTGAGCCACCGCTGCAAAGGACGCAGAAGGAGCAAACCCAAGGGCACGACACGAGTGACCGATGTCAGTTTGCCCAGCATTCGCAGGAAAATGCTGTAAGGAAACTGCCTGCCCAGCCTGAATCGACCGACAAACTGGAGTATGTCGTCCACCCTGTGAACAGACGGACGGGCCTTCATGGTAGTGGAGTCCAGATGCATCCCAAGAAAGGTGGTTGTCTGAGATGGAACCAGACAACTCTTTGCAAGGTTGACTTTGAGGCCCAACCGTGACACCTGGAGAAGAAGCCGGGACGTATCCCGAGAGGCAGCTACCTGAGTGGGAGCACAGAGAAGCCAGTCGTCCAGGTATGGCAGAATCCTGACTCCGGAGGCCTGCAGAGGAGAGAGGGCCGCTTTCACGCAACGAGTAAACACCCTCGGGGAAAGGGAGAGCCCGAATGGGAGCACCCGGAATTGCCAATGGCGACCCTGATAAGCAAACCTGAGAAAGCGGCGATGTTCTGCCGCAATAGGTACATGAAAGTAGGCATCTGTCAGATCTACTGACGTAAACCAATCCCCTGCCACGACAGTCTGAAGGACCTCTGCTGTGGTGAGCATGTGGAATGGAAGGACTTTCAGGTACTGATTGAGTCCCCTTAGATCTAGAATGGGGCGAAAACCGCCGGTCTTTTTTGCCACGAGGAAGTACGTGGAATAGTAGCCTCTGGGTTGCCGCAGAGGATCCACAGCCTCGATTGCTCCCTTGGTTAGGAGGGCGGAAAGCTCCTGGTCTAGTGCCAAGGATTTCACCGGGTCGGTGATAATGGTCATCTTGACCCGGCGTGAGAGAGGGGGCCGCCGTCGGAACTGGAGTCTGTAGCCATGGGTTAGGGTGGCAACCACCCATGGATCCACAGAGTGAGCAGCCCAGAAACGTAGCTGCTGATGGGAAAAATGTCCGACGGCTGGCCCGGAGGCGTCATCTTCTATCCCCTCGGCCTCTGGGAGCCCTGGGGGGAGGACGTCCAGGATCTGAGGCCCGGGTCGGTCTAGCTGGGCGGCCGACTGGCCTACGAAAGTTCCTGCTGGGTCTCTGCCGAACATCACGGGGATAGGAACCACCAGATCCATCATTAATCTGAGGCCGTGGCCGAACGCTGGGGGTAGTAGCAGGGCGCCCTGAACGCTGAGGAAAGGGGGGTACGCTCCTGCGAAGGCCAGAAAGCTGCTGGCTGGTCTGACGCGCCTGAATAGTCCGCTCCAGTGCCTCCAGGGCAGCTGACCCAAACAACTCCCCTGGCACGACCGGGACACCCCTGAGGGTCCTACGGCAAGCCTCCGTGAGAGGAGACTGTGCAAGCCAGACCTGTCTACGAGCTTGGACAAGGAATGACATGACACGGCCGAGCTCTCTGGTCATCAGCGCAAAGGCCTGCAACGCTGCATCACTAAAGCCAACCGCTGCGGCTGCACCACCAGCGTCCTGAACGGATGTAGAGAGGGCGAACATGAGGTGCGCCAGGGAGTTGCCAAGACGTCCCGCACGCGCTCCTGCATTGTATGCCTTACACAGGAGGTCATCTGTAACCCGGCATTGAGTCCGTGGGCACCTGACCTCAGGACGCAGGGCCTCATCTGGTGACACAATCAGTGAAGCAACAGCTGGTTCAACTGCTGGCATACGGTCCAGGCCGGCTTTCACCGACTCGTGCATGGCAGCCAACACCCGACCGTCTGAGGAGAGCCGTGATAACGCTCTCGGGTCCCGCCAACAAGCGTGCAACTCCTTAAGGTACTCCTCTGATGGAGGTACAGAAAATGGAGTAGGGGCCCGTCCGCGCCTGAAAAAGGCACTCCCGGAGTCGGACACCTCTCCTTGCGGGAGTTCTAGCTGCAGCTGCTTCAGGGCCATGGACATGACATCCCGCATGGAACTGTCACTGGCCTCCCCAACTGCACTCCGGGATGAAAACGACCCATTGTCAGAGGCTTGAGAGGACCCTGCCTCCTCCTCATCTCTGAAATGAGAAGCAGAGGCAGCCAGAGATATGACGTCCTCCTCCGCAACTAGTTCAGGCATGGGTGGGGAGGAGAGCCCAGCCACTGGAAGAGAGGTATCAGACCGATGTGTCTGCAGCAAGGACTTCATCTCTGCCAACTCCGCTGACAACTGTTCCACCCTTGTGGCCAGGCCCTGGTCAAGTTTGGCCCGTCTCCTCCGAGGAGGGGGTGCTGAGACCGCGGTCCCACCACGGCGCTTAGAACGCCTGGGGGGATCCACCTGTCCAGAGGGCGGAAGGTCAGAACCCTCCTGGGGGCACAACTGTGCCAACCGGTCCACCCTCACTGCATGTGGCATAAAACTGCAATTCATGCAGGGGTTCTCGGACAACGCCTCCACAAGGTGCTCATGTCCAAGGCAGGTAGGGCACAGGTCGTGGCCATCCTCTGCCTGGAGGGCAGCCCCACAATCCCTGCAGCTGTGGAAGCCATCCATGTCTAAGGTCGACAAGGCTCAACCCAATTAAATGAAAATGCGCTAAAATCGGGAGAGGGGGCGCAAACGCAGCCGTCACCAATTATGGCAGAGCCAAGAAATAGGCTGCAAACACAAGGAGGCTGATATTGGGAGAGGGGGCGAACACGCTACCGTCACCAGGTATAAAACCAATAAATCAAAGGCGCTAACGACGTTAGCCCTATTTCACACTCCAGTAAATGAAGTTGGTCACACTGGGAGAGGGGGCGAACACGCTGCCGTCACCAGGTATAAACTGGTAAACCAAAAGGAGCTAACAACGTTAGCCGTACTTCACACTTGAGTAAATCAACTTAGTTACACTGGGAGAGGGGGCGAACACGCTGCCGTCACCAGGTATAAACTGGTAAACCGAAATGGGCTAACAACATTAGCCGTACACAACTTCGGTAAATGAGGTTGGTCGCACTGGGAGAGGGGGCGAACACGCTGCCGTCACCAGGTATAAACTGGTAAACCAAAGAGCTTACAACGTTAGCCGTACTTCACACTTGAGTAAATCAACTTATTAGTCACACTGGGAGAGGGGGCGAACACGCTGCCGTCACCAGGTATAAATTGATAACCCAAAGAACTAACAACGTTAGTCGTTTTTAGACCTCGGTAAATTAACTTATTAGTCACACTGGGAGAGGGAGCGAACACGCTACCGTCACCAGGTATAAACTGGTAAACCGAAATGGGCTAACAACATTAGCCGTACACAATCAACAGCCCCAGCTGTAGGTAACAGGGTAACGAAAAGCCGTGAGCCGGGAGAGGGGGCGCGAACGCTACCGTCACCAACAAACAGCTTACTTACCTTCCGAAAAACTTCCACAATCAACCCGTTGCAGCCCTGGGAGGGCGGAGGAAAAACCGCAACTCCGCGCGATGGGGCGTCACACAACGGGGAAGTTAGCGAACCGCTTGCGAGAAGAAAAAAGGAACAGAGCCAAGGATGACAGCAGGCTATATAGCCTCCGAGTGGTCATCCGGCGTCACAGGTGTGACTCTGTTGGTATAATTACTCGAACTGCGCATGCCCGAAGGGAACATTCAGTGCTTTCAGCACCGCCTCTGGCGGTCAGGAGGGATGAAATAGAACTGCTTTTTGTTCTGTTTTACTTTTACCCAGATCCCAGCGAGAGCCCATAAAAAAAACACCAAGCTCTCTGAGCTAGCACAAAAATCCACTCTTTTTAAACCTGGAAATAAATGTTCCTTGAAATTGTATTAAAGAGTAGGTCAACCATGATGCCCTTTAGCTCGGTACTGGTCACTGTGCAAGTTTTTGTGTCTCCCCTGCTTTGACTCTATATTAACATGCTTGAATAACTGATGAGCCCCACAGATTGGGGAAGCGTTTAGAAAGTCCTCTATAATCCCCAGACGGCAACATCTATGATGGATGGATGGATGGAATAATAGCTGAAAAATATCTAGTTTATTTTATACAACAGAGACAGTGGCAGGAAAAAAACTCTTTAAGAATCAGACTGGAACCTTGCCAGTGGCTGTTTATTCTTTTAAATCGCTGCAGTTTGTGCAATTCAGAATCATTTGTACCTAAACAAGCGATTCTTGTGTTCTCATGAGGTATATTGCAAAAAATCTCCTCGATGTTTCTCAGTTTTTCCTCCCTGTCTCTTCATCTCTTCTAGTCCAAGTCCTCTGTCGAGACAGCGACCGGCATCCCCGGCCACACCCCGGGCCAGAAATGCTTCTCCTAGCCCTGCCGGCTCCCCAAAGCCCCCATCGACACGTGGGAGCTCGGCTACCCCTAAAGCCCGACCAAAGAGAGCCAGCACCCCGGCCAGAATAGACCACCGGACCTCTTCCCCCGCCCCGCTCGAGAGAATAAAGGAGCCTCGCAGGTCCTCCACTCCAGAGAGACGAAAGAGTGAGTAACTAAAGCATGGGGAACACCGTTTACCATGAATAACGCTTTATAAATCATTGCTTTTTTTTCTCATCTTAAAAGCCTAAGATAGTCCTGCATCATGCACCTGTTCGCCTCTAACTCGACTTTATAAGAAGGGCGAATGGAAGGATTTATTTGCTGGGAGTAATATGGTCTCTAGAGGACATGGAGACGGATTGGATTTGTTTATGGTTCAGAGTTAAATGTACTATTGTACTACTGTACTGGTGCATCTGCACATTTATTACAGAATTTCAACATGTCCATCTGTCTCTAGCCACAGTCAATGCTTGTAAACCTCCACCAAACTTAAACACTTAAAGCTGCAGTAGAGAGTTCTGAGAAAACCCTGGACTTGGCCCAAAAATTTGAACAAGCACATCTTACAGGTCCCTCCCTCTACAGCTCCTCCCCCACAGCCTAGCCTGCCATGCCGCTCTGAGGTTTACCCTCGTTTGATTCCGGGCTCGGTCTAATTACTTCTTATTAGCTTACTTTTTGCCTTCGGTCTTCTTCTTTTTACCTTTTATTCTGAGCAGGTGCCACTCGAGAAATTGTCAGTTTTCCTGTAAAACAGGTTGTTTTTTTTCCATCATCTCTCTGCACAGCTGCAGCTTTAATGGCGGTACGCAGCCTGCTGGGGAGGGGTGTCAGCAGCGTGTGCATGAAAGTGATCGACATTGCTAAGACGTTCCTCCTGACTCTTGATTGGTTGTTTCTGACCGGGAGCGGTGTATTTCTACAAATGACAGGAGACCCACTGGAAGGAGAGCAATGGAGCTTGATTTTATTATTTATTAATTTTTTCACAGATTATCTGTCTCATATTTTACTGTCAGGAAATAACGACAGTTTTAACTAATATGTACAAAACTTACCTAATGCAGCTTTAAAATAAGTCACCGTGTATGCACACAGTGACTTGAAACTGAGTTTCACTTTTTAAATTGAATCACTTAAATAAATTCACCTTTTTATATGACGTTCTAAACTATTGCGAGGAAGAGGTGATCTAATTTAAGGCTTTTTTTTTTTTTTTTTTAACTTTAGCTCTTTGTGAATACTAACTACTGTTATCAGCTGATGGACATGTTGCACGAGACCTGTGTTGTCTCAGAAGTCAGCGTTTGGATCTGGCAATGACCTCACACCAAGCATTCTGGGTCCCACAGGGTTTCCTACACAGTCTGAAAAAGTCAGGGAGTTTTATTTAGTGTATCCAGAATTGATTTTCAGATGTCTATCTAAAAATGTTTATCCTTCTAGCTAATCCATTCTTTTGCCCATTTTTCCTTCTACTCAACCACCCATCTCTCTGCCTTTTTTCCCCCACCACCTTTGCTTGATTTCATTTATTTTTCTTCATTGTCTCAAGCTGTCAAGCTCTTTTCTTGTGGCTCGATCTCTGCCTGCATCTGAACAGAACAATGAAATAAATGTAAAATGGAGACTAAAGTAACTAAAAAGCATGTATAATATATTTATATTTTAGGAAGCAGTAAGGACTACTAACAATCTCGCATATCTGAGCCGCGCAAAGTACAAACAGACTGTGCTAATTAACTTGGTTCCTTGGCTGTCCATTTTTTTTTTCTGTTTTTGCTGGCAGTAGAATATTTGACGGAAAAACGGCTAAAACACCCCGCAAATATTAAAACCCAAACACACAATTAAAAATGATGGTTCTTGTTTTAAAATCCTAATATTTTTTTCTGTTTTTAGGTTCTCCTGTCCCTCCTGCCATCACATTTTCCTCTGCTGCTCCCACGCCTCAAACGCCAAGCATGCCAGTGGGCTCCAGCGACGCTCCTTCCCAACCCGAGCCGGTGACTTCGGCAGCGTCTGTTCGCGCCGTGTCGCCTTCACCCTCTCCGTCAGCCAAGCCCATGGCAGGCACCAACGACCCGGAGGAAGCTGCTCGCATCCTGGCAGAAAAACGTCGGCAGGCCCGAGAGCAGCGAGAGAGGGAGGAGCAAGAGCGCCGTGAACAGGAGGAGAAGGAGAGGTCAGTCGGCTCGTGGGAGAGTAGCTCCGCGAATGGAAAGCTCTTTGCTCGATTTCAAAAGAAAAGTACATTTCTGTCGGGAATGGTAATTGCAAAGCCTTTAAATGCCTTTTTAAATGGATTTGATGCATCTTTTAGGTGGACAATTCACAATGGACATGAGGAAAGCGGTTGCATTTAGTTCCCCTTTACTCTTACAGTCATGGACTGAAGTAAATACCACACTGGGTCACAGAAATGACTTGAAACTGACAATAGTAATAATGGATGAAAATGTATTGAAAATTAACCAATGAAAATCAGCTATTTGCTTTTGAATTGTGGTTCAACAGAATCATTTCAGAAAGTAAACTAATGAAACAGGCCTGGACAAAAATTACGGAACCTGGAACTTAATGTTTTGTTGTGCGAGCTTTTGAGGCAATTACTGCAGTCGAATAATTTCTGTAACCGTAAATGAGACCTCTGCACCCGTCAACAGGTATTTGGGCCCGCTCCTCGTCAGCAAACTGCTCCAGGTGTCTCAGGTTTGGAGGGTGCTTTCTCCAGACGGCTTGTTTCAGCTCCTTCTAAAGATATTCAACAGGATTTAGATCAGGGCTCATAGGACGCCGCTTCAGTATTGTCGTCTAGCCGTTCTTGAGTGGTTCTAGTTGTGTGTTTTGGGTCATTATCCTGTTGGAAGACCCATGACCTCCAACTAAAATCAAGTCATTTCTCTCTCTCTCTTTTGATAGTCTTGTGATTTCATTGAGCCCTGCACAGATTTGAGACACCCAGTGCCAGATGCAGCAAAGCACTCCCAGAACATAACCGAGCCTCCCCCATGTTTCACAGTAGGAACAGTGTTTTATTTTCTAGGTGTGCTTTATTTCTGTGTCTGAACATGGAGCTGACGTGCCTTGCCAAAGAGCTCCAGTTTTGTCTCATCTGTCCAAAGCAAATTCTCCCAGAAGCTTCGTGGCTTTACGATTTCCATTGTGGTAAATTCTAAATTCCTGTCTTGCTTTTTGATGATTTGCTTTCAGCAGTGGTGTCTCCCATGAAGTCCACTTGGGCTCAAACGGTGACGGATGGTGCGATCTGGCACTGCTAGAGTTCACCTCTAATTTAGTAATAGTAATATCATCTTTATTGTCATTGAAACATACATTACAACAAAATTTGTTCTCTGCTTTTAACCCATCACCCTTGGGGAGCAGTGGGCTGCCATGTGTGGCGCCCGGGGAGCAATAACTGACGTAATTTTTCCCATGTCGGTATTTTAGTTATTTAAAAAAAAACCTGAAAGACAAGGTTGTTTTTAATAGGTAACAGTAGGCTATGCTCCTGTGCCTTTAAGACGCTGCGTCTGTAGTCACATGTCTCCACCCATCCAGTCAGAAATAAGAAGCGAAATAGACGGGAAGGCTGAGAAAATCACGGAAATTTCAAATGCTGAAGCGGCGGCGGTAGAACCGGTCGAGGAGCAGCTGTTAAATACATCGCAGCCACATCGGATCTCTGGTTCAGTCGCACTATAAACCGGGTTCACCGTGTGGCTGCATCGCGCGTCAGTGTTATCGTCCATTTATCGTTATCAAGGTGAACTGCAATATATCGCGATATTGATTTTAGATAAACCTTTAAACAGACACAATGACTGGTTACAAGGTTGAGGACATCTGCTAATGAGAGGACACGCCTCAGTTTAACATGTCCACGTGGTCAAATTATTTTCAACCTTTTCTACGGGGGCCATTATTTTTATCCAGGCCTCTTTCATCAGTTTGTTTTTTTAAGATTATTCTGTTGAGCCATGATTCAAAAGCAATGTCTGATTTCCATTGGTTAATTTTCAGGAAACTTTCACTTATTACTTTTTTCAGTTTCAAGTCATTTCAGTGACCATTGTGGGATTTTCTTTGATTGTGGGATTTTCTTTGATTAACAGAAGGGAGCCAACAATTTTGTCCACGTCAGGACGGTATATCGAAATGTAAAATCCACTGCAACCAATTTATTGCCTAAGACCTCATTTCAACGGGACCTCATTTCTTTAGACTCCTCCTGTGGATTTATTTAATCTCAGTAGAAATGTACCTGTTCTGTTAAAGCCTGTTAGCTGTGACGACACTTGGAGAAAACCTGTTAGATGCTGTGAAAAAAGTACAATATGATGATTTGAGTCAAAACATGTTTACGTTCAAATGGCCCAGTCAAAGTTCAGACCAAAGACAATAATTACTAATTCAGTCAAAATTCCAGTTTTTTTTGTATCTCAGAAACTGATGTGTTGCTTCAGTGTGAATCAGTTGTGATCAAACACAGGTAAAAAAAAAAAAATTGCAAAAGTCTTATGATTATTAACTCTTGTGCTCATACGGTGTAGGATCCTGAGAGAGGAGCGAACAGCAAGAGAGGCAGAGGAGAGACAACGCAGGGAAGAGGAGGCCCGAGCCATGGCTGAGGAGCAGCGGAGGAGGGACGAAGAACAGCGGCTGCAGGAAGAGAAGGAGGCTCAGGAGAAGGCCAAAGCTGAGCAGGAGGAGAACCTACGCCTACAGAAACAGGTTTGTTTAGGCGGAAAGAGTCAGAACAGCAGTGCTGATGTTTGTGTGGATGGATTAAACTGGAGGAGAATTGAGTTTAAGTAGAAACTGAGTGAAATCAGCCAGGAAATATGCTTGTTTATTTTGTAGACATGCGTCAAGACTCAACCGTGAGCCCTGATGCTTTACTGCCCCCTTGTGGCCATTCAAACAGGCTTTTGTGGTTAAACATGAGCCAGTATTTAAACACAGGGCCTATTGTTTTGATGCCTTTTTTTTCTTCTTCTTTCATTTGGATTGTCCACATGAGGATGTAAAAAGTCCAGAAAGGATCTGTTTTTTTTTCTTTTTCTTGCCGGAAAATGTCCTGTTTGTGGTTGTAAACAGTAACAGCATGGAGCAACCACACCCTCGTCACGTAAAGAAAGAAATGTATTTTTGGCTGCCGTGTTTTTTTTTCTCCCCCCCCCCCCCCCCTTTCATCTGCCTTCGCTGAAGTTGTGGTCGGATTCTCATGTGTTTGCGTTTCAGAAAGAGGAGGCTGAGGCGAGAGCCCGGGAGGAGGCGGAGAAGCAGCGGCTGGAGAGGGAGAAACACTTCCAGAAGGAGGAGCAGGAGAGACTGGAGAGGAAAAAGGTAGGGCTGTAAATCCGTTCTTCCATCACTCTTCTCTTTACTAAATTGATACGCGAGTTCAAACTAGACAGGCAACATTGTGAGTGTAAAGGGAAGAATGATGCATCATTGATTTCAACGAAAGCAACGTGCTCCCAACAACATTAGACTAGGAGAATTAAAATTAGTTGATACAAAATCTCCTTCGCTCCCCCATGAGTGGTGCAGTTATATTCCGAGCTCCATTTGCTCTGAGGTCTGGCCTCTGACACAACGAAAATCAGGCTTGAAAGCCGAGTCCCTGAAACCAATATGAATGATGTTTTTGGCTTGTCCTGGAAGGGCTGTCTGCATGCCACGATTTAATAGGCCTTAGAGTGCCTGTGTGTTTTACTGTGGGAGTGTCTATAGGCAAGTTCTAATATTGGCAAGCTAGCGGCCCCAGTCTTATCTGAGAGGGTTTGTGGAGATGTTTGCACAGTTATGATGCTGGAATGAGCTCATGTTCAGGGTTAGCAGCCCGAGATCAGCCGTAAGAGCACGGGGGCCAATGGTACCTGCAGGGCAGCACTTGGAGAGAACAACCACAAAGTAAAAAAAAAAAAAAAGAAAAAAAGGTTAAGAGATAAAACAACTGGACTTCTATTCTGAAGCTGAAGACGTTTTGCTTCCCATCCAGGAAGCTTTCTCAATTCAAAATGTCTGGAGTAGTGTGGAGTTCCAGGCTTTATAGACAGACATTTTGAAACTACATGCGAGTCTAAGCTCTAAAAAGGTCTCACCAGCAGGTCTATAAAGTTGGGAACTCCACACTACTCCAGACATTTTGAATTGAAAAGGCTTCCTGGATGGGAAGCCAATCGTCTTCAGCTTCAGAATAAAAGTCCAGTTGTTTTATTTTTTTAACCATTTTTTTTTTTTTGGGTTGATCATGACCTGGATGACTGTGAATCTTCACCAACACACAACCACAAAGTTGTACTGAGCTTTTATTTATTTACTGCTTTCAGTTCAGAAAAGTTTACAGGAAAATATGTACGCGTGGTACATGATTATGAATTGAGGGAAGATGATGTGTTGTTTTCAAAACTTCTTACAAATGATCTAAGTAATTTGAAGAAAAAAAAAATCATGGCTTGCATTTGTATTCAACCCCATTTCCCGAATAAATTGACAGGACCGTTTCTGTTTGACGTGACCGCGTTGTCCAACATTGTTGTTTCTGATGGGCTTTGTACGCTTGCAGCGTCTTCCTCTCCTCGCGTGAACGGCTCGGGGCTGGTTTGGCCAGCGCAGACGCAGGAATGAGCTCAGAGGAACATCACGTCCTCCACCACAAAGATTTGGTCCTTAGACACTCTGTTTAGACCAACTCCATAAAGCACATAGGTGGTTGGAGGCCAACACAACAGCCTCAGCAGCTTATTGGGCGAGCAGACATCTACAGCGTGGAAGCACGGTTTGCTGCTAAACTAAATGAGTGCGTAAGCTGTGTGAGAAATAATCTGGGATCTTAAAAATGCCTCTGTTTTATGAGCGGCAGCTGCAGTTATGATCTAACTGTGTCAGATGAAGGTCAGATCTTGTATCTAACCTTAGCGCATGTTAATGAGACAGGCAGAGGGGTCTAATTTTTACGGAACCACAGCCACGCTATCTTCTTACTTCCCTGCTGTACACTGTTCAACCATGGTGTGATTTTTTATTATTTTATTTTTTTTCCCTGCTAAATCCATAAGACACATGTCATCATTATTGTTATAGACGCACAATTTTCTTCTAAGCGTTAACAAAAATAAAAAAAAGTATGTTTTGTAAAGAGGGAAATTAAAGAACATTGAAATCCAAAGCTTAATTTGTTAATTAAACAATCGGATGTTCTGATTGGCCAAGTTCAGAAAATCTTTCAATTTCCAAGCAAGTACAAGAAACTAGAAATGATTAGACTTGTCAGATGTAGGCCTGAATGGCCTTCTCAGAGCGTTACCTTGAGAAAATGCAATTCCATTTTATTAACATAGAGTCAATTCATGAAACACGTCATCTCAAGGCATTTTCCAAAGTCAAATTCAATCAAATCATACAGATTGGTCAAAACGTTTCTTCTCTAAGAAAATTCAGCAGATTGTATCAAGTCTTAACAAGCAGCATTTCCTCCTCCTGAAAGAGCGTAGAGCCACAGTGGACAGTTGTTTACATTGTTGATGGCTTTGCAGCAATCCCTCATACTGAGCAAGCATGAAACAACAGTGGAGAGGAAAACTCCCCTTTTAACGGGAAGGAAAACCTCCAGCAGAACCAGGATCAGTGTGAACTGTCATTTGCCTCGACCGACTGGGGGTTACAGAAGACAGAGCAGAGACACAACAAGACGGACAAAAAAGCACAGAAGCACACATTGATCCTGGAATCTGTTCTATATTACATGGTAATAACAGGTGATCTGTGGGAAATGGTGAAGCGCTGCGGCAGTCTATGCTTCATACAGTCGGTGAAATATACCTACAAATCAACTACAAATCCTATTAAAATGACTTTAAATACATTTTGAAATCTAGCGTTGGGGTTGATAACTGAGCCATGCCTACGCCAGAATAATCATAGAACTGAATTACTTGATATCCCGACTTTATATGGAACAGATTTTTATACCTCGGGTTACGGCTGTTAAATCAAATATTCAGAAAAAAAAACTGATTAAAATAGTCTCTATTTCCCCTGAGTTTCTTCCTTTCTTTCCTTGTCAGCGTCTGGAGGAGATCATGAAGAGGACACGCAAGACTGATGGGGGGGAAAAGGTACCAGTGATCTCCACTTTTTACTAAAACAAGAAGCGACAGCGCTGCTAACTGACTGAAATCATCCTCGACTTTTACAGAAAGAGACTAAATCCAGTTCAGTCGCTTCGGCCAATGACGGGCAAGCGGAGAGCAGCAAAGGTAAGCAGAACGTCAAACCGGATTTGTTTGACATTTAAAGAAAGTCTCTAATGAATAAAATGAAGACATTGTCCACTACCAGCCTTTAATCTACAGATGCTATTAAGAATGATCTAATTAATGAATCATTAAGACATTTAAGACTTTAAATGGGAGAGAAGGCTTTGTCAACAGAGGTCTTTTAGAGTCCACAGGAAGACATTTAGAGCCTCAGTTAGTAAACTCAAAGAAACTTTGTAAATTTTAATTTGCTCTGACTCATCCGGTTGCAAACGAGCCGCCATGAACCGGATTTCAACTCGTACCCGAGGACAAATGTTCTTGTCCTGCGTGTGCTGCACTAAACAAAAGCACATCGCTGCCGTATCTTCACTGTTGGCTCGCATCTGCGTTGGATTCACCGTGAAGCGTGTTGTATTAAAGGGTCTTTAGATGATATCTCTGCCTCATATCCTGTGCAGCTGCAGTTGGACTTGCTCTACTCTGCGCAATAGGACCCACGTGTGCTCACTGATAGCTGTGTCCCAAGAGCCTGAAGGGTGAGAGAGGAAGAGTGGGCTCATGGCAAAAACTGGCCGCAGTTTAGCGCCGATTGTTCATGCACGAGATGCTACACTTTGGTATTACATCTATCCAGAGTATAATTTTTCGTTAGATCAAAGGATAATTAGCAGCTTCTGTGTGGTCTTGGAGATGTGCTGCTGGATCCAGAGCTTTCTGAGTCAGGAGCCGATGTGGTTGGGGGTCTGAAAAGCCGAGATCAATGTTAATCGGGTTGCCGGTGGCGCTTCGTCTCAGCCGCAACCAAATGCATACGGAAGCTCAGAGAGTGGGGGGTCTGGAAAGATGCCTGAACAGAATTATACCTTACCTCTCCTCCTTGTTACTGCCATTTTTTTTATTTTTGCTAATTGCACATTTTGAAGTAATAATGCATGTAAAAATGGATCTCCAGAAATTAAAATGTTATTGAATTTATTTCAGTAATTTAAGCATTTGAATTCATAGCAGCCTAATAGCCTCTGCTGATATATTTCAAGAGTTTCAGTTCATTTTTAGGAGGATGGCTGATATTTATATTTTTTACAGAAGACCACTAAAGTGATTTTTTTTATTTATTTTTTTTTATACAAAAATGTGACGTCATTGCCTTCACAACCAATGGGAAGGCTGCTAACTTGACAGCTGTTCAACAGACTGCTACAAAAGGCAATTACTGAAAAAGCTGACTGTTCTGGGTGCTCCACCCAAACATATTAGCGGAAAGCTGAGTGCAAGGAAAAAGTGTGGTAGAAAAGGCCCACACTGCGAGGAAGGCAAGGACTGGAGTCTAGAGATTCAAGACCCACCAGACAGACGAACCTGGCTCCGGGCTGCTACGTTCACATTCCTTCTTATGCCCAAATGAACCCGAGGATCCCAGCTTTCTGAGCATGGACTTCCCACGGTCAGGGATGATTTGGGGAGCCCAGGTCATCTGCTGTTGATGGTCCGCTGTGTTTTATCAACACTAAAGTCAGTGCAGCAGCCATCAACCAGATAAATTCAGAGCGCTTTGTGCTCTAATCGCTGTCTTTATGGAGATGATTTGAAAAAAAAAATACCTGCTTTAATGAGCACAATACTGTTGTACTTGATTGGCCGAAAAACTGCGCTGACCTGATGCCAGTAAGATAATCGGCCTCGTTGGAGTCTCACTGCAGTCGATGTCTCCACCTGACAAAGATTAGTGTCCAAGATGCTACCAACCAAAAATATCCCCCTCCCAGGTTTTTGCTTTATTGTGGCAGACCCAGTAATGTAGACAAGATTCCCAAACACATCAGCTGAACCACAGGGTGAGCTTTATCTACCATATATATATATATAAAAATAAGTTTCAGAGATACAGCGTTTTGATTCTGCAAGCCATAGTAATCTTGATTAACAGGAATGCACTTAAAATATAGCTTACTGTTCCCTGTTGGTCAAGCCATGTACCCAGATATTTAAAATGATTGACTGTTTCCATATTCTGACCATATAATTTCAGATTCTGTTCATCTATTCTTTTCTTCTTTGTACATAGTGTATGGCAATATTTACTTGGAGATAGTTTAAAGCCCCAGTTAGATGACCATTGTTAAATTTTTGTTATTGCCTCCTTGATTTTTTAATTTTCTACTGTTATGCGTCAATGAATCTGTATTAGTTTCACGTTTTTAATTGAATTATTCACATTAACTTTAATTTTGAATGTGCTCTAATTTATTTAGATTTACCTTCATGGTACCAATAAATGATATACTATAAAAGGATTTTTTGCCTTTTCACCACAAATTACTATGAAACAATTTTTTGTCACTTGCTTCCCTGTAACTTGGGGAAATTGATCTGCAGTCTCGGCAGGGCATTCAGGAAAAGGAGCAGCAGCACAAAGTCAGGGCTCCAAGATTAGGAGTTTGAAATGAACACAAGGTCTTCAGTGAAGCCTGTCATTTGGAGGAGGAATGTGGTAGCAAATGTGGCTCCGCTGTAACCGCCATTGTTTACTTTGTTCGCTGCAGGATCTGCTGACTATCAGCCGAAACTGGACGGGAGCCTGCATAACAACAAGGCGGAGAACGGTCAGAGTGACGTCAAAGAAAGGTGAAGCTTTAGTCTTGTTTTGCTCGCCTTGATGAAAGACCACCATGAAGAGTGTAAAGCTGAGACACCAGGAAGCAAAGCTGCAGCAAACACACATGCAGGAAGTTTGTCTTTTTAGTGGCAAACATGGAAAGCCACAAAGGATCAGGCTGTCAGTAAACAGTGTCAACGCTCAGAGGATGATCTGATTTCCTGAACTGTTCACTTTTCGTATTTTAACACACTTCTGTGTTTAAAGTTACAAAACTTATTATACGACATAGCGAAATGACTCTTTTTATAGCGCTCTGTGCTTCCCTCTCTGCAGCCTCCCGGTGGTTAATGGCCTCCAGCCCACCAGGCATGAAAATGGCATGTCCTCTAAAGGAGACGCTGCCCACTTCCAAGACTTTGTCCACCTGACAAACCAGGACAACGCCACCAACGGAGCCCGGGACAACTCGGAGACCGGCTCATCCGCTGAGCCCATCCTCCCTTTTGAAACTGAGGAGTCCTTCGTGAAGAAAGCGGGTCCCATGAAGCCTCAGCATGTTGCAGGTACGTGACTTTAAAAACATTTTAGAGTTAAAACCTTATTGGAAAGGATGCTGAAACCAGCAGTGATGTCGTAGGAGACATTAGAGGAAGGACAAAAGGATGGGGGGGGGGGGGGGGATGGATCCCCTGAGTCTGGGGACAAAAATAGATTTCCAGTACATTGCCCTCTCAACCAGGTTAAAACTAATCATTGAAAATACAGCATAACTATACTGTACATTTTACAGCAGTAGATTTTATTGTACCCTTCCCACCCCCTCCCCATAGATTGCTTTTGTGAAATATGTTTGTGTCCTCCCCCGCCCCTCCCCTAGAAATGAAGTTGATTTTCCACCGTTGTCCATCTATATATGCTTCTTGGCAGGTATTCTTATAATCTGTTTATTTCTCCTTTACTGGTGCCACATTTGTAAGAAAAAAGCCTTTGTGGTTTGAGCAGCAGAGTACATGATTGCACCACATCCCTCTCTCCCAATGCCAAATGCCTTTTGGTGGGGGCAGGGTGATGGTTGGCGCGCCAACGAGGCCCGCCATCGGCAGAGACGAGCTCCAAGATGCCGACGCTCGGCCCGACAATGCAGGGTTTAGCCGAGACTAGCTCTAGTTTTTGGTGGCAGAGAGGATAGGTTGGCTCGCCTGCAGTCCTGACCTAAACCCAGTTGAACAGCTGTCGGCTCAGGTTACGTGTGTTCACGCCGGACTCAGCGACACGAGCCCATTGGCTGATTTGCTACAAATGCTGGTTGGGGCAGCGGGGATGCCGTCCCACAGTAGTGTGTGACCAAGCAGGTGACCAGCGTGAGGAGTTGTCGCCAGGCGTTTGTGGTTGTTTATGGCTCTGCCACACACTGCCATGGCCCCCGTTTGTTAAATGAATAAATTGTTAAGCTGTTAAGATATCTTGTCTCTTCTTGACAAAGAGGACTGTGCATATTGTTCACGGGCATAACTAAATTCATTTTTCACACAAATTTGACACCATTGACGGTGAAAACCCGTTTTTTAACTGTTTCATATGTATCGCCAAGAAGCCTTGTTACAGAAAAGAAATATTTGCCCCAACCCAAATGTAGTTATTTTGCGAGGTGTGGTCTGTACTGAGAGGAAATCCAGACTTTCAAATACTAAGAGGACTCGCGCTAATCTTAACGCCGAGATGTCCGTCAGGTAGCACGTCAAATAACGGCGGAAAAAAGCTAAAAGGGACAGAACGGTATCTTTGTTGTACTCTCTTCAGCCAACCTGCCATCTGATCTGTATCAAAACAAATAGTTGCTAAGGTTCCTTTACAGTAAACTCTGGTTTAAATCTTTTTTTAAACCTCTTGCCGTCCTCCCCTGGGTCCACATGCAGCCTTGTCAGTCATAGTTCCCTTTTGATTTAACAGTTTTTATCGGTCTGACTGTAGATAAGGTGGCAAGTTGAGGTAAGAAGTAATTTCCGGCTTTATAAAAATCAGCCAGCACCTACCTCATGTGAATGGCATGTGCTCTTGTCTTTCCAATTTTGAAGAATGGCTAAAATAAATGAGCCTCTGCCATCATATTTATACCTCAAGGATACATAAAGTCCTGTTTTACCAGCTAAAAGTTCCCAGAGGGACTGATCAACTTAGAATAAAGTATAAAAAGTCTTCACTTACATGTTTGTTATAAAGATGCATGGGTGCAGATTTTTTTAAAGAATAATTTTTATAGCATTGACCCACCCAGCAATTAAAAATATTTTTTTTTTCTGTCACATTCTACCATGGTAATAAGAAATCTATTTATTTTTAGGTTGTTTTCTTTGTCCTCATGCCACAGATTGCTTTGAGCAACGTCAACTAGAAAAAGTTTAACACTACACATTTACAGAAGACCCTGTGCTCCTTGCCCGGCGCGGGCTTTAGGAGGCGCTGATAAGGAAACAAAGCGAGCTTTGTCTTCAGATATAACGCCGGCCGGTCCCGGCCGTGAAGCAACTCTGAACCTGAGCTGCACTCAATCAAACTTGCAATTCATCACCCCCAGTGAAAGCGAGAACCCCCTCGAGAAGAGGAAGGTGCGGCACGAAGAGTTCGCTTACACTAAAAAAAGGTGGAGATGGGATATGGAAGCAGCGCCGTAGGAAAAGTTGAGGCGAAGCGGGGGTATCTTTATCCTGTTGACAGTTTTTATTCACCAGCTCGACTGACTTGGGCTTGGACCCAGGGAGGAATTCCTGAGGCGACGAGGAGCCCCTATCCACAAGTGCCTCACTGCAGGGGTTGGAAACACGACTCCGAGGCAATTAAGCACTACGCAATGCTTCACTCGTACCCCTCCCGGCAGCAACGTCAGCAGCGCCCGCCTCGTATCTGCTAGATTTTTAACTCTCACCTGTTACCCCCGAAAACAGGCCAGAAATCACAATTCCCTTGCCAGGAAAGTGGAACAGGGCTTTCTTTGATAACGGCTCAATTCTTACCCCGTAGTCCTGATACCTTGATCTGAGCGTGGCCTCGTTCTCAGCCCTGCATATCTCTTTCTGTTAACTCCGTCGTAAAAGCAGAGACATTTGGCTTCTCGTCTTCACTCGTAAATCTGGATATGTGAGATGCCTGACCTGGCAGTATGAATACACCGCACTGATTTAGTGTCACAATGTAACGCCACATGAGGACGTTTATATTCAGGCCTGAATCCAGCTTTCGTTTCTAATCCTTAAATCGGAGCAGATGAGCCGACTTGACCCCCGCATATCGGATATCAGTAAAAATGTGTTGATTCGCAGGTTAGCTGCTTTTCACTGTAATGTCACAGCGTTTGGAGCCTTGCTGCCTTTTCATTTGATCCTTGTAAACAAGGCAGTAAAGATTTATTGGGAACCCGCCCCCCTTGCGGCGTGTTTAACATCCTTTTGCATTTAGTATTGTCAACGGGTCAGAGGTTTACACATGCTGTCGTTACTCAGTTCGATGATGCCAACTCTCCCCTTTTCGTCTGTTAATGTGACGATGCGGGTGTATCCTAATTAACTTAAATATAAATAAGGTAACTCGTTGTTGTACTGCGATTCAAAAGGTGAGACATTTGTGACGGGCCTCGGCAAAACCAGGAACAAGTCTCCTGTCAGACTTGTGGAAATCAGAAAAAAGATTTAAGAGGACATGGCCATTTGAATGTTGGTATTAGTGAGAAAACGAGCCTCAAAGCTTCTTTAGAGTCACCTGGGCAGCCAGGGGGGCGTTAACTAAAGCTGTTAATTTGAATCACTTTACATACCTCGCAGCAACACCTCCCGCCCCTTCAATACCCGTCAGTAGTGTCGATGTAGACTCACTGCACTACTTTTCTATATAAGGATCATTTCCAGCACTGCATTACAATATTTGTGTCACATCTGTGCATTGAACAGACATATTTCAGCTGTCCAAAAAGATTACACCACCAAATTTAACGGTAACACACACACACACACATAAAGTAAGTAAATAAGTAAAAAACGCATTTACAAAATTGGTAAATGTCAACTGTTTTTTTTTTTTTTTTATTGCTGCATGTTTTTTGTCTGCATGCTGCATCATGACTGCATATTCTTTTTAATTGCTCATTTTGTTTTTTAAAAACTTTAAAATAGTGCTTTTTGCATACCGGCGTAATCCCTGTCACTGAATAGGAGATGTTATGCATTTCTAGCTCAAAGACAGCCGTTTGGGGGTTGGTGATCAATGTGTCTGCTCACAATGCAGGTATCGATAAGTGTGTTCACACCTTTCTGTACACATCGTTTTTCCTCTTTGTACTTTCAAGGTAAGCCTATGGCTGAAACAGGAAAAATCGATATTGTTTTGTGTTGGATTAAAAAACACGCAAACAAAATTAAAGCTGGAATGATGCATAGTAGTTTTTTTAAAAAAAGTTTTTAAACTCACCCCGTGTCCGATGGTTCTCATGTCCTGCCGCTGGTGCACATGATCTCTGGAGAAGGTTTCCGGTTCAGGACTTTGAAGAACTGTGCACAATTCTCCCTTCTTCTCCCGCAGCATTTGCAGTCAAAGTGACGCATCTTCTCCATTTTACTGTCTCGGTCTTCTGCAAATGTGCTGGCGACAGCTTCTGATATCCTACGTTCTCGCTCCTCTGCCGCAAACCCAAAGCTTTCTTCAACTCTGGTTAAAGTCAGCTGGAAGCCAAGAATGCTCTATAAAGTCCGCAGATGAGAATTTTTCCACTTCATCTCCTTCTGATTCAGAATCTGAAGAGAGTCCGCCGTCGGTGCTGGTGAACATTTACTACCAGAAAGGAGCGTTGTAACAGCCGCGGCTTCGTTCTGGGGCGACCCGTTCAGCTCGCCAGCCAAAGAAACTCAGTTTCTTTTTCAAAGTAGCCATGTGCTTTTTTTCCAAGTATGCAACTTATTGGCCCACATGAATAACAAAAGCCTCCGTGGGGCCACGCAAACAAGCTGTAGGTTTCCCTTACCTTTCCCCAACCTTGCAGATACCGGTCGGCTGGACTTTAAGCTGAAAACAGGCCAAGTTTACCATTTAAAACCTCAAACCGTAATTTAAAGAATTGTATTTTTTTGTAACTTCAACTGGCACATTTCGTAATAAAACTAAAATCGTTATTTTCTCAGAAACTGAAGGGTTTTCTGTGTTTGTGCTCTGCCAACTTATTCCTGCTTTCCTCGTAGCACGTCTCATATATTCATTACACAAAGTTGCCTTTTTCAAGCTGTTTCTGCTCATTTTGACGATGTAAGAGTCTGGGGAAGATTTGCAAGGTGTCAACTGCAGCTGAAGTCGGTGGATTCTTTAAGCTACTCGAGACAAAGCGTCTCGCCTGGGGTAAGGACAAAAAGGACTGCACTGTTGACCACGGTTTCAAGCTCAAGCATTTTCATATTTGGACGTCTGTGTCTGGTGGCACCACCGACTCCAGCTGCAGTCCACGCCTTGTGAATCTCCCCCCAAATTCTTCAACGGGCTTTGGCTCAAAATCCTTTCGAGGTTGTGGTTGCCCCTGTTGCTTCTGCACCTTTTTTCTTTCCACTTGAGTTTCCTTTAATGTGTTTTGATACATCCGCCTGAACAGCCAACTCTTAGGTCAGCAGTCCTTCCCACCAGTCTGCAGGCCTTAACAATACAACATTTTTGAAATAAAAATATTTGTATTGATCTTCTGTAATATATTTATTTACCAAGAAACTGATATTGGATAAACTCCTGAAATATATCAGCATTTTTGTTCTAATTGAATTACTAAAATGATCTTTTCCATGATCATTAAATGTTTTGAGTTGTGCCTGTATGTATACATGTATGTATGTATGTATGTATGTATGTATGTATTAAATGTTTCTTCTTCTTATCTTAACCTTTAACACTCTGTGCCCCCCTTTCAGAGGTGCTGTGACGTCTTCCAGTGTTGGAGTGATCCGGTCGCCTTAGATTGTCCTGAACCCTGCCAACGCTCGCACAGCGAGCCCTGTGACCTGTGCCAATCGTAAATCTTCATCTATGCTCTCAAATGTAAACCCGCCTCTCTGAAAATGAAGGTTCCCACAGAAGATGACCCATTTGGGAGAAAAGGCGACACGAGGCGGAACGCGCTGCTGCACAAGGAGCACAGGTGCTTCCGTTTCACCATTTCTAAAGATCTTCATGCCACCGATGCAGGACTCTACGACATTCAGCGCCATCCTTGCTTCCTGCTGACTATAGCACAGATGAATATTGTTTTATTTGTTCTTTAGTTATTTAATGGAAATAAGAATATAAGAGACTGGCCACGTCTGTGTGAATACTGTAAATGAACCACTCTGTTGATTTAAAGCTCTACAAAAGGGAGTCTCGTCTGCCCAGAGCAGATTGTCAAGTTATAATCCAGCTATTTTACAGCCTGGTTTGTATAAAGCTACATGTAGCGGTTTTTGCATTTTGAAATGCAAGCTGATGAGAAACGGCTTCTTGCCGTCTGTCCACTAGCTTTGAATGATTGTATGAAAAAGCTGTATGTACTAATGAAGTATTCATCTCTGTTGCTATTCAAAACAAAGTCATCTTCCTACAAAAGGATTTACTCCTGCCGTAGCCACGTATCCTCCCACACTTGTTCAAGCATGACAGTTTTCTCTCATTTGCGTTGAGATCCACTGAACCTGTAGGTGTTTGAAAAGCTGTTTGTGCTCTAAATTGACTTTTGCTGTGTTGTAAGGTCAGTGGGAGTGTCCTAAATCTTAATAAAGACAGGCAGTCTATGCTAGAGTCTCGTCTCAGTTTCTTCACAACACACAAACTCCGTCCCCATCTACATCTATATGTTTTTTGAGATAAAATATGAAATTTAGTTTAGGCTTCGATAAGTACAGAAAAGGGAGTATGGATACAATGTATGTAATCCTTTTATAATTAGGAGTTTTTTTTAAAGGGGACATGTCAGTTCTTCCTTTTCACATTGAAATGATTCAGTTGTGGTCTATTTAAAGCGGAACTGTAACGCTTTGGTCTGAAGTCCTGGTTAATTTACCCTCACGCACCCTTTTATTTACCTCTGTTCTGAGGTGTGTCTGGGAGCAACTCGTTATGGTGCTGTCTCTTTAAATCTAAAGGAGGCACTTCACACCCCGCCCTCCTCCAGGTCGCAGAGCGTTCCACTCCACCGCGTTCGGCCATTTTTGTATCATGCTGGTGGACGGTGTAATGAACAACCGAACGTTTTGACTTATCCACTTGTGGCTTCAGAACACTTACGCTTGGATTCGCTCTGAGAAATAAAAATGCCGGCTTTGCGGGACTGGTAAGCTTGTTTCGCGGGTCCGCAACAAAAACTGTTGTAATTGTTCAAAAACATAGTAGAGAACAGAAAAAAAGAATTGAACAGCTTGAAAAAATTGACCCAAAAAGAATATAAAGATATATACGCTGTCTCAGGAGAGACTACATTCAAGTTCTCTGCATTCTTAGAGATTCATGTGTCTAAAGGCTAAAAAAGTGGATTTTGCATGATGTGTACATTTTTAAAACAGGAACCCTGATCCACGAAGTTAGAAGGCCCAGTGTGAAAAATCAAATGTTACTAAGCTGGAGATTTGAAGAATATCATGTCTGGAAGGGACTTAAAGTCTGATTCTGGGAAGAATCGTTGTCAAAGGACAATACTTGCTACTATGCAAGGTAATATTAGGGTAAAGATAATTTATTTCAATACGTCAACATAGTGAAACCCACGTTATACAGAATCATCACTCTTAAGATCAGCCCATGTTATGACTCGTTGGGAAGAAAGCTGACATGGCAGCTGTTAAGCAGAACTCAACACCCTGCACAATGAAATGAAATGCTCCAGTAATCCCTGTTGTCTTTGCAACGTTTTCTACCACACCTTTTCTCCCCTTCTACTCAACTTTCCATTAATAAGATTGCTTGCAGCATTCTGATCAGCCACCATGTTTAGCGATGACCTTTCTTGGCTTACCCTCCCCTTTTGCGGACCATGACCTAACATTTCTGTATTTATAAGATTGGTCCAATGTCTGAAGGAAGAAAGGGTGTGGAAAAACCACCTTCCAAAAATGTGCCAGGCCGAAACATTTGGATTAGTCTGGCCTCATCCCTGCCACACCTTTAACAGTGAAGATCCAAACTAGCCTAGATCCTGGCTAATTTGGATTTTGAGTGGTGGGCACTTGATAATTACCCAAAATTAAGGAGTAAACCTCAAAATGCATCCAAGACTTAACATTTTAATTGTCTCAATGCAGATTTTCTTTTTGTTTTGGTGCAGTAAAAGCTGCAGTTTCTTCACATAGTTTATCATAATGAGGGAGATAAAACCTTTGGCTGATGCCTGTAAACTAAGAATCTTATCAACTAGGTTGGTGGTCTGGAAAGTTTCAGAGATGCAACCAGAGAAACTTTTTGTTCTAAATAATAATGCTTTTGATGATTTAGGGATTTGTTGTGAAATTGGAAAACAAGCTGACAAGGATAATTTACCAATTTAGCAACTTACAAATTTGTATACTTTGCAAACATACATTTCTGAGACGTCATTAGTTTGCGTTTTGTCGGAAGAAAAGGTGTTTTCACTTGGATTCGTGACAGAGAAAAACTTGCTCACCAAGCAAAACCAAATGGTGTTAAACTTCACACACATTGCAAGCGACTTGGCTCAGCTGTCCATTTCAGTTTGGGTCTCCTTTTACAAAATCTCCACAGGTGGTACGTGCCACTCCAGCTGCCGCCTCCCCCTCCCCATACCGCTTTTATTTTTGTGGCCACTGGCAAGCCTGGGACAATGTTTCCAGCCCGCTAGGCAGCTGAAGACACGATTTATGTTTCTCTTCATGCAAACGCGAAGACATCCCGCGCTGATAATCATGCAGAACTTGCGTGATTTAAATGTCTCGAAGTAGCTGTGAAATGTCACGGTGGTGTAGGCCGGCCGAACTGAGGACTATAGCTTGTTCACGGTTCATGGTGTGAGGATGGTGTCTTGCCTCCTAGTAGGCTGTGATTAGGGCCTTGTAAAAGTATCTCTACCCGTCGGACATTTCAAAGCTGCAAACTTCACATTACTGGGCTTTCACGTGACAGATGAAAATGTGCAGAACAAAGTGGAAGAAGAAAGATGGCTGGTTTAAGTTTTTTGTTCAAATAAAAATCTGGAAAGTATGGTATGAATTTGTATTCAGCACCCCCCAGTACTTTGTTCCAGAGAGGTTTCTCCTCGTCTTTTCATGTGCATATCTCTTCTGGGCAACATAGAAAATGGAAATTTGGGAAGTAGGTGATTTAGGAAAGGGATATAATCAAAAGGGGATACTACTGAATAACACATTTTTACTTCTATCTGCACCTTTTCAAATGGTGTCCTTCCATTATTATCTATTAATAATTGCACTGTATTTTTTCCATTCCAAAAAGTTTTATTTCTCTTCTGCTTTACATCTTAACTTAAATGCAGCTTTTATTCATATTATTTAATCTAATGCAAGTCTGGTGTCTTCTGTCTACGTGTTTCTGCCACTGAATTTCCCCATTGTGGGACAATAAACGTGTTTCTATTCTATTCCATGTTTGCTGTGTCCTTTAAAAAAAAAGCTTTTTCCTTTCCACTGCTCTATAAAGGCCACATTTGCAAAGCTCACAGGACGAATCTTTAGGCGTCTTCTTGACAGATTCTCCCACCTGAGCTGTGGACCTTTACAGCTCCTCTAGAGTTACAATGGGCCTAATGGCTGCTTCTTTCAGTGATATCCACACCAACTGGCCTGCTAGTTTACAGGACACACCGTGTCTTTGCAGGTTTTAAGTTTTATAATATGTGATATTTGAAGTTTGGGATGTTTTAGAACCTAACCTCACTTAAAACTTTTCAGCAACTTCATCCTTGACCTGTTCAGTGGGTTCTTTGGTCTATAAAATAGATGTAAACAGCATCATGTACACTACATGATGCTGTTTCTTCAGTATTGTTCAGTTATCCACTTGGTTGCACTGGAGTTTAAGGGTATTGGATTAAAAGTAGGAGAATTGATATGCTCGCCACACTTTTTAGATTTTAATTTACAAGAAAGAAAAAAAAAACTTTGGAAACATAAATCTTTTCCTATCCACTTCTTAAAAGGACCACTTTCTGCTTGTCCATCTCAAAGAGTTAATGAAATTACAATGCAGTTTGGCCTTTTCCACATTTTGTTACGTTTTAATGTCAAAGAGTGGGAATAGTTTTGCTAAGCACTGTAGAATAAATGTTTAAAATTATATATTTAGCAAGACAGAACCCAATCTAAGAAAATAAGATAAAGGTGACAAATGTCAATATTTGGGTTAACGATAGTCTAACAAAAAGGCGCCGTTACATGTTATTAATCTGACTTTTCCGTTTAAATATTTTGTTGTTGTTCTGCAGAACAATAATTTCCCTCTGGGATTATTAAAGTATTTCTGATTCTGATAAAATAATTGTCAGTTTGAAAGATTTAAAGATGGTTACTTAAAGGAAGCAGTTTCCTCGAGCAAAACATAAGCTCTTGCTGACAGTCTCAACTACCGGTATGTTGTCTCTCAGATTCAACGTTGCATCTGTACCTGCTCTTAAAAGCTGTATAGAATCACCCCACAAGAGGGTGTTGCTCTGCATCAGTGCAGGTGATGTAACTGGGCTTTTTTGATTCTACCTTTCAGCTTGTATGCTTCCCATATAGGCACACGTGTTCAGTTGGTCACTTCCCAGAACTTACACAGTTCTTTGAAATGAAAAGATACAAAAAAAAAGCCTCTGCTGAACTGCTTGTCGATCTCTGGTAATGTGTAGTACTTCTCAGAGGGGGTTTGGGGATTAGTGGGCACTATTTTTGGGAAGTGTCGCGGGGCAGTGCACAATTACAGGCCGAGTAGTGCCAGGTTTTAAAATAAGTTCTCACAAAATGAGGGGAAATCAAATGTAGACAAGAAAGGTGGTCCAAAACACACCAATGCTTACCGAATAAAGGTTATTTCTGCAATCGGAAGTCAAATCTTGTCAAATTACTTGTTTGTGTCCACAAACTTGGCAAATACAGCTGATTCTGATTAAGAATGGTCAGATTCTCCAGGAATAGCCGGACCACCTGGTCTACAGGGTCTCTCCCATTAGCAGCACCTGCTGTGTCCACTCCGCTTTGATTGATGTGAGCATTATCTCCTCAGCATGCAGAGAGCCGAGAAGGTGTCACCATTTTGACTCGATGTCTAATTCCCTGCACAGGAGGAGACGAGCTTCCTTTTGACAGTCAAATAAACGGACGCCACGAAAACAAAACAGTGCATTTTTATATCTTAACATGTGAGAACTTTGCATTTGTGTTGTAGTTTCTCTGTGCACAGAATCCAGCCTGCTTCCTCTGGGACACACACGCTCCTGTCATAAATCTCTGCACGTGAGGACTGTGAGGAATCTGGTAAATGTTTCAGAACAGCAACAGCGTCGGCTCGGCTACCATTTAAAACAAGATAAAGAAGGGGTCCAACGTATGGGAGTCAAACCCCAGTGTTCCACTCCAGATAAGACCGCCGCTGCAACAATCGAGCCTCTATCGCAGCCATCAAAGCCTGACCTCTGCTCAGTGTTTATTCTCACCCCCGTCTTTATCTGCTCAGCAACAGGCTCTCGTCAAAGCTGCTCTCAGATGGCAGCGTGTTAATGAAAGGCCAGCGAATGGACGGCACTCACTGAAAATCCTGGTCCGCTATCCAAGCAAGGCAACCTCTCAGCTATTGTGACAAGAGATGGCCTGATTAGAGAGTGACCAGGGAACCTCTCAGGTTAGATTATTTATACCATCGACTGGATATGGCTGCTCTTTTAGAGAGCAGTCCCCTTGTGTGTATAGTGTTTCACTAAACCTCAAGTGTTTGAGGAACTGGTGACCTCCCTGAAGCTCTCTGCGCTCATGTCATTGTGAGCCGAAGGCATCTCATGCAAATAAAAGCAAGAACAGATAAAGTGGAACAGATTTTATTGGGCAGTTGATCTGTTTTATGAGTGCACTTGCATTTGATTCTCACTGTCTGAGATTCTAAACAGTTAATAAAGTGCAGGTCTGAATAACCGTACTGCTAACAACCAAATGTTTACGTTGTTAAACTCCTTAAAAACTGATTGGCCACAGATCAAAATCTATTTTTTTGTGTGTGTTATTCAGAACTGCCACTAATGCAAGCAACAGCATGTTTGTTGATTCACCTTAAGTTGAGTACAGTAAAAATCAAATACAGGTCTACAGGTCTCTTTGCATGAATATTAAAATTCCATCATGGTTTAAAACCTTTCTTCTTTAATAGTCTTTTGTTACATTTAATTGTTGAATAAGAACAAAAATACACACAAATAATCTTATCCAGAATCTTCAAGTCAGGCCTTCAAGGAAATTGATTTAATCCATTCAAAACCTGAGGTCTCCTTTATAAAACATTGCGTAGGATCTATACTAAAAGTTTGCATAAGCCCAAAAGCAAAAAACACGGCAAAAAAAAAAAAAAGATTTATAAAGTCAAGGGCACGCACCACCACCAAACAATTTGCCTTTATAAATCACTGCTCCTGAACGTTTGTGCACGCGATATTTAGTCCTCGCTTTGTGTGAAGCTACGCAAGCTTTATAAATGAGGACCCAGATCTGTGCATTGCTACAAAAAACATAATCTGGGGGCTAAAAGCGGACTATACAAGCTTATATTAATTTTTCAAAAACTGTGAAAATGTCCCAGATTTATTAAGCTTGTAGTTCAGCAGCTTACTAATTAGCCAAGCATGGTGACATCATGCAAGCTAGCTGCAATAATCAACCTTCCATTATAGGAGAAATCGTGTAAAATGTGTGAATTAAAGGTAGAGACTGCGATTTTTCCAGAAGTTTCCCAAGTCCGTTTTTAAATAACTGTGCATGCACAAGACCGTCTTACCTTCTCTTCCACTCCTCTGTGGGATCACATGAGAAAAATCCACTCTGATCTTATTTATTTATAGGCCTTCTTCTTCTCATGAACTTGTACACGGTTTGGTTTTTGCGACTCTCAGGGACGTTCAAAGTATACGGTGAGAGCAGCATTGCTAAAATGAACGGCTAACCAGAAACATAAACACTAGAAGTGCGCATGGGCAGCCAGCAAGCAGAAGCTAACAAGTTAGGTGAGCGCGTCAGAATGATCGGCATGTGGGACAACCAATAGTTAAGGCAATACCTTATCTATTGGGGCGAGAGCAGGACCAAAACTCTGACCAATCCCTGCCATTCGGCCCGAACAGCAGGGATTGGTCAGAGTTTTTACAGGCCTGCAGCTCCCACAGAGATCAAATTTTTTAACCTCCTTTTTTCTGAATACATAATGTATTTACAACTATCAGGATGGAAGGACCATTTCAACCAGTATAACAAAAGTGTTTCTGAACAGAATTACCCATTATAGCGTTAAGATGAAGTTCACCATTTAAGGGTATGTTCAGATAGAACGTACAAAGCCATTGTGTTCAGGTTTGGACACCTGGAAGGAGCATTTGTGCGGAAGCAAACATTATTTTGGAGGTGGACTGGGACATTGTGGGTATAACTCTGGTCAAGGTGATTTTAAAGGATTTGCACAAGTACACATTTCAGTGTGCAGTCATGTGCAAAAAGGTTTCTCAAATATTGCTTACAATGACCAGACATTATTGTGTCGTCTTGATAACAGTTGTCTTTAGTAATCTTATTGCTTTCTCAAAGTCCTTTTGGGTTTCCTTTGGACATTTTCTCTTTTTGATCTAACTAAGTTTCAGTCCACTTCCTGCACAGGACCATGACATCATCTTGTACAGTGTCTGTGTATGTGCTCGAAAAAAATGGAAGAAGTGTAGGACAAAGGAAGCAGTGTCCTGCTTAAAAAAATCTAACTACAACCGGTAATCAGTATGTGAAGGTCAAGTCTTTGAGACATAATAAAGAAAGGACACAGGATCTGTGAGATGCATCATACTTCATATCGTTAAAACAGTTGATTCAAAAAAAGGTGGCATGCAAGTTTTTGGTGGTCACTCTTGTTCAAGGAAAAATATGTTTTTGCTCCATGTATTGCAATAACTCTTTTAGGTTTTCTGTGAAGATTAGGATGACTGATGGAAAGTAACAGAGAACTTCTTTTATGAAGAACAAGTTACTTAGCTGGCTGCTGAAGAGTGAGGTTGAGGAGAGGTTGAGATCGGACCAAGTAAGGATGAACAGAATGCAGGTCTTTGAGACGGAGGCAGGGCAGCTGATTGCCAAGCACAACTTAGTTGACCTGCATGAAACATTTGCATCACTTCTGACGTCCGTCCCTTGGAAAACAAGATGGATTATATAAAGCTACAAGTACATGTACACCATGTGCACACACAAGTAAGAGTATGTTGTGTGTTGTACCCTCTCCATAGCAACAACTCTGAATCTATCTTAGGGGCCTGGCAGTTACGGCAGCTAACATGCTTCTGACCAGACAGCAAAACAATTAACCTGGTCATCCATATAGATAATGTGCGGCACATTATCGATCTGGGACTGCTCCTATTGAATCCGTTCGGGGAAAGGAGAAGAACTCTCCAAGCTGATTGGACGAAGCGACACCTAGTGCCCGCCCACCAAAGGTTGGTTTTAGCCAATCATGGTATCAAATGAAAACGTATGCAGCAGCTGCTATGAGGAAGCACAATAAGGTAAGCTAGTAAAGGCACTTCTTGTTGTTCTACTGTCAAAGTAGAAATTCTTACAAAACGTCCTCTTGAGCTGCCGTGTTTATGTTGGTTCAGCAGTGTTCTTGCTTTGGACGCAGCGGTATGTCCCGCCTTAAACCACAATAATGCAACGTGATTG
This sequence comes from Fundulus diaphanus, assembly GCA_037039145.1. Classification (NCBI taxonomy): domain Eukaryota; kingdom Metazoa; phylum Chordata; class Actinopteri; order Cyprinodontiformes; family Fundulidae; genus Fundulus; species Fundulus diaphanus. Next base: position 43,534,123 of record CM073130.1, read on the forward strand.
GCCCGAACCGTTTTTTGTTTCGGAGACAAACAGTTGAAACGGGAGCAGCGCAAGATGGAATCCCGTGTGTTTGTGAACACACAAATACCGGGAGAATTCAGCTTGCAGGCAAGGTTACAAAACAATGGCTCTGCTGTGAAAACTAGATCCTGCACATATCTGAGTAAAAACCTCAAATGCTAACAGTGTTAAGGTTAAAAGTGCTAAGGGCTGTTGGTATTAGCCATTAGCCAGTTTGTTTCCATGCAGTCAGTGGTTTTCGGCTGGTGGATAGACATTACTGGCCATGGATTTCCTGGGCAAATTCCCCTGCTGCTGGAGTGTTGACTCCATCTTAAATTTTGGTCTGCTACATCTGATGGAGTCCAACTTTGATATTTGCTGGACAAGAGAAATTATATTGCTGTTTACAAACGCTGGCAACTTTATTAGGTGCATAAGTTCAATTTGTGATTAAAACACATAGCAAATAAAATGTTAACATGGCAGGAATTTGATGCATTCAGACGTCAAGACTCAGTGAAGGCAGCTTTCTGAAAATCAAACGAAGCGTCAGATTGGCAAAGAAAGAGGGTTTAGATGGTTTTGGCACTGGTATTGTTGTTGGTGCCATTAAGGCTGGTTTGCGTATTTCAGAAACTGCTGATCAACTGAGACGTTCACACACAACCATATGTCTGGTTTTGCGAAGAACGGCTTTAACGTCAAATTGGACCAAATTATGTTTCGCTTTTGTTTGAGACTCGATGTTGACCCTATGAAATGGAGAAGGCAAAAGGGTGTCCAACCCTTGCTATGAAATTAAGTAAAAGGACATTTGTTTTAACTTACACCATATTATTTTATTGCCATATTGTGTAAGCTGTGGGATGTTTCATAGTTTTAACCAAAGACACTCCCCAAAACTTCTGTTTGTGACAGGCTGCTAAAGCCGATTCGTTTAGTTGCTTCTTTGCTGGGTTTTCTGCTGTGTGGTCAGAGCACCTGTGTATCCCTTGAGTTTAGGAGCCTCTTACAAATCTTTTTAGAAAGCCAGAAGAAACGACCCAAGACCACTTTAAAATCTGAGTAGAAAGCCTGTCTGCTTTGGAAATACAGAAATAGGTACTGTTGCATGTTTAACAGTATCAGAAATTATATGCAATTGGTCCATGCATGCCAACAGACCACATAAAAAAGTGATTGAAATCCCTTTGGTAAAAGAAAAAAGAAATATAGAAAGGCATAAGAAACTAACAGATGCTTTTCACTAAAGAGATGTGTGCCTTGGCAGAGAACAGCAGATTTCGTCTCAACGACATCAATGCAGTTTCTTTTAGTGCAACCCTACACTGCGACAATGATGCACGCCGCACAACAGAAATACTTTCCTCCAAGAGGAATGCAGCCATCATCAACACACCTATGAATATCAATGGAGGATATGCACAGTTTAATTTTTGTCCAACCTTGCAAGCCTTGGCTATTTTAGTTGGTATGATAACTGAAAATAAGCCCCTGATGGATGCATGCTGCCAGCAACAGTCCTGGCTTGCTCACTTTTTGCTCACTTTTCTTGTTCCATTAAAAAAAGGGAGCCAAGTGAAAGAACCCCAGTGATTTCATTTGTTTCAATGCGTCATAGTAGTGGCTCAGCAACGCTGGACCACTGCATGCTTTCTTTCCCTCTTGGATCGACTGTAGGTGAGCGGGCTCTTGTTTTGCTTTTGCTCACTAACTGGAATGTTATGGCAAGGTTTTCAAAGCTGCGGCAATAATTTCCTGTAGTACACATATTTATGGTCTACAAATTTATGATGCCCATAAAAACAACATGAAAGGTTTAAACTCCCAAAATCAGCTATACAACAAGCAAGGTTCAGTCAAATATATGCTGTACTGCTTAAACACTAGATCATTTTTAGATTATATCAAGTGTGTTTTTCTGGATATAAGGTGTTTGCAAAAAAAAAAAAGAAAGGAGGAGGACATAAGTGAAATACATTAACATTCCAAAAAGCATGCATATTTGTTAAACTGTAAGGACATTTAACATGACAAGATGTGAAAAAAGAAGCATCGGGCGTGCTTGTGTGATATATGAGAACGACGGTTGGGACCTTGGAGAGCGGAGAGCAAGCTGAGAAAAAAAAAGTGGTGGGGTGGGTTATGACTGCCCACCATGCAACAGCAACCCTGAGATGAGTATTTAGGAAGTGGAAGGAAAGAAAAATACATTTCACAGGGGAGAAGTACAGGCCCAGTTCTAGAGCGAGGCAGTAAGTGAAACAGAGACTGAAAATGTTATTTACAGAAAACACCTGTGTTTCAGTAATGAATGCCGGTAAAGCACCAGTGATGGACACAGTGGTAGATACTACAGTTTTCATTTTTTTTTTTTTTTTTTTACCCCTTTTAGGATAGATACTATCGTATGTGTCCTGCTCTGCATACATAGTTTGTTCTCAATATTACTGGTTTTCTGCAGGTGATGAAATTACATCTGGGTATTTATGAACTACTGCTGATAAAATAATTGGGAACAAAAAAGAAAAAAAAAGAAAAAAAGAAACACCTTATTCTACTTTGATGTTATCTTGTATCATGCCAAACGTAATCAAAACCAGATACATAGACAGTATGAAAAGACACAACCATCAAATTCTCACTGTCTGACGATGAATCAGACTTAAACGTACCTGTCAGTTAAGATGACTAAAGTTGTTTACAGGGGATTATTGCCAGAATGAAAACTTAAACATTTGAATGTGAAGCTTTTCAACAAACAGGCTTAAATCGGAGTCGACCGGACTTTCGCTCATTTTTTCTGCAAACGTTTTGACACCTATCCAGAAGTCTTTGTCAATTCTGGTGGCTCGAACTTGAGCAACCTGTAGTTTCAGTGTTGGTATTTTTACGCAGATGGAGGCACATCCTCCTAGATGCATTCAAAGTCAGATGCAAATCAGTGACCCAGCCGTCACCGTCCTCGGTCGTTACAAGCGAGTGAGTGGAGTACTTGGTCACCTGAATCCTGATGAGATGCTGATGTAATCTCTGGAATGAGTTGGAGGACTGAGCTGTAAACACTGGGGAGTTGGAAGCTCAATCCTCCCCCTGTTTAGTGATGGCTTTTCTCTTTTCACCCCTCTTTCAAATCATCTGTTCTCCCTGTCCAAAATCTGGACATCATGGTCATCAAAAGAGTGCCCTTTGTTGTTGAGGTGCAAGTGGACTGCTGAATCTTGCCCTGAGCTGATGCCATGTGTTTATGTAGCTGCCGTTTAATTTCTCCAATGTAGGAGAGTGGACAGTCCGCATACACAACGCCACTCCGCTGTGGTTTGGGTGTTCAGTCTGGGATGAAACGTTTTTTTTTTGTCTCAGAGTGTTATTAGGTTTGAATTTTTATGGTATGTTGTGTTTTGAGAACATTTCCCTGAGTTTCTCACAAACTCCTGACATATATGGAATGTTTTTGTGTCTCTCTATTTTCTCCTTTGTGTTTTTCAGCCAACTTTCTTCGCTGATTTGACAAACACCCGAACTGGACAAGATTCACATGTAAAAAAGACTATAATTCTTTGCTGACATGCGTTTTTGGAGTAGTTCAGTGATATGGGTAGAGAATTCATCCTTCAGACCAACTCATAAACAAAAAGTTTATGTGATGACATATGATACTGGTCAAAACCGAGATCGAACTAAGAGAGTTTAATGTAGTATGTCCACAAAAAAATGCCAACCATTTCATCCCTTAGTGGTGTTCATCGGCATCATTTGTTTATTTCAGCTTAAGCACTTTGTGTCGGAAAGGCATGTTTGACACCTAAACATCCATATTTCCGTAAAGAACATTAATTGTAGTTAATTTGACTTCAACATATGTTCAACTTGTTGAACATACTCAATCTTGAAGTTGTCCATAAATGTAATAATAAGAACAACAGATTGATGTTGAAATCTTTTATACATGACTGATCTGAGAAGTTATAATTTATGCAACATTATTCCTTCAGTTTCCATCGTAAAGGCATTGGGTCAAGGGTGTTTTCACCCAGAGAAAATGGGAATTATGTCTTTGCACTTTTTTTGTTTCTTTTTTTTTAGTTTCTGCCTCCCCTTTTCCCCCCATCGGCCCAGCTTGAAGGCAATCCCAGCTGTCTTGGTCTTCAGCTTGGAACCCCTGGGTGTGATGTGGCCTCATTTTGTTTCTGCCAAATCTTTTTTTTTGTTTGAATGAATTATAATTATTCTTCCTGGCTCTCAAGGACTATTTTAGCAACACTGAACAGTTTAGATTGCTTGCTTTCATGGCATTTATTTTAACTGTGCAACAGAAGTAGTGAGGCATAGAAATTTAAAAGACTAAGGCGGATATAGAATTCAAGACAGATGCAAAAAAGAATCAAGAACTACCGCTATGTGAACCTCGCTTGACCCTGTATTAAAAACCGTAAGTTAAAATTTGTGTTTCAAATCAAAGGTTTGGCCAAAATTTAAAAAGAAGTAATCTTTACTGTGTTTTAAAATAGTCAAAAACTAACGCATGTGCCATGACAGTTGGTGAGTCCACCCAGTGATTCAGCAGCAGACAGAACCACATTCAAAGGCAATAACTTTAAATTATCTTGTGTATGTAATTACCATATTCACACATCCCTGTGGAGAAAGCCTGACCCATTCTTCTTCACTATGTAGTTGGAGTTTATTGAAGTTTGAAGGCATTTGTTTTTGCACAGTTGTCTTGAAGCCCAGAAGCTGAATTTCAATCAGATCTGGACTTTGCCTGAGCTGTTGCAACAACTTCATTTGTTTCTCTTTTATTCCGATGTATATTTAATTCAGGTCCTGAGGTACTTTTTCTTAAAGATAACATTTTCCAGAGTCGTTTTACGCTACACTTCAGCTGGTGGATTCACGTTTGATGATATAATAGGAGGGTATGGTCCTCTCAGTCACTTCAGTTGCTGCAAAACAGGCACAAATCATTACTCCAACACCATGCCTGGCAATTAGTATGAAGTGTTTGGGCTTGTAGGGTGTTTTTAGTTAATGCTAAACATGGCACTGCATATTAAATTGAATTATTCTCACTCACTGCTAATTATTTGCCTTAAGTTACGTGGCTAGTCATTTTGATTACGTTTTTTCTGAGTTTATCCACTTCTCTATTTTTAAGTCAGTCCGTTGGTTGGATTAAAACTCGTTAGAGGCCAGCAGGTATTTTGTTGTTTGTTACATACAGCCTGACTTTTGAAAGACCGTATTTACCATCAGTGAAAAAATGATAAAGTTTACAAAGTGTTATAATTACCTGGGCAACCTTTATAAACCGTTTAGCGGGCTCAAGCACATGGCAGTGTGAGAAGCTTGGCTGAAATGACTTCTTACCAAAACCCAGAGTATCCTCTACCCTCCGTCCCTGCAGACCAACACCATATTAAAAATAAACTACAGCTGCATACAGAACACCCATGTGGTCCCAAGATCAGTTTCCACCTCATTTTGCCGTTGAAAGTAATTTGGTAAAGCACTGTATCTTCATGGATACATGATGTGTAGCCCCACAGCACGCTTCTGACCTGGTCATCTATCTGCCCCCTGCTTCTGTCAGCCCCTCATAGTGAAGATTCTCATTTCAATGGTGTTAGCACAGCAGTACGGCAGCTGACCCAATGTCTTGAGAAGTGTCTCTCCTGCTCCATTACTTTGGAGCCTTCAGGCCACTTTTTATGATGTAAAGAAAAGTGAATTTGCATCTCACATAATCTCTTTAAGATTCCCAGTCTGCTTGGATTTGATGAGTCCTGCAGAGTTTTTTGTCGTTTAACCAATATGACCAAACAAGGAAATATGGCTGGCTTTAATAAGGCAGTGGAGCTGGCATGGAGAAGTGTAAGCTGGTCCTGGTTAGGGAAAATGGTGCTGGTCTTGAATCACTTTGCAAACTTGCATAACTGGGATCCAAAAAAACAACCATGCAGCCAAGACAGACTGCTGTGAGCCAGAGAGCTGCTGCTTCTACCCACCCAAACATTTTCACATGTGTTGCTTTTTGGAACTGGTTTAGAGTCACATCCAAGGTGAATTCTCATTATAATTGGTTTGTGAAAGAAAAAAAGGTGGAGCGATGTGATGCACAAAGTGTCTGTCAACAGTTTTATGTTGACTGCGCACATTACGGTAGAATACGAGAACAAGTGCAATTTGTCATCATATGTCACTAACAACTTAGTGCAAGAAAGTAAATGTAGGTTGTTGTTTTTCTGGAAGTTTTAGACTAAGGATGAAGAATTGAGACATTTCAAATAAAATATTTGCATCAAAACTTCTAGTGAGAGAAACATTATTGATCATCTAATACAGACAATTTGGTCTCCTGTAAGTCCACTTTATAATAACCAACATTCATTCATACATTAATTTATTCTTCATTTATGTTTTGTTCCCACCAAATTCTGACACTATAATCTGAATGTCAGGGCTAAATTTAAACTCACTGAATCCGGTCTTTTGGGTGTTCTTAAAGGGTCCACGACAACAAATTTCATTTTCTGTGGTTTTGGGGGTCTGATAAGGTTGTCTTAATGTCAAGGAGTCACGCGCTCTACTGGAGCAGAGGATGCCTACTGAGAAGGGGAGCTGTTATGTCCGAGGGTGCTCAAAACTAATTAGAAGTTTCCACTTACTACTGAAGGACAAGAGAATCAGAGTGGCTTAAGTTCATTTATGGGGAGTAGAGGCCTGCACGGGCCTAAAATTTCAGGCCCGGCCCGGACCCCTGGCAATCAGGCCCTAACCCGACCCTGCCCGACAAATTAAGCTATTAATTAGCCGGAACCCGAGCCCGACTAAAAGGGTCCGCTATTTAGACATGACTGTTTCCCGACACTTCGGTCGCGTAATAGTTTCTCAGAAAGCCGACTCGAACAATTAAACAAATAATACTTTTAACACACGATTAACCCTTGCAAAGACAAGCGTTTATATATTTAATTAGACCTCAATAACGGGATGTCATTGTCGCAAAAGCAGCATGTAACGGACAGCCAGGATATATTATGACATCGGTAAATCTATGCGTCATGGGAGTAGATAAATGAGCAGCACACAAGAGCTCCTTGTCCATAGCCAACTTATAATGCACCGTGTAAATAAATAAAGGAATTGAATCACTTTCAATTGAATATTTATTAAATTATTATTTTAATATTTAACAATCAAATAAATGTATTGCTCACCTAATAAAGGCAACAAGTGCAAAGTAGGCTAGACCGCTTCCAACACAACCGTCTATAACCGCCTAACAAAATAACAGCAAACACTCACGTTCTTTGAGTTGCAGGTCCATCAAAAAACACAGGCAAAGGCAAACCTATTTACAGTCCATCGATTGTTCATTTCGCTGCGCTGTGCAGGAAAAGAATCGCGTCCACGGTGGATGGCTTTAGCGAGGTCCGCCTCACTTCCAGCGTCCGGACCGCGGACAGTGACAGATTTTGACGGGTTTTTTTTAGGCCTATTATGACGTGCTGCGTAACGTCTGCTTCCAAAGAAAAAGAGAAATAAAAAGCTGTGCGCGTGAATGTTTTTCTGACCTGACCTAACTGAAAAATCATGAATACATAAAACCAACTTTATCAGTGTCAAGCCCGAGCCTGTGGTATTCATTGAATTTAAGGCCCGTACCCGGCACGAATTTGCATATTGTGTCGGGGCCCGTTGGGTCCCGACGGGCTTGCAGGCCTCTAATGGGGAGGGATCACACAATTATATCCCCAAGTTGAACCACGGTGAAGTTAGCTTTAGGTTGGATTTTGGATTTTCGCGGTCCACGGCTTCTTGCTGTGACTGCCTCCCATTCAAGACAATACAGAGAGGCTTATCTGGGGCTGCCGCTCTCAGTCTGCTTGCTGGCCGCCGAAGCTGTAGAGAGTAAATATCCAATATTCAACCTAAAACCAACACCATCGCGGTCCAATACTGGACTGTGTTATGTTCATATGTTGAGTGCACTTTACTAAAGTATATTCAAGTTGGGTTTTTCAAACAAACTGATTTTGACACTTCTGTACCAACACGGAAGTTGGCAACCCCAACACCGTCTTAACCTGTAAGTTTATTTGATTTCTAAATGTGGTCTCGTCTAACAAACGTATGTGCTCTGCCTAGAGCAGCAGGACAGCGAGCTCTCCACCCAGCAGTAGAGAGCAGAGCTCACCCTGCCGCTGCTCTGCTGCTGTGGACCGTGGACTTAGGTTCCACTGTGTGGATGATGAATCGTGCCGCCAGGTTAAAGCCTTTGGTCAGCTTGGCCTCGCCTGTCCAACATCCTGCAACACTTCCACCAATGATGAAATTATAATAATGGATTTGTGGCAAAGTGTTGACCTGAAAAGAGGGGTATGGAATGAGGGTGTGGGTATTTGGCCGGTTTTCCAAATATAGTTGTAGCTAATCAGGGGGAGGTCTACCAGGTAGAGCCGCATAACCTTACCCTGCCCAACCCTTTTACTGAGGAACTTTGGCCAGACAAAACAAAATGGTGATGTTTTAAGAACAATTTATTCCTTGTAGAATTTACATATGTAGCAATATCAACTACAAGAAATGGTTTATACAGTGATGTCACGGCACCTTTAAAGCCTTTCATTAATTGCTTTAATATTTATCTTATATCACAATTTGTCAGGAGCATTCATTTAACTCAACCAATTATGTATTACCTGCAATATCTTTAGCCAAGGTGCCCTGCAATGGTTGACCTAATGCAGCCCCAAAGTAGGGTACAGTGTCCCATGCCCTGCTTTGGGCCGGTACAAAGCCTGCATAAATACAGAGGGTTGCGTCAGCAATGCATGGGGCATAAAACCTTTGCCAAATTTACCATTTGAGTCAATAACATGATCTCCATACTGGATCGGCCGAGTCCCGCCACTGCTTTTGTGACTGACATGGTTGAGCAACTGTTGGTCAGCCCAGAGGCAGAGGAAGGAGAGCAGCAAGGTGTGCCCATAGGAAGAGAGAGAAGAGGTGCTCTAGAGTGAGTTAGATGAAGTGATGCAGAATATCCCCAAGATGAGAGAATGGTAACTGGCGAAGATTTCAATGGACAAGTTGGAGCTGGGAGCAGGGGTGATGAGGAAGTGATGGGCAGATTTGATATCCGGAACAGGAATACACAACAGATCAAATCAAACTTTATTTATAAAGCACATAAACAAACACTAAGTGCTGTGCAGACAAAAGCAAAATATAATAAAAATCACAATTTAAGAAAAGAAGAAAATATGCAAACATGCAATTAATTCGTTAATTAATGGAGATTTTTAAATGGCTAGGGATGTGGCCTGGCTTATGTACAGTGGCAGAGCAATCCAGAGTCTAGAACCAGCTACAG